>CM053576.1:8008092-8127146 GCA_028646485.1 Cryptoprocta ferox
GAAGTCCCAGCACAGAAGACACGAGAACTGTTAGCTGCCATGTGAATCAGCACTGACTGCCCTACAAACTGTCATAGACGGAGCGGCTTAACAACAGAAATTGATTTTCTCACAGTTTTGGAGGCTTGAAAATCCAAGATCAGGATGCCAGCAATGGTTTGGTTCCTGGTGAGGAGAGAGCACTTCCTAGCTTTCTTCTTTTTTTTTTTTTTAATGTTTTTATTTATTACTGAGACAGAGAGACACAGAGCATGAGTGGGGGCAGGGCAGAAAGAGAGGGAGACACAGAATCCGAAGCAGCTTCAGGCTCTGAGCTGTCAGCCCAGAGCCCGACATGGGGCACGAACTCAAGAACCATGAGATCATGACCTGAGCCGAAGTCGGCTGCCCAACCGACTGAGCCACCCAGGCGCCCCCTTCCTGGCTTTCTGACAGCTGCCTTCTCACCATGTCCTCACATGGCGGCTCTTACAAGGACACTAATTCTATTGGATCAGGGCCCCATCCTTATGACCTCAACTAACCTTAATTACTTTCTTACTCCAAGTACGTTCACCCTGGGGGTTAGGGCTTCAATCTAGGAAGTCGTAGCAGCTGCTATTGTTTTGTTACTATCACTTATTATGCCACTGATAGGAGATTATTGCCCTACAGTATTTGTTCATATCGCACACACAACAATGGACAGCAATGACTATCATTTGTTATATTTACATTTCCATCATAATTGAATTATTCTATATATTTCAACAGGGAATATATTGCTTTTGCTGCATTCAAATTATTTCTCTTTTTCTTTTTCAACTTACTCCTGTGCCTGCCCCCAAACTCGTTCTCCAGACCACTTCAGAACCAAAACTCCTCAAGTTGACTACCTTGGAAACATGATACATTTACTTTATTCCATATGAAAAATTTAAATATAATGGTATGTTTTGTCTCAAATAGGAACATGAAACAGTTATGCCAATCATGTTGGATGCAGACTTGAGGAGACTGATGTGTAATCTTTGAGAGAATGATAAATGCTTAGTTTAATTCGGGGGGTGGGAATAGACGTTCTCTGTTCCCTTCAGATTTGCCCTCTCAGAGTTATAGTCTTGGGTGATGATTCTAGGAAAAGAAGCCCACCGCACCTCCTGGTCGAGGTGTGCCTCAGGGTCTGAATCAAGCGGGATGTTCCCATTGACCTTGTCCCCCAACTTGCAGCCAGCGTCACACAGTTCTACGAGAGGATACACTCAAGATGATTCAGATGAGAATAATTTTTATTATAAATCCTGAGACGGAGTCAAATCCCAAGCAAAGATTTTTAAATCATCCACATTTAATGACAAAGCAATCATCACACAGTTTAGATTCTGAGCTTACTCGAATATAAAGAACCGGCCATCTGTTATTTTCAGAAGTTAGTTTCTAAACCATTAAAAAGAACATTTAAGCCCAATAGCAATGGCGTAATTACGTGGTAAATGGACCTGATCCACTGAAAGCGCCCCTCCTGAAAAAAAATCAATGTCCCGTGAAAGCTATTGATGTGTGCGCACTACTCACTCCCCACCCCACGATGATTTGTCGAGGAAAATAGTGTAGAAACATCTGGAAGGCGAGTTGCTGGCCATTCATTCAGCCCTTTTTGGTGGAGACTTACTATGTGTCAGACGAGGTGCTGGGAACAAAGCCATGGAGGACAGAAGAGTTTTGTTCTCTGGAGTTCCCCTTTCAGCAGAGGGAGGTAGATGGAATACTCTCAAGTGAGCCAAAAAATCCCCAAGATTAATGCAAGCATGAAGGAAACACAGCCGTGTTTTGTAAGAGAAGGGTAGATTGTCTAAACGGGGACCGCCTCCCCAAGGAGGTGATATCTGAGCTGTGACTTGACAGGAGAGAAGTGGCTGTCACGTCAAGCCCTGCAAACACGGAGCAGAAATTACAGCAAATGTGAGACCCCGTCTTGAGAATAAGCTTGTTCAAGGAAGAAAAGGAGGCCGTGTGGCTGGAGCAGAATGAATAGAGGAAAAAGGGATTAGAGACGAGGTTGGAGAGGCACAGGGACGCTCCACTCAACAAATATTTCCCGAGTCCCTCGTCTGCACCTGGTGCTCAGATCCACACAGAAAGAATCTGTCAGGAAGATTCTCTGCTGGCGATGTTGGGTTGAGGATGACCGACTCTTCCCAGTCGGCCTGGGACTCTGTGGTTTTAAAATTAATCTGCATGTCCTGGAACCCCGGCTCTCCCAGACAAACCAAGAAGACTGGCCCCCTTATGTTTGGCATTTCCCACGGGCCAGACACCATGTGATAGAGGCTGAGTTAATCATGACACCACCATGAGGTAGGATTTCTTCTGCTCCTCCCTACAGATGAGGAAGCTGAGAGAGCCAACGATTTATTCCAGGTCATCCAGCAAGGATGTGATGGGAGCCAGAACCACACCATGTTCTTTTGACTGCAGGCACTAAGCCCTTAGCCAATAAGTGGATCTTAAACTCTTCTATACAACAAAAACAGCTAACGAGGCGTGCAAATGGTTTGTGGCCTTTCTGGAAGAGCGTCATGGTAGGAGTTTCTGTCTTGTTGTACAAGGGTGTCTGCTCTCGGCTCTCTGTTGCACTTGGACATCTGTATCTTAGCTTTTGTTACGACTTTGGCAAATGGGGTCTGACGGACTTACTCAGCTTCTTTGGGGTGCACTGGGTGTCTGGTGTTTCCTTTCCCCAAGGAATCCTGCCCTCCCCAGGGCTGCGACCTATGGAGCCTTTCGGGACTGGGGAATCTTCTGTCTTCTTGCTTCTTTCTAAGAGCTACACTTGATACTTAGGTGGAAGGACAGTTCTCTGCTTATCGCCTTGTCAATCACACTGCAACTTGGTCCGAGAACTTTTTAACTGGGGGACAAGATGTAACTTTTACAACTCATAAGTTGTGAACTTCCGAGGGTCCCATGTGGCCCACACGCGTGCTGGTGCTGTGGTTGTTTTCCGTGAGCAGGGCTTTAACACTTTTTAAAATAATTTATTTATTTTTTAAATTTACATCCAGGGGCGCCTGGGTGGCTCAGTCGGTTAAGCGTCCGACTTAGGCTCAGGTCATGATCTCACGGTTCGTGGGTTCGAGCCCCGTGTCAGACTCTGTGCTGACAGCTAGCTCAGAGCCTGGAGCCTGTCTTCATATTCTGCGTCTCCCTCTCTCTCTGACCCTCCCCTGCTCACTCGCTCTCGCTCTCTCTCTCTCAAAAATAAATAAAACATTTAAAAAAATAAAAAAAATAAATTTACATCCAAGTGAGTTAGCACATGGTGCAATAATGATTTCAGGAGTAGATTCCTTACTGCCCCTCACCCATTTAGCCCATCCCCCCTCCCACAGCCCCTCCAGTAACCGTCTGTTTGTTCTCTGTATTTAAGAGTCTCTTATGTTTTGTCCCCCTCCCTGTTTTTATATTATTTTTGCTTCCCTTCCCTTATGTTCATCTGTTTTGTATATTAAAGTCCTCATATGAGTGAAGCCATATGATATTTGTCTTTCTCTGACTGACTAATTTCACTTAGCATAATACCTTCGAGTTCCATCCATGTAGTTGCAAATAGCAAGGTTTCATTCTTTTTTATTGCCGAGTAATACTCCATTGTATATATACACCGCATCTTCTTTATCCCTTCATCCGTCGATGGACATTTGGGCTCTTTCCATACTTTGGCGGTTGTCGATAGCGCTGCTATAAACATTGGGGTGCACGTGCCCCTTGGAAACAGCACTCTTGTATCCCTTGGATAAATACCTAGCAGTACAATTGCTGGGTCGTAGGGTAGTTCTGTTTTTGATGTTTTGAGGAAGCTCCATACTGTTTTCCAGACTGGCTGCACCAGTTTGCATTCCCACGGCTTTGAAACTTTTGAAGCCAGTATCTTAAACTTGACATATTTGGCATTTAAAACAATGCCTTTTCAAGTTTCCATGTGAAAAATAGACAATTTCACAGCACTGGGACCGTAATCCTGTATAGTGTCTTGGCTGGGTCTGAGCAGCTGTTGCCCCTTTAAACAGGACATGTGACGATTCACCACAATCCCCTCCAACTCCAATTTTCTCCCCAACATCAAAGCTGGCATTGCTCGAACCGGTGTTTTTCTTACGCTAGAGAAATATTTCTGATGCTGCTTCCCCAACGGGGGTGTAAGGTATCATGTGATTTTTCTTACCCCAGGCCTCTGTCATGTTTTTATTTCATCTTTGTGGCCCCCAACTATGGGGAAAAGGCTTTTACTTTACAGATATTTTGTTATCTGTAATTTACCTAGCATTTTCTAGAATTTTGGATCTTACAGCTTCCTTCCTCTGAACTGTAGGAACCAAGCAGGATTGCAAATGTTTTTCTTTTTAGCATGAAAGATGTACATTCAATACTAAAAATAAAACATTCCTCTTCTTTCACCACTGTTTTATAAATGAAAGAACACTGTCACACCGGAAACAAAGGTAGACATAATCAGGAGGAAGAAAAGAATAGGCATCACCAAGAAAAGAGTTGTAAGTAGAAGAAACTCTCTCAAAGTTGGCTTAAGCCCAAAAGGGCTTCAGGGACAGCTAGATCCAGGGGCATATGTGATACCATCAGTTTATGGGCTCTTTCTCCCTCCCTCTCTCTTCATCTCTCAATTCTGCTTTTCTATTGGCTTCTTTTTCAAGCAGATTTTTTTCCTGGAGATGGTGCCATCCCTGGAAGCTACACCTTCAAATCCAATGGACAGAAGACAGACCCCTCTCTTAGTTGATTTAGCAAAGCTCTGAGATTAGCTCAGTTTTTAATCTGCATTCAGCCATCCTGAATCAATCACATATAAGCGGCCCAATCACATGCAAGGCTCTGATTGGCCAGGCCCCAGCCACATGCCTTTGTCCGGGGGTGGAATTAATTTGCCTGACACGAAAGAGAGAGAGAATCGTGGTTCCCCAAGGAAAACACAAGTTCTAGTCCCAGAAAAGGAGGAAAGAATGCTTGCCGGGGAAGCATAAATGAAGGAATGAATTATAAACAAAAAAATGTCTCCTACTGCGACCTTGAACCATGAGTAGTTACACATTTTTAATTTTTTTTTTCATTTCACCCAGGATTCCTGAAAACGTAGACATGATCCAACATTTGAACACCTCTGTTTTGACATGTTTATTCACCTGAGCCTTGTCTTGAAGCTACTAAATATGCGTTTTGTTTGAACTCGCTGTAGACACCGGACTCTGTGGAGAAGGTCACCACGCCCCCCGAGCCGGAGCCGGCAGGGGCAGGCCAGAAGGGCAAGGAGGGCTCCTCCAAGGACAAGAAGGTGGTGGCTGAGGGCAACAAGCAGAAGAACAACAAGCAGGAAGCCAAAGAACCAGTCCAGGGTGTGGAACCGACTGCGGTGGAGGTGAACTCACTGCAGAATGGGGACAAAGCCCAGAAGAGACCGGAGAAGCGGAGACAGTCCCTCGGGGGCTTCTTTAAGGGCCTGGTAGGTGGATTGTGCATCTCTTCTTTCTGGGATCTTGGGCCAGAAGTGTGGTCCCCGCCTTCAAGGAGGGACTGGCCTGGACATTGGTACAACAAGTATTGATGGAGCACCTGCTGTGTGCCAGGTGCTGTGCTAGGCACAGAGAGCAAGGTGCATACAGGCATGGCCAACCTGCCGGACACTGGGGCGCAGATTGATGGGGGCAGGGGTACTGAGAGCCGGAAGAGCCAGGAGGTGAAGGGAGCCTGAGTGTGAGGACGTATCCCTGCCCCGGGGTTGAAAGGAGTGTCAGGGAAGGCTTCTCAGAGGAGGTGAGCTCTAAGGTGGGGCCTCAAATGAGCCTGTGCAGGGAGGAGGCAAGCGGAGGTCTGAAGGCGCAGTGTGTTCCCGCCAGTGGAACGGCAAGTGCATGAGTTGCTGGAGAGACAGCACAGAAGTGAAGTTCAGTCTAGCCGGAAGAGAGCAGGCACAGGTGGTGATAAGGAGCATCAGTGTTGGTCTGTGGCCAAAGGGCGCCTTGAAGTGTTTAAACCAGAAAACTGCTGTGCGCCTGATCTTGGGTGTTGAGTATACAGAGGTGACTAAAAATTAGCTCCTTCCTTCCAGAGAGGCCTACGCAGGGGTGAGCGGAGGAGGCCAGACATTCAATAATTGATTAACCTTTGGGTTATTTATTTGCATCTATTCAGTTCTTCTCCATCTCCTGCCCTGGACTGTTAGCCTTGGGAGGGCAGCGACCATACCGTCATGGGCAGGCGTGCTGTCCTCCACAGCGTGGTGGATAGAGCGTAGTAGACACCCCATAAGTGTTTGTTGAATGGATGAAGGAATGGATGAAGTGAAATGCGACACTGGTAAATGTTTTATTATATAAATCCTGGCAAACAAGGAGAGTCTGAAAGTCGTTAATCGAATGATAATCAAGGTGATCAAGCATCCATTAGGAGAAGTCACAAGTGAAGTCATACCTGGAACCCACGAGAATGTGGCTGGAGGCCATGGAGCAGGGCAAGGAAATAACATTGACACTAGCCATGGGACTGGAGTTAACCAGGGTTAACCTTCGTGTTGTGTTAGAGATGGGGGTAGGGACATGAAGCAAACTGCCCTAGACCAACTGATTGTTCCTGATTGTCCTGGTCCCTGAATATCTGTAGGTCTCAGTGACTTCTGATAGCCGGAGGTTGGGGAGTCTAGTGGTTCTCCTGGGCCCAAATTTGGTCTCCAAACAGCATCTGTGGGAAGCCTGTTAGAAATGCAGAGTCTCGGGCTCCAAGTTTAAAGTTTTATGATAAATGTCATCATATTTCCATCTGGTCTGTGTATCTGAGTGTGTGTATAGAACCTCAATGTGAGGGGGCGCCCGAAGTCAAGCTCTGAGGCTGTTTGGAAAAGGGCAGCCTCGCCAGAGACCTCTCCCTCACTCCCGAGCCTGCTGTGAAAAGCTCTTCTCCAGTTCTTAAGAGGTGAAGGAAGCCAACCATCAAAGGAGGGGGTGTCTGAAAGATTGATCACGTTTGGGTGATTTTGCTGGAAAATTTGTCTCCGTTGTCAGCTCTCGCTCCTTGGAGAGGAGTGTAAGCCCTAGTCACACTTTTCTAGACATTTCCAAACCGACTACGTCTTCTGCCCAAAGTTCTGGTCGAACCATTCCCTGCCAGACCACAGCATACGGGGTGGCACACGGTGTGGGGAGGGTGCTGTTCTGGAAAGGTTCTGAGCTCACAGGCCCAGTCAGCTCCTCTCTTTCTTGTTGGTTTTGGTTGTTTTGGGGGGTTTGTTTTGGTTTTTGTTGGTTGGTTTGGTTTGGTTTGGTCAGAGACTCGTGGGGGTGTTCTCTGCATATCTCCTTACCCAGACATCCCTGTCTGACAGGATGGCTCCCATCCAAAGGTTCTGAACTAGTGATTTTATATGCAGGGGACATTGGGTAATGTCTAGAAGCATTTTGCTCGTCACAAGTGGGAGTCGGTGTTATTGGGATGCTGTGGGTAGAGACCAGGGATGTTGTTAAATGTCCCATAGTGCACAGAACAGCCCTCCATGATGAAGAGGTATCCAGCCCAAAGTGCCAATGGCGCCAGGGCTGAGAAGCCCAGATGTGACCAAACAGCACGTAGGACAGTGGAAAGGATGGAACAGTGCCGAGGAGTCTGTGCTGTGAAGACAGGCAGCTTCGCTGGAGTCCTAGACCTACCACTTCCTACCTAGCTGTGTGACCTGGGGTTAATCACTTAACCCCTCAGAGGCTCTGGTTTCCCTTATGCAAAACTGAGGTGATAATTACAGCAATCATTTGAAGGTTCCCATGAGAATCAAATGAATATATGCCCGACGGGGGTGCCTCGTTGGCTCAGTGGGTCCGACTCTTGATCTCCGCTCAGGTCATGATCTCTCCTTGCGTGGGTTTGAGCCCCACGTTGGACTCATGGAGCCTGCTTGGGCTCCTCTCTCTCCCTCTCTCTCTCTGCCCCTCCCCTCTTTATGCACTCTGACTCTTTGAAAATAAGTAAATAAGCGCAAATACACACACACACACACACACACACACACACACCCTACCGGATCCAGCACGTGGCACGAAGCAGGAGTTCCACAGGGGACACTGTCATTTCCCCGGCAAGTTTTATGGGACCTTCTGTGTGGACTGAGCTTAACCCCCAGCAAAGTTGGGACCTCAGCCCACATTGCTTTCACTGTACACCCCCCACGGGACTCCTTTCCCTGCATTTCCTTCTCTGTCCACTGCCACCTCTCTCTCTCCCTCCCCAAGACCATCTGCCCCAGTCAGTTTCCCAAGTTCACTGCCAGCCAATCCCTGCTTGCTCTTCGCCCTCCGGGGGAGGTCGTCTCTGCTCGGCTCCTTCCTTCCCCCTCTTCCATCAAGCTGCCTGAATTCCAACACGGAACAGCCTCCTTAGCAGTTTGTGCAACGTCTGAAAAGTGGAAGGAAGCCTTTAGAACACGGCAGGTGCAGCTGTTTGCAAGCATTTGGTTTTTGAGCGGAGGGACTTCGTTTACAAAGAAAATGTGAGAACCTTCACGTGTGTATATGCATGTGCGCGTGTGTGTATACACATAAATGTGGATATAGAAACATATCTACTTGATCAACATGGAGCCCTGATTGGAAGGGGCGTGGGTTCCCCACCCCATCTTGCGCAAGAGCCACCTAGCTGATGGTCCCCACATCTCTCCCACTATGGGACCCCCTGAGACACCTTTATGTAGCGCTATAGGATTCTGTGCTGTCCAATCTGCACATTTTAGAGGAGCCGGTGGAGATTGGAAAGAAGTAGACCTCTCCTTTATTCCCCCAGAGTCCCCTACCTGTCATCGTTGCCCTTCTCAACTGGGCATGGGCTGAACCGAGGCTTGTGACAATTAGCTCAGTTACTCCACCCAGGGCTTGGAAAGAGCAAACGGTGCACAGGATGGAGACTGGACACCAGGTGATCTGAGGTCCAGATTCCAAGGCCGGTGGCCAGTCCATCGCTACATAAGCTGGCCCTGGCTTATCTTGGAGCCAGTTTGCACATCTGTAAGAATGGGTTCCTAATCACTGCCCCCCTCACTGGGCTGGTGAGAGGGACCAGATGAGAGTGGATTTGGTTCGGCTGGTTGTAAACTGTGAGGTACAGTCCTGAGACACAAGTCAGGACAAAGATGGCATCTAATGCCTCTGATCTGCAAAGTCCATGCCTAATGGTGCCAGAGGGGGAATGTATGTGAGTGAAGGGACCTGGCAGGGGTCTGTGACAACTGGAAAAGCAGGTGCCCCATCTACAGGGGGCCGCTCAGTACCAGCCATTGGTTGCCTTGCAGGTTTATGGGCCCAATATAGCAGGTCTTCTCAGTTTTCAAGAGAGAACAAAAGTGCAGATTTTAATATGAAATACTTAATTTTTGTTTATTTTTTATATTAAAAAGTTTTTATTTTTTTTATTTTTGAGAGAGAGAGACAGAGCATGAGCAGGGGAGGGGCAGAGAGAAAGGGAGACAGAGAATCCAAAGCAGGATCCAGGCTCTGAGCTGTCAGCACAGAGCCCTACGTAGGGCTCGAACTCATGGACCACGAGATCATGACATGAGCTGAAGTCGGTTGTTCAACTGACTGAGCCACCCAGGCCCCCTTATTTTTTTATTTTTTTTTAATTTTTTAGTTATTTTTGAGAGAGAACACAAGTGGGGGAAGGGCAGAGAGAAGGGGACAGAGAATCTGAAGTGGGTTCTGTGCTGACAGCAGTGAGCCTGATGTGGGGCTCAAACTCAAAGCCAGGAGATCATGACCTGAGCCAAAGTCAGACGCTCAACTGACTGAGCCACCCAGGTGCCCCAAGATATTAATTTTTAATTTTTAAATGTCAATATTTAACTTAAAAACTAAAAGAAGAAAATCTGCTTGTCATAACCCATTTACAGCCAAGTTCAGCTCACGGCAGCCACTTCGTGAGCTGAGTGTGATGCACTTAGCCCATCAATACCCTCAGCACTGGGGCGTCTGGGTGGCTCAATTGGTTAAGCGTCTGACTCTTGACTTTGGCTCAGGTCATGATCTCCCGGTTCATGAGCTTGAGCCCCACGTTGGGCTCTGCACTGACAGCATGGAGCCTGCTTGGGATTCTCTGTTTCCTCTTTCTCTGCCCCTCCTCTGCATGTTCTCTCTCTCTCTGTCACTTAAAAAATTTTTAATAAAAAATTTTTTTAATATTTTTATTTATTTTTGAGAGAGACAGTTTGAGCAGGGGAGGGTCAGAGAGAAGGGGAGACACAGAATCCAAAGCAGAATCCGAGCTGTCAGCACAGAGCCCAACGAAGGGCTCAAACCCACAAACCATGGGATCATGACCTGAGCCGAAGTCAGATGCTCAACCGACTGAGCCACCCAGGCGCCCCTAATAAAAAAAAATTCTAAAGAGACCCTCAGTACCTAAAGGAATACAACGTCTGGAAGCTAAGGTTTGAGGAAGGTGAGTGTCAGGCGGGAGGCCGTAATGAACCAGGACAGACCACAGCACAACGGAGGACATGTGGGTGAAGCAGGGACGGAAGGGATAATTTTCTGGGTCCAGCTTAAGTCTGGCCCTCAAACCCCAGAAGAAGTTTGTCCCTGGATTTGCACCCAGCCCTACCACTTAGTGGTTGCGTGACCTTGGACAAGTCACCTTCCTGAGTTTCAGGTAGTTTATCAACGGGCTAACGGTACTGACGTCGCCGAGTTAGCACGAATGAAATGAGATCAGATATTGCATCCTTAGAACTACCCCTGGCATGTATTAATTTGTCAGGAAGGAATAACTGTTTTGTTATATTTGATTATTACGATTCTTATTCAGTCAGCCCCTCCCTAAGCCATAAAGATGCAGGATGAGTGAGATGCCGCCAAGCGTCCAGCACTTCGTGACTTAGGTGTTCACGGTGCAAGGCGGACGGACTGGATGGGAGCCACCTAGAGTGCAGGACACTAGCTCAGGACTTGGGCACGTGGGACACAGAGCTCGGGCCCACCACTTCCTGGTGGAAAACGAGTGACTTGAGCTCACTGAGCTTTCTCCTCTGAGTTGATAGTGACAGGGATGATGGGGTCAGCTCCAGAGGATGCTGGGAGGACCAGGGTGACCACACGAAGGAGACAACAGACTCACAGACAAGGAACTGATCAGAGCTCAGGAGCCTGAGAGGGATGGAGCCGTCCTCGAGCTCTGAGTCCCAGCTTTCACTACTCCATGTTGGCCACTCCTCTTAGTCTTCCCAAAAACGAACACAATGTATGCATCGTGTAGGTGATCCAAACGTGCTGGCCAATGAATGAATGACCAACAAAAAGCAATCACAGTAACTCTTCTGTAGCACTTACTATGTGAATGCACTTCACCTACGATCGCCTCTGGTCTGCACGGCCTCCCCGCGAAGCCCCAGGTTACCAAGGGTAACACTGAGGTGCAGAGGGTTAAGCAACTTGACCAAAGTCAAGCAGCTAGGAAGTGGCAGGTCTGGAATGCAAAACCCAACAATCTGATTCCAGTGGTAAACTGCACTACCTCGCATTGCGCTCTACAGAACATACGTTACATGTACTACTCTGTATTACATATGCTATATGTATGTTATATGGAATATTACCTATGCCACATAGTACATTATACTATATATGCACTACACACACGCTGTGTGCGTCGTATAGTCCCCATTGTACTATACTAAGCCATGCGATATTTACTGTACTGCATTACACTATTGTACTGCAGTGTGTATTGTACTCTTAGCTTATGCCGTGTATGCTCTACTGTATGATCTACATGATGCTGTGTGCATTTTATAATAGCATATTACACTATTCTTCCCAAGAGTGTACTATACTGTAGCATACTGATAGTATACTAACAGTGTACTAAGTACTAATAGTACTACACTGTGCTACACATTCTACACCAACCTGTATGTCCTGCACTATACTATCCTATATATATTATCTGTGTCATATACTATACTGTTTATACTATGTTGTACTATAAAATGCCATGCTGCATTTAATAGCATCTAATATAACTATTAGATGCTAATAATCTAATATAACTAGATTTCGTTATATGTATGCTATACAATACATACCATCCTATATCATACTACCCTATATTACATAAAACTAGCCTGTACTATGTATATATACTATACTTCACATATTTTATTACACTATATATTACACTACTCTATACTATACAACTATATATGCTTTGCTATATCATCATATATATGTATACTATCTCATCTCATATATATCTCATATATATCTCATACACACACACACACACACACACAGACTTTACTGAACTATATACACTATCCTATATTATACTATTATTAGCCTAAACTACATATACTATACTGTAAGACAGGGCCAACAATAAAATACCCCTGATACATGCAGTGGCATGGATGACTCTCAAATCCGTTATGCTATATGAAATAATCTGGACTCAAAGGCTGCGTACTCTGATTCTGTTGATATGATGTCCTGGAAAAGCAAAATTCTAGGGATGGAAACAGATCAATGGTTGCCAGGGTCTAGGGGTTGGGGGAAAGGATTGACTGGAAAGAGGCTTAAAGTGGATCTGGGGAGTGATTGAACTACTCTATATCTTGATTTTCGTGGTGGCTACATGACTATCTGGGTTGGTCAAAGCTCATAGAACTATACACAAAAAGGTTGATTTGACTGTATATATATTATACTGGACAGAAAAGGCCAAATAACAATAACAGCCATAGTAATAATCGTATTTGACTCACAGAATTTATTCAGCCATATTCAGTCAGTACTAAAGAGTACCTACTTCCTGGGCTCCAGGCACCTTCTAGGCACGGAGAACCCAGCAGACAAAATTCACAGAGCTTCCATTCAGGTGGAGGAGACAGACGCTAGGTGGCTTAGAAAAGAAGATCATTTCAGCTGGTGATTATGTCTCATAAAAAGTTAAACAGGGCAATGTGGTTCGAAAATGATCAGACAGCGTAACTAAAGCAAGAAACACCCGTGGAGGGTTCTTTACACCGCAGGTAGTGTTCTAAGTACCTTAGAGGTATGCATTCACTTTCTTGGAGCAACCCTCTGAGAAATTGTATTGTTTTCCCCATTTTAAAGACGAAGGAATTGAATTTAAAGAGTGAAATAAGGGGCGCCTGTCTGGCTGAGTCGGGAGAGGATGCAACACTTGATCACGAGGCGGTGAACTCAAGCCCCGTGTTGGGTAGAGATTACTTAAATAACTAAATGGAAAAAAAAAAAGAGTTAAGTAATTTCTCCAAGATTTCACAATGCTAGAAAGAATATAACTGGGCATTGCTCTCCAACGTCTGACTGGAGACCGTTCTTCTATCCACCACTCATGAGAAAAGTGTATTTATCTAGCTCCTCACCTGGCACAGAGTCAGTGCTAAATGAATAGCAGTGGTTGCTCTTGATAGTTCAGACTTTCATGAGGGTGCAACTCCTTTATATTTTTCTCCAGGGACCAAAGCGGATGTTGGACGCTCAAGTGCAGACAGACCCTGTATCCATCGGACCAGCTGGCAAAACCAAGTAAACAAATCACTACAGTTCCCACCAAGTTGTCCTGCAGCAAGATGTCTTCTTCCCGCTCCATTTCCTCCCCAAGCCCACTCCGTGTACATAGTCTTCTTCTAATGGCCATCAAATGAAATTCTGCCTACAAATTAAGCCTGAGCTCTTGTATATTGAGGTGTATTATTTACGTCTCGGGTCCAATCTTTTCCGGTAAATAACTGTAAAGATGGTTTAGCAGGTTAACTGGTTAGGTCAGAAGAGTTGAAGGTTGCCAAGCAGAGAGTGGAGTGGGTGGAGGAATGCATCCTGGTGAAGTTATGAAACATGGAGGTGGCGAGTAAGTTGCAGAGGGAATTAAGCTCTGTAGGAAACATACGCTCCTCTTCTGAGCTCGAAGAGGAGAGACAAAAATCCATTTAGGTTCACGTTTGGAGGAGGGACAACATGGGCCCTGTGCTGGGAGGTTGCCAATTTCCTGGAATGGAATGCGTGGGGAATGAAAAAGGAATGAATAAGAGTTGCTTTTCGAATAGGGTCCTTGAAAGTTATTGATGAGAGGGAAAAGATTGACCGCAAAGGGTTTGAAATGATTTGGGGAAACGGTTGCGCTCAGTGACTGAGGGCAAAGATTACAACTTAAAAAAAAAAAAAAAAAAAAGCGCAAAACAAGTAAATGAAGTTGCAAGTTTACTTTGCGACACAAGGGGGCACCGAGGTCTCCATTTTAATCCTGCATCCTGTGGCCCTAACAAAGATGTGGTCTCTGCAATCTTACATTATTAATGCTTCTCAGATGGTTGAGGGACTCGCTTCATCTGTTCTGTCTGACACTTATCTCAAAGTCTGTCTGTAATTTCCTAATGTTCTCAGGATGTGCTCCGATAAAACCCTCCCCATAACCCCAGTTAATAAAAATTTTCCAGAAGATTATTCAAATACCCGAGGTTTTTTTTCATTATAATACGTGTACAGAGGAGTCAGTAGGACCATGAGTCTATTAAAATGTAATTCAGTAGCATATGATTGATATCATGTATACTGTATCTTTCTTTTTCTGATTTAATAAAAAAATACATTTACATCTAAAGCATCTTTTAATTTTCAACTTTTAAAGCAGGTCTCTTGTCCTCTCTGAGACACCTTTATAATCCACCTTCCACAATATAAAATCAGTGTTCTTCCTCCATCTTGTCATCCCTCCCAGATGCTCCTAGAGTTTCTCCTTGTATATGGGCACATACACATGCAAATGTGTACACACATATATTTGCATACACACACTCGCACTCCCATAAAAGTACTGCCTTAGGCCAGGCTGCCTGGAGCAGAGCCTGAGACAGGGATTCAGAAGCATTTGACATACCCAGGGAGGACTTGGAGGGGGCAGGGAGAAGAAGTGAACAACAGGGCAGTAGAGGGAGCTGAGCAAGGATTGGTCTCAACTGGAGTTGAGTTTCATCCTGATCTCCCAAAGGGCTCTGGAGCCTGAATTGCACCCTTCAGTTGGGTTCTTTGAGCCAAGGGGAGCCAGCCTTTGTACCCTTGTTGATGAGTGACGGGCCACCCTGGGAAGCAGTGGGACATGCCAGGTGCTCCCACTAAGCTGAGAAGCTGGGGTCCCTTAACAGCTAGAGATGAGGGCAGTGCCCACTACAGACACACACAGGATATTTAGACCCACATAGCCACACGCCCATACGTATAAACCTGCTTTACATACAGAAATGGAGAAATGCATGTACACATTCATACATATATGTTACTTACAGGAATAAATGCACGCACATACACATAGACACATGTAGCAAACAGATTCGTGCACACACGCTGACTTGTGCAAAGCCATCATGCATTGATCTGAAGTAAACATTGAATAGGCTCTTCTGACAAGTCTTACGTTAGGAAAATAAAACCATTGCTTTGGCCAAAAAATAAAATAAAATAAAATAAAAGGCATTTGGAAAATGCGTTCAGGAAAAGAATGGTATCTCTAAAAAAGCAGATGGGGGCGGGGGGTGGCGTCCGCTGCTGCTGCGGCCTGTTAGCTCCCAGCACGGATGGCCATTGCTAGGTTTCGAATACAGATCAGAGGTCTCTAGCCTCTTCGGACCTGCTGCTCCAACCTGGAGATCAGTGTCTGTGACTCACCCAATTGAGAATGAGCTCATGCCGTTTCATGTCTGAATGCTTAACTTGGCGCAAATCAGGGAAAAGTCCTTTGGGGGAAGCCCCTACTGGCTGGGTGACTTGCCTCCTCGGACACCATCATAGAGTATGGGCCGATTCAAGGAAACCAGACAGCTGCTTATTCCTTTGTCCCCAAACACCAGGGGGGTCGCCTAGTGTGACCTTTGGTGAGCTCTGGGCCACACTAGTCCATTGAGAAAGGTGACAGTTTCATTTGCAAGTTTCACCTCGCTGGGCACAGGGGCTTTTTGCCCTGATGAGAAATGCCCCCAGGCAGGCCTGAGTCACTAATTCAGAAGGAGCCCTCCTCACATCCCCCGACTTCCCTGGTGGGGGGGAATGTTTTTTTAAAAATCTTAAATGACGTTCTTTGCTGAGAACCTCTCTGCAAAGCCAACAGTTTCTGTAACAGTTTCAGTCATCCTGGCCAAAAAAAAAAAGAGCAATCTTTTAATGAAATTGCTTGGGTTTTTTGTTATTGTCATTTTTAAAAGGCAAGAAAACTGAAGCCAGAGTAGCCTCAGAAAATGACTTATTTGGGGGATTTGAAATCTAGTAGTAGCCTCAGATGTATGTTAAAACCCCATTTTTGAATTTTGAGGGTTTGGGTGTGTGTGTGTGTGTGTGTGTGTGTGATTTTGTTTGGTTTTTTTAGTTGGGAGCTCATTCCTGATGCATTTATTTACAGACAATACTAATTTCCATACCTCTTGCTGGACTCCTGTGAAAAAGAGCAGAAACTCCCCAAATGAGCTCAGGAGAAGGCTCTTGGGCCTCAAAGAGCCTTGAGGGACCGAAGTTCCTCAAAATACAGAGCCCAGAGAGGCCACTTGGACGGCAGAGCTGTGAGAGTCGAAACATGAAACACACACTCTGAAACTGAAAGGGAATTATGGCCTGCAGGAGGGGCCAGAGGGGCCTCGTTAAAAATTTACCAACTCACTTATTTATTTACTTTTTATTTTTAGGTGCACAGGGAAGTGTGTCTTCTCCAGTGTCAAGAAGAAATGGCCCTTCCAAGAATTGAGCTTTTGAGTCGCCACGGCCGCCACTGGGGAGAAAACAAAAACAAAAACAAAAAACCCACTCTGCTTCCCAGTTGCAGCTGATGGTGACTTTTGGACTGATACCCATAAAAGAATTCGTTCCAAAACGTGCTTGTTCTCAGCAGCCCGCAAGTTCCCTCGTGAATTCATCATCTAGGGAAGGGGAGGCATACCTAAAGAAATGGCCAAAAACAGAGGGAAAAGAGAAAGAAAGTTAAGTTCTTCGGGTTTTGTTGCATTCCCCCTGCCCTTTCCTTGGAGCAAATTATCCAGGATTTCAACACACACACACACACACACACACACGCACACGCTTGAGCTGGACTGTCCTTGTTTGCTTGCAAACAGTCCAGAGGCAAGAGACTGGAATCTGTACCCCGCTGGCTCCTTCTCCGACTGCGCCCCCCCCCTCCCAAGGGAACAGATTTCTACAATCCGGACCTGACAAATGCCATTTCTTATGCCAAAGAGTCCCACGTGGATCTTAAGCCACAAAAAAGAAAATCAGCTAGCCTTCCTACTTGAAAGACAATTTCGGAAAGGAAGATGATTTCAATGATTAACTCACCCAAGTCACAGACGCAGGGCAGGCGCTTTGCGGAATGGTAAGAATGATAAGCGTTGGTTTTAAGCATCCTCTCCATGTCTCTTTTGAAGGCTTCTTAAAAGGGGGTCCGCACGGGGAGTGGAAATGTCTCCTCTGCAGGCTAGATCGTCCTCACTCCATCAGTGAACACAAAGTGGCCAACAGGAAATTAACGGGCTCCATTAGGGGAGAAAAAAATTACTTACTGAGCAGCAAATTCTGTAAATTTGTAATTCAGATCCTAGCGCTGGCCTGAAAACCGGTTGGGATCCAGCCCTTTGCATAAATTGGTGTTCTGGGGAGTTTAACCCTTTCGCCTCTGTTTCTTCTCCCCAGAAAGCTACTCATTTCATCTTCTCCATCCCCTGGCCCTTTAACTGGCCTTGGCAGACATAGCAACCCAGGCAATTTTACAGAAATAAGGATAATAATAATAATGCTTCACATTCTCACACTCTGCAGTTTATAAAATGCTTTATGAATACATTATCTAATTTAAAGCTGTATGCCCCTAATGGAACTTAATTGCCACCTTTGTTATATTTTATTATGAGGACACTGGCATGCACCTGTATGCCTTTTTTTTTTTCTTCAAAGGAGACTTCTTGACAAAATGGCCCCCAGCTGCATTTCTGCCAATGGCTGCCATTGAAGGAGCTCATTGCTTTCGTGTTGGGCTCTCACTCAAGGATGTTTTTAAGTCTGGCCACATGGGGGAGTTCTAGAACGTAGGGTGCTACCATCTCCAGCCAAGCCCTCTTCCCTGACTCCCTGATGAGGAGGTTGGGCCAAAAAAGCTCTTAAAAATGTGTTTGTTGATTAACTTCTAGAAAGCAGTCAAGTTTATTAGAGTAAGAGGGCCAACCTGGGCAAGTCAACTAACTGCCTTGGGTGATTGCCACTCCACCAGGCAGAGATAAAGTTCATTGGTTTGCTTTTCCATTCTTATCAGCTTAGTCTTGGAAGAGGCTTAAGAAAGGATATTGTGATTGCAAACCATTTAGGTTGGTGTCACTGCAAAGCATATAAATTACCCTCACCAGCCCTTCATGGCTCACAACACAGCCTTGCCTCTCACGTCCGCACGCAACTAGCAGGCAAGTGACTTAACTTCTCGGTTGCCTCCCCAAACAATGGAGCAGTATTAGTGCCTGTTTTGTGAAGCTGGTGGCTAGTGTATAATAAACATGAAATAATGGAGAGCTATTATGCCATAGGGAACTTTCAGCACCAAGTAACAGAAAACCCCCATTCAAACTGGCTAATAACAATAATAATAATAGCAGTAAGGATGTTTATTGTTTCATTTAACAGATGTTATCTCACAGCCTAGTTCTGATTCTCTGGACTCTGCTCTGCCTTGTTCCAAGGCTTGACTTGACCCTAAGATCAGTGCCAAATGATGGGTGCAGTTCCAGACTAGGCGATTATGGGATTACCATAATCAGTTTTGATTTATCGTTTTGGTGAAATAGATATTTAGAGACAACTCCAATGATCCAATCAACAGGCAATTATTGACATCAGTATTTTTAAAGTTTGCCATTCCTCAGACCAAGTATGCCCCTTCAATTCCAACTGATGGGACATGTGCATTTATGATGCCTTGCCCTCCAGAACGGGGCCATGAGACTGACCTCATCAACATCAGGGACTTTCTTGTCTGTCTCACTCATGGCTCTATCGTCAATGTCTAGCATAATGCCTAGAGGCAGTACATTTTCAACAAATATTGGCTGAATGGATGTATTAATTGATAGATACCCCATGGCCTTTCATTGGGCAGCAGGTTGCCTTATGTTCTGGTATGAGTTTATTTTAGCACGAAGTGCTTGATCACTTTAATCAGACATCCCCCTCCCCTGCTGCCTAGCCTAGTGGTTCTCAGAGTATGGTCCCCTAACAATCAGCAGCAGCGATCCCTGAAAATGAATTAGAGATGTGAATTCTCAAGCCCCTCTCCAGACCCACCGGATCAAAAACTCTCCGGGTGAGGCCCAGCAACGTGTGTTCTAGCAAGTCCTCCGGGCAGTTCTGATGCAGAGAAATTTGAAAAGCACCGGTCTAGGTAGAGCGACCACTCCACTGACCATCAACTTAAAAAGACTAGCCCTGAAGATGCATACCTAATATTGGACTTACTACATGCCAGGTATCATGTGCCACATAAATCACCTTGCCTACTACCCATTTCACAGATGAGGAAGCGAAGGCTCAGAGAGGAGAAGCAACGTTGCCCAAGGACACACATGTCAGAGTCAAGGCTGAAACCCAACCTAAGCTCCCAAAGGCATATTTTCATGCCCATGGGAAAGACAGTCGGGCAAAAGTTCAATAATAATATAATGTATGATAAGTAAATGTAGGGTGTTGTGGGGCTCAGAGGGAGGGTGTTGTGGGGCTCAGATGTAGGGTGTTGTGGAGCTCAGAGGGGGGCACTGCTTCATGACTACAGGGGATGGAGGTTGGCCATTTGAGATGGTGACAGGTGAGGGGATTCAGGAAGAATGAATAAGAGTTGGCCAGAGGGCTTCCCAGCAGAACAGGAAGTGCAGAATCCCAGGGTCTACAGAGATAATGGCAAGTAGTTGGGCATGGCCAGAGTGAGGCCATGCGGGGGGACAGATAAGACAGTGGAGGCTGGAGAGGAGGCACAGACCAGATCATCAAGGGCATGAAATAAGGAGCCCATAGTAAGAAGTTTAAACTTCTCCTGAGAAGTAGGAAGGAAAATATATGAGCTGGAGGGTGGCAGAACCCAATCTGTATTTTGGTGGTAGGTAGGATCTAACATAAACTCAACTCAACTAATATTCATTGAGTGACCTGAACTCTCTGCTACATCTTACAAAATGTAATCATTTTCTTCTTAAGCCTCTTTAAAAAGCATAAGAAATACCCATTTAGATAAAACCTCTAAATAGGGTTGGTCCCTACAAGAATGCTTAAATACTCGTTTCCAAGTGTCATAACTGTGGGTTTGGAATTTGGCCCCTGATCCACCCAGATGATACACACCTGTGACCCAAGTCTGGGAGACTGTGATCAAGTTACTGCATATATTAGAGCCTTAATTTGTTCCTCTGTAGAATGGGAATGATAATAGTACTTAACTCAGAAAGTTGCTAAGAGTAAATAAGACAACACATTTATAGCTTGTAAGTAGAGTGCCTGGCAAATAATAAGTGCTCAGTGAGCATTATTGATGAGGACACAGATGATATCTGCCCAAGGTAGAACACATGTCTTCGCTCTCATGGGCTCAAAGGCCACCCAATCTTTAGGATTAAACTGTGTGCCAGGCTCTCTCCATCCTGGTAACCAGTTGGCTGGCTGGCTCATCCAAGAAAAAAGAAAAGAAGGAGGAGAGAAGAAAAAGAAAAATATTTGATTTTCCCTGATGTCCATCTCATTCTAAAATAAAGTAGAATTTCTGGGGAGCGGACTCGAGTCTGCCTTTGGCTTTCCTTGGCTGTATCTTCTTGTAATAATAGCCAGGTTGCCATTTCTCTTCAGCCCACTTCAGAGTTCGCCTGTAGCACTGATGGCTCCACCTCAAATATCCCTCCACTATTGGCTTTTCTTTGTGGTGGCTTTCTCCAGGAGCTATGGGAACGTCTTCAGCTCACATGCAGCGAATTCTGGAAATGCCTAAAATTTTATGCCCCTAGGGACAGCCTTCAAGCAATGAGGGATTAGAGATAGCACATAAAATATCTCTGCTTCCCCATATCTCAGAGGGACACTTTTGAGGTGTCTTCTAAATGCTCCCCCAAGGTCCCCAGCAGAACTGAATCCTAGCTGCCCACAGTAGTGACACACTCATGAACATACTCTCCCTTGTTTGTGCCTCCTGGGGTCATCTCCCAAATTAACTACCTGCCTCCAAGCTCTTGTCTCAGGGTCTATGTCTAAGGCACAAACATCTGTATCTCACTTAGGGTCCTTGTGCCACGTAGTTCAATAGAGGAGCATTAATAGGTGCTGGAAGAGCGGAAAAAGTAAGCGTGTGACAAGGAGACCACCCAGAGATTAGACACCGAAGGAGAAAGCTGCAATACCATTGGGGCCAGAGAGACAGAAGGAAGAGGCGATAGTACCAGAACAAGAGAATCTGGAAACCCTGGGGGACACGGAAGATCACATAGGGGTGGGAGAGGTTGCCTGAGGGTAGCTGGGACCAGAGCGGGGCCATCAGGGAGCACTGCCTTTCCACTGACAGGAGGGCATAGGAAAAATATCTTGGAACTTAACTAGAATCCAGTTGGCAATGGAACATGGGAAATGCAGTTCGAAGGGAAACATGGAAAGAGGTATTAATGGGCAAATGCTCAGCACAACTTCAAGCCCTGCTTTGAGAGAAAAAAATAAAATGAGAAAGCAACATGGGTTAGGGCCCCACACCCATCCTGTATCTAAAGAAATGAACATGCCTTTGAATGGTGCCAGTAACACCAACTCACTAAACTTCTTTTACTTCACTTTGACATCCATCAAGTAGAGATGACAACGGAATCTGCCACGTGGAGATACCAGGTGGCTTTAATGATCTACTCCCCGCCAAGCAGCATAAGTGTTGAATAAATGCTAATGTTCATTGGAACATTTTGAGATCCTAATTCTCTTTGAGTATCTGAAAGCGCATTAAAGGTCCTGCTCAGACTTGTTTCTTCCCCTCTTTACTACTCAAAGCTTCAACTTCAATGTCTAGAATCTGCCTCCAGTCACTTTTTCATTGCCTTAAAAAAATGTCTTTCCACTTTCACTGAAGTTCTGCCAGCGCTGACAGAGGGACGGCTCTCTCCTCCCCTCTTGACTCCCAACCCTCTCTCCAAAACCCCCACCTTCTCCCTATCTCCACTGGCCGGTTGCTCACAAGGAGCTTAGCAGTTTTGAGGATACAAAAACAGGAAATTATGCACCAGTCCTGACTAAGGCTAAAAACTCATGTGCAAACCCTTCATCATACAGATTTCTTCAGCTCCCCAAAACTAGAGCCTTGAAAAATCAGGTCCCCGGCCAAGAGCGTTGGATTTGCTTAATCATTTCCTTTGCAAATTTATAACCTCTTTAACCATGAAGAAGTAATGGTGAGAAAGAGGGAGGTGGGAGTTGAAATATTTCAAGTCAACCACAGGACAGGACAGGAAATTCTGGAAAGGGAGGGGGGTGGTAATTTTTCTTTAGTCCCTCGGTGCCACAGCAGACTCAAACAGTAACTTTGGGAAAGTGACCATTCTAGAAGATTCTTCTACTGTTGACTCTGACCCCGAGTGAGATGTTGTAGCCTTCTTCACTCAGGGCTGAGCAGAGAACATTAGAGGAGAGAAACTCTGAGATGACCCTTTATTTGACTCAGGCAGCAAACATTCTCTGAGTGACCTAGTCTGCCCTTGTGCTGTGTAGAGAGAACTAAGATGGGTTCCCAAACAAGCAAAATAATGTCCACACTTGCCCAGTGTCGATAGAAAGTTGACATGCCTGTTGGAGGCCGCCTACCAGAGAATCTGAAGTGGGTGACCCAAAGCTGTTCTGTTGTTAAAATCTCTGAATGACAGTCTGAGTGGCGTTTTTGCTTTCGGAACTTTCCGAAAGAGCTGTGTACTTTCCTAATCCTTAAGGTAAGTCATTGTCTCTAGCACTAATTTTTTTGTCTGAAATGGGGGACCAACCCATTAACGTTGACCCAGCAAATAGAATGGGATGGGATGAAATGGAATGGAATGGAACGGACGGAACATAATGGAACGGAACTGAATGGAACGGAACTGAACAGAGCAGCATAGAATAGAATAGAATAGATAGAATAGAATAGAATATTTCGTGATGTATTACACATAATATGGGTAATATTGATTAGTGAAAGTTTAGTTTTGATTATGAATATGTGCATATAGATTCATGAGGTATTTCTCACTTTGGTTTATAATCAGGTAATTTTAGAAGCCTGTGGTCTTGCAGCTCAATAGTTAAAAGTGTGGGCTCTGGGGACACCTGGGCGGCTCAGCCAATTGACTGTCTAACTTCAGCTCAGGTCCTGATCTCACAGCTGGTGAGTTCAAGCCCCGCAATGGGCTCTGTGCTGCCAGCTCGGAGCCTGGAACCTGCTTCAGATTCTGTATCTCCGTCTCTCTCAGCCCCTTCCCCGCTCACACTCTGTCTCTCTCTCTCAAAAATAAACTTTAAAACAATTGACACTGTGGGCTCTAGAGCCTACCAGCATGGGTTCAAATCTCGGGAGGTATACTACCCATCTGAGATTACACATGTTGATTAACCTCTCTGAATCTCCGTTACTTCCGGGAAGTACAACGTAATAAAGAGAAATACAAAATGCAATATTGGCCATCAGAGTCTCTCAGGTTCTAGGGCCATTTATTTTCATAAACCGCCATTCTGTCCCCTATATCTTTCCTTTGGTCTCAGACAGCTGTGAATTTTCTGGGGTCCACTCCTCTTAAGTAAAGTTACTCTGTCTATCTTAACCTCTCTCTCCCTCTGATCTTCTGTCATTCCCTCAACCTCCAGCACGCTATCTTCAACATCATCTGGGGAAAACCAAAGCCATTTAATATGTAAAACTTCTATCTGGAAAAATGTCCAGATAGCTAGTTGCAGACCATCTCACCTACTAGAACAAACAAAAGCTAGACAAGAAAATTGGTATGAAGTCATCCTAAAATAGAACCACAGTGCTCCACATCTATGGAAAACAGCAAGGGGACTGACAGATGCTTTCTCGGCAGAACTGACGGAAATCAAAAGATAAAATTCTTTAAAAAAATTAAGACCTGAAAGAAAATAACTACCAACCTATAATTCTACATCCAGTAAAAATATCTATCAAAATTTAAGATGAAATAAGTATATTTTCAGACAAACAAAAACTGAGTGACTACATTACCAGCAGACTTCAACTACAAGAAAGAGTAAGGAAAGTCCTTTAGGAAGAAAGAAAATAATCTCAGAAGGAAGACTAAAATTTTAGGAAAGAATGAAGAGCAGCAGAAGAATAAATGTGTTGTTAAATCTAAATGAATATTGGCTGCATTAAAAGATAACAATAATGTCTTGTGGGGTTTAAAATATATGTAGAATTAAAATTTATAGCAGCAGTAATGCAAAGGTAGGTAAGAGGAAAAGGGAATTAAACATGTCTTAAGTTCCTTGCATTGCCAGAGAAGTAGTAAAAGCTCTAATTTAATTGGACCATAATAAGTCGAGGATCATACTTATTATCTGTAGGATAATAAAAAATATGGAAATAACAAGCTAATAGGAGAATGACCTAAAAAAAGATGTCATTAATGTAAAAGTTCATAATAAAGGAAAGAAAATGGAACTCACAACAGATGGAACTAATTGAAACAGTTAGTAATGTGTTAGTATTGTTAGTAATGCATTAATTATTACATTAAATGTAAATGGACTAAATACTCAAATGAAAAGAGAGATTATCATACTAAATAAAAAAAAAAAACAACTATTGTCTGGTTGCAAGAGACAAACAGGCCTTAAATATGAGTATACAGACAGGATGAAAATAAAGGATGGGAAAATAGATTGCATGCATACACTAATCATAAGAAAGCTGATTAGTTACTCTAGTATCAGATGAAGTCAATTTTAAGGTAAGAAGCAATATAATAGAGAGTATTTTATAATAACAAAAAGGGTCAGTGCCATTGAATGATAGAACAATCCTAAATCTAGAAACATTTTCTAATATAGCCTCAACATGTGTAAGGCAGAAGCCACCAGATCTAAAAGGAGAAATAGAGAAACCCACAATCATAGTGGTAGGTTTTAACGTTCCTCTATCAGTAAATAAGGGACAAACCAACAGAAATAAATCAATAGGAATAGAAAAATTTTAACCAACGCTATTTAACACACTTGACCTAACTAACATTTACCAAAGTAACTGGTAACTGCAGAATATATATTATTTTTCAAATGCACATGGAAAATTTACTCAAATTGACATGTGCTGGCCTGCAGAGTAGGTCTTGAATTTAGAAAATGGGTGGCAGGGCAGGGTTTGCTGATAGATTGGATGTGAGGATGACAAAGAGAGGAGTCAAGGTTGTTGATGAAGGACCCAGTGCTGTGAAGTTCAGAGTGACTGATTCATGCTGCACAGTTAGCATTTTGGAAAGATAAGGGTGTGTGTGTGTGTGTGTGTGTGTGTGTGTATAACAGTCATAAGGTAGTCAGGAGTATTTACATGTGTGAGTCAAACTGGGAGTGAAACTGTGTCCAACTGAACATGAAGAAATTATTCAAACTTGATTTCTGGAATAGTCCCAGGGTGCAGTTATTTCCTGTTTTTATCACCGTCTTCCCAGTTTACCTGTTTGTTTGTCTTATGAACTGGGTTGGCATCATCTGTTTCAGTTTGCAATGGTAGGCATACAGCAAAAACTCCATAAAACTCCCACAGACTTGACAGACACTTCTAAGAAATGAAGTGGGAAAAAAAAAAAAAAAAAGAAATGAAGTGGACAGCCCAATTCCCGGCCTCTCTTATTAACGCAGAATTGGGTTATTCATCTGCTGATTGAGTATCAACTGTGAGTTTGGGTCTGGGAAAGTGATAAACAAGAAAATCAGAGAAAACTCCAAGATGGCTGAGGAGGCATCCACTCCAAAAGCCAAGTATCAAGGAAATACTGTAGGAAATCCCACGCATAATTGCATTATATACCCTTGTGTGATATGTTTGGAGTAGCAGTTGAGAACGTTCTAGAACTCAGTTCTCCTTTAAACTGGCTCTAAGACATTGGGCTTGATATAAAACGGTTTCTTCCCTGTAAAGTGGGAGTGATGTTATTGATAATACCATCGTTACAGAGGTAAATCAGATGGTATTCAGAGCCTGCTCAGAGCAGTGCTTGGGAGGAAGTTCACAAAGCTAGCATTTGCAACTTTTATCAGTATGCTGCTTCAAATATTTCTTTCCTTTTTTAAAATTATGAAACCATAACATTTTTTTAGGTGTTCTGAGAGAATAAAAGTAAAAGAGGTTAAAGAGTCTATCATAATCCCATCTCCCTGTCTCAATCTTATGTTTACATGGTATCTTCAAATATTTTTTATATTGATTATGTCATTGGTTTGAAAGTGCCTGGCATATAGCAGGTAATCAATATATGCATACTAATTGCCCGACTGTCCAATTCCATGCAAACTACTTTGTTTTATGCTTTGGGCTCCTAATTTCTTATATGAGACTATGATTATAATTTTGTCATTTACATTCCCTTTATGTTTTTTCATAAGCTGCATGTTTATAATCTTGCATATCTCAAACCCTCAGATATGTGCAAGCCCTACACAGCCATTTCTCTGTGCTGTTGTACAGAAAAAGAGAAATTATTACAGGCCGCACTCTTCAGACATCACCACAGTGAACAGCTCTCTATATAGCGTTTTGCCTTTTTTGTAAAATTTCATCGAACAATTATAGAATACCAAATTGAACATTCCAAACTAAACCTTTAACTTAGCTGAGAGAGGAGCCCCAAAAGATTAAGTCAAAATGGATTTCTTCCATAAGTGTAGCTTGTAATAAAATGAACCCCACAAGATGATAAAATCATGTGGTGAACCTATTATCATTTTGAAGGATTGCTTTTCACCCTTTCAAAAAAAAAAGTTGTTTTCACATCTGCAATTCCCCCAGCACAGATCAATAGAGGGAAGATGTGAATACAACAGCAACAAACTCAACAATAACCAAGTCACCTTAGTGGATATACGTAAGCAAAAATCTCATCAAACCTCTGGTTAATTCCAAGGTTGGCTTTAAAGAGCTGCAGAGAAAGATTTTCAGATCTGCACGTGTTTCTTGAAGCAACAACCCCAACATCTGATGGTGTGTGGGATGATCAATGTCTCCCCTCCTGGGGATGGGAAAGCAGGGGGAAAGGTGAACACAACAGTCGATTTGAGTGAGAGGCACTTACCGAGTAAGGCAGAGACAGCCACTGCTGTTTCCCAGAGCAATGATGGGTGACCGTGAGCCTGGTGGTCCTCTGGGGCCAGGCAGCCATGGGCGCGAAAAGCAGCTTTGCCTCCAAAGTGTCCACACACAAGGCTATTCTCTCCGGATTGGTTCTTCTCCTATTCTGGTTGATTCCAGAGTTCACCGGAATCAGGAAGAATGACTGTGAAGAGGCCAAGTAGAAGTCCATTGCCATTGCTTCTTGAGAGAAGGCGTCAGCTTCAATCAGCATGGTTGCTGAAGAGGGGGCAAGAAGTGGCTGCCTTCAGGACTTATGTGAACAAAACACGACAGGATTATGTATGTAATCTATGTGACACAATCAGGCACCTGCAAGGGGGCTTAGGCACATTGCCTGGAAGGGAATAGTGCTCAGCAAATTTTCTCATTGGCTCCAAATGGATACCAGCCTAGAATGTGGAGGCTTTATTTTCACAGAAAAACCTGAGGATTAAACAGCTTATCGTTCTCCCCAAACTCTCCTGTCTTATTCCATCCCCTGAAATTATGGCCCTAAGGTGGCAATGAGAAGAAAATAAGATCAGACAGGCCTGAGAATAAAGCCACTGACTCAACCATCACTACCTGGTGGCTCCATGTACTTTATTATTTCAGTTCATCTTCAATCTTCAAAGGAACCCAGTGAGGTGGGAAATCTTCATCTCCTTTCTACACAGGAGAAAACGGAAGTACAGAGAAGTTACAGAATTTACTGGAAGCCCCAGAGCTCTTCAGCGAGAGCAAGAATTTCACACGGGCTGTTTGATGGCAGAGTTCACAGGCTAAATCATGAGGCTCTGTTACTTCCTGCCATGTTGGGGAAAGGTGGGGGGGCTTCAGTATGAGGGAGAGGAGCGGCCTTCTTTTCTTTATATTCACATAACTCGTTCAGGGTCAGCCCTCTCTTGCCGGCTCATATCCCAGCTCACTGAGTTCTGTGTTTTCTCTTTGAGGGTTAAGAACACACAACAAGCCTTTGGTTGGGAGTGGGGAGGAGTTGACATTTGTCACCCAGCCTTGGGGAAGTTGATCATTTTAGGTTCCCCTCACACTGTGTGGAAGCCTGACATTTGACATTTGGGTAAAAGGGGGAAAAAAAAGTCTCCAAAAGGCAGCTTAGGGCCGGCCGGCCTGATTCCATGCCAAACAGGAATCCTTCCTTGGCTGTCTTCCCTCATAAATGGTTTTCAAACTACAGTTTTAAAAACAGTTCCTTTGGGGGAATGATGAAAGCAACAATGTTTTCAATAGAAAACTGTCCCATCAACAAAAATGCAGGAAAAGTAAAATCACCAACTTCTCCATCACCCAGAGAAAAGCATCGTTGACAATTGAATGCTTTTCCTTCTTTTGCTCCCTATGCCTCGATCCTTATTTTTGTAAGTGCAACTAGACTCAACCACACAGAAAGTTTTGTGGCATGCATTGTTAAAACCAAACACTGCATTACCAGCATTTCACTCTGTTTTAAAATTTGAAAACCTGGAAGCCCCAATTTTTAATCTGCCCCCCCTCGATTATCACATTTAATCCAAACGGATATTCCTCTGCATCCTATTTTAAGCAATATTGTCCCCATATGAGTAGTTCATCTTTATACAGGTATTGTGGTCCTATTCCACCAAGGAAATCAGTTTAATTTCCCATCAAAATCCTTCTAGACTTTTCTACATCAGAAGAGTCAGGAACTAAATTATAGGTGTGATCTGGGGTCAGAAGTAAACCCCATGCTCTCTGGTAATGCTCTCTCAGGAGAAGCCAACATGTCTTTTTATTGAGCTGTTCGGTCACCCCAGTTAAAAGCGAACCAACAAAGAACTTTCGCTTGCTTCTTTCCCTGACCTGAGTCTTTCTGTAGCCTTCAAGTCCTCTTTCCTTTATTCCCCCAGCTTCGGTTTCTGCCCCTTTACCTCCCGAGTACTCCTCCAGACATGATTGCCTCTCCCCTCCTCCCGCTCTGCGGAGACAGTCCTTGCGAAACGCCACATGCGTTGTCCTATGCTCTCAGTTAACTTTTTTTTTAAATTTTTTTAATGTTTTATTTATTATTGAGACAGAGAGAAACAGAGCATGAGTGGGGGAGGGACAGAGAGTGAGGGAGACACAGAATCTGAAGCAGGCTCCAGGCTCTGAGCTGTCAGCACACAGCCAGACTCGGGGCTCAAACCCACAAACCGTGAGATCATGACCTGAGCCGAAGTCAGATGCTTAACCGACTGAGCCCCACAGGCACCCCGCTCTCACTTAACTTTTAATTGCACGACTGGTACAGAAGTACATTTGTCTAGTTAAAATAAAGACAATGGTAGATTCCCTTTAAGCACTTATCCCCAACCTTGGAAGCTTTCTCTTTCAACCCAGATATCTGGGGGTGTCCGTGTGGCAGGAAGAGTGGCAGGAGACTTCAGATCCTACTTCTACAGACAGACACAGAGAGAGGAATCTCACACGATGCTTTGCTTTGTTTGGAAGTTTCTCAGTGCATCGTATCTTTTCAACTCGTCCTCAGATCCCCAAGGCGCAGAGATACCAAGGACTGTGGTTTATTTACCTGTAACTGTACTGATGGACATTGAGGTTGTGTCTGGTTCTATAACACAACAACGAAATGAAGAACATTCCACCCTGTGTCTCTGTGCACTTGTGTGAGAATTTCAGGTCTCTGGGGCAGATACAGAGAATTGGACCCCCAGGCGTTGAGTGTGCCCCTTTCCCTTTCAACATTACTGGGCATTGACAAATCACCCCATCCAAGATGGCAGCACACGTTTCACCAACAGCTTGTTTCAAGCCTTCTACTAAGGCTCTTCCGTAGTGTTGTGCCGCTGGGGTGCAGCTTCTAATTCTTATCCCGCTTTGCCTTCCTGATGCGTCCTCACCCTTCTGGCTTATGGTTTCTAAACCCCTTTGCAGTGTTCACTACTCTGTCCTGAAATGTACTTGTGGCCTGGAATCCTTCACTTCTTGCTCTGCTGGGCTGACCTCGGTTTGCACAACTGGCTCCCTCAGAGGTCACAGATTCGAATACGTAGAGGAGCCAGGTGGATAAAATAATTAGAGGGGTGCCCAGGCAGTGCCCCTCGCCAGCCCCAACCCCAGCCCAGCACCAGCTGTTGTTGCCTTATTGGAATCTGTGTCTAATACTCTCAGATTTTTTTTCAAAGGGAGTCAGAAATCTAGATTTGTATGTACATGTTCATGTTTTTTAAAGCTTATTTATCTATTTTGAGAGAGAGAAAGAGAGCGCAAGCAGGGAAGGGGCAGAGGAGAGAGAGAATCTCAAGCAGGCTCTGCACAGTCAGCGCAGAGCCTGACGTGGGGCTCGATCTCATCAACTGTGGGATCATATCCTGAGCCAAAATCGAGTCGAATGCTTAGCCGACTGAGCCACCCAGGAGCCCCAAGAACTGGAAATTAATATATAAGAAATTTTAATCCTGCGTGGCCCACAAAACATACCTCAGGGGCACATTCTGCTGCCAAAATGCCAGATTGCAACTTCTGCTTCAAACAAAATCACTCTGTTCCTCAAATTCCCCCTTTCCTATCTGGGGCTTTTCCCGTATCCACTCAGTCACTAAATGCTCTGATGCTGCCTGAGAAATTGTTCCAGAATTTAGCCTACCCCTCTAACCTCACTGTCATTCGCATTAATTCCAACACTCCGCAAATCGCATTCTGGCTGTGACTAGAACATACCATCTGACTCTCCTGCCTTCAGTGGATACCTCCCTGCCCCTGCCTTGTACTATCCTCCTCTGCATTCTAGAACATTCTCACCATGGCTAAAGGAGAGAGAGGGGAGGAGAAGCATCCGTGTTGCTTCTCTGCTCAGACAACCCTGCTGACGCCCTTTTGTCCCTAAAGCAAAGTTGCCGGCTGTGGCCACATTCAGACCACACTTGACCCATCATTATGAAATGTGACCCGACACTATCACATCTGATGTCATATAAACATTCAGATATTGGGCTTCTCCTGAAAGATCTAACTGGCTAGCAGTACTGGGTCTGCTGTCTCCCATGGAAGCGACTGGCCGGAGCCCAGTAGTGACTGTCACCATGGGCATAGCCTTGCTCCGTTACTTTTTTCCTTCCCCTGGCCAGCCTCATGTACCCATGGTGCTGTCTGGCCACAGGCTAAAATTCAACTGTTAATGGGCACATCAGTCCCAGCACATGTGGCCCCTCTGCCCACCCCCAGGCTTACCTCTCAGCCCGCTCCTTCACCCCCTTTGTTTTTCCCACCACTAATAATGGCTGACTCACAAAGAAATTGTTTCAGACCTGAACATAACCACCACTCGATGCCATGGCTGTTTTAGTTACTTAAATCAAGATAGACACACTCTGTTCAGAGAGGCCTTCCCTTTAGCTCAATAAATCTCTCTTCAAATCCCTAATGAAGTTGAACTTGCCCTAGAGAGTGTGTTTCAGGTTTAAGAAACTCCTACTGAAGCTCTTCAGTTAGTTCTCAGGAGTATCCTCACTCAGCCTCGGATTCTACTAGAGGGAGACCGAGCTGCTGATGGACAAAGTCGCGCCTAATTCATTTACCCCCAGGAGAAACGTGCAGAAGATCATGCAGGAGGAATGCAGCTCGCCCTCACCGAGAACACGCCCACACACACAAACACTAACACGTGACTCACTCGCTGCCTTTTTCAATATACATATTTAATAATATGCATGGCCATTATTTTACTACATAGTAATTGGTTATAAATCAAAGTCATTTATAAAGACTATTGAGTTACTGGGGGCTCCTGAGTGGCTCACTCAGTTAAGCATCCAACTATTGAGTTCAGCTCAGGTCATGATCTCGAGGTTGGTGAGTTCGAGCCCCACGTAGGTCTCTGCGCTGATAGCGCGGAGCCCACTGAGGATTCTCTCCCTCCTCTCTCTCCGCCCCTACGCCCACCTCTCTCTCTCAAAAAGATAAGCAAACTTAAAAAAAAAAACTATGGAGTTAGGATTATTTTTGCAAAACTAGATTTTAAAAAATTTTTTAATTCATCTTACGATTCTTTGAAGCGATGAAGTGTGTGAGTGCCTACCCCACAGACAGTCTCCCTTCTCTGTTACTAACAGAATATCAGTTTTAATGGGGGTGCTGGGAGGAGGGCTTTAAACACATCAGCTTTAAAAACTACATTTCCAAGCCTCTTTTGCACCTAGACTTGGCCGTTTAACATGGCTCTGGCCTATGAGATTCCATAAGCCATTGGGTGGCCTTACCAAAAAGCTCCCTTTTTAAAAAAAAAAATATTTAATTTTTGGGAAAGCGCAAGCAGGGGAGGGAGGGTCAGAGAGAAATGGGGACAGAGAATCTGAAGTGGGCTCCACACTGTCAGCACAGAGCCTAACGCAGGGTTTGAACTCGAACTCGCGAACTTCGAGATGATGACCTGAGCCAAAGTCAGACAGTTAACCAACTAAGCCACACAGGCTGCCCCCATGAAGCTCCTTAAAGGTGATGGGGGAGGTGAAGGGTGGGGGAGGTGAAGAAGACTCAGATATTCTCTTTTCTGCTACCTGAAAAGCCATGTGACCATGAGAAAAAAACCCAACAAGTTTGGCCTTAAAATCTGTACAATACCGACACCAGCAGCCCCTACCTCTGGGTTTCCTACTGAATGGGAAAAATAAATCTTATTTAAGCTGCTGGTATTAGGTTTTCTCCTATAGACGGGTAAACCGTATTCTATTCAAAGCTATTTTGAACAAGGCGTGTGTGAGGAGGGCAATTTTCCCCACTGGCTAGCCTGCCGAAAATCATGGGAAGGGTCCACTCCAGGGAAAACCGTAAATAATATTACTTTATTCACAGTATTTCAAAACTTTTAATGGACTTTTGCCATTTTCTGTCTCTTGGCCCAGATGCAACACAACATGAAATTTATCAACTGTGCAGATAATAAAGAGTGATTGCAGAGAACTGAGCCCTCTGAAAACTTTAAACCCAAATTTCTATTTCCATTTTGGCCGAAAGCAAGATGTTCCTTTCGGTTGTAGGAGGCCCTCAATTTCCCACTCTGCTCCGTATGACTCAACTTGGACGCACTCCCAGTGACATTCTGGATTTTTCTGTAATCTCCTTTCCTTAATAAATTCAAGATAGCTTCACAACTCGCAAACAGCGTATAATAGTGTTACTGTTTCCGGGCTAAATCAGGGGTGCAGCACTGGCCAGTAGCTACGTCTGTGGATATCTGAATAATTGCTTCAATTCCCCACTTGTTTCTGAGTGAGTGTAGGCCTGACCCCTGGGCATGGCTGAACATTACTCAGTCAAACCGAGAGTTTCAACGCTAAATGCGACAGTGTGGGCTATATCTGTTTTTCTCTCTGGCAGATTATTCAAATACCATCAAGCTGAAGTCAAGTTCTCCCAGAGTCCCCTTGAATCTTGGCCCCAACGGTCCAGGCAGGAGCCCTTCCCCGAAGAGCTTCCTTTGCTATATTGTAATCTGTTTCTCAGTGAATATGTGATGATTGCATGTTTTCAGCCTGATTCTTCTCTCTTGCCTCACATCCCCTGGAGATCTCGCGGCCTCCTTGTAAAAGCCATGTGTATCTTATCTTTTCCAGTGCAGTTGCTAAAACCAAAAAGCAGGCTGGAAAACATTTCCCCAAACTGTACTGGTTTTCATTATTTCTTTCTGACACCTCCAGATAACTTGTTAGCATATTGTCTTTTCCCTATTCAGCATGGCCCCCCTGGGGGTTTGGGGACTGAATGACATCACCCAGGCATTTATAATTAGAAACAAAAATGCCTCTTTCCAAATCTATAATACCAGGAGACAATTGGAGACATTTTTTAAGTTGCTGGTGAAATCCCACATGAAAGAGGTCTTTTCTGACCAGGCAGCAACTTTGCTGCCACTACCAGGCCACTACCAGGAAAGCCTTGCAAGCAAGTGACAAACCCTCTTTCCATCCATTGGTCCCAGTGCCGCCATGAAATTTGACATGAAAGTGGGCTCTAGGCTCTCGGCTCTCCCCAGAGAAGCTGTGTTTCTTGAAGTTCCTGGAAGACTCCAAGAGGTGGTCTGAATTTCCCACCACTGTGGAGACAGAGCTCAGTGACTTTTGACAATTGAGTTTCCATTTGTTCAACAAATCCTTATTGACTCAACTTGAATGGACTCCCATAGACATTCTGGATTTTTCTGTAACCTTTTTCTCCTGAAAAAATTCAAGATAGCTCCACAAATCACAAATGACTGATTTATGGAGTTTTAATGTATTCAACAAATTCTCTTTGAGGACCTTTCTCAGTAAGCCCTGAGGACCTGCTGTCATCCAGGGGTCTCTGCCCATGAATAATAGGACCAGCACTCTGCTGATACACGGGCCACGAGCCACTTGTGACTATTTAGATTTACAACTAGATTAACAAAAATTAAGGGGAGCTGTAAATTCATCCTCTCAGTTGCACTGGCCACATCTCTGATGCTCACTAGCCACATGTGGCTAGTGGCTACCCTATCCGACAGCACAAATCTAGAACATTTTCACCATTGTGGAAAGTTCTTTTTGGACAGTACTGGCCTGATCATCTGACTTGCCCTGAACACACCTGTTGACCTGGCATAATCATGAATAGCACCCTCTTTCACGCCCAAAGTGTCCTGGTTGGGAAAGACAATTGAACAGTGAAAGTGAACTTGGCCACCATCCTTGCCAGGACTTCTGTTGAGACCCAGAACTCATTGTCTTGGTGAAAAAGTTGCCTGCATTAGCCCCTGCCTTTTCTTCCTGATTCTCTCCCACCTGTCAAATCCACCAATATTAGTAACAGGGGACACAAACGCAGGGGAAGAAAGGTCTCCAAGTGAGTGATTTTACTTGGAGGCAGTTTCAGGTTTGTTTCTGATCTCCCAGGCCTGAACGACGCCCATGGGTCCCCGAGAAGGAGGCAGGCCTCCTGCGGCTCTCCCTTGAGCTGCCCCAGCTCTGTGCAGGGCCACCAGCCCGCCGCCCCGCGCCCCTGCCCGCCTCACCCGGCAGAGGGCATCGGCGCTTAATGTTCTGGGTGAAGAATATTTACACAATCATTAGGGATTTTTTTTTCTTCCAGTGATACTTTTTTTGTGTGTGAGCAGCAATCCGAGGTGCCAGCTAATATAGGTCATCTTAAGGATGTGTCATCAAAACAGGGAGATAAGAGCCGCTCGGGCGGGCAGCCAGCTCGTTAGGGAACCGCACACCCGAGGACACTCTGCTGAGGAGGCAGCCACCTCCAGTGTCAAAATGGCAGACACCATTTTGCAGAACTCCTGAGGGGGGGGGGGGTCTAAACTCTGTCTGATACGATCTGTGCCGCCCAGCGGGCCAGGCCTGGACTGTTTGCTGAGGGGCCGCCCCCGAGAGGCATCTGTGACCATGGCCTTGCACTTTGTGGGGCTCTACCTTGCATCTCAGACACCTGCCAGGCAACAAAATGGTGGTGGCTGCAGGGACCAGAGGCAGACTTTCACACAGCTGCCCCTCTCCACACCGGGGTCAACACCCCATGTCTGTCTGTCCATCTCTCTCTTTCTCTTCCTCTCTCTCAGTCTCTGTTTCATACTCTTTCTTTCTCTCTCCTTCCCCCCTCCTCCCCCTCCTCTTCTTTCTCCTCCTCCTCTCCCTCCCCCTCCTCTCCCTTCTCCCCCTCCTCCCCCTCCCTCCCCTCCTCCTCTTCCTCCTCCTCCTCCACCACAGGTCCTGCCCCTACAGAAGGGGGCTGAAGTCCCAGTTGATTGGATTCCTGCTTTCAGCTCCTCAGTGCTGCTAACTCATTCCTGGGGACAGTTCATGATTCGTTTTTATGTACCTGACGGGTAAGGTGGGGAGGCAAGTTACCAGTCGGGGTTATTTCGTTGTGTCTGTTTGGGCACACTGAACATGTTTATGAGATCCGACAGCTCCTTTCTAAATGAGTGTTCATTGCCCTTCTTAAGATTTTCCAAAAAAACTTTTTGAAGGGGTGTCCAAATGGCAAACACCTAGTATTACTTCATTATACCTTTTGGGAAAAAGACAGGGGTGCGCCCGTCTCTTGGCTCCCAGTATCCGTGGCACCTTCATTTTCCTTTTCTGTGATAACCGCACTTTCCTTAAGGAATGAATAAGACAATGCATGCAGGAGGCTTAGCGAAGGCACGAGGCATGGGTTCAGTGAACCCCAGCTATTGCTATTTTATTATTTCTTTGCACCAGGCTCCCTCCAGGAGACTGGGAGCTCCGTTCCTGCACACCGATGCTTGTTGGGGGGGGGGGGGGAGTGGTTTGCAGCACCTGAACCGAGGGATCCTGTGCGAGAGGTTTGGCCACACCTCACCTGTGACCTCCTCTCTGTGACTTCCTCTCTGACTGAAGGAAACACACAAGCTTTCTTTACCACTCCTTCTGAGACCGTTAACAAAACACACTCAACATGCCTTTCAGAGCTTTTGAGATGAGCCAAGGACGGTGGGGGGAAAGACTTGGCGAGCACCCCTACCCCACCACACATCCCGGGGTGCCTAGGCATCGCCAGTGTATGTCTAAGTACCAACTGTGCCTCCTTTTACTCCCCAGAGTATCCTGATGGATGATAAATAAGGTTACCCCACAAAAAACATAACAGACCTGAGTAAGTTCAAATTCAGGAGTAAGAGCCAAAGTTAGATAGATAGTTGTTATAAATGATAGACGATAGATAGATGACAAATGGTTGGATGGGTGGATGGATGAATAGATGGATGGATGGATGGATGGATAGATGGGTGGATGCATAGATGGGTGGATGGATGGATGGGTGGGTGGATGGATAGATGGATGGGTGGATGGATAGATGGATGGATGGGTGGATGGATGGATGGATACAGTTAGAAAGACAGAAGATGAAGAGAGTCTGCACTCCTTCATCTGGAAAACAGGAATCAAGTACCATCTGTCTCTGGGGCTGGAGAGCTGACTAGGTGGCAGGTGTGTTGCCATGCTGGGTGGGCAAGTCAGCATGGGGTTTCTCATCAGGCAACTGGTGGCACAGTTGAGGCACTGGGAAAGAAGGGATTCACTTCCCCAAGAAAGAAAGGGAGCAGCTATCTCAGAAGAAAATAATTGTAGCATATAATGTGTATTGTTTCAAAAACTATAATTCCATTTTATGGTTGAATACTCTTTTCTTTTGAACATCATTGGGGCCAGGGAGAGGACCCCATTGGTACATGAGGGCCTCCCAGATGGCTTTGCAAATTGTTAGGGCCCAGGCTGCCATCAGCTATTAGATTATGCATCACCTAATGTCCTAGCTATGCAGCAAGCCAGGCAGGTAAGGGTGAGGCTAGAGGGTGAACACCATGTGACAGAGACAAAGATATGGACCACCGGCCTCTGCCTAAATTGGGGGATGGGAGAGGGGTAGGGGAGACAGAGTACAGAAAGCGGCCTTACCCCCCAAACTTCCTGCCTTTGTCCTGCGCACACATGACCCAAGCAGAGCAGATAGCAGTGGCCAAAGGAGGCAGTTTTCATTTTAGAAACATCCACATCTCCTGCTCCAGCAACTTCCCAAACATCTTCTCGAATTTTACACAAGCTTCTAAAAATGACATCAACAACCACCCAGGGCACAGGGCCAGCCATGGCAGGCTTTCTAGTTGAATCTTGAGGCAGCACTGTGAGGCCAGCCCCACTATACCGCCCTCTGCCCCACTGAGGAAGGAGCTGGACCCATGTACACAGTGACTGTGACATCCCACAGCCACAAGCCAGAGAGCCAGTGCTCGAACGCTCCCTCTATAAGGCTTTCCTGCTCTGATAACTCAACCTCAGGTCAAGTTGTCAGGTCTTTATGTCTGAGATTTGTCTTACCTGCTTCTTAAACTGACTTAAGCAAAATAGGAGTTTGTTGGCTCCTATAACTTAAAGAGCTAGAACTGATAGCTTCAGGCATGGCTAGATCCAAGCCTGGGGTCTGAGCCACATATCCACTGAGGTTGTCTCTTTTCCTGATTTCTTCTACGTTGGCTTCACTCTTGGGTAGTTTCCCTTTCTGGAGCGGTCCCTGGTAACTTCACATTTACCAGCCCCACCAGAGCTAAAACACCTCTTTGCCAGTAATCCCAGCAAAAGTCTTGGCTCGAGCCTCATCTGACTAATTTAGACCATTCATGAATCGATCCATTTGCCAAGCCTACGAATCTACTGGCCATTCTTGAAGTCAGGAATCAGGGTCAGCCTCCAAAACCACATGAGCTGTAAGTGGGGATGGTAGTTAGCCAGAGGAAGATCAGGAAGCTTTTCACCTTCACCAGTAGAAGCGAAAATGGATGCCACGAGAACCCAGTCTACGAATGCCATGACACACAGTAAATGCTCAATGTACGTTAGCCGTTAACAAAAGTTAAAGACAGGATCACTGAAGGTCTGGAATCGTACTTGCAAGCTGGTGGTTCTTCACCTCCACAGGTGCTGCACCCTCAAGAGACTCTGATTCAGTTGATCTGGGGCTGGGTTCAAGCAGAAGAGGTGGATAAATGCACCCAGGAGAATTTAATGTCTTGCCAGTGCTGAAAACCACGGCTTGATGCCAACGCATATGCTTGACTGGTACCCACAAACGTCCTAGCCATAGCACCAAATCCTTTAAGGCCCAAAGGATTAGGAAGTAATAATGATACAGGAAGTCTTAATTCAGAATTTAAAACTCTCTCCAAATGATTTGTTGCAATGCTCCATGTGCTAACACAGAACTTTGTTGGTCAGCTAAAACAAACCAAAAAAACCCAAAGTGGAACTTAGCTTAGGTCTGGGCATGCATGCGTGTGTATGTGTGCGTTTGGGTGTGTGTGCATGCATGTGCTCCCCCCTCGTGATTATACAAAACCTTGCTTTGGGTGGTTAAATCAGCAACACGGACGACTCAGGAACTTAATTAATGCTGAGTCATGTGCTTCCTTGTTTTTTTCAACTTTCTTCCTCCCTCCCTACTTCGTATTGTCCACAGATGTTGGACAAAAGGTTGAGGGTATTTAACATCACCAAGGACAGAGAGAGAGAGAGACATTGTGTGCCTCCGGAGGTGATAAACCGAGCAGCATACGACATCCTCTGTGCCCCACATTGCAGCCAAGAATGCACAGCCCATACTTCACTGTGAGGAAACATTAGACAAACACAAAATGAGGAACATCGTATTGTAACGGGGGTAGGGACAGAGGCAGGGCTATGTTCTTCAAAACTACGAATATCACAAGAGGCGAAGAAAAGCTGTGGAAATGTTCCAGGTCAAAGAATGCCAAAATTAAATTAAATTTAATAAAAATTAAGTGCAAATCCTACGTCTGGACTATACCTGTCCCAGAGGGGAGAATTCCACAAACAACAGCATTAGGTTAACAGATGAAATCGGAATACGGATGATAAATTAGATCAAAGAGGTACATCAGTATAAAAGTACGAAGTTAACCCTCCTGGGGGAGGGGGTGGGTAGGAGACTGTCCTATTCTTAGCCAAAATGAACTTGAAGTCTTTCAGAGTCAAGGACCATGATGAATATAACAACCACAAGTGGCTCAGAAAAAAATTATTTGTGTTTGTGCGTGGAGAGAGAGCAAGAGGGGGCACTCACACAACCAAGGAGAGGGAGCAAAATATTAACAGACAAATCTGACGAAAGTACACAGGTATGCTTCGTATCTTTCTATATTGCAAATTTTTTGGTAAATTTAAAATGATTTTCAAATAAAAATGTTTTAAAAGCTGGGGACAGAGAAAGTCCATGAACAGTAAACAGAATGTTCATTTAGCTAAAATGTGGAAATATACCTCCTGACTCATCAGGATTAAGAATTCCAAACACACACACACACACACACACACACACACACATACGTACACACGCACGCATGCAAACTGTATATCAAAATTCATTCCTCATTCTGATAGAAGGAAGAGCTCCTGTTTGCATTTAAGACAATTCAATAGTCACAGTCTGAAGTCTATCAATTCTTGAACGTTTTCACAAATTCTCCCGGATTCCGGGGTTTTCAGGAAGCTGCCAGATGGTGCAGCCGCACCCCAACGGGTTCACGGGGCTTACGAAATTTACGAGAAAAAAAAAAAGCCACCAAGTGACACTGAAGCACACACAACCTTTTAAAAACAGAAATCAGTCTTGCCACTCCCCTCCATAAAGCTTCCCAAAGGTGCCCATGGCCCTTTAGAGTAGAATCCAAACTTTTACCCCGGCTCACAAAACCCTGTGGGCATGCCATCTTTGTTTATGTGTTGCCATTCATCTCCAAGACTCCCTGATATTAGCCTGCTTTCTGGTTCTTGGACTCACCAAGCCCGTTCTTACCTCAGGGCCTTTGTACCTGCTGTTCTCTCTTGAAAAGCTCTTGCCCAGTGCTTCACATAACTGCCTGCAGCTGCTCATTTAAGTCTCAACTCAACTGCCATCCAGCTCGTTCTATTTTGTTCATAGAAATGACCAGTACATGGAATTTTTTATCCTTTGGTTTGTGCTATACAAATATAGTGCAGAAACCTCATCCGAACATCTCCCTGTCTGTTCGGGCTCCGGGTACTTCTTTCTCCTTCTGCACCGAGGAGCATGGAGTTATGCCCAACTCTCATCCTCAGAGAGCCTCTCCCTCACTCCTTCCCTCCTTTCCTTGCTTTATTTTTGTTCATGGCACTTGTTACTGTCTGATCTCACACACACACACACACACACACACACACACACACTATATATATTTGACTGATATGCATGAATATTTTATATATATACAAAATTGACAAATGAAATACATATATTTCTGATTATCATTCCAACTCCCTACCCTCCAACCTCCAATAGATTGTAAACTCCATGAGAGCAAGGAATTCATATATATTTTATCACCACTGTGCCCCAGCACCTAACGCCAAGCCTGGCACACAATAAATGCTCTAGAAATATTTCTTGAGTGAATCCATGAACAAATGAGCGGGGACTGCGTGCATAGTTGGTGCTCCACAAATGAATGTTGGAGAAAAAAACAAAACTGGAAGATTTCAGCTACCAGAGTTCAAGACTTCCTACAAAGCCACGGTAACCAAGATGGTGTCTTCTTGCTGGGAGGATCAATACAGAGAGAGAGATCAATGGAACATCTAGATATATACCCACACAAAAATGATCAGTTGATTTTATAAAAAGGTGCCAAGTTAATTAATGGGAAAACGGTGATCTTTTCCACAAATGATGCTGGAACAATTGGATATCCATATGCAGAAATGATGACCCTTGCCCGTTTCCTCACAATATACAGGAAATACTAATTTGAAATGAGCCATAGAGCTAACAGACCCAGAAAAACATATAAAACTCCTAGAAGAACGCAGGCAAAAAAATCTTTGCGACTTTGAGTTAGGCACATATTTCTTAAGATACACGATCATCCATATAAAGGAAAAACTGGATAAATTAGTTCTCAGAAAATTAAAAATATGTGATTTTTGAAAGACACTATTAAGAAAATGAACAAGCAGGAGTTCCAGGCTGGCTCAGTCAGTAGGGCATGTGACTCTTGATCCCAGGGTCATGAGTTCAAGCTCCAAGCTGAACATGGAGCTGAAAGGAAGGAAGGGAGGAAGGAAGGAAGGAAGAAAATGAGCAAGCCAAGTGAAAAAGTGGGGAGGGGTGCCTGGGTGACTCAGTCGGTTAAGCGTCCAACTTTGGCTCAGGTCAGGATCTCACAGTTTGTGGGTTCGAGCCCCACTTCAGGCTCTGTGCTGACAGCTCAGAGCCTGGAGCCTGTTTCAGATTCTGTGTCTCCCTCTCTCTCTGCCCCTCTCCCACCTGTGCTCTGTCTCTCTCTGTCTCTCAAAAATTAATTAAAAAGTGCAAAAAAAAACAATTTAAAAAATTGGAGAAATATTCGCAAAGCATCTCTGATGAAAGACTTGTGTCGGGAATATATAAAGAACTCTGTACAACACAATAAGAAGACAAATACTTTTAATAGGAAAAATATTTAAAAAGACACTTCGTGAAAGAAGATAATAAGGATATCAAATAACAGGGTGCCTGGATGGCTCTGTCTGTTAAGCATCTGACTCTTGATTTTGCCTCAGATCATGACCCCTCCAGGACCGTGGGATGGGGAGCCCCGTGGCAGGCTGTGTGATGAGCATGGAGCCTGCTTAAAATCCTCTCTCTCTCTCTCTCTCTATCTCTCTCTCCCCTCGCCCCCGTCTCCCTCTGCCCTGGCACACTCTCTCTTAAAAAAAAAAAAATCAAATGAGGACACATACAGGTGCCCGGTGTCATCAGCTGTTAGGGAAATGCCCATTGAAACCACGACAAGCTATTACCACACACCCACTAGAATGGCTAAAGTGTTAAAAATTGATAATACCAGCTGCTGGCGAGGATGTGGAGCAATTGCAGCTGTTGTACAATGCTGGTGAGGACGTAACATGGCACAGCCACTCGGTCAGACAATTTAGTGTCTCTTATCAAGTGAAACATTGAGCATACAACCCAACAATCCTATTCTGAGGCGCTACCCAGGAGAATTAACACATATGTCTACACAAACTCCTGTGGTCAGTCATTCATGGCAACGGTATTCATAAAAGCCCCAAACTAGAAGTAACCCACATGTTTATCAACTGGTAAATGGATAAACAAAACGGTGGTCCATCCCTCTGATGGAAAGCACTCAGCAATATAAGGGAAGGAATTACTCATAAGCTCAGGATCATGGGGGAATCTCAAAAACATGTTCGGGGAAAGAAGTGCAAGATTCTGTGTCTATGAAATTCTAGAAAAGGCACAACTCTAGAGACAGAACGCAAATCAGTCATTGTCAGTTGTAGTAATGGGAGCATGGCTGTATACATTTGTCAGAATTCAAAAGAAGACAACATTGGTCAGTTGTCTTGTATGCAGATTACACCTCAATAAAATGCATTGCATGCTGGATGAAAAAAAAATGCCCTTTGGTCAAAGATGGTGTTTCTTCACTTTCTACCACCAAAAACAGCGCCAGCCTCAGCAACTGTTGCCTGTCCATGCTGACATTCCTGTGGAGCTGTCGTGTCACCGTAACCTCCTCCGGTGTTGCCAGAGGACAAATAATAATGACTGATATTCCTGCGTTGGCTTACTGCCTTATCTCAGCTTCCTCCTCCATAAAATGGGATCATACTAGTGCCTGCCTCCTAGGCTTGTCTGGAGGAGGAGAGAGGAAGTAAAACACACTAAGCCCGACGTGGTTGAGGCTCAGTAAATATTAGCAAGCACTGTGCTAAGTATAGGTTAGGCATTTAGTAATGTGCCTGGTTCTGTGCTAACCTTTTTTCGAGACATTATTCCATTCCATTCCCCACAAGGCAGGGCTTCTGATTCCCCCCCTCAGAGAGGAGGAGGGTAGGGATCGCCAGTGGTGAATGGTTAGGGTCAGGATTCCAGTCCACACCTGCCTGAGATGACGTGCCCAGAAGAGCTCCAGGAACTCGGGTCTGCTTGTTGGTGTTCTCTCCTTCCTCTTCTGCATTCTATTCTAGATCTGTCGGGGAGTCATTTCCTGTATCCCTTGGATCCTTCAGACGCCCTTCTGCCCACTGAGCCCTCTACCCACCTCTTTGCACATCCTATATGAGTGTCTTGCTAAAACAGTATCCCATCCAGCTAATAAGCACTAATGGTCCTGTCTCTGGAGAGACCGTCCCTGACACACTCTCTCCATTCATTGCTCTGTTGTTCTTTAGGGCATTCTCCCTGGCATTGTATCGTTGTCATTTTTGCTGTCAACGGGCACACATATACACATGCAACTCCCACATCCCTATCCTCACCCACCACCCCAACCCCACATAGTATGTACGCTCCCTTTAAGCAGGGCCTTGGATCTGTGTGGAGTGGTTTTAGCTTTATTCCCCACCCCCCCACACACACACCCCTGTATTGCTAGGACCTAGACTGTTCACATGAAACAGACATAATCACAAAGTTTTAGAAGGAATTTGCAAGGTCATCACCCAACACTTGCATTTTTATAGATGGGGAAATCCAGAGAGGTTGAGTGACTTCCCCCAAGGTCACACAGCTGGTTTGGGCAGAGCCAGAGAGCAAGCATCGAATTCCTTTGGGTCCCCATCAAGTAATTGTTCTGTTACTGTGTAATGCCCTTCACTTCCGGGTCTAAGAAAGTAAGAGACACAAGACACAACTTAATCATTTTTAAATTAATGTTAATGTCATGTGGTGGGACTGGCAGAGAGGGGTCTCGGGGGCACTTGGCCTAAGCCTCATGTTGACTTCCTGACACCATCTCTAAGAAGACTGCAGGCCTTCCGAGGAAGCGGTCCCCCATAGATCATGCTGTCTGTAGTTCACTGTAAGGTGATACACCTTATAAATCTTATAATCCCGTATAAAGCACTATTTCATTACAGCGACCAGTAATTTGTGTGTGTTCAGGCTCTTATTTCGTTCAATGTGAACACTGAGAAACTTCGTAGATTTTGGTAACCCTTGTTTTCGAAATTTTTCATTTTTGTATCTTGAGATAGCAGAAGCCTCACCGATTAGGTATCACGCGGGCCTCTCCCAACTTCTGTGTGGTCCTGGGCCCTGTCCCTGTTTAGTGTCCACATTCTGCAAGATAGATCCCCGTCATCCTCACCCCCTGGGAGCACACAGCTCTCTGGGAGGCCGGGAGAGGGAGACAGTCTTCTCAGGCACAAGCTCTAACAGGAGGTAATGGTTATGCAACCATTTACAAAATTTTCCTTTTGCATTTCTAGACAGCTCAGCCCTGTGCCTGGTTGCATGCTGTTCTGTAGATGACTTGGCACAAAGCCTTATCTCTACAAGAAAAACAAGTCAAAGGCTTACGGCCCTGATGGCAAAATCACCACTCACTCCGTGGGCAGCCATGGGAAATGGGTACCTGGTTAGACCCAAGCCACAGGATTACGGGGCCACATCCCACGTGCCAGAGCATTACACAGAGACTCATTAAGGACAGATAGATATCTGGGAATATGTGTTTGTCATAAACTTAAAATATGAGTAGCCATCTCAAAGGGAGGGGGTGGGGGAAGAACTATTAGCCAACCAGTGACTCAACGGGTGAGTTTACACTTCTGTATAAAAACTAATTATCCGGGGCACCTGGGTGGCTTCGTTGGTTGAGTGTTAGACTCCTGATTTCAGCTCGGGTCATGATCTCATAGTTTGTGAGTTCAAGCTCTGTGCGGGTCTCTATACTCACTGTGCGGAGCCTGCTTGGGATTCTCTCTTTCTCCTTCTCTCTACACCTCTGCTTGCTCACTCTTTTTCCTCTCAAAATAAATAAATAAACTTAAAAAAACTAATTATTAAAGAAATGCTTTGAACTCATCACAGACACCAACATTCGATAGCATCAACTGATCCTAAGTTCTTCCATAAATGGCTATTCGATAGCAATTAGAATATCTTTTCATTCCCCCTTGGAAAAATCATCTGTAATTGGAGCAGACCAATTATTTAAATTAAAAGTCTAACCTTGAACATAGATGAGAGTAAGCACTTGATTCTTGGATTAGTGGATTTTCTCTCTTGCAGAGTTTGATCATTAACCCAGATAAGTATTTACCTATCTATAGCGTTCACATCAGTGAAAGGACGATGTAATAGCCAAGACTACTTTAGTTGCAAGTGACAGCAACATAACACAATCTGGTTTAAGAATTAAAAAGGAAATTATCGTCTTATGTAACTGAAGCATCCAAATTTACGGTTGACTTCAGGCATAGCTGGATCCAGGTTTAAATATAGTTAGCAGGACCATGTCATTTTCCATTTCTTGGCTCTCTTCCCCTTTATGTTGGCAGTATTCTCAGGTAAACTCTCTCCATGTAACTGCAGCGAAGTAGTCATCTTTAGCTTCAGGCTGAGATGATCCTCATGGATTATGAGTCCAAAGGAAACACACACACACACACACACACACACACACACAGCTTTCCCAGTAGCCCTAACAAAAGTCCCAGATAAGAATTCCACTGACTATTCTTAGGGTACATACCCAACCCAGAATGCATTCTCTCCTGGTTGGCCATTGTATGTGTATTCGATTGTTTCAATAGCATTCAATTATTACAAACCAGGCTGCCATGATAATTCTCCAGGTTTCCCTCAGCATTCATGTCAGATTACTCTGGAATACAGAGGGGACTATTACTTTGAATACAGGGTGCAATCCTTGGCTTACATTTAGGTGCCAAGGTTTAAGGGGAAAAAATGAATTGGTAAACCATGTTTACACACAAGGGGGCAAGAGGGCTCTCCCCCCACTAAGGAAAGAGGAGGCGGGTCCTCCCGCTCAGGCTCTCCGGAGAATCGGCAGGCACCATTGTCACAAACCTTATTGTTTTTCTCTCTCTCCTGTTACTACCCCTGGTCCCCCTGGCCGAGTTTGGGATGCAGAGTAGGAGTCCTGTAAATTCAATGTGCATAGTGATCTAATTCCTCTGCATTGGAAAGAAAATAGGAGAGGAGAGGGAAAAAAGAGCAAAGGCTGAGTGAGCTCTGAAGCGCCCCCCTCCCCCCGCCCTCGCCCGGGGCCTCATTTGGTAGAAAGAGAGAATCCATGAAGCAAGCACTTCCCCCCCATCCCCGCCCCACCCCGCCCCCAACGCCCACCATCCAGGCCTGTGGGAGGGGGACCCTCCCTGAGTTGAGAGTGTGGACAGATAGAGACTTCAGCCAAGAACAGTGAGTCAAAAAGACCTTACACCCTGCCTCCTTCATTCTTTAGAAGGAAATCTTCCCTGACATGGGTGCTCTGTCTTCACAAATCACAGGCCAGAAGCTCAGGCCTCGAGAAAATCTTCACACTGGCTAATACGACCAGCCACGATAATTTTCTTGGAATCTAAAAAAGAAAAAAAAAAAAGGTTTATTTATGGGTTCCCATTTTTATCCCTGCCCCGCCTTTTCCTCTTAGCCTTACAGGAATTTTTGTATATGATAACAAATAAAACTTTCAAAAAACAGAGAGTGAAGGATTTCTCGAGATCCTGCCCAATCTCTTTTTTTCTTTTTTAAGTCTGCCAGAGTCAGAAGAGCATTTCAGTGTTAGGGTATTCATCCAAACCAAATCCCACATCTTTCCATCTGAGTCAGACACAGGCTGGACACCTGCCCTCGTTCTAGTTAAGGGCCTTCTGACCCAGCTCAAGACATGCCATTAAAGATTGCTGTGGAATTTGAACTCACAGACATTCGTCCTGACTCAGCCACTCTGAACTCTACTCTGCCGTTAGAACACGGGCATTTCCTCTTCTCATTTCCCCCAGAATCTGCCCGGGAGTGTCCAGGGAAAGGTTGTCACGAACAGATTTGCAATAAAAGTAATTGAATAAATGAGAGCACGTCTATTTCTGGAATTCGATTTTTGTGATAGTAGAGAAATCAAATGGGATAAGGGGCAGGGAGAAGTCGGGTGAATCCAATATTACCGTGTCCACCTACTTAAATTTCACTCCTCTGGGACTCATCCTTACTAACAATGGCCCTTTTAGCTACGGGACACGGAATGACTAACCTTTTTCTAGCCTGTCAGTGAGAACTACGACCATAGATTGGTAAGTATTTCCGTACAAAATTCACTTGGAAAGGATATTGTTTCAAGCCTGGACAAAGCTCATATTGTCGTGTTCCAGTCCCAGTTATTTTAGGCAGGGAAAGGGGATTTCCACTGCTCCCTGTAATCAGTCGTGAGCACTCCGCTCTGAGTAACCACTTCCTTATAATATGTCAGAGCCCAAGATACTTAAAAGGGAAAAAAATAACCTTGATATTATGCATAAAATTCCTGGCCAAGCAAGCCGGTATAAGAACACATCAATAAGCTCATGCAGGAGCAAAGATGTGACTCCACTCCTTGGAAGGAAAGAGCTGATTCTAAAAGGGAGGACTGAAATGGGTCAATGCAGGTTCTCAGGTAGAAGAGGCACCTGACTGGGTGGCCCAGTCAGTTGAGCTTCTGACTGTTGATTTCGGCTCAGGTCATGATCTCACAGTTTGTAGGATCGAGCCCTGCATCAGGCTCTGTATTGACAGCACGGAGCCTGCTTGCGATTCTCTGTCTCACTCGCTCTCTGCCCCTCCCCCACTCTCCTTCTCTCAAAATAAATAAATAAACATTAAAGGGGAAAAAATACAAAAGTAGCAGCCACTCAGTGTCAATGTTAATGATGATGGTAGCTCTCGTTTATAGCCAACCTGCCCTGTGCCAGGCCCTAGTTCACCTGATCTGTTACTACACTGGTCTCATTTGCAAGTGTATAGTGTTTCAGGGTTCTTTTGTTTAGAGTCAATTGCTGTATATTAAAGACATAATAGTACAGGTGGCAACAGATAGGCAAAAACCCAAAGTAATGCAATTGAGAGGGTGCACCAGACAATCCCGTTTCTCAAAACAAAAACAAACCAGAAACCGAAACAAGCAAAAACGTCACCACCACAAAGTCAGAAAGAAAAAAAAAATCCCATGTATTAAACACCAATTAGGTGCCAGGTGCACTGTACTAAGTTTTTTATAAACATTAACTCAAATCCTCACAAAAACCCTATGAATTAGGGGCGCCTGGGTGGCTCAGTCAGTTAAGCGTCTGACTTCTGCTCAGGTCATGATCTTGAGGTTCGTGAGTTCAAGCCCCACGTCGGGCTCTGTGCTGACAGCTCGGAGCCTGGAGCCTGCTTCGGATTCTGTGTCTCCCTCTCCTTCTGCACCCTCACTCCCCACTTGCACTTGGTCTCTCTCTCTGTCTCAGAAATAAACATTAAAAATAAATAAACAAAACAAAAAACTGTTCAAGTAATTTTTAAAAAAAGGAAATATTGTTTTCTACATTTTATAGATGAGGAAACTGAGGATTAGTAACGCTACGTAATTGGCTCAGGGTCACATGGCTCCAGTGGCAGAGCTAGAATGTGACCCCTGTCCCACTGGCTGCCAGAGTCCCAGGCAAGTGTTAACTGTGACCCTAGCGTTACTGTGCCAAGCACAGTGTTGGATCATCGGCATGACGCCACTCACTCCTCCAGGCAAAGGAACTGCCACAGGCCACTTCCTGCTCCTGCAGATTGAGAACATCACCATCGAGGGCCTCGCCATCCCTGGTTCAACCTCTAAGCTAAACAGTGTGTGTTTGCAGTGACAGATAATGACTTAGTCACCCTGGCTCTCTGCCCTTCTCCCTTTTTCTAGAAGCCAGCTACGTCTCCTGGGTGGCTTGGGGCATGACCTCAGAACACAGGCTTTTACGTAACCTGCCATAATTGGGCACCGCGTGGAAGGCTGTCAGCGTCCCTTCCAGATGCCCCCCCCCCCAATATGGGCAGAACACCCTCTCGGGCTGTTTGGGGTCTACGACTAACAGCTCGCAGCCAAGTTCATTCTCAGAGTTGCCCTCGGCACAACGGGACCCATACATCTGGGAGACTGCTCCTCACCCTTAACGTGGTCCACCCACAGCCAGACACTGACTCTCCCAGAGGGAAAGGCCAGCCCCTCCGCCTGTAGGTGTGGCTACTGCTGCGGGGTCAGGCTGAAGCTGGACTTCTTGTCTTCCCTGCCCAGTTCTGCTCCCCTCACTCCCCATCTCCTGGCCCCCTTCCCTGGGATCACCCGGTGGTCATCCCTCCTCCTGCTCTCAGAGGCCTTGCAAGACAAAAATTGTGCTTTTGGAGGAATCATCTACACAAACTCAAACACCATGAGAGAGGAGCCTCAATAAAACCTGCGTTCTTTTTCTCCCCCCATTCTCATTACAATACTTCTGTGTGCTCAGGCCTTTGCTAAACATGATACAGGCATTGTTCTACTTGATTCTGAGGACAAATTCATAACGTAGATACTCCAATCAACCCCTTTTTGGAGTCGGTAAAAGTGACGTTATAAAAAGTCAATTAGCTTGTCTGGGGTTACACTGCCAGGAGGGTGTAGAAATGGCATTTGAACCCATTGAACATCTCCAGAAACTCCTCGTTTTTTTACACCGCCTCTTTCCCACGTCTCTAGGTCAGGGGTCAGCAAGCCATGCTCCCTGAGCACTGTCTTTGTCAATAAAGTTTTATTGAAACACAGCCATGCATATTATTTACATATTATCTATGACTGCTTTCAGCCAACAAAGGCAGAGTACAGCAGGTGACATAGAGCCCGGAGGGCCACACAGCCAAAAACATTTATGATCCGTCTCTTTACAAAAGAAGTTGGCCAACCGCTACTCTAAATGATGAGCTTTTTGTTGCTGGTGGTGCTGGTATTTGGCCTCAGAAGCAATGTGCTTTCTCTTCCCTTCAAATCAAGGTTCTCCACTCAACTGTGATTTATCACAGACACCGTGTACACTCATTCAACTCCTGAGGAAGGGAGAATTTTGCCCGTTCTAGAAGGTTCTCATGCAGCACCCTCTGGAGAAAAAAATCTCATTATCTAAGTGACCTGCGTTCCCTTGCTGGTTTACCCACTTACTCTTCTCAAGGAATTCTATCATTTCCTTGACAGATTATTCTTATAAGGAGCCACAGGGAAGTTTCCTCTTGAGATTTCACTCTGGAATTCTCATTGTTCAAGTAGATCTCATTACCTTTTGAACTCCTGGCCCTCTACCAGAAGTTCCTCTCCGAGTCTTTTATTTACTGAATTTCCATGCTTGGAAATGGTGATCACCTCCTTCCAGAGGTTTCTACAACATGGCTTTCAGACTTGGAGCTCTTTTCATCTTTTCCCAGAAGCCATTCACTTCTTAATTATGTTTTGCTGCCCAGTCTTTGAACTGTATCCAATCTGTTTGCATTCTGGGAGAATTAAAATGCAATAAGTACCATGGGACTGACTGAGAGGAAATATACCCGATCCATTCAGGTTCAAATGGCAAGTAGAATTTGAACCCAACATACCGTATGCTCCTCTTTCTGAAGGCCCCTTCCAGTTATCAGAGTTTTCTAGAAGTGTTATTGCAAGCTTAAACTAGCTCTGTTTGTTATTTAATACCATAAGAGTCCTAAATGTAAACTCTTACACCAAGTAAAATTGGGACAACCTTTCTGCAAAGCAATTTCATCATCTACATCGAGGATGATGTAAAAGCATATATGCTTTGATTCAATCTCCCCACCTCTAGAATGAGCCTCAAGCCTTAGAATCTAATGGAATAATCAGAAATGCGGATGTAAGGATATCCATCCTGGTATTGTTTTAAATAACAGGAAAAAAATGGGAAGAATCCACTTTAATATAAAGCCATGGCTAAAAAATTTATGTCTTTCTGAAGGAATGTGTTATGGGCATAAAAATTGTGTGTTTGAAGAATTTTTGATAATATTATAAAATGTTTGTGAAGCAATGTTAAGTAAAAAACTGCAAATGTAAATGCAAAGTAAACAGATTAATTTTTTATTGTTTTGTTTATTGCTATATGCCCAGAACCTAGACCAGGGTTTCTCAGTCATGGCCTTACTGACATGGGGGCTGGATCATTCTTTGTTGTGGGGGTTGTCCTGTGAATTACAGGACAGTTAACAGCATCTCTGACCTCTACTCACTAGACGCCGGTGGTACCCCTCCCCCCACCCAGTTGTGACAATCAGAATGTCTCTAGATATTGCCAAATGTCCCTTGGGTGACAAAATTGCCCCTGATCAAGAACCACTAGCCTGGAACATCTAATAGGTGTTTGGTAACATTGTCGAATAATTCAATGAATTAGAAAAGACACATGGAAATTTTAGGCTCTGAGCTAGCGGTTTAGTAGTTACCTCTTGTTAATATCATTATTTTCTTTTTAGTACACACTGTGTTTTCCTAAGCTTTTTAGTATAACATGTGCAAGGGCCTATTGATAATCCCTCACGCCCAATTCCCAAATCCACAGTTTATTTGACGGCAAATCTGGACTCCTCTATGTGTATCTGAGGACTTTTAATGATCTCAGGTGGTGTAAATATTCATACATTTCTCGGAAGAAGTATTAAATTGCTAATTTGATATTTGGTATAAATAAAACACTTCTAAGATCTGAAAAAAATCTGGCTTGCCAAATACATGGGGCCCTTAGGTTCTAAGACATAGGATTGTGGGCCTGTGTTACTTTTACAATCAGCAAACAAACAAACACATTCTATGAAAATGATCACAAAACTCCTCTACTCAACAGAATAAAATGGATTAAGAAGGTTGTTGTTTTTGTTTTTGAGAGAAAGAAAGTGTGCAAATGGGCGAGGGGCAGACGGAGAGGGAGAGAATCCCAGGAGGGGCAGAGGTAGAGAGGGAGAGAGAGGGAGAGGAAGAGAGGAGCAGGGCTCAAGCTCACCTGATGCAGGGTTTTAACTCCTGAACCGTGAGATCATGACGTGAGCCAAAGTCAGATGCTTAGCGACTGAGCCACCCAGGCGTCCAAGGAGGTATTATCTTTTTTTAATTTTTTGTTTTTACATTTATTTATTTTTGAGAGACAGAGCGTGAACAGGGGAGGGGCAGAGAGAGGAAGAGACACAGAATCCGAAGCAGGCTGCAGGCTCTGAGCTAGCTGTCAGCCCAGAGCCTGATGCGGGCCTCGAACCCACAAATCGTGAGATCATGATCTGAGCCGAAGTCGGACACTCAACCGACTAAGCCACTCAGGCGCCCCTAAGGAGGTATTATTAAGTAAATACCCAAAAAGTTCTCTCGAAAAAGTAAATTACGGGGGAAAAAAAGCTGTGAGTAGTCATCATAATCTTATTTTACAGATGAGGAAACAGATGCTCGGAAGGTTTTGAACCAAACCTTCCGTCCTGCAGCTGGAGCTGCCGGGGCTGGCGTAGGTCTCAGGTGTGTATGACCACAGCTCTCCCGGCTGAGCCCCACATCTGACCGTCTTCTTGTTCCTGGACTCCTGGCAGGGACAGGCCTCTATGATGTCACAGGACTGAACGAATGAGCACCTTCTTGGCATGAGGTTAATTTCATAGAAGGCCAGGGTCATCTGAATTCCGTCTGAAACAGCAAATAAAGCAAGATGCGGCTTGGCAGGGGCTACATAAAGCTGGGGCGACCGATGCATGTTCACTTGCAGCCTGGAAACCGTCACAGGGGATGACATAAACCGCCGTCCGTACAATGCCTTTATGGGCTGTGTGGACCCAGGCTCTGGAGCCAGACCCCTTGGGGTCCAAACCACATTCACTGTTCACTAGTTGCAAGTTAATTGAAGGCTCTGTGCCTCAACCTTCTCATTCATAAAATGGGAAGCACAGTAAGACCTCCATCCCAGGTCTGCTAGGAAGACCAGGTGAGTTAACACAGAAAGAGGGTTTAGAAGGGTGTCTGGCCCGTGCTAAATACCCATTAAATATCCTCCCCTCTTTTCCCCAGTACATCTCCTTTTTTTAAAAATTTTTTTAACGTTTATTTATTTTTGAGAGAGAGAGACACAGAGTGTGAGCAGGAGAGGATCAGAGAGAGGGAGACACAGAATCGGAACCAGGCTCCAGGCTCTGAGCTGTCAGCACAGAGCCTGGTGCGGGGCTTGAACCCACGAGCCGTGAGATCATGACCTGAGCCGAAGTCGGACGTTCAACCGACTGAGCCACCCAGGTGCCCCATCCTTTTTTTTTTTAATGTTTATTTCTTTTTGAGAGAAATCGGGCACAGGAGGGACAGAGAGAGAGAGACAGAAGGTCCGAAGCGGGCTCTGCGCTGACCAGTGGAGAACCGGATGTGGGGCTGGAACCCACGAACCATGAGTTCATGACCTGAGCCGACATCGCATGCTGAACTGACTGAGCCCCCCAGGCGCCCCTCCCCCAGTACATCTTCTTAAGCATTTGCTACTTTGATAGCTCTCAGCCCTTGTCAACGGAGGCTCGCACAGAGGCAGTACTGAGCCCTGGTCAAGGGTCTGTATTCAGATGGGCTGAGGCTCACATCCCTGCTCTTCCAGGCCTGAGCTGTGTGACTGGGCAAAGTCCCTTCCCCTCTCTGTGCCTCGATTTCCCCATGGATACCACCTAAGTAACAGTACATCACTATGGGAACTTTGTGGGAAGTAAATGGTCTGCAGGGGGTGCGCTGCCCGGCTCTGTCATTTCTCAATTACGGTGACTATTTGTGTTAACCTCCTGGCTCAATGATGAGAAACCAAGAAGCAGAGAGGTTAGGCATCAAGCATCTAAAGGTGCAGATGCCCCAGGCTTTCCATAACAATGGGGTCTCCCAAAGTATGTTATGTCAACCACACGTGGGGTACAGAATAACATTAAGAGCTGTATGGACAAATGATGCCTTATTTTAACAACCATGTATTTACTGTGTTTCTCTCCACCTGTGGCAAGCAAGCCCACCTCCCATAATAGAGTGATATGAGGTTTCCTTTCTATATAAATGGAGTTAAGTAGAAGTAGTGGATTACTTCAAAGAAACATATAAAGTGAATACGAAACAAGCTGGGGCCAGATATGGTGCAACTCGCACAGGTCATATTAGACAGCTGTGTGGGAGACATGCTGGGCTACACCACATCTGGTGACTAAAATAGCCCATCAAGATGGTCAAAGGGCTCTTCAAGGACAGCAGGCAGTGATGGTCTGCGTGATTCACCCTACGTTCTTTATTGGTGAGCTCTTCCACTCTCTGAGTACACATTGACCTCATCCTTTATGGATTTCCTAACCATGAATTGGAACCATGTTTCCACTGTCTCAGCATTCAATTTACAGTCCTCCTTAATTCCCCATTTTATGTCATTAACTGGCGTGTATGCATGTGTGTGTGTGTGTGTGTGTGTGTGTTAAAGATCCTTGTGAACAAAGGTCACACTTCCCCCACTCACACTACCTGCTTCAGTAATGGACACACAGGAGTGGCTCAGTTAGGGTAGTTGACCGTGTGTTGTGTGCATGCGTGATTGTTCTGATGCTGCCAACAGCTTCATAAGGTAGATATAATTATGTGCCAATTTTTACAAATGGGAAAGAATCTGAGGCTTACAGAGGTGACATGAGCCCACATAGAAGCAGCTAAAACTACAAGTTGAGCCCAGGTAGCCTGAATGTCATGCCTATTACACAACATTGCATCTACTTTAAAGGATGCCTTAGACAGACGGATGGATAGATGGATGGATGGATGGATAGACGGATGGGTAGATAGGTGAGTGGATGGATGGATGGATAGATGGATGGATAGATGGATGGATGGACTGATGGATGCATGGATGGATGGACGGTTGGATGGATAGACGGATGGATGGATAGATGGATGGATATATGGATGGATGGATAGACGGATGGATGGATTGATGGATAGATGGATGGGTAGATGGATGGATGGATAGATGGATGGATAGATGGATGGATGGACTGATGGATGGATGAATAGATGGACGGTTGGATGGATAGATGGATGGATGGATGGATGGATGGATAGATGGATGGGTAGATGGATGGGTAGATGGGTGAGTGGATGGATGGATGGATAGATGGATGGATGGACTGATGGATGGATGGATGGATGGTTGGATGGATAGATGGATGGATGGACTGATGGATGGATGGATGGATGGTTGGATGGATAGATGGATGGATGGATAGATGGATGGATATATGGATGGATGGATAGACGGATGGATGGATTGATGGATATATGGATAGATGGATGGATGAATGGATGGATGGATGGATAGATGGATGGATGGATGGAAGAATGGATGGAACAGGAGAAAGCATAGAGAGACAACAAGACTATCTTTGAGCTACCTATAAAAGTTCCATGTTTTAGGCTCCTTAGGGACTAAGCATTAAACAGACATTATCTTTAATCCTCATATAAAATCTCTGCTCAGGGGAGCCTGGGTGGCTCAGTCGGTTGAGCTTCCGACTTTGGCTCAGGTCATGATCTCATGTTTGTGGGTTCGAGGCCCGCGTCAGGCTCTGTGCTGACAGCTCAGAGCCTGGAGCCTGCTTCCGATTCTGTGTCTCCCTCTCTCTCTGCCCCCTCCCCCTCTCCTGCTCTGTCTCTCTCTGTATCAAAAATAAATAAAACATTAAAAAAATTTTTTTTAAATCTCTGCTCAGATTAAAGATAACTTGGAGACGTATCAGAGGTTTGTTATTAAGACATTCGCTATTCAGAGCAAGGATTCTAAACGTCAGACAAACTAGGGCTCCAATCTTGGATCTGCCATTAAAAGCTGAGCAATCTTGCGCTGGTTATTTATATTGCTTAGGCCTCAGTTTCCCCATTTATAATGGGGGGTAATGGTATCTCCTTCCATAGGGGTCCCAGAAGGATCAAATGAGACCATGCGTCCCCCGTGCCTGCTTTATATCATATTCTCACTGTGTCCTCTGCGTCGTCATTGCTATTGCTGTTGTGACTATCGTTATCCGTACCATTTATAAATCTCAGGCCCACGCTACCAGTCCAGGTCCATTTTAAGAGATTGAGGAGGTTGTGAGTTAACGTCGGGCTAGAACATCAGCGAGACGAGTTGGCTGGATAATGGCTCCCCAAGGAGGCCCATCTCCAAACCCGAGAGTCTGTGAATCTGTCACCGTGAATGGCCAGGGGAATTAAGATTGCAGATAGAACTAAGCTCGCTGATTTTAAGGTTTTATTTACTATTGAGAGAGAGACAGAGACATAGCATGAGCAGGGGAGGAGCAGAGAGAGAGGGAGACACAGAATCCAAGGCAGGCTCCAGGCTCTGAGCGGTCAGCCCAGAGCCCGACGCGGGGCTCGAACCTACGAACCTCGAGGTCGTGACCTGAGCCAAACAAAGTTGGCTGCTCATCCGACTGACCCACCCAGGCGCCCTGCTTGTCAGTTGAGTTTAAAGTAGGGGGAGCATCCTGGATGACACAGGTGGGCCCAATGTCATCACAAGGGCCCTTGGAAGTGGGAGAGGGAGACAGGCGAGCAGGCTGGGGCCAGCTCCGATGCTGCCGGCTTTGAGGACGGGGAAGGGGCCACGAGCCAAAGAACACAGACAGCCTCCAGCACTAGAAATGCCCAGGTGACGGATCTCCCCTAGAACCTCTGGGAGGGACACAGCCCTGCCGACAGCTTGGTCTTAGCCCGACACGGTCTGCGTGGGACGCCTGGCATCCGGACCTGCGCGAGAATAAATGTGGATTGTTTAAGACGCTCACTGTGAGAGAATTTGCTAAAGCATCTCATTGTAACTCACACAGCAAGGAAAGATCCAGACTCTGGCCACGGATGGAAGGAACTCGAGGGTCTTAACAATTTGCCTCACGGAGGAAAAGTCTGTTCCACTTGCCCTCTCGAGAAGAAAACCAGAGACGGCCTCGGCCTCTGCTTCTCCACCTTTCCTTCGTGTGGGAACCCGTGTGCTCACTCAGGCGGGTCTATGCAGCCTGTTTGCAGGGAGCGGGCTTCTGGCCGGTCAGATGGGCGAGTACTGGGCCCCAGCCCCCAGCAGCAGGTGGAAGCCGGTCCCTGCTGATGGGAGGGTGCAGCCAGGAAACAGCTTTCTAGACTCCCAAGTTTCGGGGCTCCGAGGAGGAGTGATTGCTATTACTTCCTTCACGGGACAGCTCCAGTTAAATCAGGAAATGAGTTGTTGGGCCATTCGCAGCCCCCAGACATCGGGGCACCGCGGTTTCTCCTTTTCCTTTGCCAATCTGACCAACCGGGCTCATCAAGGGCAGGAGAGCCTGACACTTAGAACTGATCCATCTGTGACGGGGACCATCTCCCACCTTGCAAAGCCAGCTGTTTGACTCTTATTTAAATGGCTGCGTAACCTACATGCAACGCAAGGCACAGAGCTGAAGTGTTTAGTGCTGAGTTTTGGCAACTATATTGTAGTTAACATCCACCCCAAAGGAATTATGGGGTATTTTCATTATCCCAGAAAGTTCCCCCTGCGCTGATCTAGGCAATACCAAGCACCACCACCCTCCCCGCCCGCTCCCAAGGCAACTACCGATCTACTTCCTGTCCTTAGAGATTAGATTCCTTTTTTTCTAGAACTTCATCTACAGGGCACCACACAGCATGTGTTCCTTTGTGTCTGCTTTCTTCCACTTTGCACAGTTTTGAGATTTTTAAAAAATCTGCTTTTGGGCGCCTGGGTGGCTCAGTTAGTTGAGCGTCCAACTCTTCCTTTCGGCTCAAGTCAGGATCTCATGGTTCATGGGTTCAAGCCAAACATCAGGCTCTGTGCTGACAGCGTGGAGCCTGCTCGGGATTCTCTTGCATGCGCTCTCTCTGTCTCTCCTCCCACCCTCTCTCAAAATAAATAAATGAACTTTTAAAAAAAAATCTGTTTTGGGGGCACCTGAGTGGCTCAGTTGGTTAAGCATCTGACTTTTGTTCTCAGCTCAGGTCATGATCTCAGAGTTCGTGAGTTCAAGCCCCACGTCAGGCTCTGTTCCTGCTTGGGATCCTCTCTCTCTGCCCCTCCCCTGCTCGTTCTCTCTCTCTCTCTCTCTCTCTCTCTCTCTCCCAAAATGAATAAAACTTAAAAAAAATCTGTTTTGGGGCTCCTGGGTGGTTCAGTCAGTTAAGCATCCAGTTTTGGCTCAGGTCATGATCTCACAGCTCATGAGTTCGAGCCCCACGTCGGGCTCTGTGCTGACAGCTCAGAGCCTGGAGCCTGCTTCAGGTTCTGTGTCTCCCTCCCTCTCTGACCCTCCCCTGCTCACACTCTGTGTCTCTCAAAAATAAATAAACATTAAAAAAATTTTTTTCATCTGTTTTGTAGATGCCATTTGGGTTGTTTCCAGTTCCTGGCTGTCATGAATAAAGGTGCTGTATACATTCACATATAAGTCTTTGTGTGGACATTGTTTTCATTTCCCCAGGGTAACACCTGGAACAGAATTCTTCCCTTCAGGAATTACATTAGAGAACCATGATGAAGAACTGGGTTGCTCTTCCTTGCTTCTACATCGACCATCTTTTTCCTTTTCCTTTTCCTTTTTTTTTTTTTTTTTTTTTTTTTTTGCTTTCTGTCTTTTCTAATTATGTGCAATTGTTTCATTGTGGTTTTAGATCACATTTCCCTGTTGACTAATGATGTCAAGCAGTTTTTCACGTACTCGTTAGCTATTTCTACATCTTCTGTGAACTGAGTCTTTTGCCCATTTTAAAAACATGTGTGTTTGTGTTTCCATTATCTGTGGGAGTTCTCTGTGTATTCTGCACACAACTACTTTACCACATATGTAGAGAGCAACATTTTTCTCCCAATGATCTGTCTGTCACTTGTCCATTTTCTCAATAGTATCTTTGCATGTGCAGAAATTTTAAATGTCATGTTGTCCAATTTACTTATTTCGTGATTAGTGCTTTGTGTGTCCTAAGAAATCTTCATCTAACCTAAGTTTACCAGGATCTCCTTCTAGGTTTTCTAGAAGATTTCTAGATCCAGCTTTTATATTCAGTTCTCTGATCCATCTCAAACTCATGTTTGTGTCTGGAGTCAGTGTGGGAGAACAGACCAATAGATTCCACGGCCAGTATTGTGGAGACAACGGAACGATTGTTCCTAAACTCAGGGTCTCGTGCACCATTCGCCAAACCTTTTCTTTACGCAGAAACAGGCCAGTGAATGTCTTCAGCTTTGCAGGCTATGCAGTCCTCGATGCAACTTCTCAACTTTGCCTTTCTCACACACATGCAGCCATAGACAATGTGTAAAAATCAAGGGCCTGGCTGTGTGCCAACGGAAGTATTCACACACAATGAGATTTGAATCCCATATAATTTTTACATTTTAAAACCAGTTAAAAATGTGAAAAATCATTTTTAGCTTCTGGGCCATACGAAAATAGACAGCAGCTGGATTTGACCCACGGCCACAGGCCACAGTTTGCCAAATCCTAGGCTACTCAGCAAGGCAAACATTCAACAAACAGAAGAACACGCTGTGATAACAGCGTGAAAACAAAGAGCTCTGTGCTGTGGGTGAGAGAATGATAGGCAGTGCCTAATCTGCTTTGGATGAGATCAAAAGGAATTATAACTAAACCACAGTGAAATACCACTTCACACCCATTAGGCTGGCTATTCTTAAAAAAAAAAAAAAAAAAAGAAAGAAAAGAAAAGGAAAAGGAAATAACAAGTGTTGGTGAAGATGCTGAGAAATTGAAACGTTTGTGCATGGCTGATGGGGATGTGAAATTGTGCAGCCGCGGTGGAAAATGGTAAACGGTGAAACACAGAATTGATCTGTGATTCAGCAATCCCTCCTCTGGATATAGACCCAAGGAATTGAAAGCAGGGACTCAGACACAAGCTTGGACATGAATGCCCGTAGCAGCACCACTCACAACAGCCCAGAGGTGGAAATAAACCAAATATATACCAACGGGTGTATGAACACATAGGTGTGCACATACAGTGGAATATTACTCAGGCATAAAAAGGGGGGAAAGAATGAACTTTGATACATGCTACGACACGGACGAGGCTTGAAAACATGATGCTCAGTGAACTGAGCCAGACACAAAAAAACAAATACTGTATGATTCCACTTTAGACCAAGTACCTAGACTAGGACAATTCATAGAGACAGCGCAGTAGAGGTTACCAGGGGCCGGGAGGAGGAAGGAATGGGCCGTTATTTAATGGGTGTATGTGTTTGCGATGATAAAGTTTTGGAACCTGACCGTGGAAACAGATGGTTCCGATGCACAACACTGGGAATATACCGAATGCCACTGAATGGTACACTGACGAATCATTAAAATGGTAAATTTTATGTGATACGTATTTTACCAAAATATATTTTTAAAAACTTAAAAAGGAATTATAACTAAAGGTCTTATTATGGTCTGTCAGGCGCTATGTTAAGGGTACCACAGGCTAATTCAATTTTTTTAATGTTGATTTATTTTTGAGAAAGACAGAGTGCACGTGGGAGAGGGACAGAGAGAGAGGGAGAGAGAGAAACCCAAGCAGGCTCCGTGCTGACAGCGGATAGATGGATGCGGGGCCGAAACATGAGACCATGACCTGAGACGAAGTTGGACTCTCAATCGACTGAGCCACCCGGGTGCCCCATATACGAATTCACATGATCTTTATAACACTATGAGGTAGGTTCTGTTATGATCATTCCACCCATTTTATAGATGAGAAAACCGAGGCACCAAGCCTTTTGACAACTTGCCCAAAGTCACCTTGCTAGCAAGTTGCCGAACCAGGATTCAAACCCCAGCAGTCTGGCTGTAGGGTCACCATCCTTCGCTGCCTCAAAAAGCAGAGATTCTCCACCTTGGCTGAATGCTAGTTTCCCGGGGAGCACTTTTAAATCCCTGTGCTCTAGTTAAATCACAGCCTCTGAGGGCTAAACGAGGCATCGGTAGCTATAAAAGTTCCCCAGTCACTTCCGGTGTGCAGCCAGGATGGAGAATCACTGCTTCAAAGGGCAGGCTTCTCTCAGGAGATGACATTTCAGCCAGAAGGAACTGGGGGGGGGGGGAGAAGGAACAGTCCAGGCCATGTATTTTATTAGTCATGTATTTTCATGGAACCACGTTGGTCCTTTTCCCCTGTGAAAATAATGACAAACATCCTCACGGTAATAGCAGCTAATATTTATTGAGCAATTATGTCCCAGGCGTGACACTAAATGTTTCCGTACACTATCTCCATTCATGTTCACAATAATCATAGAAAGGCAACTCCGTCATCCCCATTTTGCAGATGAGGCAACTGAGGGCCTGAGGCCTAAAGAGGGTTGCTTGCCCAAGGCCACACGAAGTGGCTGTGGAACGAAGTGGCAGTGTGGGGGTGTCCAGGCGCTTGTTGTCCGAGCTCGGTGCTCCAGACTCCTTCCCGAGGATATCCCAGACGGGAGCAGTGAGAAAGGACGTGACCTGCCCACTTCCGGTTGTTTTGTTTCGTCTTCCGCACATACCCACCTCTTGCCTTTGCCCCTTGGTAAGTTGAGTCAGAACCTCGTTGCTCCTCTAACACCACCATAGCCTAGAGAGAGCTCCGAGAGACAGGCTGGTTAATGCTTCTGCATAGTCTCACTCTGGGAGGTGGCGGGGGGGGAGAGGAAGCCTGAAGCCAGGAGAACTGTGTTGGGGAAATTCAATGCATTATCAGCTGGAATCCAGCAAGTCGATTTACAATACTGCTGGTCTAGGGAGAAAGGGTGTGCGTGTGTGTGTGTGTGTGTGTGGCTCATGTGGATTATGTCCACCACCAAGAACAGATCCAAATGGGAAAAAGGGCCACCCACCCCCAGGGAACACAACACAGAGAAGACTCCCACGACTTCTCCCCCGCCCCCATCCTGAAACCCCAAGGCCATGTTCTGCTTATACGTCACTCAGATTCTAGAACCATGTCTGGCCGGCAGGGTAGTTGCTTACTACACTTTGTAGAGCAAACGGCTACATGCAGTGGGGTGAGGAGTTCTCCGCCTGATCGCCTGAGCCGAGCTCCCTGCCTCAACTTGTAAAGAGATGAAGGAAGGACTGTTCCAAGACGAAGAAAAGAAAAATTCATGTTCCAAGTTCAAAGTAAGCTTTTCTGTTATTCTTTGTCACCCGTAACTGATAAGGAAACAGGATCAACGAAGCTTAATGATTTTGTCAATTATTATGCAGCTGGAAAGTACCAGACCTTCGATTTGAACTTGGGCCTCCAGACGCCTCTCCCAGGGCTCTTTCTACTACACAGTAGCAAACGGACAACCAGAGGTTAATGCACACAACTTCACTGCAGCGCAAGAACCCTAACCGTCACCAATGACAAAAAACGTAAGAACAGGGTTAACTAACACGTATCAAGAGCTCATTAGTGCCAAATACCAGTCTGTCTACTTAAAATGCATGATCTCAAGGGATCTTCACCAAGAAACCTATGGAATGGGATCTATTATCATCCTGATTTTATAGTTACATCAACAAGACCCAGAAGCATTAACAAACCTCAGTTTACACAACTGCGAAGGGGCTGCATGGAAGTTCAAACTCAGGAGCATCAGACTTCACAGCACAGGGGCTGTTCTCTAGCCTGGCGGTCAGTTTGGTCCCAGCATCAGGCACCGGGATGCCGCAGAGTCGATGATAACAGAAATTATGGTCTTTCTGGGGCTTTTAACATTTCTATTTTAAGAGAAACTTCACAGCCTTTTGGCAAAATTTTCTGGTTTTCAAATCCAGGTGTTTTGATGTTATGTCTCCATGGGGAGAGGGCTCAGCTCCTAAAACTCTTGGCCTGTCTCTGCCCTTTATCCTCTGGACTCCAGGGAAGGAGGAGTGATTTCTCCAGTAGGAGAATTTGGGAAGAATAGAGCTGTCCTCTGTTCCTTGTGTCCTTGTGGAAGAGTGGCGTGTTCTGGAAGCTCGTGTTCTCCTGCACTGGGAGACCTACTGAGGTCAGTGTCCGGACGCCCCCGACCTATAGATACCTGGACCTACCAACAATAGGGTGACATTTGGGCTCGGATCTGTGCGATTGACTGTCCTCCCCTGCCCCGCCCCCCCAGAACTCATCTGTTGGGACCTAGTCCCCATTTTGATTGTCGTAGGTGGTGGGGCCTTTGGGAAATAATCAGGTCACAACGATGAATCCCCAAGAATGGAATTAATGTCCTTGATACAAGAGACCCAGAGAGCTCCCTCGCCCCTCCTGTCAGGTGGGGACACATTGAGAAGTCAGCAACCTGGGAGGGGTCCTCACCTCACCAGGAGGGCAGCTGGTCTCCCACTATCAGTCTCTGGAACCACGAGAAGGAAAGTTCTGTTGTTTATAAGCCACCCAGTCTACAAGTGTTTTGTTAAAGCGGCTCCAATGGACTAAGACAGCTTGCGTATCCTTTTGTCTTATTGCTCAATTGGTTAAGAACTCCAGCAGGCAAGATACCGTCTTTAGGACTTCCTCAAGAGGTCCAATACAGGGAGGCTACTGTTAGTGAGATGTAATGTCAGGTGTATCGGTGGGAGCAATAATTCAGCACTGGGGACTGTTTTCTCTTTCCCGTTTGCTTATTTAGCCCACATTTAGTTGCTAAGCACCTACTGTGTGCCTGGCACTTCATTAGGGACCGTTTAAGGAAGCATGAGCCATTGCAAGTGGGAGCAAAGGGCCAAATCAAGACCGAAAGGAGTTCTCACTTCCAACCTTTCTCCAGGAAGTCGAGCAAGAGGAAGGGAGACAGGGTGTCAGCTGTTTTCGAGGAGCTTGACATCCATTTCCCAGTCTTTGGGTCACAGCACCCTGATTTTCCTTTGGGGGTCACCCATTTGATCGTGAGCCCCTCCAGGGGGACTGTCAGTCAAGGTACCTGCCCCCTTCCCTGGCCAAGGGATGAGTCCATGGTCAAGATAAAGCCTCAAACTCTACATGCAGATTCACCAGCGTGATGCAGGGCAAAAAGCGCATTGCAGCTCCCCCTTTCCAGAAGAAAGTCCTTGAGAAGACTTGCTCCCTAGACACATGGGACTGTTTTAGTTCTTCGCTCCCTCCCTCTCTGCTTCTCTTTTTCTTGCTTCGTTCTCAGTTCCCCATCTGTGAGTTTCTCAATATCAGCCCATTAAATTATTGTCGGCATAAGTCAGCCAGAATGGGTTGCCTGGGCAAGAGAAAAATCCCATCACAACGGTCTGCACATGGAATGTAAGGATTAGAACTTTGTGTTCAATGCCTTGGGGAACTTGAGGTCAAGAGGAGACTTTCAAATTTAGGGTCAAGGAGGCCTTGTGGCTCGCTGATTAAGAGACAGGCTCTTGGGTCACCCCTTCCTGGATATAAAACCCGGGTTCTGCCGTTTGTTAGTTATTGGCTGATGTGGGACACATTACCTAACTTCCCAAGCCTCAGGTCCTCATCAGTGACTATAGGATAATAATAGCACCTAGCTCCCAGGGCTGGCAATGCGGTGAAGTACGTAATAACCTTTGGCTGTTATTTTAGTGATTATTCTTCAAGATTTCTTCTGAGAAGTCATACAAAACAGGAATGTAAATTGCAAAAAAGATGCTGAGCAGGGAGGCACTAAAGAAAGCCTTCCTCCAGAGGGGATGTTTATTTCAGAGACACACAGGGGGACGCTCAACCAGCTGTTTTCCAGGAAATCGTCCACGACCCAGGGTGAGCTCTAAATTTTAAGTGACTAGCCAGTGTCAAAGGATTGGAAAGGGAGGAAAACACACTGGGATGATGTAAAACTCCAACCACACACTGCATAAATTCTGAGGTCTCCCAGATTTAATGAGGATCCTGAATTTGGATGTGTTTCTCATCTCCATTAGGCCAAGAATCAACACCATCAGCCATATTCTATTGGCAGCGAATTATGCACTTAATAGTCAGTATCAGAAACCAAGTACTGAGGCTCCCGAGAATCTTGGAAACAGTAATATGTAAGTGATTAATCCATACCCAGAGGCTCAGGGCCTTTGCATTGGAAGTTTTCTCTGCTGCAAATATTCTCCCCAACACTCCCATCTCCCCTTTCCCTGTTCACCTCAACCTCCTTATTTCAGCTCAAATGTCACCTCCTCTGAGAAGTGCTCTGGGTTCTCTCTAGTGGAACTCCCCTCCCAGAGTGTTCTCTGTGTTTCTTTCCCAGTGGTACCAAGTTTGTGATGAGATGTTTCCGTGATCGTTGGTTTGGTGGCTTTTCCCAAGTAGACCGCGAGTTCCACATGGGCAGAGAACTTGTCTGTTATGTTCACTTCTATAGATCGGGGTAGATTTGGCTCCAGACCCACAACAGAGACTCTATTCATCTTTGTTCGTTTCATGACTTTGGTAAATGTCTACTGATTATCATTCATTCACTCAACAAGGACTTAAATCCTTAGCATGTTATTCAATGCTGAACGCCATCATCAGTTCATTCCTTGAATTATTAATTCATTAATAATCTATAAATGCTTACAATCTGCCAGGCACTGAGCAATGAGAACACAGCCATGACAAAAAGAGGAAAAAAACCCAATCCTCACAGAACTTACACCGTAGTGGATGAATACATAAACAGACACGTGTCCCAGGAGACTTACGTGCTTAGGAAAATAGTAAGTGGGGAAGAGAAATGGAAGAATTGGAGCCGGAGGGCATTGGGGTACTATTTTATTTTATTTCATTTTTAAATTTATTTATTTATTTTGAAGGGGGGGGGGAGGGAGAATAAGCAGGGGACCCGACGCGGGGCTTGAACTCATGAACTACGAGATCATGACCTGAGCTGATGTCGATGCTTAACCGACTGAGCCACCCAGGTGCCTACAACTTTAAAGAGAGATGCTGGAGAAGATCTCCGTAAGCAGAGACCTCAACCAAGGAGGGAACACGGCATGAGGCGACTGGAGAGGGGGGAACATTCCAGAAGGAGAGTGACAGGTGCGAAGGGCCTTCAGGGGCTTAGAGAAAGGAGAAGCCCGGATGACGCTGATGTTGCTATGAGTAGCTGGCTCGAGGCTAGCATGACTCAGGAGAGAAGGGACGGCAAGGGAAGAATCCAAGTCCTGTTTGGCCACCTTGAATTTGAAATTAATGAGGAAGTAGGAACAGGAAGACGCATATTGGTTTTTCTTTTTTTGAGATTATTTATTTATGGGGCGCCTGGGTAGCTCAGTCGGTTGAGCGTCCGACTTCGGCTCAGGTCATCATCTCATGGTTTGTGGGTTCCAGGCCTGTGTTGGGCTCTGTGCTGACAGCTCAGAGCCTAAAGCCTGCTTCGGGTTCTGTGTCTCCCTCTTTATGCCCCTCCCCTGCTCATGCTCTGCCTCTCTGTTTCTCAATAATAAATAAAAACATTTAAAAAAGTATTTTAAAAGATTATTCATTTATTTTGAGAGAGAGAAAGAGAGCATGAGTGGGGGAGGGCCAGAGAGAGAGAGCGAGCGAGAGAGAATCCCAAGCAGGCTCAGCCCTGTCAGCGCAGAGAAAGAGGGAGACAGGCTCTGAAGCAGGCTCCAGGCTCTGAGCTGTCAGCACAGAGCCCAATGCGGGGCTCGAATTCACAAACCGTGAGATCATAACCTGAGCTGAAGTCAGACACTTACTGACTGAGCCACCCACGCGCCCCTTATTGGCATTTTTAAACCCACGATTAAGAGATAATAATCAGAAGGGCATTGGATCAGGTCATTCTCAGAAAAAATGCCTCATCTGTTTTTTCTGTTAGACTGAATAAGGTTTTTATTTGTTTTGTTTTGCTTCCTTTTGTTGTTTGCAATTATGAGGTTTGCTTGTTTGTTTTTTTCACCTTCTTCCCCGGGTGAGGTGCTAATTCGGGGTGCGGGTGAAGCCGCTCGGGGCTGGCAGTCACCTCCCGTCCGGACCCCTTGTCCTGACCTCTGTGAGCAGGGCCAGCAAACCGCCAGACAGGGTCGAGCTGCAAACCCTACTCCCTGCTTTCAGGAAGCCAGTCCCCTACCCACCCTGTCGCCATCCCCAGTTCCCTGTGGGCTCCGCTCTCCCCGTCCAACCCCAGCAGACGGCTCCCCTTAAGGCATCGCTGTTCGTTTATAGTCGTTGCAGTGTTCATTTTCATGTTTTAATGAAAATACAGCCAACTTCATTCCATCCTGAAAATGAATGCTTTCTCTCTGTTTCTCTCTCTCTCTCTCTCTCTGTGTCCCCCTCCCTCTCACTATATCCACCGATTGTTTCTTTTGGAAGTAATTTCCCTGACGCTTTGCTTCCATAGAGCTCTGACCCCCAGGAGAAGGAACCAGACCACCCCCTCGGGCCACACAGAATGGACAGGCCAGCGACGCCAGGCAGGCTGCCTGGGTGCCTCGGAGTCACTAGGAAGACGCAGTCACACCTGCAAAACAAAAGGGCTCATCTTTTTCATCTGTTTTTACTTCTCGGGAGACCCTAGTCCCCAGAGAACTGTTCTCACCTCCCCGGTTCTGCACACACGTTTTCTACATGATATTAACTAGTAACCTGTAAGTCTCCCGCATCCTGGTATGCTCTGGACTCGCCCCATTTACACACACACACACACACACACACACACACACACACACACCTGAATCTGTACTAGCTAACTGCTGGCAAAAGAAAACGTTAGTGTGGCTCTATCTCCTTCTTTTAAACAGGTTAATTGAGATATAATTTACATGCCCTACAACTCACTTAAAGTGTGTTCTTTCATGACTTTCCCTTTATTTACTGGGTTGTGCATTAGCCATTTCTTCTTGAAAAGTGGGGCCGCTGGGTGGACATTTTGACCCTGCAGGCTTCCCGCTTTGAAGGGTGACATCTCAATAGAGAGCAGATTCTGCCCCCATTTCCACCCGCACCCCCCCCCAAAGTCATTTTATTCATTTTGCCATTGACAGCCTACTTCCTGTGTTTTGAGTCTGAGCCGCTCGGGCCTGTTTCTCAGGAGCCGTGGTGCCTAGTTTCTGCGCTAATAATACGTTTCTTTTGTGTTGGAGGGGTTTTCTGTTCGGTTTTTTTGATTATTAGAGTCTTCTGCTGTTTCCCTTATCTGCTGGGCTGGAAAGACCCACTGAAAGGGATCTGTGTGGCCTGACAGACTCTGCAGAAGCAGTTGGTGCTCGGAGCCAAATGTAAACGTTCATAGCGTTCTGACTCGGGTTGTTAGAAAGGAAGATGCTTAGGGAAAGGAATGGGGCACAGAGCCCTAGAACTTCTTCCTGATATTAAAATCTTAATCTATAGTTTCGCTCTGAGTTCTCGGTCTCTATTTCCTCATTTAAAGAATAAGGTTTAAAATAACCACAGCAGGGGCGCCCGGGGGGTTCAGTCAGTTAAGCGTCCGACTTCAGCTCAGGTCATGATCTCACAGTCCGTGGGTTCGAGCCCCGTGTCGGGCTCTGTGCTGACAGCTTGGAGCCTGGAGCCTGCTTCGGATGCTGTGTCTCCCTCTCTCTCTGCCCCCCGCACGCTCACACTCTGTCTCTATGTCTCAAAAATAAAATAAACATTAAATTTTTTTAAAAAATAATAACCACTTCAGGAGATTTGCTTGAGAATCGCATGAGATCATTTATGTGAAAACTCTTTAGAACACAATTTTTTTAATCTATAAATATTCATTGTATATGTGTTTGCATCAGGAGCTTCACTAAGGGTATAAGAATTCTGTCTCTGTCAAGGAACATTAATAAAAATGTAGTGGCTGCTGTCAGACAGGTATGTTCCAGCTCAAGCCTTCGCTCAGCGAATGCGTACTAAGTAAGGCATGCTGGGTGCCGGGCATTGGGGATTATAGTAGTGGACAGGCAGGGAGAGTCAGGTGGAGGAGAGAAAGATGTTCACCAGATAGTCAAACAAATATATATCTAAGTACAAACTATGCAAGGGCCGTGGGAGAAACTTCTGCTGTGTGTGCATGTTCAAAAACATTGTAAGAGAATGTACATTTTGCTAATAAACTTACTCCTACAAGCATAGAAAAATTTTCTGGAACAATCCATGACAAATTGGTTACAAGTGTTTCTTTTTGTGGTAGGAGCCAGAAAAGTAGATAGGGGAAGGTGTCTACTTTTTATTCTATACGTGTCTATAAAATTTGAAGTCTCTAACCACAGGCATGTATTTTTATTGTTTATTTGCCTGTTGAAATATCAGTAGACCTTCTCGAAGCAATAGACTGAGTCCATATTGATTTTCTTCATTAGACTTTTCTCTATTCACAAACCAAACCAAACCTGTTATTTAAAATGAATAAATGATTAACTGCTTAGAATAGTTAACTTGTTGAGCCAAGCCAATTAAATAGTACATGTAAAATTATTATACCTGAAAAGACAAAGGTCATTTACAAGAGTACAAGAATTCATCAACCCACACCAAGGTATTCCCACTCATGCCCACAAAGCCTGCCCAGACAATAACGTTTTTATTCAACAGTTTATTGAGTGCCTACTGGGTACCAGGTGTTATTGGCACGGTCAAGTAAAACCAAGCACCCAAGGAGCTATAGCCTACTCTCCGGTTGCAGAAACAGACAATATATCTGTTTCTTATGTTTTTTTTTAACTTATTATTGAGACAGAGAGAAACAGAGCATGAGCAGGGGAGCGGCAGAGAGAGGGGGAGACAGAATTCAAAGCAGCTCCAGGCTCTGAGCTGTCAGCACAGAGCCCGACGCGGAGCTCGAACCCACGAACATGAGATCATGACCTGAGCTGAAGTCGGACACTTAACCGACTGAGCCACCCAGGCGCCCCACAATATATCTGTTTCTGATCAAGCAAATCCAATATACATTATATATGAATCAAGCAAATCAAATATACAATATATGTTATATATAAATATATAACAATAGACGTATTATGAAGAAAAAGTAAAGCAGGGCCGAATGGCGAGGGACCAAGGGAGGTGGGCGCTGCTTTTCGGGGATTATATAGAATACATTTTGTGGTTGCGTTCACCATAGACAAGGCTCAGCGGGCGTGTCCAAGGAGATACCGTGTCAGCAGGGACCTGGACAGGGGATGGGGCGGGGAGGGCGGGGAGGGCAGGAGCCACGGAAGAATGTTCACTGCCCAAGGGACCAGTAAAGGCCCTGATATGGGAGCACCAGAGAGCCAGAAGTTTAGCGGTGAGCACACGACAGGTATGCCATTCTGTCCACCTGTCACAGAGTTCCAAACAGTTCAGAATCTAAGACTTATTTTTTAGAAAGTAAAAATTAAACACTGATAGCTTTATTATCTTTGTGTGTCTAGGCCTCAATATGCTATCCCGGGCATGGCTCCTCTTTTTGAGACGTTAAATTAAAAACAGTCAATGTGAACTATAAATACCAGAGAAACAGAAATACAGTAAAACCTTGGTTTGCGAGCCTAAGTCGTTCCGGAAACATGCTTGTAATCCAAAAGCACCTGTGTATCAAAACGAGTCTCAAGAACCATTAGCTCCGTCATGATCATGTGATGTTCGGCGTCACGTACTATTTGTATTGCGAGACACAGCTCGTTTATCAAGTAATGTATTAGAAATGTTTGCTCCGGAACACTTGCAGAACAAGTTACTCGCATTCCCATGTTTCACTGTGTATCTTTTTTTTAAACAAATCTTTATATTTTAATACATTTTTTAAACTTCCTATAGCCATGTCCACCCACAGTGGTTGTAATACATTTTCTATTGCCCTAACAGTATCTCATGAAATCCATGTGTGTTTTATTACTGCAGTACATGTCCATTTTTAGACACTGAAATTAACTTAGTAACTATTATTCCAGGCCGTTATGCCAAGGATTCGGAAACAGGTGGTTTTCATCCGACTGTAAGTAGAAGGGGGACTGGGTCGGGCGGGTGAAACCAGGTGCTACTTAAAGTAAAGTAACAAAACATTATAAAGCTGCTGATGATGCTGACGATAAGCCTCTTCTGACTGAGCACCTTGGAATGTGCTTCTCCTACGGCGGGACTCACGTGTCAGATGAGGGGCGGCTCCTAAGTTTTCTCTGAGTCCTTTGATGTCATATTCCCTTTCCTTCTCTCGCTCCGGATTCTCCGCGATGGCTCTGTGACCAGTCATTGTTATTGTAACTGGTTGAGCGTGAACTTCATCTCCTTTCTTCAGACAGGGTTTCTGTGGGTGGGCTGTTCTAGAACACTGGTTCGCAGCCAGAGGCGATCCAGACCAGGGGACATTTGGCAGCGCTGGGAGACGCTTTTGCTCATCACACTGCTGCTGGCATGAGCGGGCAGAGGCCGGGGATGCTGGCAAACACCGTGTGGTGCCCCGGACAGCCCCCCACTCCCCGCCCCCCACACACATGAAGAACAATGCTCGACCCCACGAACGTGAGATCATGACCCGAGCCGAAGTCGGACACTTAACCAACTGAGCCACCCAGGCACCCCACAATATCTGTTTCTGATCAAGCAAATCCAATATACATTATATATGAATCAAGCAAACCAAATATACAATATATATTATATATAAATATATAACAATAGACGTATTATGAAGAAAAAGAAAAGCAGGGCTGAATGGCGAGGGACCAAGGGAGGTGGTGCTGAAGCTAAGAGCCTCGGATCTCGAGAAATTGGAAGAGATGAAGAAGGAAGACAGTGAGTGGAGGGCACTGTTGCCTTATGATGCCCACGCGGTATTTCCCACCTAGAAAAACGCAGCGACTCTTGTCTTAGTTGATGCTGATTCTCTTCTGTTGATTATTCTTGATTATCCCCGAAGACCTGGGTGTGCAACTGAACCCCACAGACAGAGGTGGGTAGTCAGTCAACTTTCAACAGAGCCCTATGTCCTAGTGAAACATGGTACAGCTCAAATACAGGCTCAAGATAGTCACGGAGTCTCTGTGTTCCCTTCTGTAAAATGGGAATTTGTTTTACCATAGCACTACTCTTAACGCAGGTAAGAAAAATTACAGAGAGAGAGAGAGAGACGTAGGGGACAAGCATGAGGGGACAAAACTGGAGGCAAACAAACATGGGCCATAACCGCGAGAGTATTTTCTGCTCTGAGTCTTCAGCTCCTTGGTTTCATTCAAGGGACAACACGGTTGGTCTGCATCCGGCATTCAGCAACAAAGTAAACTTTTTTCCTCCGAGTCTTTTGTTTCCAAATCAAAGGGAAACAAAGGACATGGGGCCCCATTCAAGCACATTCAAATGACTCTCATATAAACGTGGGAGCAATAGTTGAGCCATTTATAATGTACAGTGATGAAAACGCATACTTATTAACCTCGTAAACATCCTATAAAAGTACAAGGGAGACTTCATAAAGACTATCCAAGTGTCCTTTTAATATAATAGTCCTTTGTACTTTGAAATGTTCGTATGTCTACAAAATAGAATGAAGCAGAACAGACTGGAAGAACACAATCTTCGAGTCTTCTAGAAATGGTGCCATTGAAACATTATTTTGCAGCCTTTTTTTAACATTTATTTATTTTTGAGAGCCAGAGAGAGACAGAGCATGAGCAGAGGAGGGGTAGAGAGAGAAAGAGAGATACAGAATCCGAAGCAGGCTCCAGGCTCTGAGCTGTCAGCACAGAGCCCGATGCAGGGCTTGAACCCACAAACTGTGATACCGTGCCCTGAGCCGAAGTCGGCCGCTTAACTGACTGAGCCACCCATTTTGCAGCTTCTTAACACTCAGAAGATTAAGGTTCCTCACCCCAAGATCAGTTCCACTTACAAAAGGTACTTTGGACCCGTATTTAACACACTGTCAGAAGGGATTCAAAAGCAGGCTAACTGAACACAGGGGTTTTTGAAACTCTGTAATGATGACCCAGGTTTTTTCTTGGAAACACCAACAAGGGCAGCTTGGCAGGAAGCAGGGATTGGACAAGAGAATGGATTGAAACCTGTCCTCCACATTGGGAGAAAAACTCCCCCGTAAGCAACGGTGGGGATTGAAATCACGGCACAATCTATCATGGGTCCGCATTCACGTGGCCTCCAGCCTGCGTGCAAGGCGTTTGCTCATCACCGTAAGTCACCTGCCCTTTGAGTGAGAGAGAACGATCCACCTGTCAGAGGAAAGGCAGCCCGCTCTGCCTCTCCAGCCCGTCCTCCCCCGCCTGCGTCTGAGCCATCGTCGCTGGGTCCTATCTGTGTTTTGCGATCCCTCCACTGCCCCAAAGGCCGACGACGTCTGTCCCCAGGGAAGGTTCTGAGCCCAAAGCTTGCACCGCCTAACCGTATTTTTCTCTTTCGTAGCCTTTTACCCGCTGACTTCACATCTCTCGGGATCAGGCCAGCTTTGGCAGAACCTCACCCGCATAGAAAGTTCTGGAGGGGCAGCCTGGGGAACCACACACAGGAGATTTCACGAGGAGCCCCGTGTGACGTTTGCTGCCTACATCCTCGGGGCCTCGCTCCAGCCTCCGAGCGGCAGGAAACTATAATCAGATGAGCTCAGCCAGCCTTGAGTCTTTTTTTTTTTTTTTTTTTTTTTTGCAAGGGGATCACAGGCATTTTGCCCGGCAGAACCTAGAGAGAGAGAAAACCTCTCTCCTAAAATCTCTGAAGTTTGTTGCCAGTGAGTCAGTACATACCTGACCCCCTCCTCCAAAAAAAAAAAGTTGTCTAACTGGTTTGGCTGTTTCAGCAGCTGCTACTGAGAGAAGTAAACAGAACCTCACCGCTTCAGTTATGTCTGACTTGGACGTTATTTTCAAGTAAATATTTGTCATTTCGGTGCCGTTGCGTTGCGGGCTTTGAACTGGATAGGTGGGCACGCTGTCTTGGATGAACCCCCCCTGGGTAGCAAGCAGCCTTGGCCCCGCCCACCGTTCTCAGGGCGGAGGGCGAAGGGGGGAAGGGTTTGGAGACACTGAGTCAGGACTTTGCAGTTACCTTGTCAGACTGTGGCTGAATTGAGAAATGCTCTCTCGCTTTGCCCTCTGGGCTCCTCCAGTCGGCCGGGATTTCTGCCGATCACTGCACATTTCAGTGAATTCGACACGCAGGCCTTCTCCGTCTCTTCATTCAGGAAGTGGCCAGCCTGAGCCCTGAGATTTCTTTCTGCTCCGATGCTACAAACAAATTGCAGAGGAAGTCAAGTCAAACTTTCCCTCGCTTCTTTTGTTCTCCAGCTAGCAATTCAGAAAGCGGAGCCAACTTTTTCGTTTTGGACGCCTTTGAGAGACTGCTCTTAACTGGCAAGGCAGAAACCCTTGTGGGTTCGGTTTTGTTTTTTGTTTTAAACAAAGAGCCTCCTAAACTTAATTGTTCAAAAAAGCAGAAATTTCCTAGAAGTTGCTTTCAAGGCTGTTGTGGTGGTGGTGTTGTTTGAGCCTTTCCAACCCGATGGCTCCCTTAACATCACAGAGCTTTCTCATCGTTGTTCTTCCCTCTAGATTTCAACCAGGAGAGCAATCAGGAGCTTTGCACGGACAAGGGCGAAATCTGAATGAGGCTTCTGGTGCCCTAATTCAGGGCCAAGGAAAGCTAACAGGCATGATTCAATAAAGGTGCCAGTCCACGGCATGCACCAGACAGAAAGGAGACACCGTATCTGTTAAATCTACAGATAGTACTTGAAAAATCACACATAATTAATCCCTTCTCTTAGTGGAGGCTATTTGAAGCTTTATCACCAGCTTGTAAGATTTCATCTCGAGGTTTCACTGATGGCTCTGAGAGGGAGCGTTTTCAAGCCTCAGAATTTAGACATGCCTACCACTCCTAGACTAGTTAGCTAATAAAAGAAGCTTAGTGAAAACGGAATAGAGATATATAGCAAATATTTGCAGAGTGGCCCTGAGGTGGCATGTGCCGGTGCGAGAAACAAAGAAGATACGACAGCCCCATGGATATCAATATGCCATCTGACTGTCCTCCCACGACCCTCTCTGGACAGAGGTGGGTAGTCAGTCAACTTTCAACAGAGCCCTATGTCCTAGTGAAACATGGTACAGCTCAAATACAGGCTCAAGATAGTCACGGAGTCTCTGTGTTCCCTTCTGTAAAATGGGAATTTGTTTTACCATAGCACTACTCTTAACGCAGGTAAGAAAAATTACAGAGAGAGAGAGAGAGACACATGCCTCACTTAACTCAGTGTGTGGCTCATGTTAGGCTCTCAACTAAAGGAAGTTAATGATGATTCAAATTCATAACACCATGTGAATTCTTCTGGGTCAGGAAAAACCAGCACTGGCAGAATCTGAACGTAATAGGTATTTGCAAAGTTACTCGTATGTCAGAACATGTTTGCTCAGGCATGATCATCTCCTCCCTCTTTATCTATAAATACAGTAGATATTTATAGACTCGTAGGTATATGAAATCATTTATGCAAGTTGTAATTGGCTGTGTAATTATCGAACAAACAGTGGATGAAAGGAAAATGTGGGGTTCTGAAAGCTGGCTTTAATTCACGTTTTATCTTATATTCTTTAAACTCTATTTACTCGTCTGCGTTCTCCTCTCTGTTGATTATTTTCTAGGCATGCATTTTCCCCTTGAGCAACATCAGATGAGAACATCATTTCGTTTGCATTGCAGGGGAGACAGAGAGACAAACAGAAAACAGAGAGACAAACAGAAAGCCAGAGGCGGCATCCTGCTCGGAGACCGCCAAGGTATGGGGTCATCATCAGACGTTGTGCGCACCGTAACTACTCTTGAAGCTTTGATGTAAAACATGTCATACTTACAATGTACCTGAATCTATATGAAGCCAATAGACCTGTTATGTACCGAGGCCATCGCTGTTTATTGACAGAATCTAACAACTGCCTTCAACAAGTTTTATCAGATCCCTACTGCGTGCTAGGATACAAGGAGGAATTATCATCAATGCCGAATTGCCCAGTGCACAGACTGGACACACGCTTCAAAGTCCAGAAGAGCAGGGGCCCAACCACAACCTCTCCCTGGAGACATCGGAGGCAACCACACAATTCAGAAAAGTCTTTTTTAACTTCAGCATACACAGGTTTTTACCTCTTTGAAAAGCACAACTTTATTTTTTATTCGAGTTTGATTTGTTTTAACTTCCATTTGGGTGCAGGTCCTGAGATGGTGGGGATTATTATTCAGAAAATACGCCTCCCCCGCTCCTGCTTTGGGTGGAATATACTTCCGTGCACCACGGATGTTGGACTTGGCCGTGTGATTTTGTTGGCTAACAGGCCGTGAGCGAGCACGATTCCAGCCAAGCCTTAAAGTGTGTGTGCGTGGTGGCCCACTCTCACTCGCGCTTCCATCATTGCCATGAGGGATGTATGCTTGTGCATCCAAGGAGGACAAAAAGTGTCTGGAGCAGACTTGCACGTGCCCCACCACGGCCAGGCCAGCCCAGCCCAGCCTAGAACAGTCTAAGTCATCTGAACACCCACCAACTTGCAGATGTCTGTGTGAGACTAAATACTTACTGTCTTAAGCCAATGAGCTTGGGGATGATTTGTTACATGGCATGATTACAGCAATAGTTGACGGATGGAGGCCCCATAACACTTCTAGGTCTTAATCCGGCCATGGCCATTCCAATACAGTTGCAGAAGGTGGGGGGCGGGGAACATATGCAATTTTAAAAGATCCTTCAAAACCTTGTCTTCCTGATTTGACTTTGTTATGTAAATCAAAGTCAATTACAGCCTTTCAGGCACTAAATGAAATTTGAGGGCCATAATGTTTAAGTGAAGTCACACATGGTTAACATTCGAATAAAAGAGGTCTGGGGCCCCTGGGTGGCCCAATCGGTTGGGCATCTGACTTCAGCTCAGGCTATGATCTCACGGTTTGTGAGTTCAAACCCCATGTCGGGCTCTGTGCTGACAGCTCAGAGCCTGGAGCCTATTCTGGATTCTGTGGCTCCCCCTTTCTCTGTCCTTCCCCGCTCGCTCATACTGTCTCTCAAAAAATGAGTAAGCGTTAAAAATTTTTTTAAAAATGAAAGAGGTCTAAGGTACTCGTTTATCTATCCAGCACTAGATATAACTTTCATTCCACAAATGCTTCCTCTAAAAAATAGTTCGCTCATTAAAGAGATACTCATGGGTTCTTTTGTACTAGACCTTGTGGATACAGGATTGAGTCACATGCTTACCATAGGCCAACCACTGTCCTTAGAACTTTACCTACATCAGCTTCTTGGATCCTCAAAGTTTAATGTTGGTCACTGTTGATTATCTCCAATTGACAGATACGAAAAATGAGGCACCAAGAGAATAAATGACTTATCCAAGTTTCCATGACTTGTAAGGGACAGAGTTGGGGTTCAAACACAGGCTTTCTGATTTCGGAGCCCTCCCACTTACCCACCATGGTAGGACATATCTGGTTTTTGTTGACAGGGGACTTACCAAGAAGACCAATCAATCTTTACAAACCACAGGTAGGACTAGGATGGAAAACAAACAAACAAACAAAAAAACACAACAGGGAAGTATGGTTAAGAACAAAAGAGAGGACCTGTTTTGGACGGGAGACCAGAGAAGGCTTCTCTAGCTAGGTGAGGTTGTCTGAAAGATGAAAATGACCAGACAAAAAAATGGCCGGGAGAAAGAAGAATGTTCTGGGCACAAAGAACAGCAGGGAGGGTGTCTTGAGGCAGCATACAATTAGGTGTGTACGAGGGACAGAAAAATGGCCAATGCTTCAGTGAAACTGAAAAGGCAAGAGTGTCTCTTACTCATTTGCCATAGGACAGGGTTAGTCAACACCTTTGTCTGTAAAGCACCTAATAGTAAATATTTTGGGCATTATAGGCCTTGAGGTCTCTGTCACAATGACTCAACTATGACATTATAGTGCAAAAAACCGTACACGGTAAGTAAACAGATGAGTGTGGCTGCATTCGAATAAAACTGTATATGTGGACATTGAAATCAGAATTTCATTGGGACAGTTCTACAAATAGTAAGTACGTGTGTGAAGACACATAGGGTTTTCATATTTACTGCAGGTCCAACATATCAGGTTGGAATTATTTTGGAATAGTATGGAAATATTGTGACATTTCATGCGTCTCGACCTTGGAACTCTGGTGAGTTCTCTGTCAAAATGCAATAGAAGTCATACCAGTAAGAACAAGAGATAATTCTGAATGAAAGTAATGACATGCTATTTGGGGGTTTTGTTAAGTTAGTTAATTTATTTTTGAGAGAGAAAGAGAGAGAGAAAGTACACAAGTGGGAGAGGGGCAGAGAGAGAGGGAGACACAGAATCCGAAGCAGGCTCCAGGCTCCGAGCTGTCAGCACAGAGCCCGACTCGGGGCTCGAACCCTCGATCCGAAGTATCATGACCTGAGCCAAAGTCGGATGCTTAACCAGCTGAGCCACCCAAGCACCCCACGCTATTGGGTTTTTTAATTGTTGTGTTAGGGTTCTCCAGCAAAACAGAAACAATAGAACGTATATGTTTAGGGAGAGAGTTCATATAAGGAATAGGCTCACACAGTTGTGGAGGCTGAGAGGTCTCAGGATTTGCCATCTGCAGGCTAGGAGAGCTCGTGTAATTGAGCTTGAGCTCAACGCCCTGAGCACCCGGAGCACCGGGGGCAGGAAAAGATTGATGGCAACTCACGCCACCAGGCAGGAAGGGCCAAATTCTGCCTTCCTCTGCCTTTTTGTTCTAGGCAGGCCTCCCACGGATCAGACAATGCCCAACCACACTGGGGAAGACAAAGGGCTTTCCTGAGTCTCAGGACTCAGATGCTAATTTCATCTGGAAACACCCTCCCAGACACACCCAGAAATAAAGTTAATCAAATATCTGGGTACACCACGATCCAGTCAAGTTGACACATAAAATTGACCCTTACAATCATCTAATTAACATAGAGGAGTAAATGATACAATCACCCAGAAAAAAACAAAAAACAAAATCATGTTCTTGCTAAAATACCATATTGACATAAAGTGCATGTTTCCAAACTTCACAAACTGGTTAGTGGGTATCATCATTGAAGGAGGATTTAGGATTCATCGCCGCCCAAGAAAACGTGAATTGCCCTGAAATCTTCAAGAGGTCCTGTATGAAAGAAAACTGACAAATGTTTTCCCATATTTGACAATAATCATCTTAAAAATGAACATCACCGAACCGGTGATGCATAGTGAAGCCAAAAGAAAACTTGCCAAATTGGCAAAAATAAAAATACTTTTCAGCTAAACAAAATTTGTAATTTGTAGTAGCATTTTCTTCTTTTATTCAAATTAAATTATTAACTGTTATTATTTTTTAAGTTTATTTATTGAGAGAGAGAGAGAGAGAGAGAGAACCAGCGGGGGAGGGGCAGAGAGAAGGAGAGAGAGATGACCAAGCAGGTCCTACGCTGACCACAGAGAACCTGATGCAGGGCTCGAATTCATGAACCATGAGAGCACAACCTGAGCCCAAGTGGGATGCTTTACCAACGGAGCCACACAGGCTCCCCTTAAATACTAACTTTTATAACTAATTTTGTATTCTTTTTATCAAGGAAAGCTTCCCAACTTCAAGGCTTACTAAGTTGGAACCAGCCCTGCTTAGCCACGTACTGCATGAGCCAAGCGTATCTTGATGCTAGAAATAGGGCGTTGAACAGAACAGATGATGGTGCTTTTAAAATGTGGCCACAAGTTCATGGACACGCCCCTTCTTCAAAAGGCAGAAGCTATTTGCTTTCCCCTTGAATGCAGGCCAGACCTGAGGACTTGTTGCTGGCGAGTGGGGTATCGTGCAAGTGACATTGGGTGGCACTGAAGACCGGTCATAAAACACATTGCCGTGTCCCCCTCATTCCTTCCGTCTGGAAGCCACCTGCCATGTCATAAGACCACTCAAGCAGTATTCCAGAAAGGAGCGGAGGCGCCCAGCCAACAGTGCGCGACGTGAGTGCACCATATTGGAAGGAGACCCTCCAAATTTATTTAGTCAAGCCGTGAGATGCCAGCAGCTTCCGCCAATGCCTTGACTGCTTGTGAGAGGCTCTGGGCCAAAACCACCCATTCACACTGCCATCAGTGATTTCTGACCTCAGAAACCGCATGAGACAAGAAATGTTTGTTATGTGAAGTTGCTACAGTTGCGGGCAATTCGTTACACAGCAAGCAATAAACAAGGTTGCTCTCACATTCTGATGTTTATTTAATAGGCATCGAATAAATGTTCTTTTGAGAAGATGATGAATGACAGGAAGCTAAAGAAATGTAACAACTTATCATTAACTGGTTCATTCACTTATCAGGTATTTATTGAGCAGTTCCCTATGTTTATCTATGTTCTAGGCACTGAACTAGAATAATCAACAGGAAAGACAGAAAAGCCCTCCCCTCATGGGGCTTCCAGTCTGGTAGAAGAAGAAAGTTTTTGTCCTGTGTCTGACGCTTACTCACCGTAGGACCCTGAAATCAAGTATCCTTTTCCTAGATAGATGGATTATCTCATGGAACCCTCACGACAGCTCCCTTCTCCTCACCCACATCCACCCTGCAGCCTTCCCCAGGCTCCCTTGCAACTTGGCAATATGACACAATTCAGACCAACGGAGCACAGGCAGGAGGTGTCTGGGCAGATCTGCTGTCTTCGGAAGGACACCATGTCCCTAGTTCCCCTGCCCAGAGAGGGCTGTGCGTTACGCATCCTGCGAATATCAACAAGGGCTGAGAGAGCAGCTGAGCTCTGACATTCTTAAGCCCTGGAAACAGAATAATAACTGCTCGCCTTTTAAGTGAGAGAAAAAATAACCTGTTTGTTGAAGTCTCTGTTGCGTTATTGTTGGCAGTTGTTACTTACAGCTAAGAACATTCCCAACTGACTTAATGAAATTGAAGCAGAGAACCAAGGTCACAAGCCAATGAATGGAGGGATCAGAAATCAAAACCACATCCTATGGACCCCCAGATCTATATCTTCATCATGATGCTATATTATCATCATGGTTTCCACAAGTAAGAAAAAAAAGAAAAAAAAAACACTATAGAAAATACATTTATCTGGTTTCCCTGATTTTATCCAGAGGCTTTTAGATACTGCCTCTAACCACAGGACATTAAATCTACATTCCAATTTTAACAAAGACTTAATTGCAAATTTGGGGGGGGGGGGTCATGGAAAGGACTAAGGAGTTCCTTAATATTGATGATGTTGTTGGAAATGTGCTGACCGTGGGTGCATCTTTGAGAGGAGTTACAATAGACTCCAATCCTTGAGGGTCCCTTCAGCTTCATATTTATGGAGCACCTACCATGTGCCTAATGATTTAGTTCCACTGTCTCACTTAGTCTCTCTGTCGCCCAGCAAACTGAGCCCGTGCACCCCATTCTACAGCCCAGAGAGGTGCAGTCGCTTGCACAGGGTGATTCAGCTTGTGGTTAGGCTCGGGATTGAACTCTGCTCTGCCAGGCCGGAGCCTGGACCATTGCCTGTTAGGGAGAAGGAATAGCAAAATGTGTCCACGTGTGATGAAGGATAAATGATTCTGGATATGGTAGCAACTATGACAGTTTATACAGGAAGGAATAAAGTTCGGGGGGCACCTGAGTGGCTCAGTCGGTTGAGCATCCGACTCCTGCTCAGGTTATGATCTCACGGTCCGTGAGTTCAAGCCTCACGTCTGGCTCACTGCTGTCAGTGCAGAGCCCGCTTCAGATCCTCTGTCTCCCTCTCTCTCTCTCTCTCTCTCTGCCCCTCCCCCACTTGCACTCTCTCAAAAATAAATAAAACGTTTTTTTTTTAAATAGAATAAAGTTTGGGAAATGTTCTGGTGGAGGATATTGGGGTGAAATAAACATTGGTCAGTTCCTGCTCCTGTCCCCTCTGGCTGTGACGTTAGGCGAGTCTCACTGTCTCTCGGAGCCTGTTTCCTGCCCTGTAAAATGAATATAATACTAACACCAACCTCGCAGTGGTTCTGAGGACTCAGTGGGACAGAGCTACTGGACCCGGGGCAGGTGGTGCCACCAGCCCTCAAAAAACATGAATGGTTAGCATTGTAGTTACTGGTCCACACTTCATGTATGAGAAGGAGATTGTTTTCTTGTTTTGATCTGGGCATTTCTCCTCAACAGTTCTGTACGTTCTTCCCGCTGGAAGGGGAACCAGGGAGTCATCCGGAGAGCAAATAATCCCTGCGAAAGCAATATCCTGAATTTTGCTAAAAGCAATCTGCCGGTCTTCCTTACCCGTGGCAATACTACAAATGCAGAGAGAGCACAGTCAGGGCAGCAGGGTGTGTGTGGGGGGAACAGGAGGGTCTTACTGCCCTGGATTGCAGCCTCCTCTTGCCTCCCCTCACCCTACCCCTGCCACTTCATTCCTTCTTGTCCTCATCAACCTGGTTGTCCCTTCTCAATCTTTCTCTTCAGTTATACCAGCACTTGTTTTTGTTTTAAGATCGATCCCTGACCTCTCCCCTCAAAAGCAGTTTCCTGGTTTAGAGGAGAAAGATAAACACAAGTGGGAATTTCCCATTTTCCCAGAAAGACGCCGGAAGAAGTGGCAGGCAGTGTTCGAACACGGCTCCCAGTGGTCCCCACTTCCTGGTATCCGTGTTCCTGGGTAATGCCCTCCCCTCAAGTGTGGGCTGGCCTCCTGACTTCCTAACACATACAATACTCAACGACGATGGGATGTCACTTCCATGGTTAGGTTGCAAAGGACCGTGACCTCCATCCTGCTAGCAGACCCACTCTACTCCCTTCTCTGCTCGCATATGCCCATGTTGGAAAGCCTGGGGGCAAGGAAATGCCCTTGGCCTTTGACCAACAGCAAGAAAAGACCTGAAATCCTCATCCAACAACTCTTGAGGAACCAAATCTTACCAAGAGCTGCTTGAGCTTGGAAGCACCAGCTGAGCCTTCAGATGAAACCCCAGCCTGAGCTCACACGTTGAATGCAGAGTTAGCAGAGACCCAGCTAAGCAGGGTCCAGATTCTGACCCACGGAAACTGTCTTGTTAGGAGTTGGTATATTTTTGTGCGTGTGGGTAATTTGTTACACCATAATAGGTAACTAATAAACGAATACAGACCCACAGCGTCAGCTGATAACGAATAGAGCTGGAAGAAGGCACGAGCTGGATGAGAATCTGCCATCTCTGGATTCTGGCCACCTTCTGCCACCCAACACGCAGGTGCTCTTAGCAAGGGCCCTTCTCTTACCTTGATTTCTTCTTCTGCCAAACCAGCGGGTTGAATTAGGGGCTGTAACTTTTCTGAAGGTTTTTTTGTTAAAAATCTAATGATGTTCCACCCTGGGCTCACATTCCGACTTGGCCACAGTCAGAACTAGACAGATGCTGTCCTCATGTGACAAGGCACAGGGTTTCAGCTCACCTCGGTCCTCACCTGAACCACTTTACTCATTTACATCACCGGCCAGGCATGGCGGGCAGGGTGGTGGATTCCTGAAGCACATGATCCCCTGTATTGGATTGCTTATTTTGATGAGCAGACTAGCAGATGCCACGTTGGGAAAAGACACACAAGACACTTCCCAGGGGGGCCTCATGGGAGGGGAACATGGGGAGGAAGCCACAGGAGGCTGGGAGAAGAGGCACATCACACGCCGGTCTCACCTCTGCAGAGGAGAAAAGGAAGAAAGAAGGTGAGTAGGAAAAGTCTGAGACTGTGTGCTGTCCTCAGGAAGTTTCGTCAAAGCCCCATGTCTCCCGGAAATGAGCCTGCTTTAGTGTCCTTGTCCCATGTCGTAGGTAAGGAACAACCTGAGGGAAACGTGGATTTGGCACAAACGGGGATCTCAGAGACAGACAGCATCTGGGGCCCCCGGTCAATTACAGTCCCTGCCATGCGAGACCTGAGACGCACGCTTTCAAGGCTTTACAGTCCCTGAGCTTCCTTCTAGTCTAAAAATCCCACCTAAATGTGGACCCGAGGGATGAATGTGGCCCCCGGATGCATTCTGATTGGCTCATGGCATTTAAAAACATTAGCTATGGTGTGGCTCAGTTGGTTAAGCGTCCAACTTCAGCTCAGGTCACGATATCACGGTTTGTGGGTTCGAGCCCCGTATCGGGCTCTGTGCGCGTAGCTTGGACCCTAGAGCCTGCTTCAGATTCTGTGTCTCCCTCTCTTTGCCGCTCCCCCGCTCACACTGTCTCTCTCTGTCTCTCAGAAATAAATAAATGTTAAAAAAAAATTTTAAACATCAGCTACAAAGAACACTTAAAACCTCCATGTTATAGAAGAAAACTTCGATAAGCTGGACACCATCAAATTTAAAATTCGTGCTCTGCAAAAAGCACTGTTAACAAGAGAAAAAGACACGCCACAGACTAAAAGAAAGTATTTGTAAATCACATCTCTGACAAATCACATATTTGTATCCAGAGGATGAGTGTTAAAACTTCTAAAATTTGGGGCGCCTGAATGGCTCAGTCAGTTAAGCATCTGACTTCGGCTCAGGTCATGATCTCGCCATTCACAGGTTCGAGCCCCATGTCAGGCTCTGTGCTGACAGCTCAGAGCCTGGAGCCTGCTTCAGATTGTGTGCGTGTGTCTCTCTCTGCCCCTCCCCTCCCCCGCTCACGCTCTGTCTCTCTCTTTCTCAAAAATAAACATTAAAACTTCCAAAATTCAGTAATGAGAAAACAAACCACCCAATATTTTTTAAGTAAACTCTATACCCAGCATGGGGCTCGAACTCACAACCCCAAGATCAAGAGTTGCACGCTCTGCCACTGAGCCTGCCGAGCACCCCCAAACCACACAATATTTTAAATGAAGAAAAGATTTGAACAAATTAAAGCGTAGATACGACAAATGAACAAATGAGATGTCCAACATCTTCAGTCTCCACAAGGTATCCTACATACCTATCAGAATGGCGAAACCTTTTAAAAACTGAAGAGTATCAAGGGCAAGCCTTCACAGGGCTGCTGTCAGGATTAAATATCACAACGTGTGTGCAATACTGGACAGAATGCATCCTTGGTATTTGTATTATCAGAAATTTCGGAAGAAAATTAAGAGCCGGATCTTTGGCTCTAGAAGACTAGAAAGAAGAGACAAGGACTAAAATACGAATGAAATGTCAGTACACAGAAGTTTCTCTCAAAGCAATTGATTTCTCTTGCTAAAAATTTCAACCGCTACTAGCTCATCTGCCCTTCTATCCAACCAGGAGGAGGAGATCAAAATGATCTTCACAGTTACCAAACACCTGCTATTCCTCAGGTACTCGACACAGACTCACCCCAGGAGATAGATGCGGCTCAGAGAGGTCAGTAGCTTGCCCAAGGCCACACAGCAAATGAACGGCAGAGCCAGGAGCTCCCAACAGGTCTGTGCTCTTCTCCGCATGCAATACAGCCTTCCAAACTGGGAAGCGGAAGAAGCAAACTGGGTGATATTCCTTCTTCAGGGGAAATCTCCACGGTCTTTAACAGGCTTTCCTCACACTCACAGTCTCTGCTCCCACTACCTCCCATCTTCTGAAGTCCTTCCATTTTTACAGTCTTGTATTAGATACCTACCGCTCTCCCGTGTTCCATCTACCCGGTTAAACCGGTGTTAGCCAGGTTACTCAACATGTTTTTCACTTGCAATTCCCTTAAGGAAACTTTGTAGCCTTTTTTTCTAACCGGCCCCCTTGAGATGTTAATTTCACCATCCCGCTGTGTATCTGTGTTAATTTCACCATCACCGCAGTGTATCCATGTATGTACTGTAACCTACATGTGTGCTTTCTAACAAGAGGGAGATTTTTTGCCTCCTTCCTCAAGAGCCAATTTGAACCCCCTGAGGGCAGTTCTACAGCCCTTGGGAACATGGGTGTGCGGGTGATGACAGATGCAGTGACAGCGGCACAGTGTGCGACAGGGCTTGGTTGGCGCTGGCTGGTGTCATCAAATCTCCATAGGCATTGACTCAGCAGGTGTCCTCACATGCTGGTGGGTAACACCACTGGCTCCTTCTTGAACGTGGAATACCTTCCCCCTTATACTTGACTCTTCCCCAATCTTTCTCCAACTTTGTCCACTTCCAGGCTAGATGCAGAAGTGATTCTAGGAAAGCAAAAACCACAGGAGGGTGGCAGGATTAGTCTTGATCATCCTGAATTCTTCTTTTTCCCAGTGTTTTCCCACTTGTTCTGAATCGTCTCTTTAATTTCAACAGGCTTTCTTAGCCATGGTGTCGGGAGAAGCATTTAGGTTTTGAAAACCTACTAAACCAGCTCTTTTCTAAAAATTACAACAGCTAAACTTCAGCAGGTGCTGAGCGAGATTCTTTTCGGGGATGATCAGTATTTGCAACAACAGGTGAGATGGTAGAGGCTCAGGTGTTAGTTAATTCATCCCAGGTCACACGGGGGTCAAGGGAGGTCAGTCCTGGGCTGTATCTCCAGGACAGACTGGCTCCAGGCGCGTCTTGCAACCACCATGAGAAGCCACGGCTTAATTTTAATATATCACTTCCCTCAAAGTGGGGAGGAAACAGCAGATGGAAATTTTCAAAGGGGGAGGGGGCATCTTTGTGCTTTATGTGAGGTTATTGTCCCAGCCACTAAAGGATACCCCGGTGCTGAGCAGTACATAGACTTTTTTTAGTGGTGCATCTAAAAACTGATTAATATTTGCTACCCCCTCCCCAGAAAAAGGGGGTGCCTGGCTGGCTCGGTCAGCAGAGTATGTGATTCTTGATCTCGGCGTCCTGAGTTCAAGCCCCACAGTGGGTGTAGAGATTACTTAAAAAAAAAGAGAGAGAGATTTTCTACCCAGCCATTTACTGCTTTTAGTAAGATATTTCTCCCTTACTTCTCAATTATCAGATTAGAAAATGATTCTCTCAAGGGAGAAACCTCCCAGTGAAGACAAACTCCAAGGAGAAGAGCTCACCCTCTTACACTTTGCCAGATGTGCCCAGAATCTTCGGACAGATTTGAATAATGAATCACGGTTTCTCTGTTGCCCCAATTTGCTTTCCACGTCGTGTTCTTCAAACCCGTTTGCCTTGTGTTCACCTCGAATGCCTTCCTGTATTCTTGGAGAATTAAGTGAATGTTCTTTCAGTTTCTTTTCACAGTTAAGGAAAGAAAAAATTTACTTCTATAATGATCTCTCACGTTTCTTCTCTGTTATCTGCAGAGTATGCCTTCTGCTACGCACTTTATTCGAGTTACCGCTAATCCCCACCACGACTTCCAGTAAATGCCCGCTACCCAGTGAAGTGACTGGTCTGGACACACAACCAGGTACTGAGAAACACAGAATTCAGTTCACCTTTCGGTAACACAATTTCAGTCAAAACTTTCTCTTTCAGGCACCTTTGAAACTTCTAGCAGGAGTCTAAAATTTCCACTTAGAGCCCAATGAATACACCCCCGCCCCAATTCTTTTTTTACTTGACATTTTCAGCCCATCACTTTTTTTTCCTGGTTCTTGAAACTGTCAAGGCAGACTTTCCGTTTCTGGTCCAGCATGCGAGACGTTCCGAAGTCACCACTACCAACACAAGCTGAAAAATGAACAGCTCCTCTTAGATCTGCAAGGGAATTGAGGTCACTGCGAACTGGGGCCTGGGGACAGACAGGCTACTAGAGAAAATCACCACCTGCTCTAGAGCCTCCCCGCTGCGGGACCCGGCACTGGCTGGGGCGGCCCAAACTGGTGAATGGCCCGAGGCTCCGTGTGGTCGGACCAGAGAATCAACACCTCCAGGGGGTCCAGGCATAGGGACACTTTGGCAGGTTTTACCTCCAAGAACATGACCAGGGTTTCCCGGTGAATGTCAGAGAGAAGTCCCCGTGTGCTTCCAGAGGGAGACGGGGAACGTAACTGCTCTGAAACATCCCAGAGGACTTCGTTCTTCCGAAGGAGATCTGTCCTGGGCTGGCGGCGGAGGGGGCGGGGGGGGAAGAAAACTAGTTCACCAGGGCCTAATCTGCTAGAGTTTGATCAGAACTGATGTAGGGGAAGGAACATATGCATGTTCCAGCCTCCTCTAGCTGCCCTGTCCCAACCCCTGCGTGGAGGTGATGACCTGAGAGGCAGCTGCGAAGTTCAGGCTGAGACCTGATCCCAGGACTCTAGGACTCTCCCCCACTCTGGCCCTCTCCCATTCATTCTCTCTCTCTTTCAAAATAAATAAATAAACATTAAAAAAATAAAAGAGTCCGTGGCTTAACTGACTAAACCACCCAGGTGCCCCTATTTTTCTTATTCTTAAGTGATCTAAGTGTATTCAAAATAATAATTGAAACAATGTATTCGATTATGTATTCTCGTGTGTGTGTGTGTGTGTGTGTGTGTGTGTGTGTACGCTATGGATGAGGAAAAGGGCAGCAATGATATAGGGCTTCAGAGGGTTTTGTTACCACAAGTGACCTTTGAACAGCATGAGGGTTAGGACCACTCGCACCCTATGTAACTGTCCATATATAACTTCTGACTCCCCACAAACTTAACTACTAATAGCCTACTGTTAACCAGAGGCCTTACTGATAATATAAATAATTAACAAATATTTTGTACGTTATATACATCATGTACTGCTTTCTTACAATAAAGTAGGCTAGAGAAAAGCAATTAAGAAAAATCATAAGGAAAATATGTTTGGGGTACTGTACTGTATTTATCAAAAAAAAACAAAACAAAACAAAACGCGGGGCACCTGGGGGGCTCAGTCGGTTGAGCATCCGACTTCTGCTCAGGTCATGATCTCACGGTTTGTGGGTTCGAGCCCCGCGTCGGGCTCTGTGTTGACAGCTCAGAGCCTGGAGCCTGTCTTCAGATTCTGTGTCTCCCTCACTTCCTGTCCTCCCCCACTCATGCGTGTGCGAGCACGCTCTCTGTCTCTGTCTCTCTCTCTCTCTCTCAAAAATAAATAAACATTTTAAAAAAAAAGAGTAAAGATCACAGGCATCTGGGGGGCTCAGTTGGTTGAGTATCTGACTCTTGGTTTCAGCTCAGGTCATGATCTCATGGTTTGTGGGTTTGAGCCCCGTATCGGGCTCTGTGCTGACAGTGAGGAGCCTGCTTGGGATTCTTTCTTTCCCTCTCTCTCTGTCCCTCCCCTGCTTTCTCTCTCTTTTTCTCAAAACTAAACGAACAATTTTAAAAAAAAATTAGTAAATAAATAAATAAATGAATGAATAAGGAGCGTGGTGGGTTTACGTAGTTATTGCACCATAGGGAGGGGCAGAGCAGGGGTAGGAGGGCCTCGGCCAGGGCAGATCAGGTACAATCTAGTTTGAATGTGATTCCAGGTGTGGTGGGAAGCCACTGCAGGGCTTCAGGAAGGAGCAATTCTGTTTTTTCGGTTTTTTTTAAGATTTTATTTTTAAGTAATCTCTACACCCAACATGGGGTTTGAACTTACAACCCTGAGGTCCAGAATCTCACGCTCTCCTGACCAAGCCAGCCGGGTGCCCCAGAAGGGAGCAACTCGGAATGATGGTGGCAGCAGGCAGCACAAGAGAAAGTGAGAAAAACATTCAATAAGGAACTCCTGGGGGAAAAAAAAGATTCTTGGACAGAGAAGTTCAGCCTCCTTCCCACCATCCTGGAGAAAACTCCAGAACGAAGATTAGCAGCTCGTCGTCATCAGGGAGCCATGTTCCTCAGGGAGCCATGTTCCGTCAGCAACCCCTGTGCCTGCCTACTGTGCCTCCCTCCCCCCAAAATGAGCTCATTTTAAAATCAAAGGACAACCTGTAAAAGTTCACTTTGGGGGCTTTTCTTTTTTTTACTTTTAAGTTTATTTATTTATTTTAAGAAAGAGAGAGAGGGAGGGAGCACAAGTTGGGGAGGGGCAGAGGGAGATGGAGAGAGAATCCCAAGCAGTCTCTGAATCATGAGCACAGAGCCCGACATGGGGCTCGAACTCACGAACCGTGAGATCATAACCTGAGCCGAAATCAAGAGTCAGACGCTTAACCAACTGAGCCACCCAGGCGTCCCTGGGGCTTTTCTTTAAAAGCGGGCATCACCGAGTGCCTGGAGCCAAAGGGGGCACCTGCAGCCAGCAAGGCATAAGCCCTGCCCCCCCACTGCCCACGTGTTCTCTCCCGCACCAGCGCTGCCAGCCCGGTGGCAGCAGGGGTCCCGGTGAGAGCCAGTGTCCTCGCCAGGCCAGTTGTTAAGGAGCTTGCTGTTCTTTGGGGTTACATTTTTGGTTTTGACCCACAGCACATTTTAGCCTTAATATTAGGCTAAATTGTAGACAGTTTCCATTCTTAGAGTTCGAAGATAGTCTAATACCAACAATTGCCATGTGGCTCACTCTGGTATGTTCTACCAGGTCCCCAGAAGCCTTTGGGCTTGTAGGGAGCCTCACATCCTTCTGTTCTTCACACTGCCCGAAGAGCTCTGGCTTCTGCATCTTCACGTGGACTGTTCCCCGACTTAAAGTCTCCATCTGGCCACCTGGGACTCATCATCGGGGTCATCCTCCGGGAAATGTCACCTGAGCTTTCAGTGCCCAGCCTGATGTGCCCTCTGAATTCTCCAAGAGGGCCATCTTCTCTCAATAATAATAATAATAATAAGGGCGCCTGGGTGGCTCTGTCAATTGAGTGTTTGACTTTGGCTTGGGTAGTGATTTCGCTGTTCAAGGGTTCGAGACCCACAGCAGGCTCTGTGCTGTCAGTCTGTCAGCACAGAGCCCACTTTGGATCCTCTGTCCTCCTCTCTCTCTGCCCCTTTCCTGCTCCTGCTCTCTCTCTCTCAAAAAAATAATTAATGACTAATAATAGCTAATACTATGAATTTTCTATGTATCAATGACAGGCACACTTCTCTTGTGTCTAATATATTAGAAATAGATGTCTCTTAACCACAGGTGGCAATGACCCAAGGCCACCCCTTTGCATGGGGTGTGATGGTGCGGTGAACATACCCATCTATCCCCTCACAAAAACACTGTGCCATGCATACTATTATTATCTCCATTTTACAGATGAGAAAACTGAGGCAGAGAGCTATACTGTGACCAGTGCAACTCCGTACCTTCAGTCTGTGGCAGCGCTGGGATTTGAAGCCCTTCTGTCTGTCTCCAGAGCCTGTGGCTTTGCCACCACACGCTCCTGTGTCACCATTGTAATTATCATTCACTCGTCTTCCTCGCCCGCCGGACTAAAAGTTCTTCAAAGGCGGGGCCAGTGTCTATGCTGCCCTGAGGGGTACCTGCAGCACCTGTTCAAAGGCTTGTGGCACAAAGAAGTTGCCAGATGCGTGTTTTGCTTACTGGACTTGATGGAAGCGCGCGTTGTCAAAATACCAAAGGAGGGATGATCTTTTTTAACGTTACGAACCATTGCTGAGTAGGCACCTCGAGAGCTGATTAAAAGGAGGGAACGTAGAATCAAGAGGGGCAACATCAAGTACAGATAGGACTTTCCTGAAGGGCATGTGTGCAGAGTCATCGTAGGACACGGCGTTGACTTTTCCCAGCAAAATTGGTTCAAGTCGTGGAATAAGTGTTCAAAGTCATCTTCTTTGCATGTTGATATTCGTGGAGCAGTAGGCAAGAGGGAAAGGTTAGGAAAAAGAGAAAAACCAAAGGCCTTGCAGCACGCTGGGAAACATCTAATATTGCAGACCTTTGGGTAAACGGTGGTGGTCCTTATAATTTTAATATTCATTTGCTGTTTCACTGACTATTCACTGTGTGCTTAGTAGCTGCTTAGTGAATAAAACAGTCACTCATCACCTGAACATTATATCCTAGAGCTACGCATTCCAATATGGCAGCCATAAGCCACATGTGGCCGCTGAGCCGTTGAAATGTGGCTCGTCAGATCGAGGTGCGCTGTGAGTGTAAAATAGACATCGGAGTTTGAAGACTTAGCCCGAAGAATGAATATAAAAATATCTCATTAACAGTCGTTTCATAGTGATTTGACGTTGAAATGATAATGACACACTGAGTTTAATAAAACATACTATTATAATGAACTTCATTTGTTTCTTTTTACCTTTTTGATGGGGTTCCTAAAATATCTTGAATTTCGTATGTGGCTTGCACTGTATTTCTGTTGGGTGGTGCTGTGCTAGAGGTGATGAATGCTTTGAAGGAAAACGAAGCAGGTCAAAAAAAATGGGGAGAGCTGGCAGTATTTCACAGAGGTTGTTTGTGGCAGATCTCTCTGAGGAAGTAGTATTTGATTATCCTAAGAAGTAGATAAATCTCGAGTTCTAGAAAACCTGCTTAGCGCCTGTTATTTCATTGCATTATCAGCCAAAATATTGCCTGAATACTCATAAGGAAATTGTGGGGATGAAAACGGTTGAAGTATGTTGTTCCTCCTCCTATGATCGTCTTCTAGACTTCCGAGTCAGGAATAATGCTTTTCTCCTATAAACAGTCAGCAAATGATCAAAGAACAATCTTATTTAGGCACAAGTAATAAAATAATCTTGCAAATAGATTTTCTCTTCCCCGTAGCTCTTTGCAACCACATCATCCATTTTTATCTAATTCTGATAAAACTCATGTCGGATGATGTGGCTGCCGGGGTGGGGGGGGGTGGGAGGGCAGGAGAGGGGACGAAACAGTCCCCTAAGGGACATGGGTCTAGTTCAATTCCAAACAATAATAGTGTTTCCTGCATCTACGGGATAAATGCACAGTAGTGGCAATTCTGTTTAAAGTGAGCAGAATCTGCCGTAGTTAAAGTATTGCTATTACTGGAACAGGGTAATTTGAGCACCTCTCAAAAGTATAGGATAAAAACTTAAGCCCAGATTAGAGAGTTCTGCCCAGGGGAAATGAAAGTAAACAGAAACTAAAGCGGTGGAGCTGTTGAAACAATAAAATATGGTCGAACTTTGATCATCAGGAAGCCCTTAAAATGTCAGGTGTGCACAATCCAAGAGCTGTTAATTAGGTGGTGGATTCCATCAAAGACCCTCGCCACGGGTTCACTGCCTTTTCATTAAACTTGACAATGGACGTAAGGCTCGGTATTAGAACAATGGGATTTTGTACATGATTCAAGGGCTGTCTTTAGTGAATTCAAATCCAATAAAATAAATCATTTCCGTGCTTTTGCTGTCATATTTAGGGAACCCTAGGTACACCGCAGATCATATTGTGTTATTGACACAAAGCCCACACACTGAAACCTTGATGTAGACCAGATCCCGAAGCTGTGGGAAACTGGGCCGTGTCTACCACTTAGGAAAGAATTCTACTGTGTTTGTCTTATTCCTAGATCTTGGCTATACTTGTATCAAAGACTCTGTCTCTTCTCATCCCCCAAAAGAACAGGAAAAAAAAAAAAGAAAGAAAGGGCAAAGAGTATTTCCTTTAATTTATAAAATTATTTCCAGTTATTCCCAGTGATTCTGCAAAAATACAAGTGTGGCCAGTGGCTTCATGGTCAGCTCCTGAGACTGACTCATACATCTGAGACATTTTTTAGGGAGGCATTAGCTAAGGGAGCCCTGGGAAAGAATTTTATTCGAGTTATGAATATGTTATGCTTTTAAAAATAAGGTTGTGGCCAAAGTTCTGAGATATCCTTGAATAAGAGGAATGAGTTGGGTTCTTTTTTCTGTTGGTTGTCACTTCAAAAAACCCAGAAGCAGTTGGAATAACCAGTTCTACACTCCACTCCGTGTGTAGACAGCTATGTGTGTTTGAGGACGTATTTGGAAAAGCAGAAGTGGTTCCTTCCTCCCCCCTGCCACCCCATTCCACACACCGATCTCCAGCGTAGCCCCAGTGTCTGCAGAAGTCCACAGAGGATTAGCTCTCAGGTCAAAATGACAATGCCAGTAAAGGAAACCACCCACCCCCATCCGAGGACCCAGAAACAAACTTTCAAACAAAAAGGTCCTACCCAAATTTCATTAGAAAGGAAATAGGTCCTTACGACAAAACAAAACAGAAAGCGTTGGGAGAGGTAGGGGAGAGGAGTGTGCTTAACTCGAAAATGATTAATCAGTGCCCTTGCTTCCTTAATTTCCAGCTGTAGAAATATGCCCAGGGGGAAAAAAACCCCTAATAAGTGTAGTAAGAGTGTTATTTTGACTCCAAGGCTGTGGATGGGGGTGGGGGGTGGGACAGGAATTCGGGCCCTCCCTAACAACAGCAGAAAGGCTTTTGCTGTATCCGTTCCCAGACTATAAACATTGAGAGACTCCTTGCCAAGCACATAATAAAATTTTCCTCTCTTTCTCTCTCCCTCTCTCTCCTGCCCCCCCCCTCTCAAACTCTCTCTCTGATTTCCTGTAGTTGGTACTATTCACATGTAAATCGTGATGAGTATTAGGCGGTCTCCTACTTAAACAATGCTGAATTTTTCCGGAAGTATCCAAAGCTTTCTGCTGAGAAGAAAGCATCTTTTAGGAGATATTTTACTGGCTGAGAAACGTTTGTGTTCGTTTCAGTAATTGTTAGATCTGAAACAAGAATATGAAAAACGATCCACTGATAATGATCACAAGAGATGTTACCCAGGAAAAGCCTGTTTCTACAACAGAAAAGGAACAAACACAGCATTCTTAACTGAAAACTCGAAGGAGGGTCTTGCATAATAAATCATGAATCTAATCCAAAAGTCAAACAATGTTTGCTCCAAAAGGTGACACTCTGAAATTTTTCTACAACTGGTTTAGATCAAGAAGCAAATTTTCTCTCTTTCACTTGGGAAGTAAACACTGACTCTAAGTGTCTTTTAAGAGATGAATCATTTAGCCCCGCATCTGACACGGGATTAGGTCATTTGTTTGTTTCTGGGATATATTCTACCCTTGACTATAACTGGGCTCCACGATTTGTTCAAACATTTTCTGGCAATTTCTGATTTGTTAAGACAAAGACCAGAAGCTTAAATCCCACGGAATTAACTGGGTTATTACTGGGATGGAACAGAGCCAGAAAGCAGAGAACATATCTACCATGCAGCGTTGGGACATCATGTCTGCCTTCATAGGGATGGTATCTTTTCTAGGACTCTTACCCACAGTTAGCTCAATGAACTGGAAATGGTTTTGATTTTTTTTTTTAACAGCAGGAACAGAAAAGAATTGTAGTTAAACAGGTGAACAATTCTTTTGCCTCTTGGAATATACTGGAGAATAAAAATAGCTATCCTCTTTCTTATAGCATCGACATCTCCACATTAACCAACAAACCAAAAAGAGAGAAGGTAAGGGAGGAGAATGAGAGGGAGAGAAGGAAGAAACGAAGGAAAGAAGGAAATAAAAAAAAATATGACACTCAGCAGATACAGAATAAATAACGCAGAAATAACATCTGGATGGGCTCGTCTAAACAATCAGAAGTCAGCCAAGTAGCTTCCATATTCAATGAATTGAAGAGAACGGTTAACTCATCCCTTCTATTTGCACGACATTTACAGCTTACCCAAGACTCTCACATACATTATCATTGGTGCCTCGGATACCATTAATCGTCTTTTATATTGAAGGAAGCCAATGGTTAAAGATTAAGTAGTTTAAGGAAGATCCCACACCTAGCACTAGAATGAACCAAAATAAACCTTGCTATCTCAGTCTTGGATTACAATTCTTACCATGACATCACAGGGTTTTCATCTCTTCTGGTTCTGCTCTGACATTCGTATATATAGTGTCACAGGTACCCTCCAGCCTTTATGAATCCCTTCCCAAAATTACTTTGTAAGATAAAAGCAGCGCACTGAATCGTAACCACCACAGTGGTTTGTGGTATCCTCCCAGATCCCAGCTGTAAGCCACCTCCTACTGCTCTCAGAAAACACGTCGGGATGGGTGGTAGCCTATACGTCTCCCCAGGATCCCTTCCTATAAAAACTACTCTCCCACCACATAAGTGGTTTTCCACGGGGCCGAATTTGCCCTCCAGGGGACGTCTGGCAACATCTGGAGACATTTTTGGTTGTCACAATGGGTGAAGGGGGTAGGAAGTACCAGGATCTAGCAGGCAGACACAAGGGATACTGCTAAACATCTACAGGGCACAGCACAGCCCCCACAGCAAAGAATTACAAGACCCAGAATATCTGTGCTGCCAAGAATGAGAAACCTTCCTCACGGGAGCCTTGCTCAAGTCCCATGGCCCTGGGCCTGACCTCCTGACCCAACGCCAAGGGTGGGCACGAAACCCAAGCCTGGCCAGCTGGGGTACCCCTCCACATAGGACGTTAGCCAGAGATATCAGAAAAAGTACTCTCTTCCTTTATGAAATCAAAACCTTGAGGCCAACAAAAACTTGGTCTTCCCAGGCTGATAATGAAGACATGGAGAGACAGCTAAGAGCTAAGCGGAGGTGCAGGGAGGAATCTGAAGACTTTGTTTGAATTAAGCCCTACCTCCCTATCTCTAAAGCTTTTGAGCTAAGTAAGCCTATAAATTCCATTTTTGTAGGGGGATCTGTTTAAAGAGTTTTGCTTAAGCTAGTTTAAATTGGACTTCCACTTTCTGCAAGCCAGAGTCTTGGCTAAAATAGAAGCTGGCAAGTGAGGGTGATACTATTCCAAGAATCCCTTAAATATGTTCTAATATTTCTAGAAGCATATCATTCGCCAATGCCACTACTTCAGCTCCTGTGAGTAACAAATAGCACTGCAGCCCCTTAGCCAAAAGTAAAATCTTTTTCATGTATTTTTCTTTTATACTTTTTCATGTTTATTATTTATTTCGAGAAAGAGAAAGAGAGAGAAGGGGAGAACATGAACAGGGGAGGAGCAGAGAGAGAGGGAGAGAGAGAATCCCAAGCAGGCTCTGTGCTGTCATCGAAGAGCCTGATGTAGGGTTCGATCTCACGAGCCAGAAGATCGTGACCTGAGCAGAAATCAAGAGTCAGATGCTTAACTGACAGAGCCACCCAGGCGCCCCTCTTCTGTGTATTTTTTTTAAGGTTTATTTATTTTTGAGAGAGAGACAGACAGAGTGTGAGCAGGGGAGGGACAGAGAGACAGAATCCGAAGCAGATTCCAGGCTCGGAGCTGTCAGCACAGAGCCCAACGCGGGGCTCAGACTCACAAACCTCAAGATCATGACCTGAGCCGAAGTCGACGCTTAACCAACTGAGCCACGCAGGCGCCCTTCCACAGTTTTTTTTGAATAAAGGATTACCAGAGTCACCGATCTGTTTCCCTTCAGCTGAACAAGGACAAGACAACGCTCATTGGCCAAGTCAAAGACCTAACCGTGGAACTAAGCAGTTACAGATGCCAGTTTCATCCCAATGTCAGATCCCAAATGTCAAGGTAATCAGGTGGTAGGCAACGTCGCACTCCGGAGGAGACCCGTCGGAGCCTTTGACTCATCTGGAACGTTAGCAATCTGGGTGTTGTAAGGAACCTCTTCCAGACAACATCGCAAGCAACCTGTGGGGGGAGGGGGGGATGGTTAAAAGGCATCTCACACTCAGCGCGTGTGGGGAGGGGAAACCCAGCAAGAGCAGGACAGACTCTTTTGAGTTGAAGGGACAGAACGAAGAAGGCTGGTGTCCGTAGCATTCAGGGAATGGGAGAGAAAAATGCCGAGAGAGAACCCCAGAGATCCGCCAAGGGCCCACCTGAGGTCTTCCACTGAGTCCTCCTGGCACACCTACCAGAAGATACTTGGGAGGTTTGCAGAAAGACCCCCCCGCCGGATTACAGCCGACAGCCCCCGGAGCGCACACAACCAACCTGGACGACCTCACAGCTCATGGAGCCCCGCCTGGGCCCTCAGAAGGGTCCTGCCTCGGTGGAGGAGGGGAGGGGTGATGCCCCCAGGCACGGAGTGCAGCTCTGGGCATGTCTAACAAAATCTTAAAAGGAAGATTGAGAGAGAGGATCAAGCTGTTTCTGGGTAACTGAACTCACGGCCCCACGGGGCCATATGAGAAGGGTTTCATCCTTAGCCGCGCTGAACAAAGCTGGAGACGATTCACAGAAACATAAAAACATCCTGCAGCAAAGTAAAATGCCTGTCTAGCCAACACTAAAAAAAAAAAATTACTGGGCATGCAAAAATGGAGGAAAATGCGACCCGCCTGATACTGTGAAGCAGATCTGCCCAGGAGGCCCACGGAGCGGCAGAAAATAAACCATGGATGTTTTAAGGTGCATGTTTGGGGATGGTTTGTTAAACAATAAAGAGCTGGGGGAAAAAAAGAAAGAAAGAAACATCTTCTCTCACCTGGATGGTTATACTCGCCCCCAGACAGGTTTTCCTGATTCCATTCTTCCCTCCCGTAAATATCTCGACAGCAGTCAGAGTGGGTTTGTGATCTAAACCAGGTCGTGTAAATTGTGTGCTCCCAACCCTCCCATGGCTCACCGTTTCCCTCAGAGTAGGTGCAAAATCCCTGTAACCATCTAGAAGTTCTGTGTCATCACCAACCTCTGCATACACCTGCCAGCTGTTTAACCCCATCTTCAGCCCCGCCCCCGCCCGGCTCCTCTGGACCCTCTGGCTCCCAACATGTGGGTCCTCACTCCTCAAACATGCCCCGCCTCTTCTTGGGACTCTCCTCATGCTACACATGACCTTCTTTACGTCTCCTCGCATGGAGCCCTCTCTGACCGCCCGGAGGAAACAGGGCCTTTCGCCTGGACTCACTGGCATTCCTGTAGCCCCCAAATACTCCAACACTTTAGGTAGCACCAGACCCACCTGGCCGGCAATATGTTTTTCTTACTCATGTGTTTGTCCCTGAGGGCAGGGGCTTTACTCATTTTGATTCCTGCTCTATCTCCCCAGCACCCACAATAGTCTATGAACTGTAGTAGGAAATCAATCAAAATATCTGTTGGATGGGAGCGCCTGGGTTGGCTAAGTCGGTTAAGCGTCCGACTCTTGATTTTGGCTCAGGTCAAGTTCTCAAGGTTCGTGCGATCGAGCCCCGCATCGGGCTCTGTGTTGACAGCGTGGAGCCTGCTTGGGATCCTCTCTTCTTCTCTCTCTTCCCCTCCCCACTCTCGAAAACAAATAAGTAAACTTTAAAAATAAATATTTGTTGGATGGAATGAAAGAAGGAAAATGAAATGAATGTATGATTGATTACTAAATACAGAACAAGAGAATGCCCAGGATGACTTTTCCCTTGGGGGTGTATGCTAAGAGGTTAGAAGGATGACATTCTTGTAAATGTTCTTAGCCTCCAACTGCATCTCATCAGCTGTTCTAAATGGCTTAATTTTTGTTCCAAGGCCTTCCTCCATTTGCATCAACAGCCCCCCCTTATCTGCCCAGAGCAGCTTTTACCAGCAACTGACAGATCGGAGAGCTTGCTGTGGGCAAGATTCCATTTGCAAAGGCTGAATCTGAAAAGGAAAGAAAGGACAAGAAAAAGAAAAGGCACCTACGATGACTGCAACACAAAACCAAATAAAACCAAACAGAAATGTACACGTGGACTACAGGGGAGTACACACGAGTTTCTGGGGAGCTAAACTATTTCAGGTCTCTATCCGGTAGTTGGTTACTCAGGCTTGTTCAGTGTGTGAAAATCCATTAACCTATACACTTATGACAGAGACACGTTTCCAAATGCATTTGTGCATAATAAAAATTTTAAATAAGGTCAATATAGTTCTTGTAATAATCTACTTCTTTCATTTATTTATGTATTTATTTATTTTTAAAAATTTTTAATGTTTTTTATTTATTTTTGAGAGAGAGAGAGAGACAGCATGAGCAGGGGAGGGGCAGAGAGAGAGGGAGACACAGAATCTGAAGACAGGCTCCAGGCTCTGAGCTGTCAGCACAGAGCCCAACGCTGGGCTCGAACCCACAGACCGTGAGATCCTGACCTGAGATGAAGTCGGACGCTTAACGGACTGAGCCACCCAGGCGCCCCAGCATTTATTTATTTTTAATTTTTATTTATTATTTTTGAGAGAGAGAAAGAGAGAGAGCGCGCATGCAAGGGAGGGGCAGAGAGGAGGAGAGAACAGAGGATCCAAAGCGGGCTCCAGGCTGACAGCAGCCAGCCCGATGTGGGGCTCGAACTCACGAACCGGGAGATCAATACCTGAGTCGAAGTCGGACGCTCAACCGACTGAGCCACCCAGGTGCCCCTATTCTTTTTTTAAAAACAACTTTATTTTTTTTCTTATTTATTTATTTTAAATAATCTGTACCCAACAGAGGGCTCGGACTCACAACCCGGAGATCAAGAGTGGCGCGCCCTACCGACTAAGCCAGCCGGATGCCCCAATCTGGTTCTTAATTAAAAAGGCCACAGACTGTGATCGATGTTTTCAAGAGACTTTAACAATCAGGGGCGACCTGTCACTGCTTCCCATCTGATCTCTCCATGGAGCGGCCACGTGTGTTCAGTGGAGTATCCACTACTCAGCGTGGCACTGGGTAGGGAGAGCTTGAGGCAGGAATGAGGGACTGTCTTTGCCCTCAGAGTGCGTCAGGGCCAAGTGACACACTCAGATAAGCTAACGGTGACAACGAAAATAACAAAAGAATGAAAAACTTAAACTTTCACATAGCTTTTCCCGAACACTATTGCATTTGGTAAGTAGGCCTTGGAGTCTCACTTTTCCCCATCTGTAAAATGGGAGTGATAAAAGTCCCTGCCCTATAGCATCTCGGGGAAGGTGGCAGGCTGCGTGATGTAGAAAGCGCTTAGCTGACACTTAGCTCTCATAAATGTCATTATATATTTTTTATTCCCCCCTCCCAAAAAAAGGCTCCAAGGAAGAGTTTGATAATAGGCCAATAGACATGAAAAGAGTCCATACCATCTGACCCAGGAATTCCAGGATTCGAAATCTGTGGATACACTCAAATAGGGCCAATATTCGAGAAGGATAGGCGGGAGGACCATAATGGTGGTTAAAATGTAGGAAGCTTTCCACACCAGTTGGCCAACAGCTGCTTCTTCGATCCTGAGCCACCACCCAGCCTGCCTTGGCCTCTCCCCAGAACCATCGGGAGCTTCCCAGTATCTGGTGATTGAAGAGTTAACTCATGCTTCCCAGGGGACCCCCAGGCCCCTGCCCCCACCCCCACCGCCATCTCATTGGTGTTGGCAAGCGCCCTGACCTGCCACCACTTTGAAGCTGCCTCCTCACAAAACTCAAGGGTGTTTCCACGTTTCATTTGCCTCTTTGCATGTTATTTGCTTTATGGCACAAATCTGGAAGTGACCCAAATCCTTCGTTAAATAAATTACGACATGTCCCTCCTAATCAAATATCATGCGGCCTTATAAAAAACAAGGAGTCAGCTCTCATGTGTAGAAAGTAAAGGCAGCCAGAGCAACCAAGGTGGGTCACCTCTGGGTGCATATTGTGTGGTTCCCTTTCCGCAAAATATATTATACAGACACGTATGGGTGACTCTATCTAAATAAACCATGCAATGTGCTTAAAACGACTGCACGTCGGCATTCAACTTCTATCATGGGTCATATTTCAGAAGACCAGAGTATCAATAGACCCAAAACCGTATCTCCCAATTTGGTGCTGGACGTCAAAGATTGCAGTCTATCCCGCATACGCGCACAGGCTTTCAGCCTTTATATTTGTACCAACGCTTTGTGTGTAGAACATTCCTGTGTCTTTGAGAAACTGTGAGCAATCGTGACTTCCAGGGAGTAGAGCCGAGATGCAGGTGATAAGCGTTCAGACAACTGTTCCGTCTCCCTTGACCCTGGGGCCTTTTTCACATTCTTGGCCCCCGCGTACCTGTTGCTACTGTTACTACATTATTGTTGCGGTCGTTGTTGTTTTGTAAAGGACAGACTCGGAACAGGTGAGTTTGTTCTGGCCACTCCAAGGGAGCAACTTGGCAGACAGGCCACATGGGACCCTGGGAGGCTGGGGTGTGCCCAGGAAGCACAGGGTTAATACCCCTTCCGGAGGAGCCCGCTGCCCCAACCCTGCAATCCTGCAATTAGGCTAATTAAGCAGTAGTTTCACAAGGAGGATGGAAATGTAATTGGCGGCAGACACCTGAGCTCTCCAAGGTAGATGCTAAGAGCCTTCTGGAAGGGGGGAGGCTCCTGCTGGGGGAGAGGCACTCCTTGCAGGGGCTTATCTAAAAGTATTCTCTTTCCAGACTTCAGAGAAGATCGAAACAAACTGCCCCCTGCCCCCCGCCCCCTCCTGCGAGATCGAGGGTTGCAGCCATGGATGCGTCAGCGCAGAAAAGGAGTGAAAAACAAAGTAGGGGCTCTCCGTTCACTGACTTTTCCAAAGTGGGGTTCCCCCACTCATTGAGTAAAAAGGGGAGGTCTCTATTCGATGAATAAATACTGGATTCTTTCAAGATGCGAAGCCCTGCACCAAGCCGTGGCGACGGAAGGCTGAGCCCTCAAGGAGCTCCGGGCTGACGGAAGGGAGTCTGTTAAACTGGCTCAAGGTAGGGGCACCGGGGTGGCTCAGTGGGCTAAGCACCCAACTCTTGATTTCGGCTCAGATCATAATCTGACTGTGAGTTCGAGCCCCCACATCGGGCTCTGAGCTGCCAGCGCAGAACCTGCTTGGGATTCTCTCTCTCTCTCTCTCTCTCTCTCTCTCTGCCCTGCCCATGCTTGCATGCACATGCTCTCTCTCTCTCAAAATAAATAAATAAACTTAAAAAAAAAAGTGTACAAGCTATCTTACAGCAACCCTGAACATTTATTGAACACCTGGTCTGTGCCAGGCCCGGATCTAAGGCTTTTCTTCCATTAATTCGTTCAACCACAGCTCCCAATGAGACATACACTACCCTATTTCACGGAGCCTAGGGTGTATATTTTTGGCTTTGTAACTAGAGTTAGCAGACAAAATACAGGACTTCAATTAAATTGGAAACACAGATAAAAGTTGCATAATTGTTTAGTGTAGATAGGAGGCACCAAGTAGCATGCCCCAAATGAGATAAATTTATCCTAAAACATTGTTCGGTTTTTTTAATCTGGAATTCAAATTTAACTGGATGTCCCATATTTTACCTGGCCACTTTACGGATAACATTTCTGCAGTCCATATAACTCCTAAAGTCAGTGGGCTATTTATAGTTAGTAACATTTTTTTCTTTCTTTGTGGTTCAGAAAATAATGTTGCTTTTCAATGGCTTCTCAGATTGGTCGAAATGTGACATGGTTATCCCCAGCTGACTGATGATGGGACTGAAACTCACAGAAGCTAATTAACCTCTGCGAAAGCTCCACCTCCACAAAGCCAAGGGCACAGCCAGGATTTGAACACAGGCTCCAGGAGCCACACCTACGGGGCGTCAGAGTAGGGAGCCATTAGCAGCCTAATGTCAAAGAGCAGCTAACACTGGATCCTTAGGAGCACTTTGTTACATTTCTGATTTCTTTCTTTTTGCCCAGAATCCCATAAGGCAAATTTTGATCTCTGCCTTTATTTATTTTTACTTTATTTATTTTGAGAGAGAGAAAGAGAGAACATGAGTGGGGGAGGGACAGAGAGAGAATCCCAGGCAGACTCCATGCTCAGTGCAGAGCCCAACTCAGGAATCAATCCCATGAACTGTGAAATCATGACCTGAGCTGAAATTAAGAGTCACACACTCAGGGCACTTGGGTGGTTCAGTCGGTTAAGCATCCGACTTCGGCTCAGGTCACAGTCTCATGGTTTGTCAGTTCGAGCCCCGCATCAGGCTTTGCACTGAGCATGGAGCCTGCTTGGGATTCTCTCTCTCTCTCTCTCTCTCTCTCTCTCTGTCCCTCCCCCACTCGTGTTCTCTCTCTCTCTCAAAATAAATAAATGAACATTTTTAAAAAATTAAAAAATGGAGCTGATAATAGAACCCACCTCTTGGAGCAGTTCTATGAAGTAAGTAAGCATTACAGGCTCCGTACGAGGCGAAAATCTGCGCCGTGCTTCTGGGCTTACTGATGTGCAAAAATACCCAGTGTCTTCGTCCCTTGGCAGGTGGCTGCTTTTGTTCGTGCACCCGAGGGAAAGCAGATAGATCGAGATGGTGTATGTAGGATGGACAGAATTTTAGTTTCCTGATGGATGCATTTGTTCGTTGAGTCATTCAGCAAACATTTCCCAGGTGCCTCCTTGTGCGAGGTTCCGTGCTGAGTGCTGGGAACTTGAGGACAGAAAGACAGCTCTTCAGACTCCGCAGAGTTTCACCTCGAACTTGGACTGTGACTGGTAGCCTGTGGAGCTGGTTCACCTGGTCTGTATGGGGTCTTTTTACAATCTGGAACAGTTGCAACATCGAAGGATAGAAATCTGCCCCCAAATCCAGATTTCAGGTCTTTTCATTTAAAAAAAAAATCTTTATTTATTTTGAGAGAGGGAAAGAGAGAGCACACGAGTGGAGGACAGGCAGAGAGAAAGGGAGAGAGAGAATCCAAGCAGGCTCTGTGCTGTCAGTGCAGAGCCCAATGCGGGACTTGATCTCACCAACCCGTGAGATGGTGACCCGAGCCAAAATCAAGAGTCAGCTGCTTAACCGACAAAGACACCCAGGTGCCCCCAGTTGTCTTTAAAGATCAGGAGCTTTGGCTACACTGGGCCCCGGTCCCACGTGGCAACCAACAGCCAGGCCTGAGCAGCACTGTGGAACCCGGGTGGCTCGGGTCCCCCAGTTCCCTGTTGTTCATACCCAGCCCACTTGGTTCATTTTTTTTTTAACCTTCTGTGGACACCACCCATCTTGGACATGTTTTGACCAGGAGACACGTCACACTGGAGGCATTGATGACCCTGGCTGGCTTCCTGGTGGTGGGATGCTGGAGCTAGGACCTGTCAGACACTGGACAAGCCTTCGGGGCAGAGGGAGTCTCTCGTGCGGAGCAGAGGGTTCATCCACGAGGATGCCACAGTCAGGTGACTTCCAAGGGGGTAGCTTCCAAGAGTGCTGGGCTAAGCGGCCATCAATCTGCAGATAAAAGCACAAACAGGAAGGTGTTAGGCATTAGAATCGAATCAGAAAATGTGCTTGAACTAAATTACATGAGTTCCGGATGGAGCAGGAGGGGAGAAAGAGAGAGAAGATTCAATAAGGGCAGTTTGGGTCAGAATTATTTTGTCAGTGGTTGCAAGCCCAGGAATGAGCCCGACTTTCCTTGATGGCTCCGGGTTCCTTCCTTCCTCTTGTGATGGGAACATCTCACCTCACTGAGTGTGATGCTAGTGAAGTTTCGGAAAATTTGAATGAGGCGGCCCTGAGATACAAGCCACCTTCTTCATCTAGTCCTGAACAGAAGGAATTGTGAAGTGGCACAGAATTAGGGACAAAATGGCCACGTCAGACGTTGGGATCGTGTCTCTGTGGTTATTTATTGCCAAAGTACCAGAGAATAAACAGTGTGCCAGGAAAGAGGGTGTGTAAGTTACCTTGCATGGGCGCCCAGCATGAGTTAGTTACTTGAAGGACCCTGATCAGGAGCTCACCTGCCAGCGGTAGGCACTTTAGTTCTTCAGGTCTTGTTCTGGAATTCTACACCAGAGGGTTTGCTGGAAAGAGATGCTGCCACTGGTGGGGATTTTCCCTGGTGACACAAGTAAGGCTCGAGACACAGTCGGTTGAAATACTGCACGGGCTCCGCTATCCTTGCCTGGCGTAAGCCTCCAGCACGTCCCACCCGTTGTGACTTCTAGAGCAGTGCTAGAGGTGTTTATTTCCTTTGTTTTTTTAATATAATTTAATTGTAAGTTTGTATAACTTAATTTTTACTAATGGCTGTGTTTAACGACCGACTTACACAATTCCTGGCAAGTTGATGGTCAGCCCTCTCGAGACTGTGTGGGCAGCTCCAGCCCAGCCCAGTCCGAGCCTTGGGCTTTCCCACCTCTTCCTGGCCTACTTAGCGCCTACACAGCCTACCCGGATCGCAGCCAAGTGGCATTTGGTCACGGAATTCTCCGTGCATTCTGCCACAGGCCCCGTCACACTGCGGGAGCTAATTACACATGTGATTACTGTTCTGTTGTTCTTGACCCTTTACAGGGTCAGTGACGTGAAAGCAGAGTTCTGGTCCACCCTGTCTCCCGTGCCACTTGGAGGGCCTGGCACATGGTAGGTGCCCAAATAATGTTGTTTAAGGAATGAATGAATGAATGAATGAAATATTTCCATTAAGGCTTTCTCTACCTTTTACATGTACAATTTTGGTTGATACTATACAGAAATTAAGTAAAATTTTGTGCCCAAGGAGTGTACCATTTATTAAATAAATGGCCTGCTTCTCAGCTCTTTGCAAGAGCTCAATCTTTTTTTTTATTTTTGAGAGAGAGAGACAGAGAGAGACAGAGACAGAGACAGAGAGAGACAGAGACAGAGACAGAGCATGAGAGGTGGAGGGGAAGAGAGGAAGACACAGAATCCGAAGCAGGCTCCAGGCTCTGAGCTGTCAGTGTAGAGCGCAACCCGGGGCTCAAACCTGCAAACTGTGAGATCATGACCTGAGCTGAAGTTGCACGCTTAACCGACTAAGCCACCCAGGTGCCCCAAGAGCTCAATCTTTTTATGTACCACAAACCCCACTGGGATTCTAGGGAGGCCTGTGACCCCCTTCTCAAAACTGTTTTTAAATGTATAAAGAATGTATAGGCTCGCAAAGAAGACCAATTGTATTAAAATGTAGTTATCAAAAAAATTTTTAAACACGTGTGATATGGTAATATATGTGTTTGTTTCATTAACACACTAAATGACACGATCCAGTAGGAAGTCTGATAACTGTAATTTTTTCATCTTTTCTTTTTTTTAATTTTGTTGATTTATTTTGAGATAGGGAGCGTAAGCAGGGAAGGAGTAGAGAGACAGGGGAGAGAAAGAGAATCCCAAGCAGGCTCTGCACTGTCAGCATAGAGCCCGATGTGGGACTTGAACCCACGAACTGTGAGATCATGACCTGAGCCAAAATCAAGAGTCAGAAGCTCAACCGACTGAGCCACCCAGGCTCCCCTAATAACTGTGGCTTTGAAATAGCAATAACTATAAATGATACTTTGAATTATCTATAACACGAAATACGATATGAAAATATCTGGCTTCCACTGGTAACAAAGTTTCAAGTCCTGCTAATACTCGGGTGCTTTGCCTACATTCCAAATGAGAAAAATGATAGAGTTCAGGTTAGCGTGTATCCTGGATTCTACTCAAGGATCACTGGGAGAGTCCACAGACCCCGGCTTAAGGATTCCCGTGGCGAGACCACGGGCTCAAGGAGACCCAGATCCAAGACCCCTGCACCAGAGAGATACCGTACAGATGAAGGGCCAGGATTTCGTGTCAGCCATTCCCAGATTCAGATTTCTATGTCTGCCTCTTACACGCTGTGTGACTATGGACAAGTTCCTTAACCACTCTGAGCCTGAGTGTCCTCATCTGTAAAATGGGGCTGATGGCAGCCACCTCCAAGGAATTTTTTAATTTAATTAAATACACGATAATGTTACATAAGTTCCTGGTGTACAACTACTCGATATGTTATGGTCACCACAAATGCAGCCACCAGCTGTCGCCATGCAACGCCATTTTGATACCGTTGACTATCTATTCCCTACGCTGCACCTTTTATTCCTGTGACTTATTCATTTCCAGGGAATGTTTTGATACTTGAAGGACGCAGAACCACGCATATAACTGCGACTCAGAAAACAATAGTTACAATGTCTATATTACAATACTAGCGCTTTTTGACCTGGGAAGGCCCAGGGCTTTTAACAGAATCAAAGTGGCTCCTTGGGGACTTGAGGAAGTCCCATTCCAGGGACTGCTGAGGCTTGAAAACTGTAACATGGACACAGAACAGAGGACTCAATTTATCTCGACTGGGTTCTCCTAAGAGGACTTTGGTTTTCTTAGCAAAAAAGCACTTTGATTGGAGTGCGTAGAGTTGAACAGCCCAAGAGAAATGCACGCTGGTGTTGGAGGCTTGCTGACCCCAGCCACCTTCCAGATCCTGCCACCAGACACAGACTCAGTGACCCTGCAGCCCAGTTTGCCCAGGACTGTTCTGGTACTGCTCGAAGTCCCCACGTGATTACTGGCAGCATCCTTGCTGCTCAGAAAAGCATCCCAGTTTGGACAATCGGGAGATGGTCACTGTGGGCCACTGCAGAACACCCTTCTCTCCCCACTCCCGAGGCCCCCGTGAGATTCTTCAGAGGAGCAAGTAACAGGACACCTGTTTTTTCCTTGGCAGAATTCAGAACGGAAGCTTGGAGCCCATGGAGGCTCCTGGTCCTTTCCTTCCAGGGTTCTACAATCATTCCTGCAATGGCTTTGGAGACAAAGAAACTGGGAAGGCGATTGAAGGACTGTCCCCTTTGCCTGGAGCGGAGAGGTTTTCCGAGATACAAGGTTCTTGGTGCTGGAGCAGGGCCAGTCCCTGGCAGAGCGGGGCATCTGGTCGTGCTGTCTGGAATCCAACCCTGACTCTACCGTTTAGCATTTGCGGGACCCTGGACAAGTCATGTTTTCACTCTGGGCCTCATTCTCCTCATGTCCCAGTGGGGATGTTCAGGACGACGTCAGATAACATTTTATTCTATGGATTAAGGGAAGTAATATATAATCACCTCTCAAATGGCCTCTATCCCACTTAAAATAAACCCAAAATCCTTATCGTAGCTTCTGATGTCCTATACAAGCTGGGTACAGTCCAACGTGTCTCCCGCCTCCCTCTGCTTTGGGCAGTGGTTTTCCTGCTCTTCTCTGCACTCTCGGTTTCTTCCTCCTCTGGGTCTTTGCGCTTGCTGTTCCCCGTGCTCTTCCCCAGACATCCTCATCACGTTCAGCCTCGGCACAAATGGTACCTCCTCAGAGAGGCCTTCCCTGGTCACACTACCTACAAGGGCTTCTCCCTCCTACCAGCATCTATTCCTTTACTCAGCTGTGCTTTTTCCCCTCCCAGCATTTGTCACTCCCTGATACTATGTAATATATCAGAACAATTAGTTGTTTATTGCCCGGTTTCTCCGTTTGTTTCGAAAAGAAGTGGGGATTTGCTTTTCATCACCAACCCCATGTCCCCCCGAATGGTGCCTGGCACAGTACAAGGGCTACTCAGTACCTTCAGGAAGAAATGAGAACGTCATACACAGTTACAGGGCCTTCTGAGTTCAGGAAATGCCGTCAGAGCCACTCCCCTGCCCGATTTGGTCAGCCAGCCTGTGAGGGTTGATTGTTAAATTTTCAGGAATTTCTCGAGCTGATGGTTAAACGCAAAAAAATTTCAAAAATTAAATTCTACAGGGGCGCCTGGGTGGCTCAATCAGTTAAGCATTGGACTCTTGATTTCTGCTCAGGTCCTGATCTCACGGGCTCGTGAGTTCGAGCTCTGTATCGGGCTCTGTGCTGACAGCACGGAGCCCACTGGGATTCTCTCTCTCCCTCTCTCTCCTCCCCTTCTCTGCTCACCCTCTCGCTCTCATTCTCTCAAAATAAATAAATAAACTTTAAATAAATAAATAAAACTAAACACAAAGGACATGCTACATGAAATAAGCCAAACACAAAAGAACAAATGTGTGATGCCATTTTTATGAGGTACATAGAATAGGTAAATTTATAGAGACAGGAAGAGTCAAGTTTCCCAGGGACTGGGGTGGGTGGGTGGGGGAAGAGGGAATGGAGAGTTAATGTCTGATGGTTACAGAGTTTCTGTTTGGAATGACGAAAAAGTTCTGGAAGTGGGGGTGATGGCCATGCAACACTGTAAATGTACTTAAGGTCACTGACTTGCATATGTTAGAATGGCTAAAATATACTTTTTATGTATATTTTACCACAGTTGCATATATACGTATACATATATGCATGTATTTAACTTAAAACAAAGAAATCAATACTCAACATTCATCACTCTCTAATGATTTTCCTACAGTGTGCTCCTGCTCTTGAGATGACTTACATGTATGGTGGCCGTAGTAGGTGATGGTGTTAATGCACATCTCCTCCCAAGGTCATGTTCAGCGGCTGACACCCAGCTGGCATGTGGAGAGGAGCTGCCCAGCTGAGCCCAGTCAACCCTCAGAATCATGAAGGAGACAAGTTATTCTTTTTTTTTTTAATTTTTAATGTTTATTTATATTTGAGAGAGGGCATGCATGCGCACACAAGTGAAGGAGGGGTAGAGAGAGAGGGAGACAGAATCTGAAGCAGGCTCCAGGCTCCTAGCTGTCAGCACAGAACCCAACATGGGGCTCGAACCCACGAACGGTGAGATCATGACCTGAGCCAAAGTCGGACACCCAACCAACTGAGCCACCCAGGCACCCTGATAAGCTATTCGTGTAAGCCACTACATTTGATGTCGCTTTTACTCAGTAATGCCCAGAACAACTGTTTACCTTTAAGCCGCTAGATGAAAGAAAAATAATTTTCCACCACATTTCCACCATTAAAATTGCTGGTTTTCTTGCATACAAACTGAAACCTTACGAATTGAGGTTGGACAAGAGCAAGCATTACCAAGCAATTTAGAAACCTAGATTTTAGTCCCTAACAGGGTACATGATGTTGGCTCTCCTCTTTCTCTCTGGACGCCAGGGTCCTCGTCTGTAAAATAAGATTCATTCATTAAAAAAAAAAAAATGTGCTAAATGTCATTGTGTAGGGCATTGCAGAGCTTGCCTTTCCTAATGAGGCTTATAGTGCAGTGGGGTCAAACGGTCAAGACAAAGACCAAGAAATAAGCCACAGAGGGGCGCCTGGCTGGCTCAGTCAGTAGAGCATGTGACTCTTGATCTTGGTGTCATGAGTTCAAGCCTTGTGCTGGGCATACAGCCATTGAAATAACACTGGAAAAGTGCATGAAGAAGAAAACACAACTGGAGGAAATAAGAGAGCAGTGAAGCAGAAGGAGGGCGCAGGAGGCCTCTTTAGGAAGGTGATATTTGAGCATCAATCTGAATAGAGGGACCTAAGAGAGGAGCTGTACAGGCAAAGGCAACAGCAAAAGAGCAAAGAACTAATTTTGCACAGTTAGGAAACAGCCAGAAGGCTTGCTCGCATGGATGGAGCTATATGAGTAGGTGAGAGAGTGGTAGGAGATGAACTTAGAAGCATAGGGGCCAGAATTAAGCAAGCTCGAGGAAAGCCTGGTCCATACAAGGCCTTGTGTAATAGGCCACTGTTGCCTTTGATCAGTGGTTTCCAACTTTGGGCCATAGTCCCAGTGATGATGGAAATTGATGAATTTGCAAAGATAGGAAATTACTATAAAGATCCCATGATTTGGTATACACCCAAGAGCATGTCTGTCAAGTAAATAAATGCATCTGGTATTTTGTATACGACCAGCTTTGAAAGGTATTGGCAATGCTATTGTAATTTCCAGAAATACAAACCCACTGCAAAAGCACTTGAAATTTATAATTATGCATTTGCCATTATGTTTTTCTCAACTGATGAAAATGAAGAGCTCAACTCTGTCATGTGACTATGAACTGTCTGGTGGAAAAAAAAAAAAAAGGGCGCTCATATTCCTACCTGGAAGGACAAATTGTGAGAATGTCCAGACCCTTCTATTATTAAAATCATAGAGGATTCTGCTACAAGAAAATGCGTTGAGGCAAAAAGAGCACATGGTGGTTTAAGGGGAAAAAAAGGAACTTTGTTATTACTATAGCAAGAATTTATTGAGTACCTACTATCAACGAGGCATAGTTGTGTTTTCCTTTCAATTACTAGTCTGATCTCCAAAACAGTTGTGTAAAATAAGCATTACAATTCAAGGTATCTTTAGGTTCAGAAACGTTCACTAAATTGACCGTGTTCACACAAGTGAATGGGAGAGAAGAGGTAAAGATCTGTCCTAATAGAAATGTGTCAGTTAGGTATGGCTGTGTGCTGTGTATCACCCAGAAACTCAATGGCTTAAAATAATAAATATTTCTTATTTTTATGGATCTATGGGTTTAGCCAAGGGGTTCTTCTCTTCACAGCTGAACTCACTCAGGCTTCTGTCGTCAGCCACGGGTTGAGTAGGTAGTCCTACCCGTGGAGAGGATGCTCTCTCGCCTGTTAGGGTATCTGCCAGTGTAGACAGTCCATGGTGCTTCCGCTGAGATGGACGGCTGAGCTCTGCTCCATGCAATCTCTCATCCTCCAGGAGGGCTGTGCCAGGCTTGTGCATGTAGCGGTAGCAGCTTTCCAAACTATGCACAGGATAGATGAGGCCTCCAGAGGCATAGACTGCTCATCGCAACAGCATTTGGTTGGTCAAAGCAAGACATGAGGGGGCGCCTGGGTGGCTCAGTCGGTTAAGCATCTGACTTTGGCTCAGGTCATAATCTTGCAGTTCATTAGATTGAGCCCTGCATCGGTCTCTGCACAAGTAGGACTCTCTCTCTCTCTCTCTCTCTCTCTCTCTGCCGCTCCCCCTCTTGTGCTGTCTCTCCTTCTTTCTCAAAATAAATAAATAAACTTAAAAAATAAAAGCAAGACATGAATCCAACTGATATTCAAGAAGTGGCAAATAGACTATCCCATGATGGAGGGCATGACCAAAATGATATTGCAAAGGGTATAGATATCAGGAGGGGTAAAGAGATACAGCACTTTTTGGCAATCGATCTGCCCAGACAAATAAAACAAGCTATGTGTTATTAAAGAGCAGGTAATGAGGCACACAATTTGATCGGGAACCTCAAAACCAAGTAAGCCCCCCCCCCCCACGACTTTGGGGAAGAGTTGGCAGTTTCTTTTTTTTTTTAAGTATTTTTTTTAAGTTTATTTATTCTGAGAGAGAAAGAGTGAGCAGGAGAGGGGCAGAGACAGAGGGAGAGAGAATCCGAAGCAGGCTCCGCACTGTTCGCACAGAGCCCACCACAGGGCTCAAACCCATGAACCGTGAGATCATGACCTGAACTGAAATCCAGAGCCGGAGTCTTAACCGGCTGAGCCAGCTGGGCGCCCCAGCAGTTTCTTGTGCATACATTACACACTCACCTACTCTATGACCCAGCAATTCAATTCCCAGGTATTTCCCCAAGGAATATAAATGTGTACTCCCCCCCCAAAAAGAGTTACACAGATACATCCACTGGAGCCTTATTCACAGTAGCCAAAAACTGGAAGAGAAATTATAAACGTCCTTCAACAACAAATAGATACACAAAGCATTGTACATCCACACTACGGCCCGGGAACAATTTCAGCATGAACTAAGGGCACACAAAACAGAATGAACGATTCTCAAAAACATTGTAATATTGAAAGAAGCCAGACACGAGGCTATACATTTTGTCTGGCTCCATTTTTATGAAGCTCTAGAACTGGGCTAGGAATCAAAACCACAGGGGCGGGCAGGTTATTGCTGGAAAGAGGGACCAGGGAGTGTCCAAGCACTATGGAAGGTTCCATACCAGTTAGGACGATGGTTACAAGGTGGTTACCTTTGTTGAAACTCATAAAACCATACTTAAAATCCTTACAAATTATTGTATGCAAATTGGACCCTGATTAATAATAATAATAATAGTAATAATAATAATAATAATAATAATAAGACAGGCTCCTAAAGGCTTTCAAAGAAAGGTCTGGAAGAACTGGCAGGTTTCACTGTGAGCGTGATGCTCCATGAGTCACAGCATTAGATGATGAGGGCCCCTGGGGGGACCTGTGATGTGTCCTTACCTGATCCTACTGCAATAGAAAGAAGGATAATCCATTTACATTTTCAAGAGACACGCAGGAAACATCAACAAAACATGCATGTAAATTCACTGCAGCTAACTGGGGTTGTGGGGAGTTGTGGGGAGTTGCCCGCTTTAATTCTCCCAGAAGTTTGCCGGTAGGAGGGGGCTTGGAGGCCATCTCGGGAGTCAGGTGGCAGGAAGAAGAGGAAAGATCCACAGGGAGCCTTCTGTAGGAGTCAGGCCTCAGACAGAATGTTGTGAATCAGGTTCCTGGTGTTTATGCTACATAAAAGCCAATAATTCCCTTGGTTAGACAATTGCTCAGAATGCATCCGGGGATTGATCAGGAAGACCAAGAAGATTTCTGTGTTCAGACTGAACGGTACCAGCGAAAATAAAATAAATCCTGGAGAAGTGTCATGCTACCCCTAGATGAGGGGCAAAGTGGAGATCATGGAACACGGATCTTTGCTTTGGGAGCTTTTTTTTTTTTTTTTTTTTCATTTGCAACTCCTCCTCCTGTTTCAGAATGCAACATTTTTTCTGTAAAGACAACATAGTCTAAGTTATTTAAAAATGCCTCCGAAACCAACTGAGGCCCTGAGAACATGTTTTAATAATAGTTTGCATGTTCGGAGCAGCCTATGTGCTTTAATTCTTGCTCAATCTGCTCCAATCCCGTGACACAGATGCTGTTGGCTCCATTCTACAGACAAGAAGATTGTGGCTCCCGCTTACTCACAGTGTGGCCACTCCTCCTCTACGCGCTTTTCGGAGTTGAACCAAGTGAGGTTTCTGAGTTGCCTGTAGGAAAACAGTTCGCGTGTTCCATCCCCTTTTGCAAATCATCTAAAAATAATCTTCCCAGACTCTAAGTGAGCATCTTGCTTCTTCCTGAACTTGGGTTTACAGCTACTGGCCCCGAGTTACATGACTTTATTTGTGAGTTGAATGGGAAGAAAGGAGAGGCAGGCTGCACGCGAACAAGAAGCATTCGTGTCCCAGGAAGGCTTTGTTTCTCTATGGTTCCGAAGGGGAAAAGTGGTGGGCGGGCTGAGTCACCACCGGCAGCAACAGACCTGCCTGCAGAAATTGCAAGATTTCACTTCCCTGCAGTTTTCCAGCCACCATGTTAAATTGTTGGGGCTAATTTGGGTGGAACCATTTTCCCAGTTTTGTTCGTATTAATTCGTAAACTTGCTTTGATCTTAGGGCTCCTTAAGAACTATAAATGTAACGAGCGATCTTATGTGCATTATGTGCATTTATGTTGTAGAATGAAATATATATGGTAACATTCTGAGTCTACAAGATTTTTTTTCTTTGAAATGGGTCTGAATATTCCCCATATTTCAGAAATCTGTCTCTCACCACTACTGCTCCACGGCTTCCTTTTAAGTCTGTAAATTTCACGTATGTTTCCTAAAGAAATTTCAAAATCCCTAATAGGCAAAGGAATGTAAATAAAAACCAAATATGATTTCCTCTGTTATATCTGCAAGATAGGTGTGTTTTAAGTTAAAAGCCCTGAGTTTCTTGGAAGAAACAAATATACCCATCTATCCAATGCAGGTAAAATATGAATCAATACAACTTCTGATGGGAATGCAATTTGATGGCATGTATTGTGAGCCTTAAAAATATAACTACTACTCCAGCATTCACCTGCCAGGAATTTATCCTGAGTAAATAATATGGAAGAGGGAGGGAGGGAGGGAAGGAGGGAGGGAGAGAGAGAGGGGAACAGAGAGAAAATACAACCAGAAATTCTGACAATGGGAGATTGTTTAAAGGTTCCCCACTAGAATATGATATAGCCCTTTTAAATGATGCTAGTGGAGAATATTGAACATCGTAATGGAAAAGTAGTCCTAAGCGTCAAAAGAAAAACATGGTCCATCTTTTCTAGAGTATATACGTTTTTAAATGCACAGAAAAAAGACTGGATGGATTCATAACAAAATCTCAACGCTGGTAACTGCTAAATGGCAACATTAGCCATGACTTTATTTTCTTCTTTTTGTTTTCAGAGTTTTTAATGCCCTCCTGTGAATGCATATTAACTTTGAAGCTCAGCACGGTGAACGAACCCCAGCATAAAACAAATTGGGGTGAAGTTCTCCACTGTGCCAGCTTCTCTGAGCGACCTCGGAGAAGTTACTTAATCTTCCTGAATCTCTGTGTCCTCATCGATAAAATGGGGTGAAGTTTATGCCTACTTTAAAACGCTGTGTTAAATGAGATAACATGCATCAAGGGAGTTAGCACTGAGATTGGTAAATATCCCGAGTTCAGTAAGTGGCATTTGCAATGAGTGAAGCCTGATAAAAATGTTTTCTTTTAATCAAGCATACGTTTAAGTAAACATTTCTCAGTCTTCTAAGTGTGCTCCTCAAACATTTCGCTTCTGCTAGGAAGTTCTGCTAGAGGAGGAGAGAGAGAGGAATAAATGTCCCAGCATGTTCTCCACTGGCCTTGTAATCCAGAGATGTGTCTTTGGATCTCTGAAAGTCACCGGAAGTCTTTATTAATCATAGACTGGCGGTTCTTTACCAGGGGCAATTCTTCCTCCCAGGGGACCTCTGGCAATGTCTGCAGACATGTTGGGCTTTTACAACAAGGTGTCTAGTGGGTAGAGACCAGGGATGTTGCTGGATATCCTGTAATGCACAGGACGGCCCCACGACCCAGAATCCACCCCAGAGGTCAAGAGTGCCCGGCTGAGAACCTCCGCTCCTGGCCTTAGAGCACACCATTGGACTATTGAAGGAGTGTGTGACAAAGTGAGCCTACTGCCTATTACTTTTTGATCCACCATATATGTCTGTGGGTGGAGCTGAAGTGAAAACCTTTCAGAAGCACCTGCTCAGCCCCACCCCCTCCCGCCACTGCACAACGACCGTGATTTTCCCCGTTCAGCCCAATCGATCTCAAGCCTCCTCTGCACAAAAATCTTAGGTTTGTTATCGGGGTTAAGAGACGAAGCACGTTTCTGTCTTTGTCTTTTGAGACAAAGAAAGACAAGCTCAGAAGCAGCTCACGGAAACCCAGGGTGGTAAGTGGGAGGCAGTCTGAATTTTGGAGTCTGACCAATGTGAGTCAAAACTCAGTTTCCTTCACCTACTCCCTCTGTGATCCTGAATAAGAATTTTTTTTTACTTCTTCAAAAAGTTAGTTTCCTTATCTGAAAAAAAAATGGAGCCAACAGTACCAAGACCGCAGGGTTCCAAGAATCAAATCAGATGTAAAAGACATGCAAAACCCAGAACCCAGGCACATGGCGGCGGGGGGGGGGGGGGGCTCAGGAAATGATGGCAAACACTATAAGTGAAATAAAAGGAAGAGAAGAAGAAGAAGAAGAAAGAGGAAACACTCTTGGCAGTTATTTATTAAGAATTGATTTGGGGGGTGCGCGGTAAGTCCCTCAGAATGTCCACCAGAGCCTGTGAGCCCGCAGCACAAGGAAAATCACAGACACCAGTTGCTGAACAAACCTGTTTCAAAATTACAAGTGCTCCTCGGTGCCAAGAAAGGTATTCACGGGGCAGCGTTTGCCAAGAAATTGTTGATCAGATCAGAAGTAAGTGTCACTGGCTCCCCAGCATCAAAACTCAGCTCCAAACCACAAAGCTGGAGAACACCTTTTCTGTAACTGATGCGACGGACGCTCTACCAGCCTTCATATGTAAAAAGAGCTCATAGATGATTTTTTTTAAGGCGACACCCATGGAAAGATATAAGAGGAGGCTGATAAATGAACGCACTGTAATGCTCAGCTCATTAGTAAGGCAGCTACATCCACCACACACCTCCCGGTGGGGGTGGAGGGGGTGCTCACACCCCAGTCTATTGGGGCTGCACTCCCAGAATCGCGTTGTTCACAGCCAGCATGACCCCACTCCGTATCCCTGCTTAGTAAACAGCAACAGCAAGAATAGTAATTGAAGCGAGGACAAGAATGTTGAAATATTTTTGTTTACATTTATTTATTGTGTGTGAGAAAGAGAGAGAGCGCGCACGCACAGGGGAAGGGCAGAGAGAGAGGGAGAGAGAGAGAATCCCAAACAGGGTCTGTACTGCCGGCGCAGAACCCGAGGCCGGGCTCGAACTCACTAACCGTGAGGTCGTGACCTGAGTGGAGATCAAGAGTCGGATGCTTAACGGACTGAGCCACCCAGGCGCCCCAGCAGAGCACGCAACTCTTGATCTCAGGGTCATGAGTTCAAGCCCCACACTGGGCTTACTTAAAAAGAATATTTCGGGGCGCCTGGGTGGCTCAGTTGGGTAAGCGCCCAACTCTTGCTCTCGGCTCAGGTCATGATCTCCTGGTTCATGAGTTTGAGCCCCAAGTTGGGTTCTGCGCTGAGAGTGTGGAGCCTACTTGGGATCCTCTCTCTCAAAATAAATTAATTTAAAAAAAGAAAAAGATTTTCATGTTCTACTGACTGAGCCAGCAAGGCGCCCCTACTGCAATATTTGGTGGGATGTTTTTAAATGTTTATTCATTTTTGAGAGTGAAGGTGAGTGGGGGAGGGGCAGAGAGAGAGGAAGACAGGAAACAAAGAGGGCTCTGCACTGACAGCAGTGAGCCTGATGTGGGGCTTGAATTCACAAACTGTGAGATCATGACCTGAGCTGAAGGCAGACACACAACCAACTAAGTCACCCAGGTGCCCCTATGGTGGGATTTTTAACGTTTATTTATTTTTGAGAGACAGAGAGAGACAGAGCATGAGCAGGGGAGGGGCAGAGAGAGAGGGAGACACAGAATCCGAAGCAGCTCCAGGCTCTGAGCTGTCAGCACAGAGCCCGACGCGG
>CM053576.1:8127646-8218244 GCA_028646485.1 Cryptoprocta ferox
AGTCGGTTAAGTGCCCAACTTTGGCTCAGGTCATGATCTCACGGTTTATGGGTTCGAGCTCCGCGTCGGGCTCTGTGCTGACAGCTCAGAGCCTGGAGCTGCTTCGGATTCTGTGTCTCCCTCTCTCTCTGCCCCTCCCCCACTCATACTCTGTTTCTCTCTGTATCAATAATAAATAAACATAAAAAATCTGTCCTATGTACATGGACGTATGTGAAGCCATCACCATCAATCAGGTAGTGAGTATATCCTTCATTTCCAAAAGTTTCTTTGTAATCCTTCCCCTCGCTCCTCCCCCTCCATCATCAGGCAACCAAATCTGCTTTCTGTAGCTACAGATTAGTGTATACTCTCTAGAGTTTTATATACATGGAATCAAATAGTCTATGCTCTTTTCTCTCTGCCACCTTTCAGCGTGATGATTTTCAGATCCACCCACATTATCACATATGCATTCCTTTTCATTGCCAAGTGCTATTCCATTGAATGGACAGACCATAATTTCCTTGTCCATTCATCAGTTGATGGGCGTGTGGGTTATTTTCAGTGTAGGGCTATTGCAATTAAAGCCTCTATAAACATTTATGCACAAGCCCAGTGATAGACACATATTTCCCCTTCTCCAGGGTAAAGGCGTAACGGTAAAATGGCTGGATCTTAGATTGGGTGTGTGTTTAACATGGTAAGAAACTGGCAAACTATTTTCCAAAGTGGTTGTACCCTTCTGCGTTCCTACCGGTGGTGTATGAGTGTTTCACTTCTACACTTTTGCCAACCCTTGGTAAGGTCAGTATTTTACTTTTAGCAGGGAAGATCATAACGAATAAAGTAATATAACAATGAGAATATTTTTAACTGTAAAGCTGATAGAAGAAAGCCATCATTGTTAATACCCAGTGTTGGCAAGGGTATGGAGAAAAGTACTCTTGTTTTGTTTTGTTTTTTAATTAATTAATTAATTTTGAAAGAGAGAGAGAGAGAGCAATCAGGCGAAGGGCAGAGAGAGAGAGAGAGAGAGAGATTGGGAAAGAGAGAATCCCAAGCAGAATCCTCGCTGTCAGCACAGAGCCTAATGCAGGGCTCCATCTCATGAACCGTGAGACCTTGACCTGAGTGGAAACCAAGAGCCAGATGCTTAATGGACTAAGCCCCCAAGGCACCCTGGAAAGTACTCTTGTACCGAGAGTAGAAATGAAAATCGGCATCATTTTCTGGGAGCCAGCGTGTGTATCAGTGCCCACAATGGCAGAGTGTATCCGATACCTTGAAACCTCTCATTTTATTTTATTGAACGATTCCCCTTCTGAAGATGTATCTGAAACAGTAAGGCTGCTTGCAAACACGCACCAGAGCCCTGCTGTCTGTGGCAGGGGGTTTGCATCCATTAGTTTCCTCCAGTAGCAACAAAAACACCGAACGAGAGAGCTGAGAGCTGGCAGTCCACAGGCTGGACCCATCCTTCCCATCTGACTTCTCCGACCCTCAAAACGGTTTTTAATGTATTGGAATTTCTTGCCAGGGGTTCCAAATGAGGAGCTGTCGCAGAAAACTCTATTTTTCCAGGGACTTTTTGACAAATTAGAAGACTGGACACACCCAGGACCCACAACGAACACAAAAAAGAAAGCTGGGTGAGGGGAGGGGACTTTCTGTGCCAGCCCGATTCAGAGTTTATCACACTGTCGTACAACACGTGCCTTGGCTTGTCTCTCGTGCGTCGAGAGTACCTTTGAAGGTAGATGCTGAGATTTATTCTCCTCCTCCTGACCCCGCCCCAGCGCCCGACACAAAGAACAAATATTGGTGGAAAAATGAATGGCCAGGGTGCCTGGGTGGCTCCGTCGGTTGAGCGTCCGACTTCGGCTCAGGTCATGATCTCACCATTCGTGGGTTCAAGCCCCGCGTCGGGCTCTGCGCTGACAGCTCGGAGCCTGGAGCCTGCTTCGGATTCTGTGTCTCCCGCTGTCTCTCTCTGCCCCTCCCCTGCTCATGCTGTCTTTCTGTCTCTCTCAAAAATAAATAAACGAAAGAAACAAAGAAAGAAAGAAAAATGAATGGCTGGAAATTACAGTTGGTTTAAAGTCTGTGATTACTTGAAGCTACGTCAACTGAAAGACAGAAGGACCATGTTCTGTTGGTAACGGTGTCAGCGAGCCGCCGTCCCTCATGTAGGTGAGTATTGAAATTAGTTGTCTTCGGAGCCCCTTTGGTAACACCCACCAGCAGTTTAAACCCACACATACTATTTGACCTGGTCATATCACTTAGAGGAATTATCAGACAGGTAACACTACTATATGGGCATTTCGTAGCATTTTTTTATTAGAGTGTAATTAACATACAGCATCATATTAGTTCCAGGTGTACAATATGATGATTCAACAATTCGATACATGACTCTAGCAATATTGTTTGTAGAAGCTAGAAACAATCTAGATGTCTCTCAGTAGGGGACTGAGTTCATAAACGATTCCGTCTATATCTGCGGCTTAAAAGGATCTATTTGTACATGTAAAGAGCGATCTCCGGGAACTGAAAAAGACAAGATGAAGTGAAATGTATTTATGTACAATTTGTTCATGAAAAGGGGATATGTGTGCAGGTGTTCGTATGCGTGTGTACACTTGTATTCGCTCATCGATGCCTACACTAAGATTTCTAAATCTCAGCACCACAGGCATTTGGGGACAGACAAGTCCTCACTACGGGGGGGGGGGGGCTGTCCTGTGCATCGTTAAGACCCCTGGCCTCCCCCCTCCTCATGCGAGTGGCACCCCTCCCTCGGTTGTGACAACCACAACTGCCTCCATATATTGCCAAATGTCCCTGAGAGTTAAAATCGTCCCCAGTTGAGAACAACTGACCTATAGAACATCTCTGGAAGAACATACTAGAAACCTGTAACTGCGGTGTTCTCTGAAGACGGAAGCAGGGAGACTGTGACCAAGAGAAGAAGGGAACCTTCATTTTCACCTGTTGCGACTTTTGACTCTTAAAACATAAACATTACAAAAGTTCTGCTTACATTTTTTTTCTGGTGTCCAGATACCTTCAAAATGAAAACCACTTTTTAAACATTGAAACGTATTTGGTACATAACCTTGTGTAAGTTTAAGACGCGCAACATTTCGACCCGATAAGTGAATATATTGCGTGTATGATTGCCACTGTAGCGTGAGCTAACACCTCTATCACGTCCCATAATTAAGGCTTCTTTTTTTGTGGTGGAAATAATTAAGACCCAGTCTCTTAGGAAGCTTGATGTTTATAACAGTGTCGTTGTCTATAATCACCTCCCTGTGCGTTAGACCTCCAGGATTTCTTTCTCTAGCAGTTGCAAGTTTATGGCCGTAAAGAACGTCTCTCCTCTTCTGCCATGCACCCAGCCCCTGGTCACCCCCGGTCCACCCTTCAAACAGAAACTACTTAAGAGGGATGCCTGGGTGGCTCAGTCGGTTGAGCGTCCAGCTTCAGCTCAGGTCATGATCTCGCGGTTCGTGGGTTCGAGCCTCGCGTCGGGCTCTGTGCTGACAGCTCAGAGCCTGGAGCCTGCTTCAGATTCTGTGTCTCCCTCTCTCTCTGCCCCTCTCCTGCTCATGCTGTCTCTTTCTCTCTCTCAAAAATAAATAAAACATTTTAAAAAATTTTAAAAAAAGAAACCACTTAAGAAACTATAAAGAGTTCTAAGATACATTGGCAAGGAATTCCCTTGTGTCTTTTTAGTTTATCTTTTTTAAAAAAATTTTTAGTGTTTATTTATTTATTTTGAGACAGAGCGAGAGCGAGTGGGGGAGGGGCCGAGCTGTCAGCACAGAACCTGACAAGGGGCTCGTCGATCTCATGAACCATGAGGTCATGACCTGAGCCAAAATCAAGAGTCGGATGCTTAACCCAGTGAGTCACCAGGCGTCCCTTTAGTCTAGTTTTAAAAATAACAGAATAGATCACGGGTTACGTGATCTCCTCTGATTTGCCCCATTGGTTGGGTGGGAAAAGGAAGGGGTCCTAAGCCCATCCAATTAGAGACTACTCTGCAGCCAGCACTCAGATGCCCTGAGACCCAGCCTTCGCTGCCATTTTGGATTTGTCTCCGCTGTGGAAACCAGATCCTTCCAATGGATTAGAAACTCAAGAAAGTACTGCCTGAAACTCTGAGGTAAAACCACAGCTACTCCCCCTCAGCAAGTGTTCATCTTTGCTTCAGGGCAGTTGAAGTTGTGCAGGGGGAGCCCCCGTACAGCCCCAAGGCCGGATGGGCGACTAATTCCAGCTGAAAATGTTGCATCTCATCTTAAGGGTTTGTTTTGTTTTGTTTTGTTTTTGCATCTCAAGTTTTTATTTACAAGAGGGGCCACAGTCTCTGTTTACCTGCTGATTATGTTCTTGGGGTGAATTATCTATGAATCATAAGCAATATTTGGAAAGTGCTTCTACCCACAATCACGTCGTCACAGAAAACCTACTGGAAAACTATGAACAAACTTTGCAGATGAAGAAATAGCTTCGGGAAGGTGCATTCACTTACCTGCTCACCATCACACAGTCACTTAAATGCTGGAGCGAGGTTCAGAAACTATGTTCAACTGAGCCTTTATTCTTTAAGACCCTTCATAGAAGTCTTACGCTTGCCAATAAAAATCCTATAAAAAAATAAAAGTCATTCCCCAATCGAGGAGTTAAATTCTTAATTAAGAACATATTAGGGGCAACTGAGTGGCTCAGTCGGTTAAGCGTCTGACTTCAGCTCAGGTCATGATCTCACGGTTTGTGAGTTCGAGCCCCGCATCGGGCTCTGTGCATCGGGCTCTGTGCTGACAGCTCAGAGCCTGGAGCTGCTTCGGATTCTGTGTCTCCCCCTCTCTCTGCCCCTCTTCCACTCACGGTCTGTCTCTCTCTCTCTCTCTCTCTCTGTGTCTCAAAAGTAAAAATAGACATTTAAAAAAAAAAAGAACATACTAGTGGAAGGTATTTTATCCAAGGGATGCAGGTGTGCTGTTTCAAAGGGGCACATATACCCCAATGTTTATAGTAGTGCTACCAACAACAGCCAAAGTATGGAAGGAGCCCAAATGTCCATCGATGGACGAATGGATAAAGAAGATGTGGTGTCTATATACAATGGAGTATTACTCGGCAATCAAAAAGAATGAAATCTTGCCATTTGCAACTATGCGGATGGAACTAGAAGGTATTATGCTAAGTGAAATTAGTCAGTCAGAGAAAGACAAATATCATATGGCTTCACTCATATGAGGACTTTAAGATACAAAACAGATGAACATAAGGGAAGGGAAGCAAAAATAATATAAAAACAGGGAGGGGACAAAACATAAGAGACTCTTAAATACAGAGAACAAACAGACGGTTACTGGAGGGGCTGTGGGAGGGGGGCTGGGCTAAATGGGTGAGGGGCATTAAGGAATCTACTTCTGGGGCGCCTGGGTGGCTCAGTCGGTTAAATGTCCGACTTTGGCTCAGGTCACGATCTCACGGTCTGTGAGTTCGAGCCCCGCGTAGGGCTCTGTGCTGACAGCTCAGAGCCTGGAGCCTGTTTCAGATTCTGTATCTCCCTCTCTCTCCGCCCCTCCCCTGCTTGTGCTCTGTCTCTGTCTCAAAAAATAAATAAACATTAAAAAAATAAAAAAATAAAAACAATCTACTCCTGAAATCATTGTTACACCATATGCCAACTAACTCGGAGGTCAATTAAAAAACAAATTATTTTAAAAAAAGAACATACTAGTGAATAAGATATGACAGCAAAGCGTGTAGCATCATGCCAGATATATAATAAATGCTGCATAACTGTTACCATTTTGATGAGCCACATATCTTCAAATACTTTTTAAAACATAGTAGAGTACCAAAGATAGTTTAAATTGGTAGTGTGCGACGCGATGAACCCATCTGCCTGTATTATGTGGCTGCATCAAGTTTTTTTTTTTAATATCTGGGTTGGTTTCTGGTATTTCCAAATGGGGACGTTTCACATGAAGAATGCAGCGTGTGGCCTCTGTTGGAAAACTGGCGCCTCTGGGCTGGGGTTACGGAGCCACTGCCCGTGTAAGACTGCACGAGTCCGTTGTGTTTACCACAGACTCTTTACTCGCCTGAAGTAAGGCCTGGGGGCTTGCCATTTCTCACTGGTGGTTAAGAGAGAGGGCTCTGGAGGGAAAGGAGGAATCTCGGTTCTTCCGGAGTCTATCTCCCAGAACTGTGGTGACAAATAAAACAATCTATCTAAAAGCATTTAGCTCAGGGCCTAAGGCATGGACAGTTGTCAATAAAGGTTAGCTCTTTGCGTCATTAGGCACAGGAAGCAGAATAATGGCCCCCTGAAGGGGTCCATCTCCTAATCCCTGGAAACTGTGTATCTGGTACCTTGTGTGGCTAAAGAGATGCTACAGATGTCATTAAGTGAAGGGTTTTTATTTCTTTATTGATTTTGCTTCACGAAAGCTTTCTTTCTTTTTTAACATTCATTTGTATTTATTTTGGGAGAGAGAGAGAGAGCAAGCAGGGGAGGGACAGAGACGGAGGGAGACAGAATCCCCGTGGGGCTTGAACTCATGAACGGTGAGATCATGGCCTGAGCCGAAATCCAGAGTCAAACGCCTAACCGACTGAGCCGCCCAGGCGCCCCAACTTAAGGATTTTTAAATGGAGAGATTATCTTTGATGATCCAGGTGGGTGCAATGTAACCACAGGGCCCTTGCGAGTGAGAGAGGGAAGCAGGGGGTCAGTGTCAGAGGAGGTGTGAGAGGAGAGGGGTTGCAGGCGGGGGGGCTCCGCAGACGGAGGAAGGGGCCGCCAGTCCAGGAACGCACTTGGTCTCTAGAAGCAGGAAGAGCCAGAGAAATGGGTTCTCCCCTAGAGTCTCCAGAGGGACACAGTTCTGCTAACACCTTGGCCTTAGCCCAGTAAGGCCCCCTTTGGGGTTTCTGGCCTCCGGAATCATAAAAGAATACAGTTGTTCTGTTTTAAGTCACTAATTCCGTGGCCATTTCTTACAGGGACAAAAGGAAACTCTCTATGAGGCTGTCTCCTCCTCACTGCAATTCCATACGGTTTGTCTATTGTCCGCATCCTACAGAAGAAGTAGGCTCGGGAAAGGTTAAGAACATTGCCCCAAGTAGAAAGCGGCAGAGCCCAGAGTCAGTTCCAGGTCCTCCTGAAACCCAAGTCCAACGCAAGGGACTCCCAGTTCTCTGGTCGTTCAGCTTCTATTTGAAAGATCCCAGAAACACCCTTCCTTCCAGAGGCTTCTCTTTCAACGGCTGGACAGGATTTACCCTTATGTCTTCTGCACACTGAGCTACTCTCTGCTGCACTCGGTACGAGTTAAGACACTTTTAGTTACAAATGCAGAAACCCAGTGGACCTAGCATAAGTAAGAAGGGGAAATTCATAACGAGGACATAGGATGTCTCGTGAAGCCCATGTCCAGGAAGACAGTTAGGCTTTACGAAGAACTGAAACCAAGAAATGGGAAGCTGGAGAGAATCCGACCCGCTGTCTTCCACCTCTGCTTCTCAGCATCGCTGCCTCATTCTTTTCTCTCTGTAGATTGATTTTCTCGGCTACTCCATGGTCGTGGTGGCAAATGGCTGCTCAGGTGCCCCAGGTTTCCACACTACAGATCCAATTCTATGGACAGACACACTACAGATCCAATTCTGTGGACAGCCTGGCAGGACCTGAAGGTAAAACTCAAATTCCCCAGAGAGAGAATCCGCTAGCGCTGGCTCCCAGCAGGCATCCCTCCCTTGTCCAGTCAGCTGTCACCAGGAAGGCGGGATTGTGATGAACAAACATGGCTGCCAGGGACTCACCTCACTTGCAACTGTGGGCTTGGAGCGCAAGGGGGAGGCGTGGGGAAACTGTGAGCTGAGCTGATACCCTCAAAATTGAGTACCTCCCATTTATTTCCCTAAGGCTTGCCAAAAAAAAAAAAAACACTAAAGATAGTCAAGCAGCTTCAGAGCTTTTGAAAAGCTCTTTCTTCCCTTGTGGTCATCTCCTTTCCTGGGAACCATCCGTGGAACCTTCAGGCATTTCCTCATCATGACGGTTCCCAGATTACTCAACAACCTGACTATTCCCCTGGCTCCCCCTCAGCCTACACAACTCCGGCAACATCTCCATTCAAATGTGTGATTTGTCTCCTCAACCAGCTTTCCTCCTTCAAATGTGGGCTGTCCAGCTCATTTCAATTGTGTTCTTGCTTTACACTCCTTGAATCCACAAGGCATATACTGACTCTGTTAATGCAGGCTAAGACTGTTTCCTTGGCAGCTGTATACATCTGGCTCAAATTGAGCTTGTGGCCAGCTAGAAGCCCCAGCTCTACTTCCCAGGAACTGCTGTCTGGCCAAGTCTCCCCATTCCCAGACTTAAATAATTGATGCCAGAATCCACATCAATCCCTGGTAAATATTCTCTTATTTCCTCTAAATCTTCTATTTGACTCTACGGAGACCACTGCGGCTTGATCTTACTCATACCAATTTTGGGGGTCCTAGAAATTTCACCTGTATACCTTGATGTTTTAGTCTCTAACCAAAAAGATATCCCAAGTAGACCAAAGATACACCAATGGACACTTCCAAAGCTGCCGCAGCTCCATTAATCAACCTCAAATACTCCAAAAATATGCTGCAAGGATTTCAGGATCGTTTATTCCTAGAACAAGAAGAGTGACTGCTCAAATTCCTCAAATATTTTTGATGTTTAAATTTTATAACGACAGAGAAGATCCACCATGATTATAATGCAGAGGCATCAAGAATATAGGAAAACCTCTGGAAATCTTTCATTAAGATGAATCATAATAATTACTGGATTTACTTTTCACAGCAACCCAGAAATATTCATATTTCCATTTTGTAGGTATGTAACCAAGGCTACACAGAAACAAGTAACCTTGAGATTTGAATGCAGGCTGTTGATTCATAGCTTAAGTGCTTAATCCCAACCCCAGCGGTGGGTGGGGTAAGTTTTTCCTGTAAAGGGCCAGGCAATAAATGTTTTAGGCTTTGGGGACCACACAGTCTCTGCCTTTGCAGAGTGAAAGCAATTGTAGACAATACTTTAACAAATGGGTAAGACTGTGTTCAAATAAAACTTTATTTATAAATGCAGGCAGTACGCCTAATTTGGCCCTCAGAATATAGTCTGCCAACCCAGGCTAGGGTGCTCTTCCTTCCCAGCCTGCCTGGCAAAATCCTGCTCAAATATGCAACCCAAACATGACCATTAAGTTACACAACTGGACATAAATGGGATTCAGCCCGTGGATCCTAGCTTGCCGGCCCATTCTCAACCATCATGGCAGCCTATCTCATTGAAGACCCTTGAGTTACTGCCTAATGGAGACCATGGCCAAAGCCAGCAAGACTGACGCATTTCAAAATACGTAAAGATCCACGAATCTATGTCATGCTGCCCTGAAAGGCAGTAATTCCTTGTGAGGTTATTTGTTTTGATACCTTTTTCCACAAGTCCCCAAATAAATTTGTAGCCATCCAACACACACACACACACACACACACACACACACACACACACACACACACACCATGATCTGAGCCTAGCATATGATCTCAGCTTCTTGGTGGCAATGTTGTCGCCCTCTGGCCAGGACATTTTAGCATTCCATCATGCACACCAAAGTGCTGCACTGAGCCTGAGTCCTGAGTCCCACGCATTAAACAAACAAACAAACAAACAAACAAACGGGTTCTGCTGGAAATTAGCATGCAAGCACATGCAAGGAAAGGGTCCGGGAGGCAGAGTGAGGAAGACTGATTCAGGCATTATGGACGTCCTACGGCAAGATGCAGAGGATGTAACCACCAAGGCACCCTGGAAAGAAGTCACCCGCAATTTTGAAAAGCAGGTGGAAGAAATCAGGACCAGAGCCCTGATAAGGAAGTTGAGCAAGTTGGAAAGAGCAAAGCAGGCATTTCATGCCAATCTAGAGAAGGCTGCCATTTCCAGAGACGCATCCTCTTGCTAACCGGCGATGCAAACCCTCGCAATATCGGCTGGGCTCTTGGCAGGAAAGGTTATCATACAAGCGTGTGGCCAGCTAACCCTTACGTTTCTCGGTGTAAACAGTTTTCAGGCAAACTGTTTGGTGGGACGCTCTAACCTTTAGAAAAAGAGAAAATATAAACAGTAAAAATTAGCTGGTTTTAATGACATAGGAAGACGTGTGTAACCGTAACAGAAGCCTGGACATCTTTCATCAGGTTTACTTGTATTCTTTTTTAATGCTAACGTAAGATTGGTTTATTTGTTGCCCAACAGCCTTTAACAGATGTGCCATGGCAGAGTGCTTAAAAAAACAGGAGGTGGGGCACCTGGGTGGCTCCCTCGGTTAAGCTTCCCACTTTTGGTTTCGGCTCAGGTCACGATCTCACGGTTCATAAGATCGAGCCCCAGCCCGGAGCCTGCTTGGGATTCTCTCTCTCCCTTTCTCTCTGCCCCTCCCCCACTCATGAGTGTATGTGTGTGTGTGTGTGTGTGTGCACGCGTGCACACACACGCGTTCTCTCTCTCTCAAAATACATAAACTTAAAAAAACTGCCTACTTAAAAAAAAGATAACAGGAGGTAGCTTCAGACAGCTTTCAGTGCCCATCTCAACTCCACCATTTGTAGATACGCAACTGTAGGCTCCGCCCAGCTTTTCTGGATTTTACCTTCCTCATCTATAAAATGGGAATACAAATAGAACCTACCTTGTTAATGTTATGTGTACCACCAGGTGTTCTCAATTTCACCAACCTTGCAGAGACTCTCGATTTGCCCCTGAGACCGTCAAATGTAGCGCAGGTTCACCAGGGATCTAGAGGAAAAGGAGGTGCTTACTGAAGCCCCTCCCCCGTCTCGGCCACCGTCTCGGCCACTAGAGTTCGTTCATTAGCTATTTGTGGTTCTCATTGCTATGCCTCCCGCCACCCCAGCCAGCACCTCCCCCTCCCATCTCTGACCTCTTCTGCCCACCTTGAAACCCCACCTACTTCCCCTTCTGTCGTTCTAACTAATCCTCAGTGAGTTTTCATCTCCCTCCACTCCACCCATACCAAAGAAACCATCACAACATCTGCCAATAGCATTGTCTTTTTGATCGTAACCCTCCTTTTTGTTGTTATTGTTTATTTACTTATTTTGAGAGAGAGAGAGGGAGGGAGAGCAGATGTGTGAGCAGGGGAGTGACAGGGAGAGAGGGAGGGAGAGAGTCCCAAGCAGGCTCCGGGCTGTCAGCACAGAGCCCAACGCAGGGATCGAACTCACGAACCGTGAGATCATGACCTGAGTGGAAGCCAAGAGTCAGACGCTTGACTGACTGAGCCACCCGGCGCCCCAGACTCCAGCCTTTCTGTATAAAAGGAGGATTTCTCTCCCCGACAAGTCAGGAAAATCATGTACACGGAGGTTCTCTTGTCAGCACCGTTTGTCACAGACAAGAAAGAAACAACTCAAATACCCACTAGTTGAACACATTTGACTGTGATCATAAGTAGAATATTCTGCAGCTCTAAAAAAGAAGGAAAGAGCCACCGGGTGACTCGGTCAGTTATGCCTCCGACTCTCGGTTTCTTCAGCTCAGGTCACGATCTCACAGTTTGTGAGTTCAGGCCCCACGTCAGGCTTCGAGCTGACGGCGCAGATTCTCTCTCTCCCTCTCTGTCTCTCTGCCCCTCCCCCACTCTCTCTCTCAAAATAAATGAATAAACTTAAAAAGAAAAAAGTAAAAAATAATTTTAAATAATAAAATCTTAAAAAGAAACAAAAGCAAAGAGACAACTCTGAAGGACACCCAGTCAACTCATCCAAAAGTGAACGGACCCGATGGACCCAGGAATCCGACGGAAACAGGAATATGACTTCTCACTATTTTCCTTTTTTATGCTGTTTTCTTTTCAAACCATGTAAATGCGTTAACTATTCCCAAGCTGGAGTTTTTCTAAAGAGCTAGCAACATGTTTACAACAACAATAATTCTCTCTATAGGAGGGTGTTGCTACTCGATGTCAAAACACTATTTTTATTTCTCTGCACTAGGTAAAAATTAGATGAAATTAGCTAAATAATGTGCTTAGACTGGTCTCTCCTGCACAGAATGTAGTGTAAATTGAGGCCACTGATGGCGGCCCTTGGAAATGTTCAATGAGAAGAGCCCTAGAAAGCATTAGCATTGTATCGGCTGCATATTCATGTGGCCTAAAGAGATTGAACTTCGATGTCTGACCGCCTTGGTTGGCGTCCAGCTCCAACACGGGCCGGCTGTGTTCCCAAGCAGGTCACTTGGGTTCCTGGGCCTCCACAGCTCTGTGTGGTAGAGATGAGACCACCTACCGTCCCGGGTAGGAACGCTCTTTCATTCCTACAAGTAAACTGTTACCTACTCATTCGTGTGCCAGGCATTGTTTTAGGCCAACGAAAGACTTCAGATTCTGGACCAGTGCTTCTCACCGAGACTAGTTTTGCCACACACACACACACACACCCCTCCCTCAGAAGACATTTGGCAGTGTCTGGAGACATTTTTAGTTGTCACAAGTCTGGGGGCTGGGGTGTGGGGGGAGAAATGCAACTGGGATCTGGTGGCAGGAGGCCACAGAGGCAGCTAAAATGCCCTGCGGTACACAGGACGGTCCCTATGACGAAAAGCTATCCGGCCCCAAATGTCAGTAGTGCTGAGGCTGAGAGCTGGCTCCACCCTGTCCTAGAAGGAAATAGAGAAAACAAAGTCAGAATAAACAAATAAAAGGCCGTGTCAGATGTTGTTCGGGGCTCTGGGATAGAATGACCAGGACGGCTGTTTGAGCTGGGGCAGGGACAGGCCGTGCCACAGAAGGCTCTCGGAGGACAGGCCAGTTTTGCCAAACGCTGACGGGGACTAAGGAGCCGGGCAAACTAGTGTCTGGGAGAAGGGCTCTTGAGGCTCAAAGAAAAGCAAAGGCAAAGGCCCTGAGGCCAAGACAAGTCTGGCTTGTTCAAGAGAGAGCAGAGGAGTGTGGCTCATAGCGCAAACAGAGGGGGCAGGAATCCATGTGTTGGGGGAGCAAGGACCAGACCTCCTGGAGAGAAATTTTTATTTTTGCCCGAAGTGCACTGGGGATCCATGGAAGGGTGTTAAACACAGAGCAAGTATGGTCAGCCGTGCATTTTTCAAAGCCTTTAGGGCTGCTCTGTGAGCCATGGATAAAGGAGAGTCAGCACGAAGCAGGTAGATGTGCATGATGATGAGAGAGGATGGTGGAGGTGGGAGCGGAGCGGGGACCCAAGGGGAAGGGTCTGGGATGCGATTTTGCAGGTAGAACCCGCCAGGCGCTGCGGAGAGGAGAATAGGATTAATTGGATAGTGCGCAGATGGAGTGAGTCGCATATGGGAGAAGTAGAGAAACAGGAGCTCCAATAAACAAAAGGAGATTTTTTTTATGTTTACTTATTTAAAGAGAGAGAAAGAACAGGAGGGGGCAGAGAGAGAGAATCCCAAGCAGTCTCCACACTGTCAGCGCAGAGCCCAACACAGGGCTCGAACCCACGAATCGTGAGATCCTGACCTGAGCCGAAATCAAGAGTTGGATGCTTAACCGACTGAGCCACCCAGGCGCCCCAAACAAAAGGAATTTTAATCCCTCAGTTTGAAAATTAAAACTTAGTTAAAATTACAAGGACAAATGCAATTTAAGATACCCACTTCCCCCCAGTGGCCCCAGAGTGCTGAAGGGTCCGGTGAACTGGCAATTTTGACTGGGAAAGTTCTGGGTGAAGGAAACTGAAGGTGAATACCGGGGAAAATGAGAAATCTAAGAAAGCACCAGTAATGCCCATTTCTGGAAAGTTACAAGGGATAGTTGATGTGTTGAAAATGGAGGAACTATTTCAAGTAAGAATCTTCTGGAAAACGTGGGTGTCTGCTTAGGAGTCTGGCATAAACAGTTGACCGTCAGCCCCATGGACAAAGGAAGATCCAAGTCAAACAAGGCATTAACTCTAGTCCACGTCAAGCCGCTTACAAGTGGCTGTTTAAAAATCTTTAAACACAGGGGATATTGTTTATGAAACGTAATCTGATCGCCCAAGTAAAAACGACACAAATTCCATGGCAACTGTGGAGATTAAGGAAGTGCTTTAAGGACGAAATCCCTTATCTACCATCCCTCTTGTCAATTTACTCACCAAATAAGAGCTCTCGGGAGAAACGTCAGGGATAAAGACAATTCACTTTATGGAGAAAGATTTTCAGAATCTCATTTTGTAGATTGATGCATAAACACCACCCCAACCGTGGGATTAAAAGGCAGAGTCGGGCATTATTATGGTTTGGACAGAGTCGAACAGTTGTAATAATAGCAGCTGCCGTTTACTGAGCTAAATGTTTTATATGCATTAACTCGAATTCTCAAGTGGATTTATGAGTTTCCCTTTATAGATGAAGGATATGGGGGCCCAGAGAGGTCATCTGACTTGCCCAAGGCCACACAGCTATTGAGCAGCCTTCTGATCCTTGTAAGTCACTTTCTAAATCACCCTCCTCCTCACATCTTGAGCAAGCAGTCCAGTACCTTTCAGAAAACAACATGGTTATTACGTTCAGAGACCAGTAATAACAACTAGACTTAATGGAACACCCTCTTTGGGCCTGTGTCTAAAGCTAAGTGCTTTACTTAAATCATCTCGTTTGGTTTTAATGATAAACTTGGTAAGTATTTCTATTATTTTCATTCTACAGCGACTGGACCTGAGGCTCAGATAGGTTCAGTAACTTTTCCAAGGCCACACAGCCACTGAATCATAATACAGGATTCGAAACCCTGTGGTTGAAAAGTAAGTCTACGAGTTTACCCAACATGCTTCAGGGAAGCACACAGGAGAGGGATCCCCGGTAGACAGGACATTTAACAGAAGTTTAGACGCAGCTCAAATATAGCCTGTATCCTGGATTCATTTCTTTCCATAGCATGTATCAAAATGGTAGTTAAATTATTATTTGCGGAATTATTTGTTCTGTGTTAAGTATCTGTTAACAACTCCATCTCCCTTCCTGTCTTAGGCCCAGTATCTGTAACAGAGGGTGCATATACCAACACTCCACCAATAACACTTGTTTTGATTTTGGGGTTTTTTTTTCCATTTGAGTCAATGAAGCAATCATTGGAAAGGTGAACGGGAAGTACAGAGAGTCACAAACTTAGGGAGTTAGGAATCATTATTCCAAACTAGAAAGGAGGCACGTTCACTTCTAACCTTCCCACATCTGATCTCATTCTTTCTGCCAGAGCCTTGATTCTGAGTCAACTGTGATCCTAGTGATCACAAATTCTTCTACGTGCCCCTCACCGAAGAGGGAAACTGAGGACACAGTGGCTACCTCTCACACACGCAGCTCCAACCTTGGGCATCATGGGGTTTATCTGAGAGCAAAATTGTGAACGTCTCAGTGAATGACATCTTGGGAAGTGTCATTCCTTCTGTCAGTTCCTGGGATGTAGTTTTTGTCGCCTGGGGTTAGAGGGAGTTCTGTTCTGGGTCACTGTCATATCTTGGTTCTTCCTGACCTAGCTTTCCTCTCTGCTCCATGACTCTGCTGTGTCGGAAGTCACCACGTGACCACGTAGAATGACCAAAGTCAACACATTACGAGAAACCTGCCTTTAGGAATCCTACTTGGCCACGGGACATGGTGTCGCCCACTAGGTAAGTCTAGGTTAACAGGAGTCACACCTAGGATCCAAAGCTCAAGACCTCTAGTCCTAACTGGCCGCCTGCCTGAAAAGCTCAAACGTCCTCCATCCACCTCGTTAAAGACATAAATGCACCTGCAGGCACACCCGTCTGCATCCACTTCTCCTGGTGGGACTGCGGTGGTCAGAGTTTCGAATCAAATGCACCCAGCTTCAAAATCCGGCTCTGCCTCTCTACAGACTTGGACAGCATTTTCTCCAAGCCTAGTGTGTATGGGAATATTAATGGGACCTCCTTACAGTGTCGGGGGACCCTATTAAATGAGATAAAGAGTAGAAAGCGTCTAGTCCAATGGTTAAAGAATAGTTGTTGGAGAAACCATTGCCAGTAGTGATGTTTATTATTATTCACATCCATTCATTTATAGAAAGAGGTTTCCAAACTTCCCACAAAACAGAAATCTCCCCTTTCCTCTCATGTTTTCTCTTCCCCAAAACGACATAGAAATTCCAGCCGAGACAAAAATGGAAGCGGGGCTCCAAGCCAGTGCAGTAGTTTACTTCTTAGGTCGCCATGTTTATACTGGGACGATACTGGAGCAGCTGGTAATGCCTAACGCGACGGGAAGAACAGCACAGACCGACCTTCTAAATGGCATCCCCCAGTTTCATTTTGCAAAGTGCACTTTATATCTCTTTCCTCAGCCCGGTCTCCTAGCGATCGGCTGTATTTTTCAGGTATGGTTTTTCTGGATACATCCCACCCACCCCACTTTTTTGTAAGCGTGAAGATTAAGGGGACAAAGACCAATTCAATTAAGCCGCAGGCTTTGGTGACCAGCAGCTATTTTTCTTGAGGAACTGAATGCAAAAGGCTCAGGGGTGGGGACATGTATGCAACGCGCTTCTGAATGGAAAGGAGGCAGCACTTGAGTATAAATCACGCGACAAACTGAGCCCTCCTGTATTAATCTTTTATTCAGAAACAGACACTGTTTTAAGGGGAAATTAAAGGCAATCAATAAGCAGGCTTGCCTGGGCGGCTTCTGAGCTTGAGATGCAAATATTATTCCAAATTCTAGATTCCAAAGAGATCCCTCCATTGATATGTTAATAGCCTCCTCGTGTTTCTATGACCTCAAATCCTGGCAGGGGAGGAAGCTATACTTACAGGAAACAAAAGAAAAGCACGTCGTAGAATAAACATTTGCTAAGTGGACTTTGACTATAAACCCCAACTTGTCATGTGTTAAGGATGGAATTCTCGATGAGCCAGCTCCCGATGCCCTGAATGTTTAATGTTGAAAGAGCTGCCATGACTGATTCTTTCTCCCGTGTCACCTGACATTTCAGCTCCCCACTCATGGTGCCCAAGACGACAAATGCTTCGGGGTTGTCATGCCGAAGAGGGCAACCCTTGGCAACCGGAAATAAGCAAAATTCAGTTGCCTGTAAATCAGAGGTGATTGCAGCTGAATGTGGGTCACCTATTTGTAAATTTACAGAGTCAAAAACAAATTTGAAGATTATTTATTTAGCACCTATTGTACGCAAGATACTGTGCCGGGATCCCGGAGATACACAAACACGTTTGAGAAGGAGTTTATAGGGGCAAACGGGCAATAAACAATTTAAAAGGTAAAGATAAATCAGGTTGCGGTGAGTGCTATGAAAAGCAGAAGCAGATCATGAAAAAGAAGGGGCCAGGAGAAGGCATCTCTGGAGAAATTATGAGTGTACAGAAATTCAAGGAGGCCACTAATAGGTCGTCTGCAGGACTAGCATTCCAGGCAGAGGGACGGTAAATGCAAAGGTCCTGAGGTAGGAAAAAGCTTATATGTGAGCATCAGAAAGTCTCCTACCGTAGCTACATAGCGGTAGATGAGGTTATGTCACACCGCCAGGCAGGAGCAAGATTATGCAAGGCCTTGTAGCTAATGCAACTTCATAAAAAGTTAAGTGTCCTAAATCAAAAATTCATGTCTTCCTATCAGCAGAGGCACATAGCTAATCTCTAACTCGGAACACATTACAAGACTCTCAAAGGTTGAGCAAACGTACTTTTAAAGGATTCAGGTCTACTAACATTTACTAATTTACCATGTTCTTATATGACATATATTAAATTCTAGAACCACATATCTGATATCTGTTCACCAAAGTCGAGGCTTCTGGCTAATTTGCTTTTTAAGCTCTAAGTTCAAATAGAGGCTGACCTAATACGCTGTGTTTCTTACCTTTTACACGAAAGGAGTTTGTAATTTTCCCCAAGAGCTCCTCTCCAAGTGAGCTGATCATCTGCACTGGGAGGCTACATGTTTCATAAAAACGGACTTTCTAGCCAATGTCTGTACTCTGTTAAAAGCTTCCTACAACGAAGGACGCCTGGGCGGCTCGGTCATTTAAGTGTCCGACTTCGGCCCAGGTCACGATCTCACGGTCTGTGAGTTCGAGCCCCGTTTCGGGCTCTGTGCTGACAGCTCAGAGCTCGGAGCCTGCTTCAGATTCTGTGTCTCCCTTTCTCTCTGCCCCTTCCCTGCTCTCTCTCTCTCTCTCTCTCTCTCTCTCTCTCTCAAAAACAAATAAACATGGTTCATGGGTTCAAGCCCCATATTGGGCTCGCTGCTGTCAGCACAGAGCCCCCTTCAGATCCTCTGTCTCCGCCTCTCTCTGCCCTTCCCCCCCCCTCGCACTCTCTCTCTCTCCTTCCCTCAAAAATAAACATTTAAAAATTTTTTTAAATAAAAAAAATAAAAGTTTTCTACGACGAAAACGCTGATTTGAAAAGGCATATGCATCCCTACCTACGTTGCAGCTTTATTAACAATAGTCAAGCCATGGGAGGAAGCAGCCCAAGTGACCATCGATAGACGAATGGACAAAGAAGATGTGGTGGATATATTTAATGGAACATTACACAGCTATTAAAAAGAGTGAGATCTTGCCATTTGTGACAACGTGAATGGACCTACAGGGGACTATGCCAAGTGAAATAACTCAGAAAAAGGCAAATGCCATATGATTTCACTTATCTGTGGAATCTAACAGGCAAAACAAATGAACAAACAAAACAAAACAGAAACAGACTCATAGATACAGAGAGAACAAACTGATGGGTGCAGAGGGGAGGGGGCTGGGGAGATGGATAAAGTAAGTGAAGGGAGCAAGAGGTGTAAGCTGCCAGTTATAAAACTAAATAACACATGGGGATGTAATGTACAGCAAAAGGAATACAGTCGGTAATATTGTAGCAAGTTGTATGGTGACAGATCATAACAGGACTTACTGGAGTAATCAATACATCCGCCTGGGGGGCTCAGTCGGTTAAGGGTCCGACTTCGGCTCAGGTCATGATCTCAGGGTTCGTGGGTTTGAGCCCTATGTCGGGCTCTGTGCTGACAGCTCAGAGCCTGCTTGGGATTCCCTCCCTTTCTCTCTCTCTCTGCCATTGCAGCACTGTGGACCTTGCCAGCACCACTCTACTCCCTCCCAAGGTCATCCAGAGACTTACCATGGAGCAGCAGTGCTAGAGCCACAGACTGAGGGCCGGAAAAGGCGTGATGGAAAGAGAAACGCACAGGGGCGCCTGAGTGGCTCAGTTGGTTAACCGTCTGACCTCAGCTCAGGTCACGATCTCACTGTTCGTGGGTTCGAGCCCTGCATCACGCTCTGTGCTGATAGTTCAGAGCCTGGAGCCTGCTTCAGATTCTCTGTCTCCCTCTCTCTCTCTGCTCCTCCCCTGCTCACACTCTGTCTCTCCCTCTCTCTCTTAAAAATAAATAAACATTAAAAATATTTAAAAAGAGGGGCACCTGGGTGGCTCAGTCGGTTGAGTGTCCGACTTCAGCTAAGGTCATGATCTCATGGTTCGTGGGTTTGAGCCCCGTGTCAGGCTCTGTGCTGACTGCTAGCTCAGAGCCTGGAGCCTGCTTCGGATTCTGTGTCTCCCTCTCTCTCTGTCCCTCCCCTGTTCATGCTCTGTCTCTCAAAAATAAATAAATGTATAAAAAATTTTTTTTAATAAAAATAAAAAATAAAAAAAAATTTAAAAAGAAAAAAAAAGAAAAGAAACACACAGAAATGTTTTTGAGGCTTTATACCAGCCTCTGAACTAACTTCTTTATATCAGTGTTTTTGTTGTTGTTGTTGTTGTTGTTGTTGTTTAAGTAAGCTCTATGCCCAGCGTCAGGCTTGAACCCATCACCCCAGGATTAAGCATCACATGCTCCACTGACCAAGTCAGCCAGGCACCCCACTTCTTTAGCTCAGTTTAATCAATTATGAATTGATGTATCAATTATCCTCGGGACAACCCTGCCATTTTCACGCACATTTTGCGAATGAGGAAATGGAGGTTCAGAGAAGTTACGTAACTTTCCCAAGGTCATATATCTGAGAATCAGGAATTTGGGGATTCTAACTCAGCCTGCCTGAACTCTTCATTTCCTCTTAACAAATGTTCTATGAAAAGCCCTAGTGTTAACCCCCTGAAGAGGATTCAAAATGGGCTGTTAGGACCGCCCGTGTTTTCCAATTGTTCTGCTCAGACTATTAACCAATTACATCAATTCCAAGCAGCGCCGAGCGCCGGTGCATAATTTTTTGTTGCAAAATATTTGATCACTGGCCAGGCTATTTATTTTTCCTTAACTCAAACCTGTTATCTACCTGTGAAAGCCAGAAGTCCATAAAGAGTCCCTGCTACGGAAGCATGCACAGACCACAGTAAAATCTTGATTCACTGGAAACCAATTGTGTGAAGTTCACCTCCTTTCCCTCCTATTTTTGGCCCCTGTGCCCCATTTTTAGAAATCATGTAAATTAGGGGCACCTGGGTGGCTCAGTTGGTTAAGCGTCCTGCTCTTGATCTCAGCCCAGGTCTTGAAGTCAGCGTCGTGAGTTCAAGTCTCACGTTGGGCTCTGCGCTAAGTGTGAAGCCTACTTAAAAAAGAGAGGGAGAGTGAGAGAGAGAGAGAAATCATGTAAATCATAGGAAAATAACCTAGTATTCAGAATTTGTCTTTAAACCACAACCAAGAAAACATCGCTTTGGGGAAGTCCTGAGGTTAGTGTAAGTGTGGCTCAAATTGTTACAAGTTCATTCGAGCTAATCTTAGGTCACTGGGTCCAGAGCTCTCGCCCAGGTCAGACCATCAGTCACTCTGGAGAGACTCGATTATGATCAAATACTCAGAAAGGAAAGGTTCGAAAAGGTTTTCAACCACAAAGAGATGATGTAAAATAGGTTTTCTGCACCGCCTCGAGCTCTGTGCCAAATGCCAGCCACCACAAGATGACACAAAACCTGAGCAAGATGATTCATCGAGTCGTTTTCTTTCATGAGTGGTATTTGAGTTAGAACCCCTTGCCCACCTGGGCACCCTCGGCTCCCCACGGTATGGCTTGTCCCAATCACACCCGCCGGTCACGTGAGCCTGTCTCTGGGCCTGACATGTGCTCTACTCCCTCCTTCCTGCCTCTGGTATTTGCACTTGCTGTTCTCTCCCTGCACCTAAAGGGCTTTTCCCTGACCCCCTCTTATCTTTGTGGTCTGTGCCTGGCCCCCTCCCCATCCCTAAGTCACACTCCCCATCATTGCCCAGCTGACTTCTTCACAGGACTTGGCAGGTCATGACTCCACCTTGTCGTTTGTTCAACATGGTCTTCAAGATCATAGGGAGTGTGTTGTAGGTTTCGAGACGCACCCTAGAATCCACACTCCTGACCTTCAACTCCCACTGGCCACGTAACCGGCTATAGGATGTCGAAAAGATGCTTAACCTTTTGGTTTCTTAGCTTCCCCTATTTTACGAATGGCACGACCTGAGTTGGTATGTGAAAGAGTTTTGGATTCCAGCCAGCAGGTGAAAAGTCCCACATCTGGGTTCTCGTGTAGTAATAAACACAGTTATTTTATTAATTGTAATTAGAATAAATATAACAGCATTCTGTTCAGTTCGATATTGATTTTTAAATTACTATGATTTTCACTTATTAGTGCTTTATTAGCTTTCCTATTAGAAAGAGGTGTCATGAGAACAGGGATTCTTTTTTAAAAAAAAAACTTGTTTTCTTGATGTTTATTTATTTTTGAGAGAGAGAAAGACAGAGTGTGAGCGGCGGAGGGGCAAAGAGAGGGAGACACAGAATCCGAAGCAGGCTCCAGGCTCTGAGCTGTCAGCACAGAGCCCAATGCGGGGCTCAAACTCACGAACCATGAGATCATGACCTGAGCTGAAGTCAGACGCCCAACCGACTGAGCCACCCAGGCGTCTGAGCACAGGGACTCTTGAACATAGTACCTGGCACGCAGTAGGCACCTAATAATTATTTGCTGATTTGCTGAATGAATGAATGAATGAATGAAAATGGTGTATTTTCTTTCACCAGGTATGGCAGTGACACCCGCAGCAGGGGACGGGAAAATCCAAACAGAAAGGTTTTAGGGAATCTGAATAGAAAGTCCTGGAAGATTATGGTCCAGAAGGTTATCTCGGGAGGCCGGAGAACCTGGGTGCCTCTATCCGGAGAGGACCCCCCGCCTCAGAAGCCAACCGTGAAGGAAGCTCGGCCTTGTGCAGGATCCCTCTCGGAGGCCGACACCCTCCCAGAACATTCCGCAGGGAAGTTGGCTTCCTTGCCTGCTCCCTGGGAACCAGAAAGTAGTAACCTGCGTCCTTGCATTCCCGAACTTGGGTTTATTTGGGTTGGAAGGGAACTTTGCAAACAAGCTCAAAATGTGAAACGTAAGACATCAAGGGGGAGCTAAAAATAGCGAAGTGGGATAATCCTTTCCCCTCCTCGCTGTCAGCAGTGTGTCTGCTGGTCAACCTGGGGAAGGGGGGTGTAACGCCTTTCTTGAGAGGAATTCGAAGATTTGCGGGGCAGCGGCCCCACGCTGGGCCACACACCGCCTTTACTAACATCTGTTTGTGCAGAACGCACTCAGTTTCTTGCCACTGACCTGGGCGGCTGGCGGTTTTGAGATATTTGTTTACTTTCACATTCTTTTTTCTCAGTTCTCCCACATTTTGCCTGATGAAATATTTCAAAACACTCACTTTGGGAAAAGCAAAGACGGCGGCTCCCGGGTCCAGGGCAACTGCCTTTAACTATGGCCCGTTGTGCAATCATGCTCTGGCCGCCCCAGGACGCCTCACAGCCTCGTTAGCCCTGGTCTCTAACAACGAGCGGATGTGACCGGCTGTTGTTGAGACTTGTTTTAATATTTTTTAAGTTTTGTTTATGTTATTTATTTTTATTTAGTTTATTTTTATTTATTTTTTATTTATGTTATTTACTTCATGTATTTGAATTTATTATTTAATTTATTTATTTTGAAAGAGAAAGAGGAAGTGCGAGCAGGGGTGGGGCAGACTGGGAGGGAGAGAGGGAGAATCCCAAACAGGCTCCTAGATGTCGGCACGGAGCCCGATGCAGGGCTCGAACTCACAAATCATGAGATTGTAACCTGCTTGGAAATCGAGAGTCAGCTGCTTAACTGACTGAGCCACCCAGGCACCCCAAAGATTCTTTTTAAAGTAACTGCTGCACCCGAGGTGGGGCTTGAACCTACAACCCTGAGGACGAGAGTCGCACGCTCTACCAACTGAGCCAGCCAGGCGCCCCGACTTAGGTTTTGGGAAAACATTTTACTGATGAAGTGATGAAGAAATGGAGGCTCAGCCGGAGGCTTGACCAGGCCCACATCGCTAGCAAGAGGCAGAGGCTCTCTTCTCTCTCTCTCTCTCTCTCTCTCTCTCTCAAAAAATAAATAAAATTTTAAAAATTAACACACACACACACAAATATTCTCTGAAGATACAGCCACCCTGAGGTGGATACCTGTTAGGGAGAAGGAAGCAGTCAGGTGGTAAATGGTTACCTGCTAGTTACTCAATCAATATCTTTTCCCTTCTTTCTTATTAATAGAATCCTAGAATTATTCAAGATGCCATGAAGCCAGGGCGCCTGGGTGGCTCAGTCGGTGAAGCATCCGACTTCGGCTCAGGTCATGATCTCACAGTCCGTGGGTTCGAGCCCCGAATCGAGATCTGTGCTGACAGCTCGGAGCCTGGAGCCTGCTTCGGATTCTGTGTCTCCCCCTCTCTCTGCCCCTCCCTCGCTCTCTCTCTCTCTCTCTCAAAATCAAATAAAGACATGAAAATTCCCCATGCTTGCAACAGAGCAGTCACTGTGGGATCATGAAGATGACGGCCATGTGCAAAGGATGGTAGACCAGGAAGACGGAAGGAGTTTGAGTCCTTGGGGACGTCCTGGAATCTAGGACTTCTCATTATGTGATGGAAAAACAACATTATCGGCTGATCCACCGGTTGATAGTTCTTGCCAAATGCAGCCAAGGCAGCTTGCCCAGCTAGTGGTATATGCTGCGGAGAGGAGGCTGGCATCCGTACGGGGAAAGTCAGCTCGGCATAGCTCCCCGGGGAAATGGCCTCTCCATGTACAGAAGTCTACAGTGGAGCTGCAGCATTCGTGCATCTAACTTACCACATAAGCAGAGAAGAGAGGCGAGAAAGCCCTTCGCTTGCTTTCATCCACCTTCCATGTTCAAACTAGACCTTGGCCTTTGACGCACCCAGAGAAAAGAAAAGCCAGAGCCAAAATGCTAAGAGAAACAAGAAACTTTTGAGCCTCCCTGAACCCTGGTCCCGGCAGTGAAGCAATTAGGATGCCCGAAGAGCCTCTGCCTTGAGCTTCGTCCTGGCGACGGGAACTCACGTGCGAGTTGGAAACTAAACTCCACGCTCAGCTGGTGGGTGAAGAAACACACTGTGTCCTCTAAGAAAGCGGGCAAGACAACATAGATGAATCGTTTAATGTGGACTTACTGAGTCTCCTCTGATGTTAAACTTAGGAGAATTTAAGGGGCGCCTGGGTGGCTCTTGATTTAGACTCAGGCCATGATCTCGCGGTTTGTGGGTTCGAGCCCCGTATCAGGCTTCGCACTGTCACAGTGCTTGGGATTCTCTCTCTCTCTCCCCTTCTTTCTCTGCCCTTCCCATGTGCGTTCTCTCTCTCTCTCTCTCTCCCTCTCTCAAAATAAACTTAAAATAAAATTAAAAAGAAAAGAGCCGCATGTTCTACAGACTGAGCCAGCCAGGTGCCCTGCCAACTAACATTTTTTGAGCATTTTTACTATTTGCCATGGATGATGTGACACATTTTAGATGGATTTTTCTCATTTACCCCTCATAGGTCTATGAGAGAAGCTGTTATTATCCCCATTTCACAGAAAAGGAAACTAATACAGAGCTTGCCTAAGAAATGTGTCCAGGGGTGCCTGGGTGGCTTAGTCGGTTAAGTGGCCAACTTCAGCTCAGGTCATGATCTCGTGGTTCGTGAGTTCAAGCCCCGCATCGGGCTCTGTGCTGACAGCTCAGAGCCTAGAGCCTGCTTCGGATTCTGTGTCTCTCACTCTCTCAAAAATAAATAAATATTTTTAAAAAATTTTTTAAAGAAAGAAGTGTGTCCCAAGTCCCACAGCTATTAAGGGGCCTCTCTGCCATGCACACGTGGCCATCTGACCTATCACACATAGTACCTGTGAAGATTCAAACTCACTGAAAGGCGTTCTGAAGGCAATTCTTAAATTTGGTGTAATTGACTCTGTTATTTCAATATAGTGCATCCAAGACAGCAATCCAAGGAAGACAGTTTACTGAGAACACAGCTTAACTGTACAAGTGATCCAAGCACCAACATCTTTCAATGATAAGAATTGAAGAGATGATCTATTTCTTGTAAAACACCATGGCCTTTCCTGTGATAGACAGTCCGTGACACTTCAAAATGAGTCTCTCAATGACTACATCCTGATTCCAAGGAGTTTATGATCCAACAGAAGATGCAATCTAACCATCTAGTGTTTGATTTTGCCTCCTTACTTCCTCCCATATGCCAGGTAAATTCAGTGCGGGTCCTCACCACCGGCCTCTGTCTGAGGTTACGTAGCCTCATCCTGATTTTCAAATGAAGACACAGAGACTCAAAGACACTGAGGATGCGGCTTGTGGTCTCGGAACTAGCGTGTGCGGGAGCCACGCACACCCGCAGGCACAAAGGGTGGCCCTACTCGAGGACACCCAGTGCAGAGAAGGGAGTTTCTGCTGAAATGACACCCTTCCTCCACTCGCCAGGTGGGACCCCTAAAGATTGCCTGTCAAGCCACCAGCTCACCTGCCCTGATGGAGCACATTTTTCTCGTTAGCACAAAGGCACCAAATGGACCAGCTTGGACCCGACCAACTAAAACCGAGTTCATAGATGCCAAAACTTACGTTCCTAATCATCTCCAGGGCAAAGATGAGGACGTTACCAGCCTTGGATGAGTTTCTCAGCCTCTTCTGTACTTTGGTTTTCTCAACCGTAAAGTGGGGATAATAACAGCATTCTCCCTTCAAGGGTTTGATGCGAGGATTAAATGAATTAGTACCTGGCAAAGCACCTATAGCAGTCAGTGCCTGACACACAGCTGAAGTGAGCCATGATTATTACTTACTATACATTTTATCATCATTGTTAACTTTACATCACTTTTGTGCATGCTTAAAACCCATCACTTGCCCTCCCTCCCTAAACTGCATTGGAACCAGATCGCTGGTACCTGTTTTCTCTCAAGCAGAGGCCCACAGGTCATCCGCGGAGACATGGAGCTCCTTCCTGCCTTTTCAGCGACTGTCGTAATGGGAAAGAACTCAAGTTTGGGATCAAAGTCTACCTTGAAGACAATGCCATCTAAAAGCGAAGCAGGGAAATGCCAATACTTTTGTTTTCCTGCTCTGCTATAGATGGGATGTGTCATCGTTGTTTTCCATTCTGTGATTCAGCCTTCCTTTCTGTAAATGAAGAGGCACGCCCCTGGAGTAAGAGAGAGGCTGCGATTGTCTCGGATTATTCACAATGTCTGCAGAATCACGCCGCCACCCACTCACAGCAATCTCGTGTGGTCCTCCAAGATCAACAGCTGTACAGTCACCGAGGGTAATAAACAAAGTATAAATAGACAAGTTGCTGGCGGGGCTTTGCAAACGCTGCTGGTGTGTACCTGATGACAAAGGGAAAATTAGTCCCTTCCCCAAAGTCCAGAGTAGGTATTTTAGGGTGAATCATGCTTAAGTAAACCTCTTCTGTGGAGTTTATTGTGCTCTTGGGACTTTTCCAGAACCTTTATCGTAAGAGGAACCCTGGAGGTGCTTAAACTCCACCTACATAAAATCTGATTAAAAAAAAAAAAAAAAAAGGTATGCCTGTCTTCACTGAAAGTGTTGAGCAAAAGAGATTGGGGGTCCTAACTGTTCTCTGGCCAATGGTTTACATGCACGAGCTTGGCGGTTCGCTTCTCTTTCCTCACCTATAGTGTGAAGGTTGCTGACTCTGACCACCTCCAGGTTTCTATGAGGATCCATTGAGGAATAATAGGAGGGGCTCCTGGGGGGCTCAGCCGGTTAAGCATCCGACTTCCGCTCAGCTCCTGATCTTACGGTTTGTGAGTTCGAGCCCCATGTCGGGCTCTGTGCTGACAGCTTGGAGCCTGGAGCCTGCTTCTGTTTCTGCGTCTCCCTCTCTCTCTCTGCCTCTACCCGTGTCTCTCTCTCTCTCTCAAAAATAGATAAACATTAAAAAAAAAAAGAAATGATAGGAGAATAATGCATGGAAAAAGCAACAAAATCTAACATTAGGGCCATTTCAAGGGACATTTTCTTTATTTCATTCGATGAATGAAAGCCAAGTTTCTTGCAAGATTCTCATTTAATAGAAGCATATTCCAAAAGGTAGGTGCAAACAAACTTCTCTAGTACTATTGTGTCAGTCTGGAAACCTCAGGGACACTGACAACCTTTTGCCGACCGGCGGTGTATCCTATATAGTTAGAAATCCCAGCCTTGAGAAGGTAATGTGTCCGCTCCACAAAAGTCAAGAGCCACCCAGGCCGGTCATTTATTCCTCCCGCGCCTGCGACGAAAGCTCCAGTAATGAAGCTGCTAAGCCAGTGGCTCGCCAGCAGCCTCGTTGTGTTGAATTCCTGGTATCTAAGCAAATAGAGGTGGATGTGTTCCTTCGTTTCCCCATCCGCACCCTCCCCAGGAGGGGGAATAAACCGAACAAAAGTAACAGAACCCCCCTCACAAAAAGTCACACACACAATCTAGCGAAACTTCTACTAATTGATCATCTGAAAGTAAGAAGGTGACCAGGTTGTTGTACAGCTGATTAACCCAAGACCAACTATTTTTGTGCCTAATCTAAAGGCCCCTCCAGGATCTGTCGCATCCCTGTCGTCGTCTCTGAAAGGGCTATGATTTTCCTTTTAATACTCAAAGGTATAATTTGATGCCTTAAGCTAGTATTTTTCTAAAAGATAAACTATAAAAACCATCGGTCATTTTAGATGCTTCTTCTCAAAAAAAGAAAAAGGTTAACAACTTTAAGCAGAGTACAACCGTGAGAGAGAGAGAGAGAGAGAGAGAGAGAGAACCGAATGTGTTCCTTTTATTCAACAAGGAAGTTTCAAACCCCGTTTTAAGCAATCCACCATTTGGGGACAGGGTCGAATTCTGTCAACCTTCCAAACACGATTTAGGTAGGAATGTCCAAACCAGGAAGTCATTGTGCCGGGGGCCTTCTAAATCTTCGAGGCTATAGGGCTTTCTGATTATTATAAAGCTGATTCCTGGAGGGGTTTTTGTTTGTTTTTGCAAGTTATTTTTATTTGTTTTTTTTTTTCTTTTAGAGTACACAAGCAAAGGAAGAATGCTGCAATATATACGAGAGAAAAATAAAAAGTTGCCCGCCTCTCTCTCTGACACACACACCTTCCTCCGCCCCCGCAGGCTTCTCATCTACTTCCTGTGTTAATGGGGAGTGTATTCTTCCTATTCTTTTCTCTGTATTTTTACAGAAACACACACACACACACACACACACATGCAGATACATGCCTTTTTAAGGAAATCCTATAGTATTCACGTGTCTACAACCGTGTTTTAATCAACATCAGCCTTTGTGAATCTATATAGCCCATCTCACACCTCCAAGCCTTTGTTGAAGGCACTCCTGTTCACTTAGAACCACATTAATTTTCCACTGCCTTCTAGAGGCAACTTCACATCTCAAGGAAGCTTTCAAGCGAGCAAGGGGAGGCTCACTTCCTCTCTCAACTAGAGGAAATAATGCTTTCACGCTTTGGAAACGGCATTACTATATACCCCATTGCCCTATTCCAGGCTGAGTACCCAACAGACAAATTATACTCTTCCCGTTGGCCGTGGCTTTGAGCTTTCAGGACCAGAGCAGCCCCCCGAACCCAGAGAGAGAAATCAGCAAGAATTTTTTTTACAAGGTGCCGTGCCCTGATGGAGACAGAGGTTTAACCACAATGACAAACTGCTCAGCTCAACGCTGCCTCGCTGGAAAAGCATCTGTTTTCTTTCCCCCGCCTGGTAACTAGTGGGTTTTGTCACCTGATTCATAAAGATGAGACTGCTGGAAACAAGGCTCCAGGAAATAGAATAGCATAGAGCTACTTTCTGCGTCTTGGTGTGTCTGTGTGTGGGCATGTGTGCGCATGCATGTATGTACTCCACGCGTGCGTGCATAGGTGCACGTGCGACTGTGTACACACGTGTGTGTGTGTGTGCATGCGTGCGTGCGCACGTGTGTGCATTGTGTGTGTACGTACATGCATGCTTCTGTGTGCATGTGTGTGCATGCATGTGTATGCGTGCGTCTGTGTTCGTGTGTGCACGTGCATGCATACGTGTGTCTGTGTCTGCATGCATGCGTGTGTGTGCGTGTGTGCATGCATGCATGCATATTTCACATGCACACTTACAGCGGCAGCACTTGGCCTGGAAAGATATTCTTCCCCGGGAAAAGCAGGAATCTCCCAGCACCAGGTAAACCAGCCCAGGGTTTGGAGCAAGACCCAGTCAGCTTCATTTACTCCTTAATTCAACCAGTCACCAAGAACCAACCCCCTCGTTCAAGACAGGCTCCCGGTTACAGATGCGCCCTAGGGATCGGATTCCTGGGTTCAAAGCCGGGCTCTGCCGCGCGCTAGCACAGGTATCAGCCTCTGTGTTCCTCAGCTTTAAAATAAGGGAAGGTACGCGTCCAAATCTCTCATCCAAATCCTGGGCGCCAAATAGGATTTGGAATTCCGAATTTTCAGATTTTAAAAATGTAACGTGACGCTTGGGCCGTGTTCCACGGGGTCTCCTGCAGGACCCCGGGGCAGGACCCAGTGATCTACCGCATCGACGGGTGTGCAGAGAAATGCGCAGAGACTGAATTAGGGAGATGCATGCACGCAATCAACGGGCTCACGTTCATTCAAGTTGTGTTTTGTAGCCGGATGAGGGAGGTCACATCAGAGTTGTTTTTTAAAAGTATAGCTTTTGGAAGTTCAGGTTTGTGGACCCTTCCTAGCATCTGCCTCGTGGAGCGGTAAGGAGGGTCAAATGGGAGGATACCTGTAAAACATACTTAATAAATAGTCACTATTTGCTGAGTGTCCACTATGGCCAGACTGCACTAGAGCCAGTGACCTATATCCACAACCAAGGTCAGCACCTGTTTCTGAAGAGGGTAAATATCTTCACTTTGTGAACCATACAGTCTCTATCATAACTATCCTCCGCTGTTAGGGAACAAAAGCAGAAAAGAATGAATGTGTCTGTGTTCTAATAAAACTTTATTTATTAAAAAAAAAAAAGACAAGAGGCCAAATCTGACCCACGGGCTGTCCTTTATGAGCCCCTGATCACGACAGACGTGACTCTAGCCCTTCCTGGGTACTTGCATTTGAATGCAGAAGACAGTCAACTAATCAAATAATAAAAGGAAATGTCCAGGCTGATCATGATAGATACTGAAAGGAAATAGAATGTGCATTTAACAGGATCTGCAGGCGTGCACTTTCAAGTCTCAGAAGTGCTGGTCTGGTCCACCCCTTTCTTCCCCAGAACAGGACTTTACACTGCTCACAGTCAGGGAGGACTTTTAATCTTTCTAACTCCCCTAAAAGGTGGGTCTTACGAAACCCATTTCACAGATGAGAAAACTGAGGTTCCGAGGGTTTAAGTCACTAATTTCATATCGCCCACGTTGTGTGTTCTGGAATAAAGTTTTAGACTCAAGCCTTCAGAATCCCAAGCCTGCACTCTTAACAAATCTTTTTTTCTTGCTTTGTAGGAAGTAACAGGAAATAGTGTCCCTTCAGTAAAATCTCCTAAGCCAACAGTTCTCAAATGTTTTGATCTCAGGACCCCTGAACACCCTTCAGAACTACTGATAATTCCGAGGAGCTTTTATTTACAAAAGTTAGACCTATTTATGTTTATCTGTTCAAAGCCAAATCTGAGAAATTTTTGAAATGTCCATTTTTTAATTCATTTAAAAATAACCATAACAAACATCTTACCTATTAACATCAGTAACATATTTTTGTGAAAAATAACTATTTCCCCACCACCACCACCCCCCAACATTTAGTGAGTAGCATGGCTTTGTTTTTTACATTTTTACAAATGCCTTTAGCATTCAGCTTCCTACAAGGCAGCTTTTCTTTCAGGTAGTTGAATTTCACACATCATACAGTCCCTGGAAACCCACTTTAGCTTGTGAAAAAGTGAGGTGGAAACAGGAAAAGCATTTTGCCTTTTGGCCCCAGCATGCTGTGGGGTTGTTACTTTCTGTAGGTTCTGAGGGAGACACCTTGGCGTTCCTTGGCTTGTGGCTACATCACTTTAATCTCTGTCTCTGTCTTCACACAGCATTTCCCCCTTGTTTCTTAGCCTCTGAATTTTCTTCTTCTTACAAGGACACCAGCCCCTGAATTAGAACCCCCTCCCCCAGTCTAGTACCGCCTCGTCTTAAGTGGATTCCATCTGCAAAGGCCTTTTTCCCGGGGCAGCTGGGAATGATGTCTGGAGTCACACGGAGATGGTCTTGTGCAAACAGCACTGATGTCCTCTCAGGGCTCTAGATCAGGGGCCAGCAAACTAGAGCCACGGACCGAAACGTGCTGCCACATAGTCTAAGGGCCCAGTAGCTATGAATGGTTTTGCATTTTTCATTGGTTATGTAAGTATCTGCATCATCTGCTTGCTGCCTCTTGCCTGGCAAAGCCTAAAATATCTATCTGGCCCTTTACTGGAAAAGTTTGCCAGCCCCTGGTTTAAACCCTGCTGTCTACACCAGACCCACCGCCCACACAGGTTGTGGATGTTGGGTTCTGCTATTAGAACCACAGTCAAGGCCACCAATGATGAAGGAATGTTAGCATCACAAGTCACTAATGTGGGCTCCACCCAGCCCATCCCTCCTGGCATCACTAGGTTCCAAACAGAAGTTCGGGGCAGCTGTCTCTGATTGGCAAGTGCCAGGCCACGTGTCCACACCCTGGCTGGCTGCCAGGGGTGCTGGGAATCCATCTTGCAAATGTTTCACTCCTGAGGTGAAAGGTGGGCTCTGCTTTTCAAAACCCAAAGGGAAGTGACTCCCCAGGTTTAGGAAATAGGCCACGGCAGTGGAGGAATTATAAAAACAATAAGCACACTATACCTGATGAGGACGCATAATCTCGGAACTTTCTCTACTAGACACAAAAGAGCAAGAGCCCTGACAACTAGCTTTTCGATCTAACTCCGTCTACACTGGCCAAAGATCAGTTAGATATTTTGCCAGCTTTCTCATCTAAATGTAAAACATGAACCTCGGACAGTTGGTCTTAACCTTCTAGAAAAACCTAAGCTAAAAGATTACCCAAACCCTTGGAATATGACTTCAGTGTGGGCGGTACCACCGTGGGGCCATTATTTTCACAGACTCTGCCTCTGCCTTCGGGGAAATGACTTCAGCTCTGGATCTTGTCTGAAAATCAGAATTAGGATACCAGCAGATACTTTACTGAGAGCTCACTATGCATGGGTTCGAGGCTGGTTCACATGCCTGGCTTCCTTAATTGCCACGATCACCATGACACCCATTTTGTACATGAAGCTATCTCTTTCGCCTCCAGAGATGGAAAGGTACCGCACTGCAGTCTACGTGAGGGCACCCCTGGAGAGCATTAGCAACTTTACCTAGGTGCACACAGCTAGTAAGCGACAGACTAGGTTTGAACCCAGGTTCACGGACAGCAGAGCCGACGGTAAGTTTTTTATTCCATTTGTGCTCCATTTTCCTTATCTGGACTTGCACCTTGTGAAGTTAGAAACGTACATAACCGTGGGAAGCCATAGGGCTGAAGGCTCACAAAACAAGATGATTTTAAATCTATCATCTTTCTTCCCACAATGAGCCCCGTAGCAGACACAGGTGGTTACCTTTCATTACAGAGTCTGTACTTGAAAATAACTTCAGTAGAATCAGTGTGATAAGCTGTCCGCGAAGTTCAGTTAGTTGAAACTCAGCAGGAGTGCGGTTAGCTAACTGGCGATCAAGAATGCATTGTTTGGGGACAGACTGCAAACACCAAGGCAGAAAGGACCACATTCCGGCAGTAGCTATGAGAGGTGTTGCCTGCAATTCAGAAATAGGGTATTTGGGGGTTTTGTTTTAATTTTTTTTTAATGTTTATTTTATTTCTGAAAGAGAGAGAGAAAGAGAGAGAGAGAGAGACAGGGGTGAGTGGGGGAGGGGCAGAGAGAGAAGGAGACACAGAATCCGAAGCAGGCTCCAGGCTCTGAGCTGTCAGCACAGAGCCCACCATGGAGCTCGAACTCAGAAACCACGAGATCATGACCTGAGCCGAAGTCAGACCCTTAACCAACTGAGCGACCCCGGCACCCCAGAAATAGGGTTTTTATTGATGAAACTAGTGACTGATGATAATTAGCATGACGACATTGACATTAGAAATAGATTTGCAAGGGAGTAGGCAAAAAAGACACGGACTTGCATTGGCGAAATTAAAAAGTATTCAAGACATGTGAGCTGACTAGAATGCGTTATAGGCTACAATAACCCATTACCTACCTATACCCTTCCCCTCTCCTTCCCCAGTTGAGCCTGTATCCAGCCACTGGATAGGAGGATTTCTGACTGCATCATGCCAATCAGACAGCACAGCATCCTGCTCGGAGAATATTATGCCTGCCTGAGTGAACCTTTCATTTAAGGTGTGACCAGGGCCCCTGAAGAAATGGAGCACTAAGACTTTATCCAGCTTCCAGGATAGATTGTATAAACTGTTTTGCACCTGCTTTGCTAATGAATGTTTGGTTGAAAGGGTAGTAAAATTTGGACAGACTAGATTGTATGGTAACTTGTACCTAGATCGTGGGGACACGCTCACCTCTGCCAGAAATAACCTAAGAATTGTTCCATGTCAGATTGGCTTAGATCACAGCACTTTCCCTGGTACCCAAGAGCCATCACCTGTGTCTTCCTTCCTAAGAGAATCCCGATTGGTTCAGCTATTCGTCAGCTGAGCAGCTCAGAGAGCGTGGGCCCAGGACCAGGAGATGAACCATGACTAATCTAAGCCAGGGGTCAGCAAACTATGGCCCACAGGTTAGAGCTGACCCATCACCTGGTTTCGTAAATAAAGTTTTATTTATTTAAAGCCCCACCCACTTAAAGCCCCACCCTCTTTCAAGCCACTGCAATAGCAGAATTGACTAGTTGCCACAGAAACTGCATGACCCACAAAACCTAAAATATTTGCTGTCTGGCCCTTTATAGAAAAAGTTTGTCACCTCTAGGATGGAACAGTGTTCGGCAAAGTGTGTTCTCTGCAACAGAAGCATTGGCATCACCTGAGAACTCGTGAGATAGGCAGACTCTCATGCATCACCCAGACCCAGCCTGGAATCAGATTATCTAGGGGATAAAACTTCCCACAAAGGAGGAAGGCCATGCCTGGCTTAGACCAAACACCCTTCATCCCTTGGAGCTGGGTACATTGCTGGCCAAACTAAACTCAGTTTCTGTTAGTAGAGAAGAAGAAGAAATAACTGTGGAGTAGGGAACTCCATTTGCCTGTAGTGTTCATTCCCCTTTGGTTACAGAACTTTAACACAGATAAACCGAGCCCCAAATGCAAGAGTTTGTGTGTTACTGTGAAGGGCAATAGAACAGGGGATGTCATTGGAGGTAGACAAAGGGGTAGGCAAGTCCTTTTACCTCCCTGAACTCTGGGTTTCATAAGTGTAATATAAGGACAATAATTCCAGACATAGAGTGTGCAGTCATGGGGGACGAACGCAGTCACAAGTAATGGAATAGCCTGCAAAAAGAGACAAATTATGGTCTAACCTCTGGAGGTAAGGAGTTCCAGCATTGTGCAGCACTGCGTAGGAGGACTAACAGTGCCATCAAACATTTAGCCTCTTTTCTCTCTCTCTTCTCCGCCATCTTCCATGTATTTTATACTCCCCTTTGTGGTTTCAAGATGGCCGCCTCAGCTCCAATCATCTTATGCTGATTCAGAGGCCGGGCACCAGGAAGGGAGATGCCGGCCTTCCTGCACACCTCTTTTGATGGGAGGGTGGGGTGGGGAACATCTTTCTCAGAGGTACCACCCTCCCCCAGCCGAATTCTGCTTAAATCTCATTGGCCAACACTGGTTTATATAGGCATCCCTAGACAATCACAGAGAAAGATAGGATTACTGTGATTGGCTTAGACCAGCAGGGGTCGGCAAACGTTTTCCAAAAGAGCCGGGCAAAAATATTTTAGGCTTTGCATGCCATATAACGTCTCTCGCTACTCCTTAACTCTGTTGGAATAGCATGGAAACAGCCATAGACAAGGCATGAACTAACTGGGTCAGACTGGTCCAGTAAAACCTTTTTCTAATAAACACAGGCAGTGGATGGGATTTGGCCCTCACGCCATAATTTGCCAATCCCTATTCTATACTCTACTCATTGAAAGCACAGGAGCTAGAGTCAGACAGATTCAAGCCAATTGGCTTTGCCAATTTCCAGGCATGTAACTGTAGACAAAGAGCTTAACCTGTGTTCCAGTTTCCTTATTTTGTACAATTGAAAATGCGTTCAGGAAACAGAGAATCCATCTAAAGATACAATAAATGTCCTCCTTGATAGGGTAGCTTCAGGGTTGGTTGATTCAATGACTGTAGTCCCAAGTTCTTTGCATCTTCTTGTTCTGCCCACCTCAGTGTATCGGCTTTGAACTTCAGATTTGCCTCTCATGGCTACAAAATGGCGGCCACGGTGCCAGGTGGCATATATTCATCTAAAAAAAATCTAAAAATTGGACACTCCTTCCCTTGTTTACCTTTTCAAGAGCAAGGATAACTTTCCCGGATATATACCCCTAGCCTGCTTACTTTACCTGCTCATTGGTGAGCATTATGTTACATAATTCCTTAACCTGTTATTACCAACAGAAATAAAATTATCTTGGGGGAACCTGGGTGGCTCAGTCGGTTAACCGTCTGACTTCAGCTCAGGTCATGGTCTCGAGGTTCGTGGGCTCGAGCCCCATGTCAGGCTCTGTGCTGACAGCTCAGAGCCTGGAGCCTGCTTCAGAGTCTGTCTCTCTCTCTCTCTCTCTCTCACTCCCTCTCTCTCTCTCTCTCAAAAATAAATAAACATTTAAAAAAAGAGAGAAAATTATCTTAACTGTTTAGACTCCTTTCATCACAATAGCTGGGGGTGAGATCCAGGCATTGACAATTTTTAAAAGCTCTGAAGATAAGCTGACTTTATGCGCAGAACTGAGAACCACTCATAATGACTAGTCAAAACGCCATCCCTTGGAACTGTCGAGGTTTCAACTCTTCCTGAAGTACGTAGCAGTCGGAAAAAAATCGAATTAAATATGTATGCATGTATGTGCATGTAAATTGAGTTTTATCTGCAAAGAAAATAATTAGCAATTACGATTAGGTAGACAACAGCCAGGGTCTGCTAAACTAATGATCTTATTTTTTTCGGTTACATAATTTTGAGGACAAAATACATGATGTCCTACATATTTTTTTCAAAAAAATTTTAAAGTTTATTTATTTTTGAGAGAGAGACAGAGCGTGAGCAGGCAAGGGGCAGAGAGAGAGAGGGAGACCCAGAAGTAAAGCAGGCTCCAGGCTCTAAGCTGTCAGCACAGAGAGCCCGACACGGGGCTCAAACTCACAAACTGCGAGACCATGACCTGAGCCAAAGTGGGATGCTTAACCGACTGAGCCACCGAAGTGCCCTTCTTGCGTGTATTTAAATATATATATATATATATATATATATATATATATATATAAAACATAGGGCTCAAACTCAGCTCAGGCCTCCAACATCTAGATAGAGTTACATGCTCTACCAAATGAGCCAGGCAAGTGTCCCTCTTGCATGTTTTTAAGCGGACATCTTAAATTTTTATTACAATTCAAACAAGTTCATTTTTATAGTAGGAAAATAGTAAATATTTTATAAAAAAAAAAAGAAAGAAAAGAAAAAAACCTGTCATAAGTGTATGTGATTAGAATCCCTAATTACATGAATTGATAAAATGACTCTTAACGAATGCATTGAATAGCACACACTAAATATGAAAGAAAACCATATAACATTTTTATCCTGAGGTATTCAGGTATTTTTATACCCAGTGTACATGAAATATTTGATGGTTCTAGAACCATTCCAGTTATATTTCTAAGTATCAACGATATTTTTATACTTCTGTGATTGTTCTAAATACAACTTAGAAAGAAATACATGTAAGATAAGGTAATAGAGGATGTCCACATTTAGGCACCTTGATTAATCATTAAAGGAGGGATTCTTGCATTCGTGAGTTCGAGCCCCGCATAGGGCTCTGTGCTGGCAGCTCAGAGCCTGGAGCCTGCTTTGGATTCTGTGTCTCCCTCTCTCTCTCTGCCCCTCCCCCCTTCCCCCGCTCTCTTGCTCTCTCTCTCTCTCTCAAAAATAAATAAATATTTTTTTAAAAGGAGGGTTTCTTTAATCTCTTTGTTTGCTACTTTGAACACTATTACACCGTCTCCCCTCTCAGTGCTGCCTAAAGTTGCTGACGGAGTGCAGACCTCTCTGTAATGTAGGAAGAGGGTGAATGTGAACCTAGGTATGCCGGAGCATTCCCAGGCAGTTTCAGGAATACGTAAATGTAATATAAACATGTAAATTCTGGAAATCAATTCCCCTAAAACTATCAGTGCGGCGTCCTTTTCTAAGACTATTCCACAATATCTCATTGGTTGTTTCGCAGATTAAATGCGATAACACAGTTAAGCAGTCAGCACTCAGTAACTGGGAACTATTATTATTATTTCCAGCCATAAATAAAGGAGGAGGCTCTTATTTCCCTGTCTGATGAGGGGAAGGAGATAACAGTGTTAGAACAGGGTAGACTCTCCCCTAACCTGTACCTTGAAAGCACCTATGGCCTTCCAGCTTGGACAGGTGGTAATGACTGTTGAATTGGTGAGAGCTGGAAAGAGTCAACGACATTTTTTCCCATCTCAAGGAACATGCCTCTGCTGCTCCTCTGCCTAGAACTTTCTTCCCGAGGCTAGATGTTCACCTTGTGGCATCTACCCATCTTCCTTGACCTACGACCTACATCCATCTCACATTGCTACCCCGACTTGGACACTCTCCATCCAATCTGTCCTGATTTCCTTCCCTTCCTAACATTCCTCGTCATCTGAAAATATCCTGGATTGGACTTAGATATCTGATTTGTTCCCTGCTGAAGCCTCAAAACGAAGCAGAGGGCGTGACACACGGTAGACCCCAAAGTAGGTAAGAATTAGCTGAACAAAAGGATTAGTTGAACAATAAATGACAGACCTCCTCTTAGAGGGAAAAGAGAATGGAATTTGGGGTCAAGACTTTGAGGTCAACCCATCACGCATTAGCAGGGACATGGTATGCCCCAGGACTTCATTGTTCTCATCGAAAAAAAATAAAATAAGAATGCTTTCCCTGTAGAGTTACCAGGAGGATTTGGTACCATGTAGTCAGGACTTAAGTCCACCGCGCCTGGCATGTGGGAGACACAGAAGATACTAACATGAATTTTGTTTCCTTTAAAAAAAACAAAACAAAAAACCTGGACATGTCGCTACACTAATCAATCCTAGAGCCCTCTGAAAAACTAAGCCACTGTTAACAACACCAAAATCTTAGCCTATGTGGCAAACGGATCAATTTCCAAGATCTCCAACTTCTCTTAGTAGGAAAGAAGAGAAAATAACCCCAAACCCCTTAGAGTTCATTCTCTTTTGGTTACAGAATTGTTACATTTATAAACCAAAGCTTCACATGCCAAGAGTATATATCTTACTATCAAATCTGGTAGCCTCTTACTTGAGCAACTTATTCTACTTGTAGTTTTGAAAATAACATACACTGAGGGGGAAAATGTTATGTCTCCTGCAACACTGTATTCCATTTCTTCATTATTCTGGAAATTACCCTAGAAATTTAGGCCTTTAGATAAGTGCTTACAAGCAGTTTCGTTCCACTGATATAAGGCGATGAAGGTGTTTTTTTAATTTTTGGTCTGTTTTAAATTTAGACTATAAGGGCTTTTCAGAGTTTGAGATGAAAAAGGGATAAGGAAGAAATGTTTGTTCGTTTGTTTTTAACATTCTGGAGCCCCTAACAGATTCAGTTTTCCAATAACTATGACTGCTTCTTTTTCCTGTTCAGCATCACATTAAAAAAAATAAAAAGAGGCATTCTGAGCAGAAGGAAACCCATGGGGTTAGGTGCCTGGGCTCAGGTAACCAGAGCAAGAATCTTTTTTTTTTTTTTTCTGTAAAAGGAATTCTTTTTCTGTAAAGGAATGGATAGTCAACGTTTTAAGCTTTGCAGGGCATAGTGTCTCTGTCCCTGTTGCTCAAGAGCCAGTCATAGGTGATATATCCCCACATGAGCACATGAGTGTTCCAGTAAAACTTTATTTATAAAAACAGGCATTGACTCAGAGTCGGCCATTGGTTGACAATTCGGTCGGTAACTGATTTGGCCAATTCTTCATTCATCTGCAAAATGGACATAACTACACTGCCTCATTTGGCTCAGAGGATACAATGGATCAGGGTATAAATTATTCCATGTAATTCTGTAATATGACATGTTACAGTATTCTGTAAATGTCACCTTATGGTCATTATCCTCATCTTCCAGTAAAGAAAGCCATCATGCAATCTGGAAGCGTCACACTCCCCGACACCAGGCAGCCTCCAGAAGAAGTTTCCGTTGTTGGGGGAGTTTAACTTTGTCCTCCTTAGCTTTTGCCTAAAAATGCCTTTTCCCTCTTTCCTAAGCAATTCCATTCAAGGTAGTCCTGGAAGAAAAACAGAGAGGAGTAGAGGGATGTAGGTGACCCAAACAGATGGAGCTCTTGGGGAGAAAGAGAATTCTCTATGTGCTCTACTATGTGCTCTATAGTTCTCGATGTCCCTACTATGCGCTCCCTCTGACCCAATCTCATCTCCTTTTTGGCAGAAGACTCTCTTCCCCCGGTTTACCCCGTCTTGAAGGAAGGCTTGAGCTGTCCTGGAGAGCATTTTTGGAAGACACATGGTGAAGTGTTGCTCACAGGAGCACCGTGGCAAAACCCATGTTTATTTCCTCCATTAGACAACAGCCTCACAGAGGAAAAAGATCTGGGATTTTGTTTTCCTTTGTTTTTCTTTGGGACGTTTTTCCTGCATCTGGGTTACCCACTTAAGTTTTTAGGATTTCTGGCATCAGGCACTTGGCTTTGTCTCTCATTTCTTTGTGCTGATTGTCAAATGCCCACGTATTATTTACACCTCCCTTTCTCTCTGGGGCTTCTAATCCCTCCCTTTCTTATTACTAGCATTTCTTCCTGGACCTCGCCTCCTTTTTTCTAACCAGCAGGAGAGCTCCGCCAGCCTCAAGATAAACAGCAAACAAGATTGTGAATTTCAATGACAAATACTGCGGGTCCTATATTCCCCAGCCCCACATAATTTTTAACTTGGGAACCGTAACTTCTTTGGTCTTCCTGCTCTGAACACTGGCAGGCCCGGTTCCTCTTTCATTTTGGCCTTGTTGCATCTCTTCCTGAATTAAATTTTTCAATTAGCTTGCTGGTTACAAGGCGTAGGGAGCTGCCCTCCTCTTTAACTCAAATTTCCTTCTTCCCAGGCGTAACACAAATTTGCTGTACACACTGCAAGACAAAGAACAAAAAGACCTCACTCGCTGAGCAAAAAGATTCAGTTGTATACATGATTTCACCAGGTTTCCAACTGTATAATGAAATCAGACTCCTCCCCCCGGAGGGGAGTTCCCTCCCCAACCTACTGCCGCACACAAAACCCCACCCACTTCTTTCCAAGGACGTACTTTGTTCTAAATCCCCAAGGCTTCACTCCTGCACACAAAAAAAGAACCAGGAAGCAGCACCTAAATTGTAAGAGTGAGCTGTGATCCTTCTCTGAGCCCCACCGTGAAAAGAGTAAATGGGACAGAATTACACAATATGTAGCAGGTATTTGTTAACAAGCAGGCACAGGATGTGATCGCAGTGATCCTCTGGGTGGGGTTGGGGGGGGGGGCCGTGAAAGGGAAACAGGACTTTTTTATTTTTCTTTCTCATGAGCCTCTCACTCTCAAGCTGGAGAAAAGATTAAAAACTACATGAAAGGGCACGTGTTCATAACAGATTCTTAATGGGTTATTAATTCTGTTTTAAACGCTCACTTTAAAAAAAAGAACTAATTCGATCAGTTCTCCTTTGGATTAAGGCAAATTTAAGGACAGGTGTTGGGGGCGCCTGGGTGGCTCAGCTGGTTAAGCATCCAGCTCTTGATTTCAGCTCAGGTCATGGTCTCTACTCATGGGTTTGAGCCCTGCGGCTTGCTATCAGCACAGAGCCTGCTTGGGATTCTATCTCTCCCTCTCTCTTTGCCCCTCCCATGCTTTCACTGTGTCTCTCTCAAAAACAAATAAATAAACATTAAAAAAAAAAAAAGGATAGGTGTGGAATAAAGCTGCTGCTTTCAGAAAGTGGTGAGTGTGTTTAAGCAAAGAAACACAGGGTGTGCACTCGACTGGAGTATTTATTACAGCCCTGTTTTCAGAAGTAGAGACTGAAATCCACCCAAAGTCCATCAAGAGGGATAAGTGAAATACTTAAAGGAACACCATTCAGAGAAATACTATGCCACCATTTAAAAAGTCCATTGTTTTCTAACATGAAATGCTCTGCAAAAGATCTAAGTGAAAAATGCAAGGTAAAGACAAAGAAAGGTGTATTTGATATACATATATGCTGATCTATGCGTAGACTATTTCTGGAATGATACACTGAAAACTGTTAGTAGTGATTGTGGGGGAGGAAGAAGACTTTCTCTTCCCCCAGAGACCCTCTGATTTGAGTCTCCCCCCTCCAACCAGAAGCCTGTATTTCATTTTTCCCAAAATGTATAGGTAAATTTTTTAAACCTCCATGTCATTGTAGAAAAATTGCCCATGATAGGCACTTTGATTAAAAAAAAAAAAGAAAAAGAAAGGCAGGGAGGTGCCTGGGTGGCTCAGTCACTTAAGCATCCGACTTCGGCTCAGGTGATGATCTCGCGGTTCGTGGGTTGGAGCCCCGAGTCGGGCTCTGTGCTGACAGCTCAGAACCTGGACTGTCTTCGGATTCTGTGTCTCCCTCTCTCTCTGACCCTCCCCTGCTCACGCTGTCTCTCTCTCTCAAAAATAAATAAAAACATTTAAAAAAATTTTTTAAAAGGTGTACAAGTGTCTATAAATATGATTCTGGTAATATATTTAAAACAAAGAGTTTATGTACACACACATATACTTGCATATTTATGGAACATGTCTGGACGGATATGTCATACTATTAAAAGTAGTTATTAGCTATCTCTACAAAGCTCAAAAGCTAGTGGAGTTAAATAAAGGGAAAGAGGAATTTTTTATTCTTTTACCTGGATTTTATACCGTTTGAGTCTTTTAGAGAGATTATGTACTGCTTCTATTTAAAATTTCAAAAACTAAAGTGAGGGGCACCTGGCTGGCTTAGAGACTCTTGATCTCAGGGTAGTGAGTTCGAGCCCCATGTTGGGCGTAGAGCTTACTTCAAAAAGAGAGAAAAAAAATAAGAGAAGGAAATGATCAAATACCGACCCCTAATGCATGAAAAATGCGGGCATGTCTTTCCACAGAAATGAAACTCCCGAGAATGTTCAAGGTAAATTTCTGCCTGTTGCCTCCTTAACAATGGCACATTGTACATTATTAGATATGCTGGAGTTTTTCTCCTTCCCCTACAGGCTCTTTGCTCGGACTGCTCCAAATTGTTTTCTGAGGTGTCCCGGTTGGCGTCTTTGTTCCAGATAGCCTGCCTGGAGAAGCAGGAATTTCTGCCTTCAGGGACATGGAAATGCGGAGTCGAGGAAAAGGCCTGGCTTGTTATAAGCAGGACTCATACTTGTATTTACTTTTCCTGCCTTGCACGGTTGAGCCGCCCTCGAATGACTCCATTAACAAGAATGAAGTTCCTTTATGACAAAATCCTGACTTTGGCTGTCTGCTGTTTTCTGTGAAGCATCGTCCTGTGAACAGGCTTCTGTGTAAGTCATATTTGATAGCCTGCCCCAAATGTGATCCCATGGAAATACCCTCTCCCTTCTCAATTAGCTCCAGGAAGACCGTGTTACATTTTCTCCTGCCTTAGGCATGCGCAGGAACATGTAGGAAGAGACACACTTGAAAGAAGATTGTTTAGAAAGTCTTGATGTGAGTCCCAGTTTCCAGGCGTTTACATTGTAACTTACCTACTGAAATAAACATATTTTGCAAGTGAGCATGATCTGTTCTCCCGGATTGATAACAAGCACATAAGGTCAAACCGCAGGACTATATTTCTGCAGGCTGCACTTTTCAGGCAAGGAAATACCAGGAATGAAGTTTACAACGTATCTATCTTCCAGCAGTTGGGGGTGGGGGGCTTCTCTCCCGGGCAGCGTGTTCTTTGCTTCCGGGAAGTTTTCTGTTTGAAGTAAGTACCCCTGCACCGTCTCCAACAGACACTTGGAAATTCTCAGCATTTAATTTATGACCTTATGAGTTATTTTATTCAGGAGGGAGGGGTTCAGTTTGGTAGCCAAATTTTTGCAAATGGGGACTGTGACAGTACGGTCTCTGATTTGAAATTGGAAGTGGGGGGCAATCTGTCGCGCCCCGTCTTCCTCATTGACAGATGGGAGTTTCCACTCATTTTGCATCCCTTGAAATTACAATGGCAGCGTTTGTAGGTATATCTGAGACATCATTTAGACTCCTTTAAATTTAGGTGGAATGTTAAAATAAGGGAAGACTTGACTGTCTCTCAAGATTCAAAAAGGATCCACGGGCTATTGTCCGACCTCCTCAGTGTCTGATTGACTAGTAGAAAACGCATCTCCATGGGAACAGATAAATGTCTGCTTTTCATGCCGTGAAATACCCAACTCAGCCCGCAGAGCCTCACCAACCTAGCACTTTATTTGGGCGGCTGTAAGCAGCCTCTCTCTTTTCATGTTCAGCCAAATTATCTGCCAGAATTTCTTTTCAAGTCTAGGGAAAGGAAAAAAAAAAAAAGAGTTTCCCCTCCCCTCCCCCTTCCTGCATGGAGTTAATTACTGTATTTTCATCTGGGAGGGTGGGAAAAAATGCACACTGAGCTGAAATAGCACACAAAACAACGGCTGGCATGTTGTATCTGCCTGTTGTCTATTAGCTGTTGGCAGTTTTTTTTTTTTTTAAGGTGTGATGGTCGGCTGCAGTATTTGGATAGTGTCAGGGAGGGTAATGATACAGCCTACCCACCGGCTGTGTCGGACTGTTTGTTTACCTTTGTGCCAGAGTCAGGCTGTGTGACCTTAGGCAAGTGGGCAGCGGCTCTGATTTAGTACTGTGACCTGAGATACGGAGGGAAGGGGAAGGATAGGGAAAACGGCTGGAGAGTCTCAGGTATCTGCCTCCCCTCCCCCCGCAAAGCCCCCAACATCTGCCATTTTAACTCCCTGATCACTGATCCAGTGCTCTGTGCCAGCAAAATTTGAGAACAGCTCTCCAGAGAGCTGGGGCTTTCTCGGGTGATTCCAGACACTTCCGCTTCTGTTCCTGGTTAAAAATACCACCGGAAGCAGCATTTTCTGATGAGATCGCTGCACTTCCAATCCAGCTTCTGAAGCAGAGGGGGAAAATAGATGAAAAGTGTGCCGGGGGGCGGGGGGAAGCGGTGAAATGCACATACACGCACACTCAAGTACCTATATGTGTTTTTTTCAACACACAAGGTCGAAATCTTAGGGGGGAGATATCTTAGCCTGTTTGATTCTACAACTGGGCACAAGAAATGTAGGGGTTCCTTATTTCACTGGAATCCATTCACCCGTTCCTATTATTCTGTCCTTTGTCCGTTCAGCTATTCGTGCCTTTGTCTTTCTCTTCTTCCTTAGCACCTCCACCCACCCACCCAACAAGTCTGAGCAGGAAACATTTAAAGACCAGTGAACTGCAAACCCACTAGGCATTTTTCAAAAGAATCCAGGTTAAAGATACCTGCAGTCAAGATGTAGCAATCAACTCTCAATTCCAGCTCTTCCGCAGACCTGATCCCTAAATATCAAAAACCCCAGTGGTCTTTATCTGGACCAGCTGCTTCTGATGTCTAGAAGGAATGTGGTACATCAAGTGTGTGAACACTGACTCTATTGTATCCAAACAGGCTGATTGAAGCCTGGATAATTGGCATGTAACCTTCTCTATTAATAGTGCAGACAGATATGTGAATTAGCTGAATCCCTCTGACATATGCCACGTATTAGCTAAAGGGGCTTACAATTCTCCGAACCTCATGGATAACTATTACACCAATAATTAGGTTTTAGAACTTGATAACTTTGGGGAGAAATCAATAAATAATCGGGAAGCTCCCTACAGCTTCTGAATAAGGAGTGGCTCATTATTATTACATCTGGGGGTTGAGGATTTGGGGATTTGGGGTGTGTGTGTGTGTTGCTGATGCCGAGTTTCTGGAGAAGACTGGTAAATTTGGGGATTCTTTGTTTACCGTCTATACTCATCGAGGTATTGAATAGCAACATACACTTGTCGTGGCCTGTTTAAATGTCTTGTAAAGGCATAGACCCTGAATGAGGCCTGGGAAATACTGAATGAGGCTATTTAGAACCATACCTTCCTAAACAGTTGGCTGGTGTCACATCAATTCTTAAGACTATGTGGGCTGATGGTAAGAGCATAAAGTGCAGTCAGATCATCCAGGTCTCAAGTACAGCTCCCCACCGTATGAGCTTGTGACCTTGGGCATTTGTTTAACCTCTCTGTGCCTCAGCTTTCATATCTGGAAAATGGGGATAATACATGTTCCTATCCCACTGGGACTTCGCAAGGATTAAATAAGTTGTTAATTCATAAAATTTTCAGAACCATACAGAGTATAAGTAAGCACTTTCATCTTTTTATTTAATTTATAAGTATGTCCTGAAAGTGTTTTTCAAACTGCAGGCTGTGACCTATCAGTAGGTGGTAAGAGCACTTTAGTGGATCCCAACTATCACTTTTTGGATAGGATAGGAAGGATAAGAATTGTTCTGTAAAACGTTTGCTATGTAAATAAATGTGTGTGTGTGTGTGTGTGTGTAGTGGGTCCCAAAGGAAAAGTGTACCTAATTCTTTTAGTGGGTCAAGTTAAAAATGGGAACAACCTGCAATCGAATATTTAAAACCTAGTAACAACCTAAGGCATCAATAGGAGATCAGTTTAATAAATTAAGCCACATGTACCCAATGGATTATCAAGCAGTTGTTCGTAAGAAAGAGGTCAGTTCCCGTGTGCCAATTTGTACCACTCAGAAATATTATTTTGTAAAAAATAAAAACATTGCAGACCTGTGCTTATTTCAGTCCTGTTTACATAAATAAAAAGGGCTGTGTTGCGTGTGGGTCTGTTTCACTTTATTGAATCTCCCTCTGCTGACTGCGCGGACCCTGTGCTGAGTGGAGTCTGGTCTTGCTCGGGGTTCGCCCGCTCGGAGCTTTCGCACTACCGTGCACCCAGGGGAGCAAGCCAGAAGCCTTGGAGCCACCTGCCTCTGTCTCTCCCTCACCATTAGGGACCCCAGATCCATTCACGCGGCTCCTGCTTTACCCCTCAACCCCTATTCCAAGCTGCTGGCATCTCTCCCCTGGGAAACCACATCAAACTCCCAACTAGTCTCCCCGGAGCCTCTATCCCCCCTCCCATGCCTAACCAGTCTCCCTGCCACCTCTTAACTAGTTGCCTCCAGTCACCTAACTAGTCTCCATGAATGTGCTCTTACCTCCTTTCCTCCCGTTGTCCCAGTGTGGCCGGAGAAACATGACTAGCCCTTCTCCAACTTGTTTAAATTCTTGCCATGCCCTCCCGGTTGCTTTTGGGACAACGACCAAAATTCTACAATAGCTTTTCCATTCGTTTCCTACAAATGCCATAGCAAAGCACCAAACAAACAAACAAAAAACTGGGTGGCATAAAATTATTCTGAATTTTCTTTTTTTAATATTTATTTCATTTATTTTTGAGAGACAGAGTGTGAGCAGGGGAAGGGCCGAGAGAGAAGGAGACACAGAATCCGAAGCAGGCTCCAGGCTCTGAGCTGTCAGCGCAGAGCCCGACGCGGGGCTCGAACTCACGAACCGCGAAATCATGACCTGAGCTGAAGTCGGCTGCTTAACCGACTGAGCCACCCAGGCGCCCCTGGACGGCATAAAATTACAGAAACACATCACTGAACAGTTCTAAAGACTGAAGTCCAAAAGCAAGGTGTCAGCAGGGCCGTGTTCCCTTTGGAAGCTGTAGGGGGAGTCCTTCCAAATAAGATCACCTCGTGAGTTCCTGGGGGGTAAGATTTCAGTGTATCTTTCAGTAGAGACTCAATTCAGCCATAATAGCCTTTGAGCCTCTGCCTGGCCGGGCCTCTGCCTCCCTTTCCGGGCTTCTCCCCGACCATCCCGTCTTCTCTTTTAGCTCCACCCACACGGGCCTTTTTAAATGGTCCGGGTAGCCTCCTACCACAGGACCTTTGCTCAAGCGGTTTGCTTCCCCCTGTCCAAACTGCACTCCTATTTCCCCTCCAGATCTCCCCTCCCTTGCCCCTTGGGGATGCCTTTCTCTGATGCTCCCACCCCGGGACCAAGCCAGGTTCCTCGGATCCTCACGTAATGTCGTTACACCACCCACTTCTTGTTTGTCACACTTGTCAAGACTGCCGTTTTGCGTTTATCTGTTTGTTTGATCGAGGTCTGCTCTGCTATAATACCACGAGTTCTCAGAAGGCTGGAGCAGGGCTATGAGCGCTCACCTTTTCATTCTCCTCTCGTAGCCCAGTACATAGCGCCTCGTGGGTGCTCAACCCAGCACTGGTGGGTGCATGGGTGGACGGGAGTTTCCAAACTGTTTCCCAAAACAGTTGCACCATTTTACATTCCCACCAGCAACCTGCGAGGGCTCCAGTTTCTCCACGTCCTCACCAACCCTGTTAGTTACCTTTCTTTTTTTATGACGGCCATCTAACAGGTCTTATTCTTTAATATGTCTTCCAACACCATCGCAGACGGTCTTTATTTTTTGCAGAAAGTTGTAGCACAGCTCCTCAAACAAACAAACAAAAAAATGTACATAAGCACATAAAAAAATTGGCCTACGATTTTTAAGACTTTTTGGGGCGCCTGGGTGGCTCAGTGGATTAAGCATCCGACTTTGGCTCAGGTCACGATCTCACGGTTCGTGAGTTCGAGCCCCACATCAGGCTCTCTGCTGTCAGTGCAGAGCCCACGTGGGATCCTCTGTCTCTCTTTCTCTCTGCTTCTCCCCACTCTTTAACACTCTCTCTTTCTCTCTTTCAAAACTCTTAAATACAGAAAGCAAACTGAGGGTGGATGGGGGGCAGGGGGGAGGGGGAAATGGGTGATGGGCATGGAGGAGGGCACTTGTTGGGATGAGCGTTGGGTGTTGTGTGTAAGCGATGAAGCATGGGAATCTACCCCCCAAACCAAGAGCACATTGTATGTACACTGTATGGTAGCCAACTTAACAATTATATTTAAAAAAATAATAGTTAAATGATATTATTATAAAATAAATAATAAACATTAAAAAATAAAGACTTCTCTGGAAACCACCTATATGTTATCTGGGGGTGGAGGGAGGGGAGTGTGGACCCCAGGTTACCATCACAAAATCCCAGTTTAAAAAAAGAAGTTGATTCAGACACAGATATAGAGAGCTAAGAAAGGTTGAAGCCCAGTGCTTCACTCAAGGCGACCCAGTTAATCAAGAAGATGGGAGAGGGCGCCTGGCTTGATCTCAGGGTTGTGAGTTCGAGCCCCACAATGGGCTTAGAGGTTACTTTAAATCAATCAATAAGAAAGAAAGAAGGAAGGAAGGAAGGAAGGAAGGAAGGAAGGAAGGAAGGAGTGGGTGAAAACCTCAGATGAGACACTCAGGCTCCAGAATCTTCCTGTGGGTTCTTATCTGGGTGTGGCCTTAGAGCAATTCTTGGGTCACCTGGGTGGCTTAGTCAGTTAAGCATCAGACTTTGGCTCAGGTCACGATCGCACGGTTTGTGAGTCTGAGCCCCTCGTCGGGCTCTCCACTCTCAGTGCAGAACCCGCTTCGGATCCTCTGTCTCCCTCTCTCTCTGCCTCTCGCCAGCTCATGCTCGCTCTCGCGCTCTCTCTCTCAAAAATAAACATGTAGGGGCACCTGGGTCGCTCAGTCAGTTAAGCAGCTGAGTCTTGGTTTTCAGCTCAGGTCATGATCTCACAGTCTTGTGAGTTCGAGCCCCGGGCTGGGCTCCACACTGACAGTACAAGGCCTGCTCAGGATTCTCTCTCCCTCCTTGTCTGCCCCTCCCCCACTTGCACTGCCTCTGTCTCTCTCAAAATAAATAAATAAACTTGAAAAATTTTTTAGTAAATAAATAAACACTAAAAACTTTTAATGTGTATTTTTAGTTTCCACCAACAAATGAGAAGGTGTGGCAGCCGTAGGATCGGCTCTTCAAATGGCACAAGATGACAGCGCCAAGGGGCAGCTGCCACTCCCACACTCTCCAGGGTGCCGCAGTCACCACCTTTCCCTAACGCCCTGCACTCGTCCACCTAACTCCGATCTCGCCCTTGCTAGCAGCTGCGTTTGTGGGTCAGGATCCAGGCAAAAACCAGACACTGTCCTGAAACGGGGAGGACTGCAAAAGCGTGAGCACGGTTCAGAGAAAGGAGTAAGACAAGGTGAACACTTGGACGCCGGCAATTTCACCAGGGACCCGGAGCCGCCCCCAGGCCAGAAGACACAGGGGTAGGGTGTGGTTGCCAGGGCCTGAAGAAAGTCGCTGTGGGAGAAAGGAGCCACCTGATAAGAGCGGTGACCTTCAGCAGAGGAAGCAGCCGACCTGGGGCAGGGGGGAGCTGGGGAAATAAGTACGTCTACCTCGCTGCCCTTCTGCCCGTCGCCCGCAGGTGCCTTCCACCGGCCAAACCCGAGTGGACACCAGAGGGAAAGAGTCTGTCCATACGGGCCAGGAAGGGAGGCCACAGAGCAGGGAGGACAAGGTTGTAGAGCAGATCAAGAGGAGACAAAGAGCAACATGTAACATGTCACTGGTCTCAAAATTATTCCTCTTACCAGGCGCCTGGGGGGCTCAGTCAGTTGAGCGTCCGACTCCGACTTCAGCTCAGGTCATGATCTTGCAGTTCGTGAGTTTGAGCCCTGCACCGGGCTCGCTGCTGTCAGCCTGTCAGCGCAGAGCCCGCTTAGGATCCTCCGGCCCCTGCCCTTTGCCCCTCCCCCACTTGCGCTTGCCCCCAAATAAATATTTAAAATTCTTCCCCTTATTATCTCTGGCTGTTAATAACAGATAATAAAAACCACTCTCTTCATTATTATATGTAGATTCCAGTTCCTCTATATTTTTAGAGCCTTTCCATTCAACGATGTAGAACCAAACTCCTTGTTTCTCCCCCACCATGCCTCATTTCATCTTTCTAGCATCCACTCAATAAACATTTTTTAATTTAATTTTTTTTATAGTTTGTTTATTTTTGAGACAGAGAGAGACAGAGCATGAGTGGGGGAGGGGCAGAGAAAGAGGGAGACACAGAATCGGAAGCAGGCTCCAGGCTCTGAGCCGTCAGCACAGAGCCCGACGCGGGGCTCGAACCCACGAACCGTGAGATCATGACCTGAGCCGAAGTCGGCCTTTTAACCCACTGAGCCACCCAGGCGCCCCAATAAACTTTTTTTTGTTGTTTAATTGCGTTGCAGGTCGCTGTTGCTCACTGAAGACAGGAACCGTCTTATTCATCTTGGAACTCCCAGAAGCTGGCACTCTGCCAGGCGTATAATAACTACTCAAAACCCGGAGATTGTGGGTGGATTTCCATGTATTGTTCTAACAGTGGAGGGGGGGCCCACAAAGTGAGTGGTGGAGAAGACATGTCATCTCTAATTGTTCCCAGTTATATCGTTCTTTCAAAGAAGTGAATGGTCATTCACCAGGTGGTAATGGTAATTCAACAAATTAATAATCGTAACCATGACAGTAGTATTAGACTAATATTTGGGGAGCACTTACTGTGTGCCAGCCACTTTATACATGCATATCATTTATAGTTAAGGCTTTCATTAATACTGTAAGTCGTGTAACATTATTCCTATTTTGCAGAAGAAGAAACTGAGGCATAGAGGAAGTAATTATCCGAGGTCAGTACTGGAGTCAGGATTGGCCCCCAGATCTGATGGATTCAGAATCTTCAGGCATAAATCCTGCCTCTTCATAGGTAACATAGCCTTAACCACCTATTGCTTCTAGTATATGTAAGTTGAACGATACATCTGTTATCCTTATCAACGTGTATCAGAAGTTTGGTTATGCAGCGAGTAGAGACCTGACTCAACCTGTGGCTTAAGCTTATAAAGGTTGCTTCTTCTTGATGACAAGGGGTCTAGAGGTCAGCTACTGCTGGCTTTGGTTCACTGGCTCAGTGACGTAAAGGACAAAGTTTCTGGAGCAACTGGCTGGCTCAGTAGGTAGAGCATGTCGGTCTTGATCTTGGGGTCATGAGTCTGAGCCCCATGTTGAGCATAGAGCTTTACTTAAATGAATAAACTTAAAAGATGTTTATTTCTGAGAGAAAGTAGGGTAGGGATAGCGAGAAAGGGGAACAGAGGATCCAAAGCAGGCTCTGTGCTGACATGAACTCACAAACCACAAGATCATCACCTGAGTTGCTTAACCAACTGAGCCACCCAGGGGCCCCAATAAACTTAAAAAAAAAAAAAGGATTAGGTTTCTGACACGTTCTTGGACTTGGCCTCTTAGTCACAAAATAGCCACTTGAGTTCCAACAATCGTTCCCATGTTCCAAACCAGAAAAAAGAAAAGTGGAAGCAAAATACCACCCACCAGCTAGACAAGGCCTCTTTACAGAGCATTCCCAGACCTCTCGTCTATGTTTTCTGCTTTCACTGCAAGAATCACCTTTATTGGCAAGAGAAGAGGCTACCATTGGCCTCTACCGTATGAAGGTTCTGTCCTTAAAGAAGGAGAAATGGGTGGTAAAGAGGCAATTAACATTCTCTACCACAATCCAAGTAGTATCTGTTTATATCTATTCACATCTGGACCTTTATCTATTTATGCTTTACTCCAGGCTTTGATCAACGTGGCCCAGTACCTGCCTTTGTAAATAAAGCTTTATTGGAAAACAGCCATGTTCATTTATTTATCTATACTTTGTGGCTGCTTTCACACTACAAAGGCAACATTTAATAATTCCAACAGAGGCCGTCGGGCCCCCAGGCCCTAAAATAGTTCGTATCCGGCCCTGTTTGACTCTCTCCCTTTCTATCTTTGGGGAAATGCATTGCACCGCATGGTGACTCATTTCGTTGAACTGAGAATAGGCCCAAATATAACAGGTGAGCCAATAAGCAGTCTTCCGCCACGACTGCAGCGTTTCTCCGTCATTCCTGTGGTAGCGCCCGTTCACAAAGACCATTCAAGGACCATCTGAGCTCGAAGAGGCATTTCCCCTGACATCTGCTGCAAGGTCTGAGCAATTCCGTGCTGCCTGCCAGTATCTCTCACGACAATGACAATCATTTTCACTAAAGAATAAGCATACTTTTCGCCTCCAGATGCCCACAGACGTTCCGGGAGACTCACACACGGGAACAATCTAAAATTATCCAGCTTTGTATGTTATGGAAATAGTCTCATTCAAAGACAACTTCGTATTTGTTGTGATAATTACAAGTTTGATAAGTGCAAATTATCTGAGGAATAATTTGTGAAGAATTATGCACGAGCTTAGGGTATTGGGTAAAGGATAGTTTATGGCAAATCTATATAGATTTGAGACAAATCAAAAATATAAATCAAAGAACGCCTACCGTTCTTTCATTCGGTTCTCCATACGGGGCCGGTGTATTTTTTGCAAGGGATTTGCAACTGAATAAATCGGACAATTCAAAACATTTCTCTTTACCAGCTTACCGGCCCTGTCATGTGGCTATACCATAAACGCTTTATAACTCACTCAACTTGCTGGCTCCAAAATTGTGTTTTTTGGCAAATTTGCAGTTTTAGAGGACATTCGCAATACATCAAATTTTGTGGTCGGTTACACATGTTTAGTATTTTATTTTATTTTTAATTTTTTTGATGTTTATTTTTGAGAAAGAGAGCGTGCGAGCTGGGAAGGAGGAGAGAGAGAGGGGGTCAGAGGATCCAAAGCAGGCTCTGCGCTGTCAGCAGACAGCCCGATGCGGGGTTTGAACCCACAAACAGAACCATGAGATCATGATCTGAACCGAAGTTGGACGTGCAACCGACTGAGCCACCCAGACGTCCCTTTAATATTTTATATAACACTATTTTAAATTTTTTTTAATGTTTATTTAATTTTGAGAGAGAGTGACAGAGCAGGAGTGGGGGAGGAGCAGAGAGAGAGACACAGAATCAGAAGCAGGCTCCAGGCTCTGAGCGGTCAGCACACATCCCGATGCGGGGCTCGGACCCACGGATCGCGAGATCGTGACCTGAGCCGAAGTCGGCAACTTAACCGACTGAGCCACCCAGGTGCCCCTTTATATAATACTATTTTAAATGCATATAATTTTAAAAATTTCAAAAAATACCAAGTGTACATAATTCAAAGTCTCATAATGTTGATCCCACTGTATTTAATTTGAATATATGGATCCCAGCAAAATAGAGACTACAAATAGCAATCTGAAATGCTTTGGACAGAACCACCTATCCATATATCACAACATTTCTCAAACGTGGCACTTTGACCTCTGGGGCTAGAACATTCTTTGCTGGGTAGAATGTTTAGCAGCATCCTTGGCTTCTATTCACGAGATGCTAACAGCACCCCCCACTCTGTTGCGACAACCAAAAATGTCTCCAGACATTGTCGAATGTCTCCTGGGAGGCAAAATCACCCTTCGGTTAAAAACCACTGCTAGAACTCCGTTCCAGAGCATTTGTTTTGGACAGAAATCCAGATTCTCTACTATCTACTAGCTGCGGAAACTTAGGCATAATTCAACCTCTGCAGACCTCAGTTTTCTCTCTAGAACCTATACACAATAACAGCTTTCTCTCACAAGGTTGTTGTAGAATTAAAGGTGACGACGCTTGTAAAACAATAAATTCCGAAGACACAGTAGGTGTTCTAATTTTCTCATCCTTCTTAATTATCAATATATCGTTTGGCGGCAGAGTGCCCACTTTGGGCTTTGGAAGATAGACTCGTGACCAGCATAGACAAGTACCCCCAGGTGGGACTGACTGATATAAAAAACTCATGAGCTAATGAAATAAAATCTTTCTTTCCGAGTGAACTGAAAAATTAGATTTCACAAGCCACAGAAAAGATTTTTTAAGAACATTTTTTTAAAATTAACAAGCAAGGGGCACCTGGGTGGTTCAGTCGGTTGAGCGTGGTTTCCCGCTCACGTCATGATCCCAGGGTGGGGGGATCGAGCCCCGCATCAGGCTCTGCACTGAGTATGGAACCTGCTTGAGATTCTTTCTCGCTCCCTCTGCTTCTCTTTCCCCCAGACCCCTGCTTTCTCTCTCTAAAAAATAATAAATAAATAAATAAATAAATAGGCTTAAAAAAATAATTAAAAAACCTAACAAGTACAACGAGCCATCTTTTCCAATTGGCAGTCAGGGGAAAAGAGTACGGAAGCATCTTCCAGGCCAGTTCAGACGGCTTTTACGGAAACACAGCACCTTCTAGAATGACCGCAGGGTGTGCTGACAGTTGCTGATGCCAGCACGGGGCCCTCCTGGTGCCCGGGTAGAATAAACGTGTTGGCTCTTGAAAGAAAGAAGCAGGCAGATGGCTATACCAGCCCCAATTATTTTCAAGTCATTTCTCAAGTGTGTAAACTATTGGTACTATTGTCCGCCTCTCTGCTTTCGGGAGGTTATTATCGCCAGATTAGCTGTTTGAAGCATGCCCTCTCGCCTCTGTTGTGCTGGAGAATGAAGCCTTTCCTTGAACATGGCACTTCCAAAACAAAATGCTGGCACTCGAGAATACGTTTTATCACCTCTCAAGTCCTGAATGGGAAAATTTGGCTGAGATTCGCTTTTCCTGTTCTCTGAAATGTATGCATGGCTCCTAGGAATTTATTCTTCAGAAAGACTCCCACGCGTGTGAAATGGCGTACACGGCTATTTATTGCAGCGCTGTTTGCAAGAGCAGAGGGGCAGAAAATTATTTAAATGTTAATCCAGGGGAGACCGGTTGCATAAGTTAATTAAATGGAATACTATGTAGCAATAAAAATAGCAGGAGGAAGTTCTTCACAGATATGAAGCAATCTCCAAAATACACTGTGAAATAAAAACACACAAAACGTAACTGGTACCCATCAAAGAGATTGCTCGTATATACTCATAGAATAACGCTGGAAAGATACATGCGAAACTTGTAAAATACGTTTGCTCCAAGGAAAGGAACTGGTCACTTGAGACACAGTATAGAAAGGGATTCAACCACTTTTTGCACCTGATGAACTTGGTACTATAGCAAGTTTATATATATATATATATATATATATATATACACACACACACACATATACACATATATGTGTGTATATAACAAATAAATTTATGTATAATATATATTTTAATATAATATTTCTATGTTTCATATAAATGATTTTTAAATAAATAAGGAACTTAAAAGTTTAAATCATTTTTTAAATAAATATGTACTTAAAAGTTTAACTAGTACCTCCCCAAATAAAATGTATGACTGCAATATCGATGTGTCTTGGTGGAAGATGGGAAACAGTCTAAACTGCACTATTTTCTCCCTCCACACCCCCCCCCCCACGCCATGGTATTTTTATACAGAAATCATGTGAAATTTACAAAAGACGTTAAAAGATAGTACAGAGAGTTTCTGGGTCGCCTTTACCCGACTTCCCCTATTACGAACGTGTTACAGAACCATAGATCATCTACGAAAACGAAGGACTTTGACAATGATGCCATGCTGGTCACTAAACTGAAGACTCTATTCTGATTTCACCAGCCCTCCTACCCCAGCACCGCAGCCGGGGTTTCGCACTGCCCTAGTCTCCGTGGCTCCTGCGCCTCGTCCAATCAGTGACAGCCAAGCGCTACTGTTTTATAATTGGCTCCGTTCTCAGCCAATAGGAAGAGTCGGAGGGAAAGGCCCTGCCTGGGCCTGGGCGCCGCTGGGACCATCCAGCAGAGCAAGCGGGAAGCAGCGCATCTTCTGGCGGAGCGCCTGTCTGGGTGAGGGTCCAAGCAGGACTTCTGACGGTAACAGCTGAGTTTTACGGAGAGCGTCTTCTGTTTGCGAAGCACTGTGCTAAACACTATTGGAATTCCCCCACCCCGACAGCCGCATGTGGCAGGAACTGACATGAACCCCATTTTACGGATGAGAAGAGAGGGAACGTGTTCCATCCCACACACATTTGATGAGAACTTGGGTTGAAATAGGGGCTTCTGGCTCCTGCTTCGTCATCTACACGCAAAAAGGTATCTTTTGTACATAAGGCAACTTACTTAATCTCTCTCCAGGCTCAGTTTCCCCATCCATTAAGTGGGAAGAGCATTCCCCAACTCGCGCTTTGAAACTCACCTGAGGTCATGGACTCTACTAGGGCTTCCTTGTTTTGTTTGTCTGCTTTTCTACTGGGTATAAAGCTGTGTCTGCCTGTGGCTAGAGGTGAAGAAGTTGGCCCAGGTAGAAAGTCAGTGTAGAGCACTGTGCAAGAAGAGATCCGTGGAGTCTGCCTAAGCTGCAGGACCAGGTTTTTTTTTTGTTTTTTTTTTTTAATTTTCCTATCGGTTACAGTCAGACGCTTTGTAAAACACAAGAGATATTGAATAATGGGGGGGGGGGAGGGAGGAATGGAGGGGAAAAAAAAAAGCAATACCCTACAATGTCCAAGTCCAACTTCTTCTTGGAGTCCATAGACATACAGCTAATCTTGTCAAAGTCCGCACACCAGCCCCGTGTAAGGAAACAGAAAACAGCTCTGGTTGTAAGGAAAAGCTCGAGCTCTGTGCACGGGCCATTTTGTACACTGCATTGTATGTTTAACATTTTTTTGCTGTGCAAAAAAAACCAGCTCAGCCTCGTCAGACCTGCCGAGTGCTTCAAAGGAGCTGGAAACGTTCATAGGAAAGTCTCCCCGTTTGTAAACGCAGTGAAATAGTGTTTCAGAAGAACAGTTAACTGTGTCAGCCAACTTGTGAACAGCTTCCTAATTTGCAGGGCCCCTGGTTCGAAATGATTAAGAATTTCAAGACAGTGACAGCCAAGTGAGCATTTAACTAAGCGTGGGGCTACTCAGCGCGTGCACCCAGGAAGCTGATGTGGCCCGTAAAGGCCCAACAAGACATCTTTGCGTCAGTTTTTCATGAGAGAAGGGACTGGTTCCTGCAAAACTCCCATGTATAGGCCCTGCCTTGTCTAGCAAGGGCTCGAGGATTAGAGGAGATGAGGCTGTGTGTGGATGAATGGGGAGGAGCAGACATGTGTAGCGCATCTCGGCAGCTCTAAACAAATACAGCAATCGCTATTTTGTGGGCCAGGAAACAAAAAGTTCTTAATCTCGAGGGGCGCCCAAAAAAGGGAAAAGAATTGCTATCAGTATCGAGCGCTTACGTGCCAAACACCTTTCTGAGCATTTTAGAGCTGTTCACTCAGTTAGCCTTCATAAAACCCTCAGAGGCAGGAACAACCATTCTGCCCATTTTAGAGATGAGGAGACTGAGGTACGGTGAGGTTAAGTAACGTGTCCAAGGTCACACAGCCAGGAAATGGTGGAGTCAGCGTAGGTGTTTAGGCCGTCTGGCTGCAGAGCCTGCACCCATAACCACCGGGCTGCCTTGCAGTGAATGGTTAGGCTTCCAGAGAGCTCCATGGCATCCTCAGGCTGGTGGGGGGCAGTTTGGCCAAGGAAGTTTGTGCCAGACCCCAGATGGGTTGAGAGGGATGGTGAGGAGGGAACCGACAGCAAGTGTACTTGGTGGGGGAGGGGAGGTCTGGAGCGTGAGGACCACTGATGGGTCCCAGTGGCCCCTGAGAAAATGGATCTCCACATGCAGCTCAAGGAGGCTGTCTGTCCTCTGGAGACAGAGACCAGGTTGGAGAGCTGGTGGGAGGGAGGGGGAGGGGCATAGAGGGGGATGGGGGGTGGAGGGGGGAACGAGGGACCGGAAAGTAACGTGAGCCAGAGTGACCTTGGAGACATGTGGGACAAGGGAAGGAGAGTGAGGAGAAGGGGGCAGAGGCAGAAGCGTCTGAGCAAACTAGAAGGTCTAAGGCGCATTCAGTGGGGCGCCTGGGTGGCTCTGTCGGTTAAGCGTCCAACTCTTGATTTCGGCAAAGGTCATGATCTCTCGGTTCGTGAGTTCGAGCCGCGCGTTGGGGTTTGCACTGACTGCGGAGCCTCCTTGGGATTCTCTCTCCCTCTCTCCTTGCCCCTCCTCTGCTCCCTCTCTCTCTCTCTCTCTCCCTCTCTCAAATAAATAAATAAAGACTAGAAGGGTTTGGAGCATCTGAGTGACCCAGTTGGTTAAGCTTCCCACTCCTGATTGCATCTCAGGTCATGATCTCACAGTTCACAGGTTCGACCCCAGCATCGGACTCTGTGCTGGCAGCAATGAGCTGCTTGGGATTCTCTCTCTCTCTCTCTTTCTCTCCGCCCCTGCCCTGCTCGTGCTCTCTCTCTCACTCTCTCTCAAAATAAATAAATAAACTTAAAAAAAGAAAGACCAGAAGGATTTGCCACTGCCCCAGCAGTAAACCTCCTGCCCCAGCTCCCCGCGAAGTGTCCCGCAGAGCCCACATTTTCTCCCAGCCCCCGGTTCAGGTCAGGCCAGGCGCTGGTGGCTTCCAAACAGGCACCACTTTCCAACGCTCAGTCATTCACACACCGCGCCCGGGAGGCACGGGCAGGACCTTCAGGGATGTGGTTTGGAGGGAGAATGGGCCCTGGTGCCTCGCACAAGTCCCCGCCCAGCCACACCCCTGAGCCAGCTGCGGGGACTCCTCTGTTGTCCCTTAAACTTCCATTTGGGGCAGGTACGGGAGCCCAGGGCACGGCCCCCTATCGTGTTCCCTTCAGTCTCCCCAACACCTACAGCGGGGCGGGGGGTGCTCAGTAAGTGTTTGTGGAGCGAATGAAATCAAGGCATCACAGCCGAATCCGTACAGGTTACCAAGCATGAGTGGGAGGGGCCGTGGGTGCGGATGGACGGCTTGCGGGAGAAAAGGAGCGTTGACAGACAGCTCACAGCGGGCCCATCAGTGGGCACAGCTTGGTCACCTCAGCACCACTGACCTTGGAGGCTGGACGGTCCCCTGTTGCCGGGCTGCCTTGTGTGTGGGAAGCTAAGCACCATCTCTGGCCTCTACCCACTAGATGCCCTTAGCAGACCACCTCCCTGCCCCTCCCCCAGCCGGGACCACCAACCTCTCTCCGGACACCTCCCCTTGCCCCTGAGGGCTAAATCCCCTGCTGGGAACCACTGCCTTCGGATATACTGACCTCTTATTTCCCACCTCTAAGACCTTGGTCTCCAGGATTTCTGCAGAAGGATCTGGGAACTCTTCAGACATCCAAGCTGAGGACATCAGAGCAAAGCTAGGCCCCCAGGGTTTCCCTGCAAAGACCCTTTCCCGAACGAGTTCTGTGGAATCCACGCTCATCAGTGTCACTTCCGTGCTCATGATGTTCCTGTTTGTTGTTGGCGTTTGTTATTAGCTCGACCGCTCTCTTCTAGGAATGAGGACACTTCAGGCCCAGAGGAGTTCAAGAACTAGTCCAAGTTTACACAGCTAGTTGGGGAGCAGGTGGACGGCTTATTTCTAACATGCACAAACTAGTAGGAAACCAAATAATAGGCTTTTGAGTTGGCAGAGGGCATTCATTTTTGTCCCCTTGAACCTCAGACTAAGCGAGTAGCTGAGTGAAGTCCCCGGGAGGTGGAGGAGGGCCCACTTCCCATTTCCAGCCCGCTCCCTGGGCTCTTGTCTTTGCTAAATGCCCAGGAAGGTAGCATCACCTCTCTGTCGCTGCAGCAGGTCTAGGCATAAGCAAGCGGGGATCTTTGAGAAACCACAAGAACAGGAAAGAAAGAGGCAGAAGGAAAAGTTCTCCAAACGCACGCCCTGGGAAGGAAGCGGCAGTCAGCCAGTCACCACGAGGCAAAATTTTTGCATCAAACAGTCCGGAGGGAGCAGAGGAGGTGCGTTTGTTTTGAAACGAGCCCGGCCGCGTGTCCTGCGCCGGCCTCGCTGAAGCCTGACTCACTTTTGTTAGCAGATGTGAGTCAGCGCTTGCTCCGGGACCTTGGGGAACCGAGGCCGTATGTCAGACCAAGGCCAGGGAAGGGCCAGGTGCAGCGTGATTCCCCACGTGGATAGTTCAAGATGTCCAATGACTCGAAAGCTTGGCTCTGGCCTCTGGCTGCGGATGAGCCCAAGCTGGGGTTTGTCCAGACGACCCTGCGGCGTGCCTGCCGCTCGTCCCACCTGCCTGATAGACGCGTCTCTTCTAGGAGGTCGGGGCCCCCGGCAGTGGTCCAGGTGGAGAGGGTGGGAGCCAGGCGGAGGGAAGGCGGCCAGTTGCCATTTAGTTATTCAGCACATTTTCACTGAGCTCCTACTGTATGCCAGACGCTGTCCTCGGAGCTGGAATACAGCCAAGGCCAATCCCTGCTGTCCTGGAATTTACATAGTAGTCCCTGGAGACAGTTAATAAACAGATCGATATCTAGGGTATCAGATGAGAAACATAAAGCTAAGGGGAGGGCTGGAGAGTGGCAGTCGGAGGCTCTTTTAGAAAGGGGGGCCGGGAAAGACCTCTAGGGGTGAGGAAGACATTTGGAGTCGTTCTAGAACCTTTACCAACAATATTTGGAGTGAGAACAGAGCCCACTTTTTTTTTAAATTTTTATGTGGATTTATTCTTCGAGAGAGAGAGAGAGAGACAGCATGAGCAGGGGAGGGGCAGAGAGAGAAGGACACACGGAATCGGAAGCAGGCTCCAGGCTCCGAGCTGTCAGCACACAGCCCGACACGGGGCTTGAACCCACGAACGGTGAGATCATGACCTGAGCCGAAGTCGGACGCTCAACCCCCTAAGTCACCCAGGCGCCCCTGGTAAAGCCCACTTTTGAAAGGGGAAGTGGCTCGAACAGATACGTGCACACCGTGTTCACAGCAGCACTACTCACAATAGGCAAAGGGTGGGGACAACCCAGGTGTTCATCGGCAGATGAATGAATACACAGAATGTGGTGGGTGCGCATGATGGCACACTGTTTGGCCTTAAAAAGGAATGAAACCCAGACACAGACTACGTACAATATGGATGAACCTTGAAGATAGTGTGTTAAGGGAAATAAGCCAGACGCAAAAGGACAAATAGCGTATGATCCCACTTATATGCTGTCCCCGGAATAGTCCAATTCACAGAGACAGAGAGCAGAATGGTGATTGCCGCGGGCGAGGAGACGGTGTGGAGCAGGTCGGGGAGAATGAAGAGTTCGTGTTGAATGGGGACAATTTCAGTCTGGGATGATGACCAAGCTTTTGAGACAGAGGGAGGATGTTACCATTGTACAACAGGATGAATGTATTTAATGTCACTGAACTACGCACTTAAAATGGCTAAAATGGTCAGCTTTGTGTTATGTATGTTCTCACCGCTTTAAAAATTAGCTAGAAAAAAAAAAAAAAAGAAAGAAAAGAAAAGTAGGAAGAGACCGGAGGAAGAAAGAAGGAAGAGACAAAAACAACATCGAGTGAGTGGAAGCTTACCTTGGACCAGTCTGCCGTGTTGCCTTTTACATACATTATCTCATTTAATCTTTACAACATCCTTAACCATGAGACACGATCCCGGCTTACAGTTGAACAAACCAAGACTAGCCCCGTTAAAGTGCCTTTCTCAGTGGTGAGTGACGAGGCTCTGATTCAACCCCACCCTCCTTGCCCTCTGCCCACACTCCTAACCTCCCACCTCAACCCACACCACGGCACCTTGTTATTTGCTGGAGCCATTTGTAAACATCTTCACCTCTCTGCAGCCTGCCACCACATCCCTTGCTAAATAAAGCCCTAACGGGAGTGGGCCTAACCAGGGCTCCACTGTGGAAGGTGGATTCATGAAAAAAGATGAGTCCATTAGAATCTTGAAAGCCGACGGTATCTTTTAGTTTATTTATTTTTTAATTTATTTTTTAATGTTTATTTATTTTTGAAAGAGAGAGACAGAGTGCGAGCAGGGGAGGGGCGGAGAGGGGGGAGACACAGAATCTGAAGCAGGCTCCAGGCTCTGAGCTGTCAGCACAGAGCCCGACGCGGGGCTCGAACCCACGAACCGTGGGATCATGACCTGAGCCGATGCTGGGTGCTGAACCCACTGAGCCACCCAGGCGCCCCTGTATATTTTAGTTTAAAAAAATAATCCATGTCGCTCCTTCCACAAACGAATCCAGGTGCTTTTCTGGGCACTGGAGAGCGTTGACAAGACAGAGAATTCAGCTCTTTGATAAAGAGGCCGAGCTAACAGAATAAGGAAAGAAATCAGTAGCACCAGACCTGTGTGGAAAGTACTACAGAAATGTTACACAGAGAGGTGGGCGGGATACCAAGGAAGCCCAGAGGATCCTAGAGAAGGGATTTGTTTTTTCTTTTTTTGTCCTGAGAAACTGGAAAGCTTTTCCTCCCTAGAAGATTCAGTTACCCTGGAACCTAAACTACGAGAATTAACCAGAACCTTAACTTGCAAGTCCCTGACACTCTTCCCCTTTCCACCCACCTTCCTTCCCACTGGCCAGTTTCCTGAGAAACATCCACATTTGGAGCACAAAAACACCAATAACATGGCATTAGAATGACATCAACATGACAAGAACATTTTGTTAAAATAACTCCAAGTCCTAAAGCACATGTGACAATTATTTTTAAATGGCATTAGCTCCACAAAAGGGAAACACTAACGAGATGCGCTTTTTTTGACACAAAAAAATATTTGATTTCTTAGAATGCTTATCCGCTGGATCAGAACGGTGGTTGAGGTTTAATATTAACTTTGGAACAATGTAAGTAAATTCTGTTACTCAGAGAGGATTAGCAGAGCCTCTGGGAGTTTGTGCAGAGATGGAATACGCGGATAGCAAGACCTCATTCTTAACTTATTCCGAGAAAGAGAAATGGGATGACGCTGCTTCAGGAGAGTTGGGTCCCTAGGTCTCGAGTTGAGGGAGAGCTGGGAGCACATAGTGTTCTTGCTCCCCGCGCTGGCTCTGATCCACACACGTCTTCCTGGCTCTGCCCTTGAGGACGGCAGGTGCAAGCCGGAAGTCAGGGATGGTGAGCGCGTTTCCACCATGGAAACTGGCAAGAGAGGTTTCTCCGCCTCACCCCGGATGCCCCACCAGCCCGCCGCTGGGCCGGTCGCTCTGCACTTACCTGTATTAGAAAGTTCCTGGCTCGTCCCCGAGACTCTGAAATAGACTCGTTTCTGCTCACAGGACCCGCACCTCTGCGGTTAGCGATGATGTTACTGTAATTCATGATACAAGGTGGAGCCCTTTTCTCCTGTTTAAAAATACACTGATAGGGTGTCAGCGGCCCCAAATGTGAGTTATCGTAGCTTGCTTCGGAAGGGGAATCTGTGAAAGAGGCGATTTTCTACTTCTGGCAAGAACCCCTAGCTGGGCTCCCAGTCAGGGATTAAATATCAGGCAAGTACATTCTTGCAGCATCTTACTAGATTCAACCAGGAAGAAAATCTGGCCATCACTGAAAGGTTTAGAGAAACATAACAAATTGCTTCTCAGAACTGGCCTTGGGGAACTCTCGATCCAAGAATATACGCAGAGCAAAGCGCACCAAGTACAGAGGCAGGGGCGATTTCCTTCTTTCTTTCTTTCTTCTTTCTTTCTTTCTTTCTTTCTTTCTTTCTTTCTTTCTTTCTTTCTTTCTTTTTCTTTCTTTCTTTCTTTCTTTTTCTTTCTCTCTCTCTCTCTCTCTCTCTCTTTCTTTCTTCTTCCTTCCTTCCTTCCTTCCTTCCTTGCTTCCTTTCTCTCTCTTCTTTCTTTCTTTCTCTTTCTTTCTTTCTTTCTTTCTTTCTTTCTTTCTTTCTTTTCCTCTTCAGGGAGTTGTGTTTACCACATGGTCTGTTTCCATGGATTGAGAGCATATTTTACCCTCTCTGCAAATAGAATGTTTAAGATTCCTGAAATATTTCGACTTTCCCCGAGAATTTTATTCTCCATTGACTCTACCTTGGTGGCTGAGTTTCAGTCTTAGAAAAGTCACACGGGCGGTGACATCACATGGTGCATATTTGAGATAACTGGCACCTTGCCTGCTTATCAAGTGACGTCTCACGAGGAAACTCGACTGTGATCCGGCCCGGAAGCTCGAAAATTCAAGGAAACACACCTCTCAGAGAAGAAATGTATCCATACAGTTTGCCTCCTATCAGTGTAGCTGTGTGCAATTGTTCATGCATAACCTCAAACAGTAAAACCAAGGTAGGCTCAGGGAAAGAGACTTATTTTGGCTTGAAGATCAAGCACGGTTTTCACATAGTTTCAAGTTCTAGAGAAGTTTTATTTCATCAGGACTTCTGAAGAAAAGGCTTGCCTTAAAAGAAAACCCCAAACCCTATTTTTCTAAGTCTCTCTTTCTGAATGTGAACGAGCAGAACTACAGATGGAATGCCTGATAGGAAGGGAGGAGAAACATAATCAGTGCAAAACACCTCTTCTGAGCCGGGCTCTGCGGGTTAGGTGTGGTTTCTTTTCCTTCGTCTACTTATTCTCCTTTTTGGAAACATTCTGTTCAAAAATTTAACCAGGGAGTTCTCCAAGAAGCTCAACATAGAATTACCAAGTGACCAGCAAGTTTGTTCCTAGATGGAACCCAAGAGAATTGAGAACAAGTACCCAGACAGACACTTGTAGACCCGTGCGTACTACAGCACTAGTCGCGGTAGCAGAAAGTAGAAACAACCCCAGTGTCCATCCACAGAATGGATGAGCAGGACATGAGTTGTCCGTGGACAAACAAAACGTGGCGTATGCACACGAGGGAGTACGAGTCAGCCTTCAAAAGGAATAAAGGTCTCGTATATGCTATGAGATAAATCTTGAAAGCATTCAGCTGAGTGAAAGAAACCAGACACCGAAGGACAGACAGATAGGGTATGATTCTATTTACAGGAAATATCGAGACTAGTCAAATTCATAGAAACAGGAAGGAGCTGTGGGGATGGGGAATTACTGGTTAATGCGAACAGAGTTGCCGTGTGGGGTCATGAAAAATTCTGGAAATAGGGGTGTTGGCTGCACAGCATCGTTCATGTGATCGATGGGACTGAATTGAGCGTTCACAAATGGTAGACGTGGCTAACTTTACGTTACGTGTATTTTACCGTAATAAAAACGTTTTTTAAAAAGATGCTATAAAAATGGAACCTGCTATCATTCTTTGTAAAAACAGGTGATACCCATAGTATTGGGATATTTCAGCTTGCTTCCAGTCACCTTCGGTTCTCAAATTTCACCTAAAATTTTATTATTTAGTGTCTGGAATTGTATCCACAGATCTGCTTGTTAGTCAAGAAAGCAAGCCCATGGGGGTGCCTGGCTGGCTCAGTCTGAAGAGCAAGTGATTCTTGATCTCGAGCTCATGAGTTTGGGCCCCATGTTGGGTGTAGAGATTACTAAAAGTATATAAAGAAAAGAAAGTTGGGGGCGCCTGGGGGGCTCAGTCAGTTAAGCGTCTGACTTCAACTCAGGTCATGATCTCGCGGTTCGTGAGTTCAAGCCCTGCGTCGGGCTCTGGGCTGACAGCTCGGAACCTGGAGCCTGCTTCGAATTCTGTGTCTCCCTCTCTGTCTGCCCTCCCCTGTTCATGCTCTGTCTCTCTGTCTCTTAAAAAATAAATAAATGTTAAAAAGAAAGAAAGAAAGAAAGAAAGTGAGCCCAAGGAATTTGACTCCTACAAGTTGGTTTGAATGTGTTGAATCGTATCTGGTTGGCAAGCCATGGCACCAATGGTCTCCCAGGAAAGCCGGTCCCACTGGGTGTGCTCGGGAGACATGGGGATGATGTCACAGGTGTGTGGCCTTGCAGACAGGTAGGGGTCATGGTTGAGAGTCTGGGCTCTGGGCCAGACTACCAGACTCTGTGACCTTAGACAAGTGTCTTAACCTCTCTGAGCCTCGCTTTCCTTATCTATAAAAGGGAGATAAGCAATAGTCACCAGCTTTCAGAGCTGTTTTGAGACTCCAGGAGTCAGTACATGAACACTGCCTGGCACACGGTCACAGGTAAAACACACGATTCATAGCATCACCTTCAGCTTAGGGGTGCCTGGGGGGCTCTGTCGGTTAAGCATCCGACTTTGGCTCAGGTCATGATCTCACGGTTCACGAGTTCAAGCTGAGCTTCGGGCTCTGTGCTGACAGAGTGGAGCCGGGAACCTGCTTCGGATTCTGTGTCTCCCTCTCTCTCTGCTCCTCCCCCCTTCTCAAAAATAAAAATAAACATTAAAAAAAAAAAAAGAATGATTTTGTGGTGACTTAAATAATACACTACTAAAATATAATGTAATATTTATATTATTGTATATAGTAATATGTGGAAAACCACTCAGCGGTGAAAAGGAATACATTATTGATACACAACAACTGGGATAAATCTCAAGAACATGACGTTGAGTGAAAAAAGCCCATTTCAAAAGGTCACGCGGTCTACTTCCATTACAGAACATTCTCAAAATGACAAAATAATAAAGACAGAGAAGTGGTCAGTGGTTGCCAGGGGTTAGGATGGTGGCCAATGGGATGACAAAGCACGAGGAGGTCCTTGTGCCTGGACAGTGGTGGCGGTTACACACGTGGCAGTGGCACACAACTCTCCTCGCACACAGGGTGCCATGGTCAACTGCCTGGTTTTGACATTGTCCCACAGTTAAGGAAGAAGAAGGGTACCCGGGACCTCTCCCTGCTATCTTTGCTACTTCCTGTGATACTATAATTACTTCAAAATAAAAGGTTTTGGGGGCACCTGGGTGGCTCAGTCGGTTAGGCGTCCAACTCTTGATTTCAGCTCAGGTCATGATCTCACAGTTTGGGGAGTTCGAGCCCCGTATCGGGCTCCGTGTTGACTCTACAGAGCCTGCTTGGGATTCTCCCTCTCTCTCTGCCCCTCCCCTGCTCGCACTCTCTCTGTCTCTCTCAAAATAAATAAACTTTAAAATAAATAATAAATAAATAAATGAAAGGTTTTTAAAAACCAGTAATATGTATGCAATAAGAACAAGGCAGTAGACTGAGTCCATTAAAAGGAAGAGAGGCTACTTAAGAGTCGTTTTTTTTTTAAGATTTTCTTTTTTTTAATTATCTTATCCAGTTTTATTGAGATATAATTGACACATAACATAAGGTGCACAAAAATAAATAAAACGTTAAAAAATAAATAAATAAATTTTTTAAAAAATAAAATGACTACGTTTTTGGGTTTGATCCTGAGATTTCCAAGAGCCAAGCCATAAAGAGGAGAAATCTGGTTAAAAAAAAAAAAAAAAAAAAAAAAAAAACAAAGTCGGAGCCCAGGGGGCAAGGAAAGGCTTTATTTGTCAGATGCTAAATTCTAAAAGAGACTTCATAGGAGATATTTTACAGTGGAGTCATCGTGGGAAAATATTCTGAAAAGCAATTTCTACATGTGTGGAATTGCTTTCTATGCCTACTTCTTACAGTGATTCTCAATCACAGTCTAAAAAGAGGGAACTAAAATTTATCACGCAGTTACCAGGTGCTGGGGGTGGGGGTGCGTGTACCATTTCCTTTAATTATCCCCATTTTCTACACAAGAAAACCGAAGCACGTGGGGTGCTCGTTTGTTGTACAGGGATGGATGGGAAGTCAGGTGTCTATTCAACTCAGAAACCCCTTTTCTCACGACGCCCTGATTTTCACCCACATCCATAGTCTTCATCATGGGCCTGGGTTTCCATAATCTGAGAAGCTTGGTTCTCCAAACTTAAGGTGCATAAAACCCCCCCGGAGAAATGCACATTCATGGGCCACATCCCAGGAAACCCTCCATTGGTCAGTCTGAGGGGGAAGCCGTGTGTGCTTTGGGTGTGCGGATGTTTGCTCGTTCTTAGTCTGCTCTTGAAGACCACTGGCCTAGATTCTCAGGACTCTACCATCAGAATGTTCTGGAATTCCCAACCCTGGGGGCAGTCTGCTAAGGTGACCAACCATCCCGGCTTGCTAAGGACAGAGGGGTTTCCCGGGACGTGGAAATTTTAGAGCTAAAATTGGGGAAGTCCTGGGGCAGTCGGAACCAGCTCGTCACCTTATGAGCTCAGGACGCAACGGAAGGGCCAGGGTCGCTCCATCATACGCAGAAATGCCAGTGGACCTTCGGGTTCTCCTCTGGGTGCTTCCCCGGGTGAGGCTGGCTGAGCAGAGTGAGTTCCCCACTGTGGGAGCCCCAGCTTCGTGCTCATTCTACATGTGGCAGGACTGGCAGAAGGGGCCTTTGAGAGCCACGTAGAGTGCGCTTTCTGCCGAAGTCGTAACAAAGATGAATGGTTGGCATCTGAGAGCGCTTATAGGCCAAAGCCTCTGAAGGTAAGAAATTAGGCTCTGGGGGTGCCTGGCTGGCTCAGTCAGAGGACTGTGTGACTCTTGATCTTGGGATTGTGGGCTTGAGCCCCTAGTTGGGTGTAGAGATTATTTTAAAAAATTAAAATCTTAAGGTGCACCTGGGTGGCTCAGTCAGTTGAGTGTCTGACTCTTGATTTCGGCTCAGGTCATGGTCTCATGGTTCATGGGATCAAGCCCCTATCCCAGGCTTAGGATTCTCTCTCTGCCCTTTCCCATGCTGATGCTCTCTCTCTCTCTCTCTCTCCTTCTCTCTCTCAAAATAAATAAGTAAACATTTAAAAAAAATTAAAATCTTGAAAGGAAGGAAGGAGAGAAGGAAGAACAAAAGGAAGGAAGGAAGGAAGGAAGGAAGGAAGGACAGAAGGAAGGAAGGACAGATGGAAAGAAGGAAGGAAGGAATTAGGCTCTAGAATCGAAAGAGATCCAGATTCAAGTCTCAGTTCTTCTGCCCCTTGCTAACTGTCAGGTTTGGACACATTATTTAACCTTTTCAAGCGTCAGCTTCCTCATCTGTGAAATGATCAAATCCCTCCCTCCCCTTTTTGGTTTCTATTTTATCCATTTTTACATTTGACTTTGTCCATTCCTGCCTTTTATTCTTTGACATTATTCTGTTATTCTTTCCAAGTTTCTTCCGTTAGTATGTTTATTACCAATCTTTTCCCCCTAGAAAATGGATCTTCCTTCTGCCTACTGCCTTGTCCTCATCCCACGGCTTTTCATGTAGAGCGCTCTGTTCTCGGTGTTCAGTTCTAATCAGACCGTAATTTCCATTTGGACTTTTTCTTTAACTGGAGAATTCATCTGAAATATATAGGTAGTGATTGTATCTGCCTCACAGACGTGTTGTGAGGTTCAGCTGAGATGGTGAAAGCAAAACTTTTAGTACAATGCCTGGCATGGAATAAGCACCCCGAACATCGTAGTGTGACCCCACTGCCTCTGGGGCTCTTCCGCCTCTGATTCGAATCTTCCCAGCTTTCCTGCCCCTCGTGCCTTTCTCCCCACTTCCTGTAAACATGGCTGCCAGAGTCATTCTTCTGAAACGGAGGCCTAATCAAATCACTTTCTTGCTGAAAAAGTCCTTGTGTGGCTCCCTGCTGCCTACGCAGGTGCACGATCTTCAAGTCTCCTTAACTACCTCGGAGAGAAGCGGCAGGCAAGCTAAGACCTTTCTTTCTTCTTCTTCTTCTATTTTTTAAAAATTGTTTAATGTTAATTTTGAGAGAGAGAGAGACAGAGACAGAGACAGAGAGAGACAGAGCGTAAGTGGGGGAGGGGCAGAGAGAGAGAGAGACCCAGAATCCGAATCAGGCTCCAGGCTCCAAGCTGTCAGCACAGAGCCTGATGTGGGGCTTGAAACCACGAACTGTGAGATCATGACCTGAGCCTGAGCCGAAGTCAGATGCTCAACCGACCGAGCCACCCAGTTGCCCCATCTTCTTTTTTCACAAGTTTATTTATTTGTTTTGAAAGGGAGGTGGGAGGGGCAGAGAGAGAGAGGGAGACAGAGAATCCCAAGCAGGCTCTGAGCTGTCAGCACAGAGCCTGATGCGAGGCTCGATCTCACAAACAGTGAGATCATGACCTGAGTCAAAATCAGGAGTGGGACACTCAACCGACTGAGCCCCCCGGGTGCCCCGAGTTGAGGCCTTCCTATCACATTCACCCCTGTGTTGATCCGGGCTTACACGGGGTGCTCGATACAGACTAGCTGAGATGAACTCATGGAAGAATGAATAATCTACTCTTGAGAATACTCTTCTCATTTCCTGAAAGTTCTTCCTGCAGACCTTGAGTCCCCCCTTCCCCCTTTTGCTTCTACATAGTTCCATTTTTTTAAATTGTTTTCATTAAAAAAAAAAAAGGCAGAAACCCAGTCTAGCCAGCTTAAGGTGACAAGGGACATTTATTGCAGAAAACAGGCAATCGGTCCAGAGTGAAAGGCTTGGGTGCCACCTGACTTGGAGTCAGGAAGCAGCCAGAGTTGGCATCTGGAATTGGAAACCCCTGGGAGCACAGGGGGACCGCACTTCTCAGCTCTGCCTCTCTCTGCGCATCTTCGTTCTCTTTCTAGACTGGCTACGGTCTGCAGAGAACAGAAGTGTGCAAGGCTCTCTGTCGGGCATATTTCAGTGTCTCTGTGGAGCCACACCTCCTGCAACACTAACTCCGCTGTGGACACTAACTGCATATTCTCAGGGAAGGGTTGGGTTCGCCCGGGTCAAGTCTTGCCACTGTCTCATCATCATTGTCCAGAAGAGCATGTTCTTCAGTTCAAGCCAGTGGCTGGGACCCACTCCATGGAAGGAGGCGGGGAAAAGGCGGTTCGAGAGTCATGGTGAGCTGGCGGCATTCCAAAATGCACCACTCACCTTGGTCTTTCCAAACTTCGGGCACTCCCATGCCGCCTTCCTAGGAGGAGGGGTAGTACTGGACACAGTCCTGACACTTCCCAGCTGTGTGACCCTGAGCCAGCTGCTTAGCTTCTCTGGACATCAGTTACCTCAGTGTTGAACAAAGCTGATCGGTGTAAAAATCTTAAAACCGTGATTGCCACACGGGAAAGAGATTTTTTATTTATTTAAAAAAAATTTTTTTTAACATTTATTTATTTTTGAAAGACAGAGAGAGACCAAGCGCTAGTGGAGGAGGGGCAGAGAGAGGTAGACACAGAATATGAAGCATGTTCCAGGCTCCAAGCTGTCAGTAAAGAGATTTTTAAAAAACAATTAGCTATTATACTGCTAAGAGCATTTATTGTTTTTAAATTCCCTCATGGACCACCTAAAATTATTACCATTGCTTACATTTTCTATAAATATATAGTTTATTTATTTTGAGAGAGAGCGAGAGAGCAAGAGAGAGCGCACACACAAGCAGGGGAAGGGCAGAGAAAGAGGGTGAGAGAGAGAATCTCCATCAGGCTCTGCACTGTCAGCGCAGAGCCCAACACGGGACGCGAACTCATGAACTGTGAGATCATGACCTGAGCCCAAATCAAGAGTCAGACGCTTAACCGACCGAGCCACCCAGGCGCTCCCGTTGCTTCTATTTAAAAATACTTTTCCACTTTATGGGGCGCCTGGGTGGCTCAGTCAGTTAAGCCCCCGACTTCGGCTCAGGTCATGATCTCACGTTCATGGGTTCGAGCCCCGCGTCGGGCTCTGTGCTGACAGCTCAGAGCCTGGAGCCTGCTTCGCATTCTGTGTCTCCCTGTCTCTCTGCCCCTCCCCCTCTCATGCTCTGTCTCTCTCTGTCTCAAAAATAAATAAAACATTAAAAAAATTAAAAAAATAAAAATACTTTTCCAGTTTAAATCAATTTTTAGAAGGAAACTCTGTATCGCTGCTATCAGTGAAAAATCAAATCAGATTCCATAAATAGAAGGGAACCATTTAAATACATATATTTATTTATTTTACCGCTAAATTCGTTGCCTGCTGACTGATGAGCCCTGTGACCTGCTCTCCGTTCCAAAGGGAGATTTGCAAGTGTTAGAGAGGTGTTAAAGGCATATTAGCGTCACACTGAGACTTTCTTCTTTGACTAATCATAAGGAGGGACTAGACAATGAAAAGGGTATTATGTTCTCACTTTGGGACTCTGTGTGATTAATGCCTTGTCCCTGTACCGCTAAAGTCCTCTCCCAGACCACAAACAGGGAAACACTTTGTTATATCATCAAATCTCCATTCACACTACCACAATCAGGGTTTTGTCTAGCGGGGATCCCCACTTCCTTTGCCAGCCCTGGCCGGCGCTCCGCACCACCTGCTGTCTGGCTCTTGGACGCACTGTGCTGCCGACTGGCCCTCCAGAGCGAAAGCACCATTACAAAAACGGTACGGCCACTTTGGAAAACACTGGCAGTTCCCCCCAAAAGATAGACATAAGTCACCCTATGACCCGGCAACTCCGTTCCTGGGTATCTACCCAAGAGAAGGGAAAGCGTACGTCCAGAATAGCCAAGAAGTGGAAACGAGCCTCACATCCGTCGGCGGATGAATGGATAAGCAAAATAGGATATTTGGCAATAAAAAAGGGATAAGAGTAGGATGCCCTCTACAACGTGGATGGCCCTTGAAAACGTTTTTGGTTTCTTTTTTTAATGTTTATTTATTGTCCATCCCTCCCCCACTCCCCCCTGTCTCAATAATGGGCTCACAACCTTGTGAATACACTAAAAGCCATTAAACTGAATCTGTATTTTTAAATAGGTGAGGTGTATGGTATATCTCAATAAATCTATTTGAGATTTAAAAATCTATTTACGGGGCGCCTGGGTGGCTCAGTCGGTTAAGCGACCGACTTCGGCTCAGGTCGTGATCTCGAAGTTCATGGGTTCGAGCCCCGCATAGGGCTCTGTGCTGACAGCTAGCTCACAGCCTGGAGCCTGCTTCAGATTCTGTGTCTCCCTCTTTCTCTGCCCCTCCTCTACTCGCGCTCTGTCTCTCTCTCTCTCTCTCTCTTTCTCTCTCTCTCTCTCTCTCTCTGATGCTCTCCAAACTAGCCTTCAAGCACTCAGAGTGACTGGGCCAATCCGTTCGATGAATCCATTTCAAAGAAACATTTTTGAGACCTACTAAGTGGCAGGTGTCATAAGAATCTGGAGATACAGCAACGGAGGACCCTGAAAAGGACACTGCCCTTAGGGGGTGGCCCCCAACTGAGAGAGACAGCCAAAAGCCAGTTAATACATACAACCATGTAAGATAATTTCAGAAAATGAGAACAGGGCCCATAGGGTCATACAGCGTAATGGGGAGACAGGGCCAGAGGAGGAGGGGAGGGCCTTCAGCTGAGGTTCCATTTGGGTCTAGACTTGAATGGGGAGAAGAAGCCAGCCACGAGAAACTCCCAGGAAAGCGTGTTCCTGGCAGAGGATACAGCAAGTGCAAAGGCCCTGCAGCAGAGCCAGGTTTGGCCTGGTGCGGGTTTAGAAATAAAGCTGGTGTGGTTTGATCGCGAGCAAGGGTTGAGCAAGGCAAGAGATGGAAAGAGAGACGCAGGTAGGGATCTCGTTCACCTAGGCTCCAAGGCTGTTGTAAGGAGTTTGGATTTTGTCTCAAGTCAGTTGGGAAACAACTATAAAAGGTTTGAAGACAGAGTGACAGAATGCGATTTACTTTCTGAAAAGCACACCCTGACTGCCCTGCAGAAAACGGATTGTGGGAGGGCGAGAGGAAAGCAGAGAGACCAGTTGGGAGGTGATGACTGCAATTGCCTTCCTGTTCTGTGTTGTCCTTTTCGTCTCAAAAACAGGGCGAAGGGCCTTCATTTGTTGTTAAAGGCGCCCAGCTATTTACAAGCCTAATCAGTTTGAACAACAATGTAGAGGGGTGACTTGGAAATGCAGATGGCCTCTGTGCCTCAGTTTATCTGTGCATGAATGTAAATTTTTTAAAAATGTTTATGTATTTATTTTTGAGGGGGGGGGAGTGCGCAGAGATAGAGTCCAAAGCAGGCTCCACGTTGTCAGCACAGGGCCCGACTCGAACTCACAAACCGTGAGATCATGACCTGAACTGAAGTCACACGCTTAACTGACTGAGCCACCCAGGTGCCCCTGAATGTAAATTCTTAACCTTTTTTATAAGAATTATTTTCTCAGGGGGCGCCTGGGCGGCTCAGTCTGTTGAGCGTCTGACTTCGGCTCTGGTCATGATCTCGCAGTTTGTGAGTTTGAGCCCCGTGTCCGGCTGTGTGCTGACAGCTCAGAGCCTGGAGCCTGCTTCGGATTCTGCGTCTCCCTCTCTCTCTGCCCCCTCCCCCGCTCTCACTCTGTCTCTGTCTCTCTCTCTCGAAAACAAATAAACATTAAAAAAAAATTTTTTTAAGTTTAAAGGTTTTTTAAAATTAATTTATTTATTTTGAGACAGAGAACGCACAAGTGAGGAAGGGACAAAGAGAGAGAGAGGGAGAGAGAGAATCCCAAGCAGGCTCCACACCACCAGTTCAGAGCCTGATGCGGGGTTCGAACTCAAAAGCTGTGAAACCATGACACGAGCCAACGTCAGACACTTAACCAACTGAGCCACCCAGGCGCCCCTGTAAATTCTTACTCTTGACCAGATGGAATGCTTTTGTGGGCAGATGACATCATTCACCAGGCTGCAATGTCTGACAGCATGACACCTGACAACGACAGTGAATGTCACTAACCCGCTCGCAGATGTCGGTGGAGTTGAATGATCACAAAAGATTTGAAGATTATAAATTAAGGGAGAATATATATATATATATATATATATATATGTAAATAACATATATAACGTACATATCAATAAATAAATTTAAATTAAATAAACTTTTATTTTAAATACCTTTTAAATAATAAATTAAACTATAAATGAATATAGTTTATTTAAAACATTACGTACATCTGCCTTTATATATAATATTACGTATTATAGTAATGATATGTTCCATTAAGTATTGGTATGTTACATATTAAATAATATGTGTATATTTATATTCTTTGATCCTCTGTACATGGAAATGTATCTAGTTTGTAAATGCTGCATGAATCCACCCAAATCAAAATCATTCAGTTCCATTCAAATGCACTGGGACTAACGGTTCCGTAGTTAAGAATCAGCACTACCCCGGTCAGGTAGGAACATGGTTTCTCACCATCAACGAATCCAGGTCAGTTGCTAGGGCTGCAGTTAAGTCCCAGAGTGTGCCTTATGGATCCATTAAAATAGTATTTGTTTTCCCTTTGACTTTAATAATCCTATTTTGTTGATACTGTAAAGCTTTATTATTCTTTTTTTGTGCTGCTTCTCCTGACCATTCACGGACCTGTTCCCTTCCGTATAAATGGACGCATCTGAGGGTATTTCGTGCAGTACGTGTTCATAATCTCACTCTGCATATGCAAGACGGTGTCAGCAAAAACACTTGGGGCGGATGTCTTTCTGGAGTCTTCCTTTTCTCACAAGGCTTTCATCCTACAGCCAATCAGCTACTAAAACCTATTGGTTTGTTTTCCTGCAGTGCTCCGGGGATCTTTCTGCCGGTCCCGACTATCAATTCCGGGCGTCTTCATGACCTCTTACCTAGATGATTGAGTATCTTTCCTTCTTCCAGCCTTTCCTGTTTCCCTGGTTAAAAACATTATGAGTCAGTCTTGACAGCTTCTTCCTCCTCACCCTCCCTTGTCCAAACCATCGGGTCCTACCAATTCTGCTGCCTAGAAATGTCTCAGGACTGTCCACCCGTCTTCATCTGCCCACCGGCACTCATGCACTCTAGCTTCTTGGATTGGACAAGTGCAAGGACCTCCAAACTGGTCCCCTGCTTCCATCTCTGTCCTTGTACAATCCGCTCTCCCTACTCCACGGTCTGAGGAGACTTTTAAAATTGAAAATCTGAGGGGCGCCTGGGGGGCTCGTCAGACTTCAGCTCAGATCATGCTCTCCCGGTCTGTGGGTTCGAGCCCCGCGTCGGGCTCTGTGCTGACGGCGCAGAGCCTGGAGCCTGCTTCAGATTCTCTGTCTCCCTCTCTCTCTCTGCCCCTACTGCACTCCCCCCCAATCCCGACTCTCTCTCAAAATGATACAAACATTAAAAAAAATAAAAATAAAAAAATAAAATTGAAAATCTGAGCATGCTGCGTCTCTGCTAGAACCCTTCTCATTGGGCTGAAAAGAAAGATCAAACTCCTTAACGCAATGTATGAGAAGCTAGGAGATCTAGCCCCTGCTGCCTCCTCCAGCTATATCTGGGCTCTAGCCTCAAGTATTTTTTCAGCCCTCCACACACTTTAGGCTTCCTTCTCTCACGAGACCTTTGCATGTTCTCATTCCTGCTGCCAGAAATGCTCGTCCCATCCCAGAGGGCCACGTGAAAGTGATGTCCTCTTCAAAGCCCAGCTTAACCACCATTTCCAGGCAGAGCCATCACCGGCCCCTTGGACACAACATCAGGCTGCTCCATGGTGTAGCCTTGTGTGTCCATGCAGCTCTCTCCCAGTGCACTTGTCACTGCTGCAACGTATCATCTTTCACCCCCACTAGGCTGTAGGCTCTGCAAGGTCAGGGACTGTATTGCTGCATAACAAATTATCCCCAAACATGGCAGCCTCAAAAACGGTTATTATTGCATTGGTATTGCAGTGAGTCAGGAATCTGGATGTGGCTTAAGTGGATGCAGCCAGCTCAAGGTGCCATCAAAGTGCTGGCTGGGGATGCAGCCTCATGTGAAAGCTCAACTGGGGAAGGACCCATTTCTGGCCTGTTCACATGGATTCATTCCTCACAGGCTGTTGGACTGAGGGACACAGTTCTTCTCTGGCTGTTGGCTAGAGACCTTGCTCAGTTCCTGCCAGGCGGGCCTCTCCATAGGGCAACTCACACAAGCAAGTGCATGAGAAAGAGCAACAGAGGGTAAGCAAGATGGAAGTCTCGGTCTCTGTGTAACTTAACCTTTGGAATGACATTCCCTCGCTCTTGTCATATTCTGTTATTAAAATTGAGTCACTGGGTTCAGCCCACACCCAAGGGTGCGAATCCGAGGAGGTGGGGGTCATGGGAGCCATTTTAGAGACTGCTTACCAAAGACACCATGTCTGTTTTGACTCATCATTATTTTCCCAAATTATTTTACTATAGGGCTGGCACATAGTAAATATGTAAATAGTCAATAGTAAGCCCTCAGTGATTCTACCCAAAATACCAACTGAATCATGCTACATCTGTGTTTAAAAGCCTTTAATGGATTCCTGCTTCCCAAACCTTGTTTTTATTTAAGATTCTTGTTTTGTTGTTGTTGTTGTTTGTTTTGTTTAACATTTATTTATTTTTGAGAGACAGAGAGACAGAGCATGAGCAGGGCAGGGGCAGAGAGAGAGACACACACACAGAATCCAAAACGACTTCAGGCTGCGAGCTGTCAGCCCAGAGCCTGACGTGGTGCTCGAACTCCCGAACCACGAGATCATGACCTGAGCTGAAGTCTGACGCTTAACCGACTGAACCACCAGGCGCCCCTTATTTAAGATCCCTTGTGACCTGTTTATAAACTACTTTTTAATTTCAGAAACTACCTGCCATTAACTAAAGACATCTCCATGACTTTCCTCATAGATTTTCTCTTCCATATGTATTCATTCCGAATTTCATCTTCCAATTACTTCTTGAAGGTTCATTTATTTTTTAAGTTTCAACAAGTATAAAATTTTCAAAGTCAGAAATCTAGGACTTTTTATAAAAATATTTTATTTCGAAAACAGATGTGCTATGGAGGGAGAGGAGGCAGAGCACAGAGGATTTCCAGAGCAGTGAAAATACCCTGCCTGAGACTGTGATGTGGATACGTGTCGTTACACACTTGTCCAAACCTGTACAGTGTGCACCGCCGAGAGTGAACCCCAGGGTAAACTAGGGACATTGGGTGATAATGATGTGTCCATGCAGGCTTGTCAGTTGTGACAAAGGCACCAATCTGGTATTGATGGTGGGCAACACTGCATAGATGGGTGGATGGGAGATCTCTGAACCCTCCACTCAATTTTGCTGTGAACTTAAAATTGCTCTAAAAAATAGTCTTTTTAAACAATAAAAATCAAAAATTAAATTGGGGTCGCCTTGGTGGCTTGGTCCATTGAGTGTCCCACTTCGGCTCAGGTCACAATCTCGTGGTTTGTGAGTTCGAGCCCTGCATCGGGCTCTGTGCTGTCAGTGCGGAGCCCACTTCGGATCCTCTGTCTCCCTATCTCTCTGCCCCTCCTCTGCTTGTGTTCTCTTCCTCCCCACCACCCCCCCATCTCTCTCTCTCTTAACGTTTATTTATTCTTGAGAGAGAGCGACAGAGCATGAGCAGGGGAGGGGCAGAGAGAGAGCAAGACACAGAACCTGAAGCAGGCTCCAGACTCTGAGCTGTCAGCACAGAGACTGACGTGGGGCTCAAACCCACAAACTGCAAGATCATGACCTGAGCCAAAGTCGGATGCTTAATGGACTGAGCCACCCAGGGGCCCCTCCCCCCCGTCTCTCTCTCAAAAATAAACTTAAAAAATAGATAAACAAAACAAAAATAAAATTGATTTCCTAATTACTAAATTTGTCAATTTTTAAAAAGAATTTTAATCAGTAAGCAGAGCCCTTGAGCTTAGTAAGGCAACCACCAGTCAGATAGATCTGGTTTTCCATCCGGCACCACCATTAACAGCGATGTGACCTTGGACAAGGTATTTAACCTCTCTGGGATTTTCTCATGGATAATAATACAAGGATGACGATATCATCTCCTTGGATGATTGTGAGGATTAAATAAAACAATCCATTAAACGTTCTTAGCACCGGGGCCACTTACCTGGCTAGCCCATTTGGGACAGCATTGGACTCTTGCTCTCAGGGCTGTGAGTTCAAGCCCCACATTGGGCATAGGAGTTATTCTTTTAAAAAGTTTTTTTTTTTAATGTTTATTTGTTTTTGAGAAAGAGACAGAGACAGAGAATGAGCGGGGGCGGGGCAGAGACAGAGGGAGACACAGAATCCAAAGTGGGCTCCAGGCTCTGAGCTGTCAGCACAGAGCCTGATGCGGGGCTCAAACCCATGAACCGTGAGATCATGCCCTGAGCCGAAGTCGGACGCTTCACCCACTGAGCGTTTTTATTACTTTTAATTAAAAAAATAACAATAAAGTTCTTTTTCGGGTGCCTGGATGGCTCAGTCAGTTAAGCATCCAACGCTTGATTTCAGCTCGGGTCATGACCTCGCGGTTCGAGAGATCGAGCCCTATGTGGGATGCTACGCTATCAGCACAGAGCCTGCTGCTTCCGGTCCCCTGTCTCCCACTCTCTCTGTCCCTCCCCCGCACACACTCTCTCTCCCTCTCTCAAAAATAAATAAACAGTTTAAAAAATAATAAAAATAAAATAAAAAATAACAAAGTTCTTAGCACAGGACTTCAATAAATGTTAAGAATGAAGTAATCATGTTTCAAACTGAGTATTCATTGGCTCAGTGTTCACAGGGCTAGTCACAGAACCTAGCACTTGGGTGTTTAAAAACACATTTGGAAAAAACAAACAAAAAAACAACCAAAAGAAACAAAAGGAAAAAAAAAACATCCTTGGGAATTTATTTCAATTTCCAGTCTGCAAGGTATACTTAATACAGTCAAGCTCAATTATTGTGAGCTTAGTTTTTTTTCTTTCCTTAAGTCCTGTGCCCAGTGTCAGACTTGAACTCACAACCCTGAGATCAAGAGTCACATGCTCCACCCACTGGGCCAGCCAGGGGCCCCTAGATATATATTTTTAAATGCAGCGCATTACTATTATTAGTGAGTTACTCATCAGAGGAAGCCAGCTCATGCCCAAAATTATGGAGTAAACACATAACATACAAAAATGAGAAGCTAGTTGCTCTATTTTAAAAGAAAGAGAGAGGGAAAGAGGGAAGAAGGAAGGAAAGAAAGAAAGAAGGCAGGCCACAGGGTTTCCCCACGGAAAGGGGAAAAAACCTCCTAAACTGGCATAATGAGAAAGGTCAGAAGCCACATAGCCAATAGCATGGAATGACGGACTTAATTTTAATTCTCATATTACAATAATATAGTTCTCAAAACACTTCTTTCCCTCTTTATCAAATAGTTATGGGAACACCATACCATTTGGCACAGAGAAAGGTGCAAAGTATTTTAGTAGAGAAGATTAATTAGAAAATGTAGTATTTCAGCATTTCACGGCACCACAGGTTTTCTTTCTTTCTTTCTTTTTTTTTTAGTACCAAAATAGAAAACTTTCGGTTCTCTTTTGAGTTAACAATCCATTTTGTTTTTAAATCATTGCAATTCAGCAACGGACAGATAGAGCCCGGCCGTGAACTGGCGTGGGTAGCATAGCCTGCAAAGGTGAAATCCGGATTTCTGAACTGGGCCTTGACATGCTAGCAGCTTCCTCACAGAACTTGCAAGGAGTCAGAGTACTCCCAAGTTCAGCGGAATGAGGGCGTCCTCACCCGCAGGCCACCTGCTTCCAGCTGTGAGAAACCACTGGCCGTCCTCCCCTCTCTGCCCCCACCACACACACCACAGCCGCCTCTGGTAGGCTGGAGACGTGGTCTAAGCTCAATTTGGGGGATTCTAATCACGTCCGTTATTACGGGGAGCTGGATTCTGACCTGATCAATAGACGAATCTAGAACAGCGGGCCTCCTGAACCCGTGCCAGGACGTGCAAGACAGCCACTTGATGTTTTCACAAAGTATCCACACGGCTGGGCAAGGTCCCCAGAGAGTCAACCTTTTTTTGTGTTTAAAATAGGTGGGGAATTTAGACAAATTGGCAAAATTCTAGACTCATTCCTCATTAATAGGGCTCACTCATCACCAAACACCAGCCATTTCAAGGACTGACTGTATGGACGAAACGCTTCCCTTACCTGTGAAATGAAAACCTATCCCACTGGGTCGCTGTGACAGTGGCATAAACTAGTGTCTGCCCAGTTAATTATTTATTTCCAAGTGTTCAGGCCTCGGGGCGGGGAGGTCTCGCGTGCGTGCCCCAGTGTCTAATCAGGACCAGCTACATAATTTACAGGGACCGGTGTGAAATGGAAACGTGAAGCCCCTTGTTCAGAAATTATTAAGAATTTCAAGACAGCAGGGCGCCTGGGTGATTCAGTCGGTTGGGCGTCCGACTCCTAGTTTCAGGTCATGGTCTCACGGTTCTTGAGTTCGAGCCCCGCCTGGAGCTCTGCACTGACAGTGGGGAGCCTGCTTGGGATTCTCTCTCTCCCTCTCTCTCTCTGCCCCTTCATGTGATCTCTCTCTCTCTCAAAATAAATAAATTAAAACATTTTTTTCAAGACGGGAATAGCAGAGCATTAAGCGTGGGGTCCTTCTGGTGTTAGGGGACTGTGCAGGTGCCCAGGGCACGCGCTGGCGATGCCAGGCCGGTGTCTAATAATGCCATATATTAGCGATAGAACGCGGAGCCAGAATGTTCACTCACCCGCTGCAAGACACTAAACAATGCTGCAGCTAAGCCTCGTGCACGAATCAGATCATTCTGTGAGTCCATTGGGGCAAAACTTGGGCATTATGCTACAAGATCAAGTGTCCTTAGCTTGGGAGGTGAGTAGGTCCATAAATAAACTTGGAGGGGTCTACGACACCCCTGAAACTGTGCCCCAAATGTTGTGTTTGCACGCTTTTTCCTGGGGAAACTGTCCTTAGAAGATCCATGACCATTGGGGCACCTGGGTGGCTCAGTCCGTTAAGCGACCGACTTCGGCTCAGGTCATGATCTTGCAGTCTGTGAGTTCGAGCCCTGCGTCAGGCTCTGTGCTGACAGCTCGGAGCCTGGAGCCTGCTTCGGATTCTGTGTCTCCCTCTCTCTCTCTGCCTCTCCCCTGTTCATGCTCTGTCTCTCTGTCTCTCTGTCTCTCAAAATTAAATAAACATTAAAAAAAAATTAAAAAAAAAAGAAAGAAAGAAAATCCATGATCACAAAAACGGGCAGTTGGAACCCGGCCAGGTTTTACATTCACGAGAGCTTTGTACTCACCAACGCTCGGCACGGTGTCTAGCATCTCCCGGATGATCAGTAAATGCCACCCGGGGAAGGGTGGGTAGAAGGAGAGGGCAGTGGGTAGGAAAACAGGTAGCCTCATTACGAAGGTGGCTCGTGTTCAAATCCCAACTCCACTGTCACTGGACGTGTGACCTTACCTGAGTCATTGCATCGCTAAGCCGCTCTGGGAACTAAATGGATCACCGAGCACTTTAGCAGGGATGTCGTGAGCCTCGGTCTATGTTAGTGCTCGTTTTACCTTTCCTCGGGCCGTCACATGTTTCTCCTGCTTCATTTGCTCTAACTCGAAATCAGTCTCGAGAAGACAAATAAAAGCTTCACAGCTCTTACATTGGTATGGTATAGCTCTTGTCACATCAGTTTATAGAGAAACAAACGATTTTTTTAAATTAGCTTTTTTCCCTTAATTCTTCTTGAAGGGCAGAAATGAACTACTGACTGTAATTACCTAGTAGGAAAACTATAGATTTTTCACTTTCCACTGTATCCCTTTCTGCAGTGTATGCATTTTATTTTAAAGTAAGCAAATACTGGTTTTGCAAATAAAGCCAAGTAAAGATATGCATTTTATAGGTCTGTGGATCTCCAAGTGTGGATCCCAGAACCGGCAACATCAGCATCTCTCTAGAGCTTGAGAGAGAGGCAAAATCTCATCCCTACCCGGGCTTACTGAATCTGAAACTCTGAGTGTGAGGTCCAGCTACCTGAACCTTCATGAGCCTTCCGGAGGATTCCTTTTTTTTTTTTTTTTTTTTTAATGTTTATTTATTTTTGAAAGAGACAGAGACAGAGCACGAGCAGGGGGAGGGGCAGAGAGCGAGGGAGACACAGAATCTAAAGCAGGCTCCAGGCTCCAAGCTGTCAGCACAGAGCCTGACGCGGGGTCCGAACCCACAAATCATGAGATCATGACCTGAGCCAAAGTCAGACGCTGAATCTGAACGACTGCGCCCCCCAGGCGCCCCTAGGGGACTCTGATGCATAACTGGAGTCTGAAAACCTCTGCTCCAAGTCCTGCAGGATGCTGAAGAGGAACCCTTAGCACCCCCTAAAATGTGTTCCTAGGGATGCCAGAAATTCTACCAGTAACCCCTGCGGGTTTTTTGTTTATGATTTCATTTTAGTTCCAGTTAGTGAACATGCAGTGTTATGTTAGTTTCAGGTGTACCATATAGTGATTCAGCAATTCCATACAACACCCGGCGTTCCTCACAGCAAGATTAAATCTCTGTTACCATTTTAACCCATCCCCACACCCACCTCCCCGCTGGTAACCACCAGTATATGCTCTATAGTTAGGAGTCTGTTTCCTGGTTTGCCTCGGTCTCTCTTTCCCCCCCCCCATTGCTCATTTATTTCTTAAATTCCTCATAAGAGTGAAATCATATGGTATTTGTCCTTCTCTGACTCAATTCGCTTACCATTACACTCTCTATCGCCATCCATGCCGTTGCAAATGGTAAGATTTCCTTCTTTTTTATGGCTGAATAATAGTCTGTGTTAACATCAATCACCTTCAATGCAAGTATTGTAGAAAGAAGTTAAATCAAGAGTCTGAAACTCAAGTGCCAAAAGAATCCGGGAAGATCCTCAAGGATAATGGATCCTAGCAAAGTTCATGTGGATCAAAGTCAAGTCTTTGTTACTTGGCTATTGTGGCCATGGGAGGGGAGGGGTGCAGGATGTAACGGCCAGGTTGCCTGATTTTCCTATTTTTCTAAGGATTGTCTGAATGTGTATGTGACTCGGACCCATTCCAAAAACGTTTAAGTACCCAGCGAAGCAAACCCAGGTCTGCACAGGCAGTGTGGCCCCCTGGGTCACCGGATTGCAGCCTTCAATTCTAACATGGGAATGAGGACACCCTGCTCACTCTGCCCAATGCATTCTCCAAAGTTGTTACGAACCCACGATAATATAAGTGGTGGTGGTCCTTTCTCAACAGTATTGCTCATTCGTCTTCTCATTTAATCCTTTTGCCACCTATTCGACAGGTGCCATTATCACCCCATTTTACAGATCAGAAAACCAAGGCCCCCAAACCTTCCAAACCAGCTTTTGCTCAAGGTCACACGGCCTGTAAACTACCCTCATCAGGACCCCTTTGCAGGGCGGGTGTGTGTATAGCTCACGCTCCTAACAGCAGCACTGCTGATAATATCGTGGGTTCGTTCTCCTGACACTTTTGACCTTTTTAGTCTTTCACAATCAGCCCTGTGCCTGCTGAACGGCCTTCCAGGCCTTATCTGTCGCTCTCAGCGCAGTGCCTTTTCATATCATCTGATATTCCAATTGCTTCAAGTATACTTGACGGCTTCTGTGGCGATGTGCGTGGCACAGACAGGGACAGGGTTACACTTGTGTCCTCAAATGACACCAGAGAGCATTAGCAAGTAGATAAGTACATGTTCAGGAAACGTGTTAGCTGGTTCCATCAAACAGCCGAAAGACGTTGACATTTCTGGGCAGAGGACTGTGGAGAACTCTTCCTGTTTTATGTCATGTTGGAGGCTATAGAACCTTCCTAGGTTTCTACTCTGAACCTATAGCGCCTTTGTGGGTCAAAAGAAAGAAGGCAAAAAGCAATGTCGAAAACTACATCTGTAAAGCTCTTTCCCCCTTCTCAAGGCCGCCAGAATAGATTGTGAAAAATTAGTGGAGGCTGTAACGTTTACAGAACGTGCAGAACTTAGCCCTTAGAAGCATGAATCAGAAGGGGTAAGAAGCTGGGCTCCTAATGCCCACAGGTGCTGCTGCTACTGCTGTTACTATTGATGGTCTATGTTTGGACATATTTCCCCTCTTTTTAAGTTTTATTTTTATTTATCTAGAGAGAGAGAGTGCACGTAAGTGGGGGAGGGACAGAGAGAGAGCGAATCCCAAGCAGGCTCCACACTGTCAGTGTAGAGCCCTACGCAGGGCTCGAACTCACAAACTGCAAGATCATGGCCTGAGCCAAAGTCAGATCCTTAACAGACTGAGCCACCCAGGTGCCTCCCCTCCGCCCCCTTTTTAAGGGTAGCTCTTCACCCAGTGTGGGGCTTGAACTCATGACCCCAAGATCATGAGTCCCATGTTCTGTCCACTGAGCCAATCAGGAGATCCCTCCCTCTTCTCTGACACACAAAAGCCAATAGCGACTCACTGTTACCAAGCTTGCTTTATTCCTCCAAGCCCACGTTAATTATGCTTTTCATAAAATATTTTTCTGCAAGGAAGAACATAAGCTCCATGTAACTCTAAAGGTGTTTACGTGGGTAAGAATTAAGTCCAACTTCCAAACGCTGTGTTTTCTAAAGCATACGAACATTTTCCAGTACAGGCAAACCATTCTATTTTAAGTTATTACCAAACACACAAAAGCTTACTCATCAAAATAGAAGCTACGGAAATAATTTTAAGCATAATCGTGACCACACACTAGACAACTTCTGATATCTGCCTTGAACCAGGTGCTAGCTGAACGCTCTGTGTAATTTCCCCTTGAATCCTTGCAACAAATACAGCTGATCATGGAATAGCACAGGCCTGACCTGTGCGGGTCCACTATACACGAATTTTTTAATATATATAAATATATACAATACTATAAATGTATTTTCTCTTTCTCATGACTTTTGTAATAACATTTTTTTCTGGCTTACTTTATTGTAAAAAAACAGTGTATAATACATATAGCATACAAAATGTGTTGTCAGGCTTCCGGTCAACAGTAGCCTATTAGTAGTTAAGTTTTGGGAGGGTTAGAAGTTATTCATGGGGCGCCTCGCTGGCTCAGTTGGTAGAGACCATGACTTTTGGTCTCTGGGTTGTGAGTTCAAGCCCCAGGTCAGGCAGCGTAGAGTTTACTTAAGAAAAAAAAAAAGTTATTCATGGAATTTTGGCTGTGAGGTCATTGGCTCTCTCACACCATGCTCTCGAGGGTCAGCTGGAAATGGGATGAGTTATTATTAAATGAATCTTATAGCTGAGGGAATGGAGGTGCAAAGCAAGTGCTTCATTAATTTGCCCAAGGTCTTAAACAGTAGGGCAGGGCAGGCCAACAATTGAAGAGTTCATTTTCTCTTCCAAAATTAGTATCTTGGGTGAAATCGCAGGAGCTTCGAGTCATGGACAATTCCTGGAAACGTGGTGACAAGGCAAAAGTTACCTCTCCTCCCACATCCCCAATTTTCTTGTCCCCTTTGTAGTATATATTTGTTTTGTTTAAAAATAACATTCTCCTACATAATCACAGAAGAATCATCAAAATCGTGAAATAAGCACTGATACAGTGCCCTTATTTAATTTAAAAGTCTTAATCAGGGGCGCCTGGGTGGCTCCGTCAGTTAAGAATCTGATTTTGGCGCAGATCATGATCTTATGGCTCGTGGGTTCGAGTCCCACATCAGGCTCTGTGCTGACAGCTCAGAGCCTGAAGCCTGCTTCGGATTCTGTGTCTCCCTTGCTCTTTGCCCCTCCCCCACTCACACTCTGTCTCTCTCACTCTCTCAGAAAAATAAACATTGAAAAAATTTTTAATAAGATAAGAAAAATAAAAGTCGTATTTAAAGCAGTGCCTGGCTGGCTCAGCCGGCAGAGGGTGCGACTCCTGATCTCGGGGTTGTGAGTTTGAGCCCCACATGGTGTGTAGAGATGACTTAAAAAGAAAATCTTAAAAAAATTATAAAAGTCTTACTCAAATGTTGCCTATTGTCCAATTAATGGCCCTTATAGGAAACACTTGAAAATCTGATCCAGGATCCTATTCATATGTTACACCCAATTTTTTTAAAGCATCATCTATTCCCTGTTTCTGACACATTAAACAAGAAAGTGGTCCTTGGCGTGGAGAGTCTCATGCCCTTTCTTTCCTTCCTCAAAAGGTTGTGTTTTTGTCTATATTCCTCATACCGTCGCCCAGACCCTGAACGATAGGTGATTTATGTACGAAAATTCCACACACATTCCCTAAATACTCTGTGCCTTGCATTCAGTATTTTATCACTTTGGAGCACTAGTTATTTCTTTTTATGATTAAATCCTTTGTGGTTATGATTAAATAGATCTTCCGTCCGTTTGTCTGTATTCTGCATTATCACCTGCTAAATATATTCCAATGTGTTATTTGTTTTCTTTTCTGGTGCCACGAGCTTCATCTATCACTTTGCTCCTACCTCAGGAATTTCCCAAATAAATCACAAAATGGAGGACAACGGACGTGAAGAGCCCAGCCTCCAGAGAGAAGGAGTAGCCTGGGTAGACATTTGCTTATACGTCTTCTCATGTCCCTTCCCATCCTGATCCCATCATTTCTCCTCATAAACACACACACACACACACACACACACCACTTCATAGGAGCGCTTCAGGAAACCCCGATTTCTTTTTGTCTCTGGAGGAGTTAGTTATCATCAGTCTCTGGATTGCTCTGTCTCTGGCCTGCTAGTACCAGATCAACCTGCCCTTCCCTCAAAGTTCCTTCCTCCGCTTCCTTGCAACCCTAATTTTATTTGGGAAGCGTGGGGTCGGAAAGGGCCCTCGGTGGCTGAGCAGATCCCCCTTCTCCTTCCCCTCCTGAGATCATATAAAAAGCACCCACAGGGGCCCCTGGGTGGCTCAGTCGGTTGAGCATCCGGCTTCAGCTCAGGTCGTGATCTCACAGTTGGTGGGTTCGAGCCCCGCGTCGGGCTCTGTGCTGACAGCTAGTTCAGAGCCTGGAGCCTGTCTTCAGATTCTGTGTCTCCCTCTCTCTCTGACCCTCCCCTGCTCATGCTGTCTCTGTCTCTCAAAAATAAATAAAACATTAAAAATACATTTCAAAAAAAGAAAAGAAAAGAAAAGCACCCACAGCCTGGTTTGAAACTGCAACTCTACCTGTAAAGACCCAGAACCAGCCCCCCAAGATTACTACGGACCCCAGACACAGGCTGCGTGTTTGGAAGAGCGGTTGGTGTTTAAGAATTTCAAGGTAAACAGTGCTTTGAACACCAGTCTTTAAACTGGCCTTCAGGGAGCAAGTTAGAGTGACTCCACATTTTTTTTTTTTTTTGAGCGTGTGGCAGATGATTTTTCCCTTCTTCAGAACGAACATTCAAATCTGCAGTTGTATTGTTCAGCACTATAATTAGCATTATTCGAACAATGTGGCCATAACTAAACTAGATTATTCTATCTGGACTTAATCTAGTCAGAACAAAGAAATCCATTCAGTGCGCCCTGAAATCCGATTTAATACATAAACATGAATGGGGAAAGTCAACATTTCTGCGTAACTTTAACGCAATCCTATGATTTTTAAAGTCCGGTATGCCAGAGAAAGGCGAAAGTCTAAGATGAAGAAAAAAAAAAGGCCACAAACTCGCACCTGCCGTTACTGTTTCTCACTTAAGGGCCTTCCTAATTCAGGAGGATGCCATTCGGGCCCTTTGGAGCAGCGAGGATGAAAGGTATTTATCGGAAATTGCTTTCTGTATCACAGCTGTTTGTGTATTCGGACACCCCTCGCTCCCAGAAGCAATGCTCTCTAAGCTGGTTTCTTTAATCAAGATAGAAGCATAAACCAGTATTCAATAAAAGAAAAAAAAAAAAAAAAGAATACAGCCGGACACGCAAAATAGCAAACTTCTAATAGCAGGTAATGTTAGATGCAAAATCAGAGCGTGTGATTAGAACACGAGTGTGCCTCGTTCTTAAGGCTGTCGGCACAAGACTCACAAAAAGCGTGTCTGGAAAAGACATGTACTTCTTCCTTTTCCCTCGGATGTTGTTTTACTTTGATAAGTCCAGGCACGTATCTTCCTTTCTGGGTTGTTGTTGTTGTTTTTTTTAACATTGCAATCCAAGTTTTGGATTTGTTGATTATTATTTTTTTAAAATAGCCAATATGTTCCAGCATCTAATGCAACCTTTGCTTTCTGCTTAGTGCTATTAATTATATTCTTGTTCAGTCTGCTGTAAGCTGCCCCTATCGGCAGAGATTCAAGGGAGATTTGAAAGAGCGAGCATATTTATCAAAGGAGAAAAAATGAAGAAAATAAAGACAGCACTAGAGCATATTGGATATATAAACTGTTCGTTCTGAAAAGATAAATGATTTGGTAATGAATAGATCCTTTAGGCCATAAAAAATCCATTTATTTTCTTTTGAATTTGAATAGAAGAGATTTGCATTTTTCCTGAGCAGTTACACTTAAATTAAAATGCAGAGCATGACGCTAGCATACAATCAAACTAAATAATAACCGGGCATACTGTATTATTCATAAAAACAAAATTAATAGTTTGGGGACAGGAAGCATTTTGGCTGAAAAAATGTACATTGACACCAAACACCTACTGTCGGTGGGAAAAAACAAAGTTGATTTAGACTATCTACAAATTGGTAATAGAAGTTTGGCATTTATTCTTAACGTTATTAGGGGAGGAGGGGGATGGGCAATGTGTTTATCTTGTATGCAATGCCTAAAATGTCTGTTTTTCTGATAGCAAAATATTAAGAATGTTTCTCTGTATTTTGATATCTAATTATATAAGAGTCAACAGTTTTTGGGGGGTTTATTTTCCTTACAGCAGAGTTAGAATCATGATTCCCACCCCCTCTCCCAAAATAAATATTTCAAGTAAATGTCTTGCTGGGGTTAGTCTGACGACCAGGATTGGCAGAGAGCAGGAAGATTGAGCAATGACCCTCTATAATCTTGTGTCTTTTCCTTTCTCGGAATCTCCCCTCCCCCACTCCACGTGCCCGGGAGAAAGTATACCAATGTCTTTGATTGTCACCATCCTAACAGTAGAGAGTTTGCCGAGAGACAGTCTCTCTAGAGAGTTGTTCCTGCTAGTCTGGTGAAGACAAAGAACAAAATGCAAGCTATAAGGGAAGGCTCAGAAATAGCACGGTCTTAAAAATCAGGGAGGGAGAGAGAGAGAGAGAGCAAGTAAATTTCTTTGAATTGGGGTAATAATCTAAGATAAGAGGATCTCCAAGGTACACATTCCAAACTTAAAGAAAAAAAAAAAAGAAGGTGTGGCAAAATCAAGACGCTTACAGAGACCAGGCAGGGAGAGAGAGAGGTGAGCCAGGCAGCTGGGGGGGGGGGGGGGGG
>CM053576.1:8218744-8301345 GCA_028646485.1 Cryptoprocta ferox
TTCCTTCCTTCCTTCCTTCCTTCCTTCCTTCCTTCCTTCCTTCTTCTCTTCTCTTCTCTTCTCTTCTCTTCTCTTCTCTTCTCTTCTCTTCTCTTGTTTCTTTCCCATCTTGGTCCTGCAAGGTGCTAGGTGTGTGTATTACCTGGTTCAGAACCAACTGCCATTTGCTGCAGGGAGGTTCGTTCTTTGAAAGGCCCCTAATTGCTTTCTGTTAAAGGGCGTGTATGTCCCTTTTGATGTGATAAGAAAAACACGAACCATTTTCCTTTCTTGAAACCATACCTCCCGTGCCTTTTTAAAATAAACTTTTCTGTGAGCAGGGAGAAAAAACAAAGGAACCCACCTGCATTTATTTCATAAGTTCTGTGGAGTTTGAGAGCCAGACGTGTTGTAATAACTCAGATAAAGTTTTCTCTTTATTTTGCTGTTTTGAGTGAATTTGGTGCTTTCAGCTACTTCAGAAATCCTTCTAGGGGTAGAGAGATGCTTCCAGCCGACCTTTCCAAATCCTTTATAATAATGTGAGCTTTGTTGTAAATGTGAAATCAATCAAGAAGCAGGACTACATTAGCTTACCGCCTGTGTTTTATAGTTTCCCCTTCTCAGGCTTGTTATTTTTCAGAGAACACACATTGAGCAACTTGTTTCTGAATTAAAGTATTGCTCAATCTGCTTGCTTTCTTAAGAATTACATTAAACCACTAAACTAGGTATGTATGGGATCCCAATTTTGAACCAGGCAGTCGTGAACTTGTAAAGTTTAGTCTGCCAAGATGAGTCAGTGTGATGGATTTATTAATTAGTAAAAGCCATCCTCTGAAATTACCCTGCATTAATCACAATTCATGAAAAATATATTCAATTAGTTTGAAGATACAGATTTGACAAACTATCCCTTCTTCAGAGACCACAGTCAATTTTATTAACTCTTGCTGGAGAAATCATTCATGTTCAGCCTGAAATGATGGGTGGTTGGGGAAATGCCCTAAAGGACAAGGGACCCGTTCCGGCAAAGCTGAAAGCCCATGCGGTACCGAGACGGGGAAGCTGGGAGAAGCAGGAAAGTTCTGGATCTGCTGGTATGTGCTGCCACTTGTGTTAAAGGAATCGACTTGCACTGGGTTTTTCTGAGTAAAGGGCTGGTGAAAATATACAAACCCACATAGGCAGGAAACCCCAGCTGCCCAAACTCCACCTTTTGGTTAAGCATGGCTAATGCCTGTCCAGGTCCAAAATAAACAGATCCACCGGTGAAAAGGTGGACTGACGAGTCACCTGGCGTCTGGAATGTCCTCCTCTGTGTGATCCAAATCCTATGCCTTCAAAAACTGTACCCATTATATAACTTAAAATCTCGTCTCCCAATGGACCCACTTTACAGAGGAGGAAGCAGAAGGTCCTAGAGGATCAGTGCAAAATGATAAGGCCAATTCAGGACCAGAATCCAAAGACCCTGAGGCAAGTGAAATAGCTTTCCTCAGCCTACACTTCCCTTCATATAATGAAAGAGCTGCAATAAACAAAATTGTATGATTTCCAATTCTCAAGTGCTGTGGTTTTAGTATTTTGATTTCAGGTCGACTTTCTCAAGAACTTCACTGAGCCTGAGTGTTTATATGTGTGTAAACATATCTAAATATACATATATATATACATGAAAATATTGCTCTTCAACTTAAAGCTCTATAGAAACAAAGCTTAAATGATTTGCATACGACAGAATTTTTAAAACATATTTCTCATGTGTCCACTTCCTATTACTACATGTGGGTTTTTTGACCTACTGACTATAGAAGAAAAAAAGGGAAGCCGGATGTTTCTGCAGATTTTGAATTCTCGATTTTTGAGATTAAATGAAAATGATTAGAGAAATATGGGAAAAGAGTGAGTCTTCTAAAAACCCACCTCATTCTTGTAGTGCAAAGATTGAAATATCTAGATCTTCTTAGAAAAGAAAATGCTGCCACACGGATCAGTCCAAGTAGCAAAACAGTGAATTTTAGTGAATTCATCTCCTAAAGATAGTTCACTGTCAGTGGAGTGTGGTTCCTGAGTTAACTTGTGAGCCGAGAGATTAATCAGAAATGCAGTTAGGAGTAGGATTCAGGGAGATTTTAAAAAAGAGGCAGACAATGCCCATAGATAATGTTATTGGAGGAACTCATTCCCTTTCTTGACATGCTAGACATTTTATAAAATAAAGTGCAAAGCCCTCTCGAGTATTAATGGGCTCTCAAGTACTTTGGATTATTAAGAGACGGGAAGAGGGAAAGAGAGAGAGAGAGAGAGAGCACTGTGTCACAGACTGGGAAAATCGTACATGCGCAGGCACTGAAAAACAAAGGAAGCTTCCATATTTAGAAGCAGGAGTAGTTTGGAAAGACAACTGTTGGAGATGAATTTACTGCTTCCTTAACTTGGAAACCCTGAGCTCTCGATCACTCCCCCCACCCGTAGCAGGCTTCGGTTCTGCACCTGAAGAAGTTAAATCGGAGGCTGAACCATCCCTGGGCTGAGCCTGCCCTCCGCCCAAACTGCCCTTTGCATCAAGGATCCTCACCCTGCTTCAAAAAGGAAAGTGTGTTTTGCGGTCGTTCAAATGCCGCCTTGTGAGCAAAATACGTAGCAAGGAATGCTACCTTTTAGGATGAATTTACAGAGCAACTGAACTTAGCTGAGCTTTTTCTTTTTTTCTTTCATTCTGAAGGCCTCTGGGGAAGTTGATAAAGTTATGATTTATCGTTTAGCAAGGGACATTCCAAAACAGCACTTTGTTTAATTTTACTTTTTTTTTTTTTTTTTTAAAGACAAGTAAAGGTCATAGAGACCAACTCAACTTCTAATCTCACTTCAGGAGGATTGTTTTGAAAAGGGGGGTATTTAGGGGTGCCTGGCTGGCTCAGTCGGTAGAGCATATATAACTCTTGATCATGGGGTGGTGTGGGGCATAGAGATTACAAAAGAAAGAGAGAAAGAAAGAAAGAGAAAGAAAAGAAAGAAGGAAAGAAAGAAAAGGGATATTTAGAGAAATTTGGAGCCTTTTATTTGTGAAGAATCATTTTAAAAATAAGTTAAACTCTATGATATCTCCATGCATTCTAAGTGTTACAAAAAAGTCACTATGTCGTACAAAGTTTAAGAAAGAAAAATGGATTTCATAAGGGACATCCAAAACTAATCAGTGGGTATCATCATCAAACATATGTAAAGACAGATTAAGGAAACAAGGTGGTACGTTTCCAAGTAGAAACACCAGAATCCTAAAACCAAATTCTCAATTCTGGTCCACAGCTTCCTATATGCCCGAGCTACATTTTTTTGTTTTAATGGAATTTTTAGCAACCAGCTGAGGCTTCTGTTTCCTTCAAGTAAGGGACAATCCTAGTTACTTCCTCCTACTCCTTCCCTTCCGTGGGCCCAGAGGGCAAAAAAAAAAAATTCCCCCGTATAAACACTGATACCGTGTGAGAGCCACTGCTTTTTCCCAGCTTGGGCAGGCCTTTTCTCAATTTTAATATGTATCAGTTCCCCCATCCCCCACGGCTACTAAAGCAAGTCTTCCTACGGTGGGTTTGCAAACCCTTGCTTGGCTGGAAAGATCTACCTTCTGCAAAACAGAAATGGCATTTTAAGAATTTTACTTTGCAGATAAACACATCTAAAGGGAGTGATAGCTCTTGAGATTCTCATTCCCAGCTTAATCTTAAATTGAAAGTTCCAGAAGTGCAGTAAACCTGAAATGCTCTTAAAAAAAAAAAAAAATTTAAACCCTGAAAGCTTTAAGGATCCATGTCCAAATTACCCTATAAAGAATCCCTTAAAAATAAAACATTCAGAGATTCATTACAGGGGATCTCTTGAGAGCTCTATAATGTTGGCAGGAATGATCCTGACCACAGAAGTGACTTTGCCTCCGTTTGAGAACTCACAGTTAAAGAAGCAAACGGAAAAAAAAAAAAAAAAAAAATCTGTGTGAAAAGTGTTTAAACATTGGCTGCGCTGAAAAGACGTATAAAAATAAAACCAAAGAGATGCAAGAACTGTTTGCTGCATGCAGTGGGAAAGTTTACCCAAATGACAAGCTGTTATGTGGGATGCTCCAGTGATACTCTCAAGTCTATTTCCTTAGATCAAAAGGGACAGATCGAAGCCCAACACTTGTATCTATGCCGGTTGGTCATGCTCCCCTTTTCCTGGAGTAATTATATGCTGCATCCATGAAGCAATGTGGCTAATACCTTAATGCTCTGAGGACAAAGACGAGCGGGGTCATATGACACTGCTAAATTTAGAAAAGGGCTCTGTTTTCTGTTTTGCTCAACCCTTACAATTTTCTGCTCTGAAGCAAGAGGAGTTTCAAATGCACACTGATCTTTCTCATATCGTGAATGAATCGAACGAGCACCTGTTTTCAACTGCCGAAATACATTTTTTTTTAAAAAGGGAAAGAGAAGCCTGAGTACTCTTAATTCATCATAGGAGGTGTACTTTCCCCCCTCCCCTGTGTTCTTCAAAAGAACATACCCAGAAAGGTACAGTGATGGTATTTACAAAAGGTTATAAAGGCCAAGGCGTAGGTTTAACTAAACAAAACAACAATGGGGACTGATGATAGTATTCCAAGGCAGTTCAGATAAAAATTCTTCTCAAAAATACACACAAAAAAACGAATGAATCTTGGGAAAAGCTAGCTCATGTAACTGCGCAAAGTGATTGTAAAAGAAAATTAACTCTAACTGGGAAAAGTGTATTAGTTACAGAAATACGTGCGACTCTTTTTTCATAAAATGTCTTGAAACACTAGTTTCAAAAGTGGACAGTTTTTCTTTTAAATTAAATGTCAAAAACCTCGATTGAGTACAATAAGCCCAATCTCTTTGGACGGACGCTTGCTGACTATGAATAATATTCTCTCTGTGGGCGTACTCCAAACATTTCCCTCAAGTTGAAAATTGGACTGATTGAATTTGTGGACTGTATCATGTTTGGTCTGAAAATTAGGTTCAGTCTCCCATATGCACAGATTTCATTCATTTATTTATTCAATGTTGATGAAGATCCACCTCCTAAAAATGATAACTGCCAATTTACATACGCAGGAGACAGACAGGACAGGTGCTCAGGATTTTGGTGAATTTTAACATAGCGTCATTGTGACAAGATGATGTAGCGTTAAAAAAAAATAGTAACACTCCAGGTTAACCATGGTAATATTACATTGACATTGCTATTTTAATTAAGAAAATGCTCATGCAAGTTCCCCTTGTTTCTGTATGATTATAGTTTTCCATCTAGCTTTCTTAGAGCATTTGTTGTTGTTTTATAGAATTTTTTAAAGTTTTTTTTAATTGTTTTAAATATTTTATTTATTCTTGAGAAACAGAGAGAGACAGTGCATGTGCAGCGGAGGGGCAGAGAGAAGGGGAAACACGGAATCCAAAGCAGGCTCCAGGCTCTGAGCTGTCAGCACAGAGCCCGACACAGGGCTCGAACCCGCAAACTGCGAGATCATGACCGGAGCTGAAGTCAGACGCTTAACTGACTAAGCCACTTAGGCGTCCTTTTCTTTTTTTAAATTAAGTAATCCCTACACCTCATGTGGGGCTCAAACTCACGATTCCGAGATCAAGAGTTGCACCGTCTTCCCACTGAGCCAGCCACGTGCCCCTGTTTTATAGAATTTCTATTGCTGTTTATGAGCAGAGGCTCTTTTTAATTGTAGCTTTAACTAGTTCTTTCATTTATTCATCTTTTGTTCAACAATTATTATTCAATGATATCGGTCTAGCCGCCCAGGGATCCTAGAATTTTGATTACATGACCGAGCCAAAATTTTCAAAAAATATGTATTTAAACACTCAGTCTTTTGGAAATAGGTAATATTTAAGACACACCTTAGCATTGCCATGGAACTGGGATGACGGTACCATAGTTGATCGATTCTAAAGTTCACGTTAGTTTTTAACACTTTAACATAACCGAAATGAGTGTGCCTTTTGCCATTGATGGCATCTTGCAATTTGAATGGGAAGCATCTCTTTCTTCCTTAAGAGTTCATAAAATAACAGAGCATCTTACAAGGCGATGTTTAAGGTTTGACAAAATACGGTAACCAGCCCCTTTGGTTTTCTGAATTCTTTTGACATTGTTGCTTAAGGATTTTTTCAAGCGTGATGGGCATCCATAGGATTAATAACACTGGTGGAAATAATACAATAATAAATTACTACCATTTATTGTGCCCCTCCTGCGTATGTGCAGCTGTGCAAATTCCCTGATATTTACTCCTCACCGAGCCCTAAAAAAGGGTAATACTGTTGTCAGCCCTTTTGTAGAGATGGAGATACAAGAATCTCATCACCACCCACACTTGCCTCACCTTAGCCCTGGCCCTCGGTTAGGGACCAAAATTCAGACCCAGGGAGTCTGGCATTAGGCCCGGTACTGGTAACAGGACACCCTGTTGGCTTGATAGCATTTGGTACAGTTCGTAAAAATGAACTTGTGTGCTCTTTGATGAGTGTCAGCCTCTCCCTAGTATGTCAGCCCCAGAAGGGCAGGGAACACAGTTCTCTCGCTCACCACGGCCTGGACCAGAACCAATCCACACTCCCTTTCAGCGGAGAGCCCCGCATATACACGACCTGTCAGATGCTGTTTTGGATGCTGGTGGTCCAGCTGTGAGGCGGGGTCTGTCTTCGTGGGCGACAGTCTTTGCATCAACACCTAAAAAAAGTAAAGGGAGCGAGGCCACCTTGGTTGAATGAACACTGTGAAACCCTGCTTCTTGGCACTAATCGAAGAAAAAGTGGCTAATACAAAACTGGCTAGTTCCCAAGCTACTTCGGGTTTGGCTTTTAAAGGACTTTGTTTGGGCTAAGAGTCTTGGTTGTCTTTGTTTCCTTTTGTCTTCTATCAACAGTAAAAACGAGTGTAAAGACCCACCAATGGGCAGCAAGACAGGGCGGCCCACAGCTGTGTGTAGGCTGCACTGGGCAAACCGGCCTGCCATTCCCAATGCATCGTGGGGAAGCCACCGAGCTGACAGTTGTCCGGGGAAGCCTGGAGTGCTGCCTCCCGTTAGGGTCCGGTTGGAAATTAACATTCCTCCCTTTAAAACAAAATGCCCACCGGGGCACCTGGGTGGCTCAGTCCGTTAAGCGTCTGACTTGGGCTCAGGTCATGATCTCACGGTTTGTCAGTTCGAGCCCCGCATCAGGCGCCGCACTGACAGCTCAGAGCCTGCTTGGGATTCCTTCCGGCTCGTCTTCTCTCTCTCTCTCTCTCTCTCTGCCCCTCCCCTGCTTATGCCTGTGCGCACTCTCTCTCAAAATAAATAAACAAACAACAACAATGAAAAAAGAATGACTTAAAACGCACAACTGGAAGTTTGCAGAATACACGTACATTTCACCTTATGATCAGTATAGCTTGAAAAATAATAAAAGGTAGCGAAGTTGGTCTCCCACATCAACCAATCCTCCTCTGTGTAAGGGGAAGCCACTGAGCGACATCCCAACATTACACGATTATTTGCGTTCTAACCGAAGATGCAGAATACTGAAAAAGTAAATTGGGGTCATTTTAAGTTAGAAATGTGCCGAAAGTTTTATTATTAACTAATTTCCTCCGAATGCTGTGTCATAACTGTTACATTTCACTCTCCCTAATTACTTTAACTTTACTTTTTATAAAGCACCTAATATGTGTAAGGTGCATTTTTTCTTTGCTGGAAAGAATGATAAACGGGACCTGATATCTGCTCTTGACTTTACATTAAATATAAGTATTAGGTATCCTCCAGGTACAAAAGACCGTACTGAGTGCTTTAGCTCAAGAGTCAGCAAAACTTATTCTTAAAGGTCAGATAGCACACGTTTTAGTCTTTGAGAGACATTCAAGTCTGTCTCAACCACCACCGCACCAAGTCACGAGAAGGCAGCCATAGATTAATCCATAAATGAATGGGCACAACTGTGTTCCAATAAAACTTTATTTATAAAAACAGGCACCTGCCCAGATTTGCCTCTGGTGATAGATTGCCGAGACCTGCTTTAGATGTACTGGGTCATTCAGTAGTCACAGCCCACCCTTGAAGGTGAGTAGCATTATCCCATTTTAGAAGGGGAAGCTTAAGCTGGACAGAAGGCACGTCTCTTAGCCGGTGACTACGGAAACAGACGTCTGACTGGCCGTTTTCCCTGTTACAGAAACGAGCACGACCTGCTAACTCTAACACCAGTGGTGCAGACTCGAGAGCCAGAGTGGTGGGGTTCAGGTGCTCACTCCTTCATTTACTCCTTGTGAGAGCTTAGGCCAAGGACATGAATCCCCCTGCCTCGTCTCTTCGTCTATGAGACAGGATCAGCGTGGTGTCTCATCTTAGTAAGGGGTCAAGGAGGCAACGGAAAGGAGCCTGGTGCAAAGTCATTGAACGACTGCTCCCTCTTCGGATTACAAGGCACGTATGGACACATCATGGGGGGCTGCTTGCGAGTGAAAGAAGGGTGGACGGAGAAGCATCCCGAGCAGAGGCGCGTCAGAAGAGAAGGGAGAGGGGTCGGTGGGGATGGATGCTGTAGGCAGGGCAATGCTCCCCCAGTCCTTCCCCGCGGGAGGAGCGGCACTAGCATGACAGCCTGGCCTCTCGCCACTCCCGTCTCCTACCTCAGGCGGGTCCGTGGTTTGATCTGATGCTGAGTTTGGATGGAGAACCGGTTGGGTTAGCTCAGCCCCCCCTTTGGCCACGTGCTTTCTTGTCAAAGCTTTTGATTGACAAGCTTCAAGTCAATGTCCTGCACTTGGGCTGACGTCCTCTGGTGGGCCTGGGCTGCCTGTCTCTGTGGGATGACCTGGCCAGCCTGGAGTTCAGTACCAAGAACCTCACCGCTTCCCTAGGGCTGGTTTGCCTGGTCTCCGTGTGTTTCATCCTTTTTTTTCCTTCCTTGTTCGCCATTTGGGTCAGGACCGTACTGCTGAGATCCTTGGCACTTTGGAGCTCTGTTGGGTCCCAAAGGACACCACATTCCCTGTCTGGGTGACCTCAGCCATCCCCTTGGCTTTACATCCCATCTACCTGCTACAGACTAACCCACTTCCCCCAAGCCCAGCCCTTGAGCCCAGACTTCAGTCTGGTTTATCCTTCTGCCGCCTCAGACAAAACCACTTCCTCACCAGGCTCTGCATTTCTTCAGAGTAGTATTCCCACCTGAAGCGTGTGTAAGTAATCTTTGATAGTTACTTATTCGCCTTCATGAGAACCTAGTTATTCGAAGGCAGAGACTAGCTTCTATTCGCTGTGTCCTGAACAGTGCCAGGAACAGGGGAAGCCCTCAAAAAATATCTGTTGAATGAATGAATGAATGAGTGAAGCAGAGCATGCAGGCCGGACGGGGTGGTCCTGAACTAAAGAGTCCATGTTCCATCTAAAGGGGGCACCTCATGCTAATTCCCTCACGGAGCTCGCAGGGAATTGAGGAATGTCATGTAATGTTTCTTTCTTTCTTTCTTCTTTCCTTCCTTTCTTTTCTATTCTCTTCTTTTCTTTTCTTTTTTTTTTTTTCAAACTGACCTCTTTTTTTTTCAACATTTATTTATTTTTGAAAGACAGAGAGAAACAGAGCACTAGTGGGGGAGGGGCAGAGAGAGAGAGAGGGAGACACAGAATCAGAAGCAGGCTCCAGGCTCTGTGTTGGGAACACAGAGCCTGGTGCGGGGTTCGAACCCACGAACTGTGAGATCATGACCTGAGCCGAAGCCAGACGCTTAGCCGACTGAGCCACCCAGGCGCCCCTCTTCTTTTCTTTTCTTTTTTCAGAGAGCGAGAGAGAGAGAGAGAGAGCGCTTTGGGGGGAGAGGAGCAGAGGGAGAGAGAGAGAGAGAGAGAGGGAGAGACTCTCAAGCAGGCTTCATGCTCAGCACGGAGCCTGACACGGGGCTCAATCCCACGATCCTGGGATCATAATCTAGCTGAGATCAATCAAGAGTCGGCTCTCAACCAACCGAGCCACCCAGGTGCCCCTGTAATTTTTCAAGATAAGCCCCAAATCTGGATGTTATAATGTCTCCAGGTTATTTTATTGTATTTGTTACTATTATTTTTTTTAATGCGAATTTATTTTTGAGAGGGGGAGGGGCAGAGAGAGGGAGTCAGATCCGAAGTGGGCTCCATGCTGACAGCAGCGAGCCTGACTTGGAGCTTGAACGCGCGAACCGCGAGATCCTGACCAGACCCAAAGTCAGGCGCTCAACCGACTGAGTCACCCAAGTGCCCCTTATTTTATTTTTAATAAAAATAACTTTTTGGGGGCGCTTAGGGAGCTCAGTCAGTTGAGCGTCCGACTCTTGATTTCGGCTCTGGTCATAATCTCACGGTTCGTGGGTTTGAGCCCCGCGTAGGGCTCTGTGCTGAGAGTGCAGAACCTATTTGAGATTCTCTCTCTCTTTATCTCTCCCTCCCCCACTTGCTCTCTCCCTCTTTCTCTCAAAATAAATAAATATTTAAAAAAAAGGCCTTTTGTTATTCCAAGTAGAATATGCATGCATTTTGTAGAAAGTTAGAAAATAAAGCTAAACAATAATGTAAAAATAAAAGCATCAGACTCCAACCTCTGTGAACACTTCATGCTTCCCGATCTTTCTCTGCACGCACATATAAACACCCGGGTAGTTTTTACCACAAGGAGATCAGGCCTGATTTATTGAGTTAACTATCTCCATTTTTCCATTTCAATAATTTTTTTTCTTATCTGGTTATCACTCCATATTCAAATTTTCCTGCTGACCCAAAAAAATGTCTTTTTTTTTTTTTAACATTTGTTTATTTTGAGAGAAAAGGAGAGACATAGCATGAGTGGGGGAGGAGCAGAGAGAGGGGGAGACACCGAACCCAAAGCAGGCTCCAGGCTCTGAGCTGTCAGCACAGAGCCTGATGCGGGGCTCGAACTCACAAACCGTGAGATCGTGACCTGAGCTGAAGTCAGATGCTTAACTCACTGAGCCACCCGGGTGCCCTCCAAAAAATGTCTTTTGCAGCTGGTTTACCCAAACCAAGATGCCATCCAGGCCCAGGCACGGAATTGGGTTATTATGTCATTCTGTCTTTTCCAGTCTAGCTCAGTCCCTCCTGCCTTTCTCCGTGCCTTGTTAAATGGGCCAGGCCAGTGGTCCTGTAGTGTGTCTTTTTTGGGGGGATTTGTGTGTCTGTTTCCACATTCTCCAGGATTTTGGATGTTAAAAAGTAATTCATAAAAAGTGAAACCAGACCCAGACACACACACACACACACACACACACACACACACACACGAAATCCCTGTGAGGACCAGTGGCCCCCGTCAGCAAGCCGTATTCAGCCAGCAGCACCCAACCTGCAATGTTGGGCCTGATTCCCTGCAGCACACATACGAAGCCACTGAGAGACTCCAAGGAGGTGAGTGGCGGGAATTATGTTCTAGAAGAATGACTTCAGGGGTGCCTGGGGGGCTCAGTCGGTTAAGCGTCCGACTTCAGCTCAGGTCATGATCTTGCCGTCTGTGAATCCGAGTCCCACATGATGCTCTGTGCTGACAGCTCAGAGCCTGGAGCCTGTTCGGATTCTGTGTCTCCCTCTCTCTCCTCCCCCACTCACCCTCTGTCTCTGTCTCTCTTTCTCTCTCTCTCAAAAGTATAATAAAAACATAAAAAAATTTATAGAAAAATGACTTCTGTGGCAAGAAGGGAATAGGGAAGATCGATGGGGATGAAGACTCTGGATAGGTGATGAGTTAGGAGGCCAGCGTAGTGCCCCAGCACAACCTGAGGCCCAGTGATCCAGAGCATGAACTCTGGGCCCAGAACGCCTGGGTTCAAGTCTCCAACTCCCTGCTTAGCTCTGTGAGCATGGGAAAGGCGCTAGAGCTCTCTGTCTACCTGTGTGACACGGGAACATAGTAGCACCTACTTCACAAAGTAGCTCGGAGGACTCAGTGAGCAAATGGCTCTAAAGTACATAGAACAGTGCTCAGCACACAGTAGGTTCTATGTGGGTGTTCTATGTGGGTGTTCGAGTAGAACTGCGCTCGGCACACAGTAGGTTCTATGTGGGTGTTTGCTATGATCATTTCCCCAGCTTAACTGAGGTACACCTGAGAAATAGATGGTAATATACTTAAGGTATGCGAAGGACTGGCTTGCTATTGCACACACTGTTAGATGGTAACCAGAGTCAAGATGACACCTCCATCACCACAGTTACCTATTATGTGTGTGTGAGAAGCCTTAAGATCTACTCTCCTAGTGAGGCACCTGGGTGGCCTGAAGTTAAGCGTCCAACTTCAGCTCAGGTCATGATCTCGAGGTTCATGAGTTCGAGCCCCACATCGGGCTCTGTGCTGACAGCATGGAGCCTGCTTGGCATTCTCTCTCTCTCTCTCTCTCTCTCTCTGCCCTTCCCCCATTTGTGCATGTGCTCTTTCTCTCTCTCTCAAAATAAATGTAATAAATTTCAAAAAACTACTCTTTCAGTAAATTCCAAGTGTAGACAGTAATACGGTATTATTAACTATAGTCACCATGCTGGACCTTCGATCCTTGGAACTTACTCATCTGCTAACTGAAAGATGTACCCTTTGACCTGCATCTCCTCATTCTGCTCCCACCCTGAGGATCCCCCTGCCCCCACTCCTGGTAACCATCATTCTACTCTCTGCTTCTATGAGTTCAACTTAAAAAAAAAAAAAGTCTCCGTGCAAGTGACACCGTATAGTATTTATCTCCCTCTGTCTGGCTTATTTCACTTGGCACAAAGCCTTCCAGTTTCATCCACGCTGTTGCAAACGGCAGGATTTCCTTCTTCTTTATGACTGAATGATATTTCAGAGCGTGAATGTCCCAGAATATCCCATTATAATATATAGTGGAAATATACATATTCCATGGTATATATTTCAATATAATATTTCCATTATGTATCATATACTTTCCCTTTATCCATTTCTTCCCTGATGGTTACTTAGGTGTTTGCATATCTCGTCTTTCAGGAACATGGGAGTGCAGTTATTTCTTCCAGACAGTGATTCCATTTCCTATGGGCGCTATACTAAACCTTCTGACTCCCGTTTACTCTTCTTTCCGTTCAAGGCTCTATACGGAAAATAAAATTACCCAAAGCAAAAAAAAAAAAAAAAAAAAAAAAAAAAGATAAAGAAACAAGCTGAATATTTGTATCAACTTAACTCAGTTTCAGCTGTAATCTGGGACATCAAGATTTTGTCAGATGTATTCAGGTTTCGTAGAAACATTCACTTGTTTTTCAATTTCATCCACCAACTTGAGAAAATGGCAGCATCACGGAAAAAAAAAACCACCGCAAGAACTATATTGTTGCCAGATTTATATTTCAGTTATAAATTTAACTGAAATATTTTTATAGTTTTTTCTAATAATACAAGTAAGGCATGATCATTACAGAAAATGTTTAAGATATGAAGCAGTGCAAAACCAGAAAATAAACATCACTCACACCTCCACTCATCCTCAGCTAAGGACCTGAACGGTGTGGGTGCCCACCCTTTCAGTATTTTACGTACGTACGAAAATATTCTCTGTTTTATATTGTTCTCTGTTTTCTCTGTTTGTGGCAGATGCTGTTGGCTATTTACACAACACAGCAACTATTCTGTTCTTTCTTGTTCACAGACCATGACTGTCTTTGGGTATTTTACTTCAGAGTGAAGGCTGGACCCACCCTTGTCCCAGAAGGTAAAATTTGATTCATCTAACACACAAATCTGGATGTCCCATTATCCTTGCCGTGATCAGTTTGGAATAACATTTCTCAACCTCAGGACTTTCGACATTGGGGCTGGAACATTCTGTTGCAGGGCTGTCCTGTGCTTGTAGGATGTCTGACAGCGTCCCTGGCCTCTACCTTCTAGATGACGTAGCACCATCACCGCATTCCCCAGGCTGGGACAACAAAAAATGTCTCCGGACATTGCAAATGTCCCCTGGAGAGCAAAACCCCACCTGACTGAGAACCAGTAACTTAGAAATCAGCAAGTGATACAATCCTGGTCAGTGAGCCATGTATGACACATCTGTGTTACTCTTCTTAACGACTTCATAGTATTCCATAGTGAAAATAGACCATCATTTACATAACCATTTATATCACCACTCATGATGGTTAATTTCCTTTTCGGTTCTCTACTGTTCTAGTTAGTCATATATATGATTTTATATATTTGCACACTTGTGGAAATGAATTTATAGAATAAATACCTGGAAGTGGAGTTTGTGACTCGGAGACTGTACACAAGTTGACATTCTAATAATTAACACCAACATGTCTTCCAAAAAAGTCAATGCTAGTTTACCCATTAAATGACTGAGTATTTATTTCCATAGACCTTCACTAATTCTAGAGAGAAAACCCGTTAAAAAATGGATTAAACCCATTTTAAATCCATTTGAATTTTTTTTGCATTTCAAATGTATTAAAAAATGGTTATCTATTGAAAATTGATTTTCTTAATGATAGAATAATATTCCATTGAGGTATCAAGATTTATTTATATTCCCCCAGTATGAGCATTCAGTTGATTTTTATTTTGTATTGAAGGGTTGTTTTTTTAAATGAATATAAATGGTTTTCATATTTGTGACAATTCACTGACAGATTTTTTAAAAATATTTTTTTTTTCTGTCACTGGTGTTATAATTATTTAATCTATGTTTCTATAAAGTGACATTCCTCCAAGGCAGACTTCTCCATTAGACACAGGAGGCCCACAAAATAGTTTTAGTGTTTTCTTCTGTTTTGTTTTGCTTTTTATTTTTTGCAGTCATCTCTCTGCCCACCTTTGGGGCTCAAACTCAGGACCCGAAGATCAAGAGTCTCATGTTCCACTGACGGAGACAGCCAGGTGTCCTAGTTTTAGTATCTATTTATTAAAATCAGGAGTATCTATTTAAAATCTATTAAAATCAAGACCTTTGAGAGTGAAGAAATGTTTTAACATTTAATATTAATATATTTGTTTTTGTGCCAATGCAGTTATAAAATATAATTTATTTTATTTTTTTATAAAGAAAGAACTCACAGAAGTCATATTACAGCCCTGTCCAATTTTAGCATGTTTGTTCAAAACACACGGATCATATCAAACACATAGTCACTTCCATGTGGAAGAAGAAGAATTAAAGCAGCAACTTGAATCTCAGTGTGTAAAATATTTAGATAATTTTCCATCAACAGTGATCAATTTGCTTAAATTTTTTGTCTACGCTTATTTATTTTTGAGAGAGAGACAGGGACGGAGCGTAAGCAGGGGAGGGGCAGAATGAGAGAGAGACAGACAGACAGAATCCAAAGGAGGCTCCAGGCTCTGAGCTGTCAGCACAGAGCCTGATGCGGGGTTCGAACTCACCAGCCGTGAGTTCATGATCTGCGCTGAAGTCGGACATTTTACCAACAGAGCCACCCAGGTGCCCCAATAGTGATCAATTTTCGATTTTGAGAAGTAGGTAAGGGAAGAGGAGAAATAGTTCACATCACTTTTCATAAAGAATGACAACCCTCTGGGTGGGTCTGTGATCTGCCTTCATCAACTCATTGAGAGGGAAATAAAATATACATTTTTCATTTTTTAGTTTCCCCCTCGTTTTGATGTTATTGTTTGACATCTTTTTGTCAGAAACAGGTGTGTTCAGCGTTCGCCTCTCCCACATGCTGCTTTGGTGTATGTTCTTTTGTTTAAATAAAAATTTATTTTATTTATTTCATTTTATTTTATTTATTTTAGTTTTTTAGTCTTTATTTTTGGGAAAGAGAGAGAGAGAGAGAGAGACAGAGCGTGAATGCGGGAAGGGCAGAGAGAGAGGGAGACACAGAATCCGAAGCAGGCTCCAGGCTCCGAGCTGTCAGCACAGAGCCTGACACCTGGCTCGAAGTCACAAACTGTGAGATCATGACCTGAGCTAAAGTTGGACGCTTAACCGACTGAGCCATGCAGGCGCCCCTATTTATTTTATTTTTTAATAGATATGTTTCATTTTTACAACTCTAGACTTATTCTAGACATTTTTGGTTTTATTCATTTATTCACCCAACAAATTGAAGTACAAAATTAGTAACTTGTGGGGTGCCTGGGTGGTTTAGTCCAAGGACCCTGAGACTCTTGATCTAGGGGTTGTGAGTTTAAGCCCCATGTTGGGGGTAGAGATTACGTAAATAAATTTAAAAAATACTTTTAAAAAGGTATAAAAATAAAAAGAGAAGAGAGTAGTAGCCTGATAAGGACCTTTGGAAGCAGATGAATGGATGTGGGTAATTTAAAAATCACAAAGTTGTAGATTTCTTTTAAAACTTAACAGTGGAGTTCCCGGCATCTATGTTTTTGTATTTGGACAAAGGAACCAGAGAACAGGAACAGAGCTGTTGGGAAAAGGCTAAGCTGAGAAGGTTCTGGTGCCCCGGGAGCTGCTCTGTGCAGGTGACACGGTTAATGACCTGCCTTCTTCCCTGGTATTAGAACACCTTCAGTTACAGTATTGTGGTGAATCATTTCCTTCCAAGGCTCAGGGTGATCTATCACACGGGTGCCTTGTCTAGATTTTAACAATATGAGTAAAAAAGCTTCCTCATTCCAGAAATACAAAACAAATTACATAAGATATGTATTCTTTAAAATAAAATCCACATAAAGGTGTAATAACTGGGAAGGAAAATTAATGCGTGGGAACAACACATCTGTAAAAAAAAAAAAAAAAAGTAATAAAAATGCCTGTCGCCAAAACGAGGAGTTTTCTCTCCCCTTGTCTAATTTCTAAGAGTGAAATTCTTTTCTGAAGGCAGGAACCGGGCTGGGGGCGGGTAGGGAAGGGAGTCTGGGTCGATTTGCCTTTTCTGAGCCTGGCAGGATTTCACTAGGGACCGAGTGAATAAGGAAAGGTGATGGTTTAGAAACACTGGCCCTGGTATATTACTGCATGAATTTTTGGTGCCAAATCAATACCTCGGTTGTCCTTGAGAAACCCTATAGGTCTGTTTTTAATAGCTGGCTACATGGCTGAAATTACACTGATTACTTAGCAAAGCCTCACCTTTGATCCACTGATCTAGTTAGGGACGTGTGACAGAAGAGAGATCATTAACAAATTAAAAGAAGGAAGGGAAAAGTACAAGTTACAGAAATACAGGAAGTCTGAGGTTTGTCCGTTGTTGAAACATTTGATACTGTCTTTTAAGAGTCACAGCGCTCTGTGGGCTTTCTTTGGATGACAGAATACCGAGAACAACAACAACAAAAGCAGACTCACATACAGTTCAAACTCCAGAACGGTGGATCCATTCCAAATTAAGGAATGGTGGCGGATACTGTTTTCCATCTCATTCTCTCAAGAGAGAGATATGCCTTAAACGGTTTCTATTTCCCGTCTGTATGACAGCGAAACCAAGGGGTATCTTTACACGTTTTGCTCTCATTAAAAAGTGTCCCCTTTAAACTTCTTTGTTATAATTAACAGACCTTACTTTTTAGAGCGGTTGTAGGTATACGGGAAGATAGAGCAGAAAATCCAGAAGGTTGCCATAGGCACCCCACCCCTCCCCCCGTGAAATTTCCTCTTTATTAACCTCTTGCATTTGATACAACTGATGAACCAATACTGATACCTGATTATTAACTAACATCCATAGATGACAGTAAGGTTCACCCTTTATATTGTATGGTTCTATAGGTTTTGAAAAATGCATAATGATATCTATCCACCATACGCTGTCATACGGAACAGTTTCACTGCCTTTAAAAATCCCCCCTTTGTGTTCCAGCAAGCATCCTTTCTGAATTCTGTACTTTTCTTTTCTTTAACAAACAGAAGTCTCACATATTTATTACTGAACAAACCTACTAGTGCAGAAGCATAGTAACAGAGAAAAATCCTTTCCCTGATAAAATGTGTATTGTTCAGGGGGTAGTCGTGTTTGCAGAGTGATAGGATTCGAGCGTGTGACTTTCATGCAGCATAAATATGTGTCTCATCTCACGTGGGATCTCTTACAGACCCAGCTTGGTACTTCTCCAATGCCTCCTCTTGGAGTTGTCCTTTTATTTTATTTTATTTTATTTATTTTATTTTATTTATTTTATTTTTTTATTTTATTTTATTTTATTTTATTTTATTTTATTTTATTTTATTTTATTTTATTATATTATTTTAAAATGTTTATTTCTGAGAGAGAGAGAGAGAGACAGAATATGAGCAGAGGAGAAGCAGAGAGAGAGGGAGACGCAGAATCCGAAGGAGGCTCCAAGCTCTGAGCTGTCAGCACAGAGCCCATGCGGGGCTCGAACTCACAGAACTGCGAGATCATGACCTGAGCCGAAGTCGGATGCTTAACTGACTGAGCCACTCAGGCCCCCCCTGTATTTGTACTTGATGTTGTTACTAGTTTTCATCTGAATCCGCTGGGAAATGGGACAATTCTGCTTTGGTTTCCTGGCCAGGAATAGCTTGATCCTAAAAGTCTTGTCAGAAGACACGGTAAGGGGCGCCTGGGTGCCTTCGTGGGTTGAGCATCTGACTTTTGATTTCGGCTCACGTCATGACTCCGGGGTTGTGGGATCGAGCCCCACATTGGTCTCTGCGCTGAGTGTGGAGCCTGCATAAGATTCTCTCTCTCCCTTCCTCTGCCGCTCTCCCCCACTCACACTCTCTCTCTAAAATTAAAAATTTTTTTAAAATGTAAAGAAAAAGACATAGCGACTAACAGCTAACCACTCACACCACAATGGCGGAGAAAAGGCTAAATTCTGTACTTTCAATATAATTGCTATTCCCCTCCCCCTCTTTTCCCTTCTCCAAGGGACTTTTATTTTAGGAAGAGATGACAGCTGATTCTCCTTTTTGGCAGAGACCCACAGAAAGCCACTTTGTTTGGCTGCAACTCACATATCCCTGGAAGATCTCTCTTGGTGTATTTTTGCCCATGCAGGAAAATACCAAACCTTGCTTTGCCAAACACCTAAGAGAGAAAGTCCCTTTCCCCCAAATGACAGAGCAAACAAGCTAGAAACTGGAAGGGGTGTGTCCAGCGAGCATCCGCCCCTCACCCGGTTTTATAGTTACTCATCCTGATCCTCTCTTTTTTTGAAGTTTATATATATACTTATTTATTTATTTTTAGTAATTTTCTAAGTAAGCTCAACACCCAACATGGGGCTTGAACATATGACCCCCAAATCAAGAGTCACGCGCTCCCCTAACTGAGCCAGCCAGGTGCCCCGGATCATCTTATGAAGCTGCACAGACACAAAATTGTTTCTCGCTGTCTCTGAAGATGTGACATCTTGCTCACAATCCCCTTCATTACTGCATGCGGGTCCAGTGTTGGGCTCCTAAGCCTACAATTGTGACCAAAGACTTCTCAGCTGAGGGTGTAGGTGGTAGACGGGTTAGAGCGTTTTTGGTTAGGGAATGCAGGATGCGAAAAGTAGAAAATTGGGGGCGCCTGGGTGGCTCAGTCCGTTAAGCATCAGATTCTTGATTTTGGCTCAGGTCATGATCTCACGGTTTGTGGGCTTGAGCCCCGTGTTGGGCTCAGCACTGACAGTGCAGAGCCTGCTTAGGATTCTCTGTCTCCCTCTCTCTTTGCCCCTCCCCCTTCCCTGCTCGCTCTCTCTTTCTCTCTCTCTCAAAAATAAATAAATATTTAAAAAAAAAAGAATTCCATCAGATAGGGGCACCTGGCTGGCTCAGTTGGTGGAGCATGATGTTGGGGTTGTGAGTTCAAGCCCCACGTTGGGTGTAGAGATTACTTAGAAAAATCAAAAATCTTAAAAAAAAAAAAAAAAAAAGAATTCCACTAGATAAATCCCAGCAATTCTATCACTTTCCTGGTTCAACCCGTCATCATGTCTTACATAGATTCCTGGATTCGTTGTTTCTATTCTCCCCGCCCCCTTCCAGTCTGTTCTCAAAATAGGGAAATCTGTTCAGAGGAGCCAGACCACATCACCTCCCACCACACAACTGCCCTGGCTCCCGCCTCGCTCAGGCTGGGACCCCCAGGCCTTATGATGGGCTGCGGGTGATCTGGCCCCCTGTGCTTTCTGCCCTTGTCCACTCTGCTCGCATCACCACGAGGTCCTTGTCACGAGTGCATCAGGCACGGTCCCTCCTCAGGCCTTCGAATGTACTGGACACCTTCCTATATTCCCAGTAAACATTTTAGGCACCTGGGCCACGTGGTCTCTCAGGAGATAATGAACCCTTCCGTTGTCAGGCAAAAGCAGCCATAGACAGTGAACAAGCAGAGCCGTGTGCCAATAAAACTTTATTTATGGACCCTGAAACGGACTGCCCTGTAATTTTCATGCGGTCCAAGGTTGTATTCCCTTGCAAAATTTTTATTCCAACAAGTTGAAAATGGAAAAACCATTCTTTGGCGGTGGACTGGATTGGAGCCCTCGGCCCCTCGTGTGTCAGCTCCTGCTTTAGGGAGAACATTCCCGGCCATCTGCCCGGACGTCACATGGACATACACACATCCACACCTGCACACACACACTCCCCATTTTTCCTATCGTTTCTTAATAGTGTGTCACGATCTGACTTTCTCTAGATTTAACTTACTGTCTTTATTTTTATCTCCCCTCCCAAACTTCCAAGTGTAAGCCCCACGGGGATAGGCACTTCTGTCTGGTTTGGGTGCACCAATGTGTCCCAGTGCTCCTGATGTGCCTGCGTAGAGTGGATGCCCCACATGAAGCTGTTGCGTGAGGACAGAGTGCGGAGGAAGTCAGGTGGCATCGAGTCTCAAACGTGGTCTCCAAGGTACGTTTTCGGGGCTCACGCTCGGCGCAGGCATCAGGCTTTATGCTCCGTACGTGCCGGATGTAGATGACATTTCAGCCGAGAGCAGGGGTTAGCATGGGGACACAACACGTTTGTGGACGAGGAGGCCGAGTGGTTGGGCAGGGATGTGGTTCGGTTCCCAGACCTGGGTCTGCCCCAGGATAACCTGACGGGATTTTCCAGAAACCAAGTCTCTTAGGCCACACACCACACTTTCCAACATCAGAATATCCCTCGAGAGTCAGGCAGTTTAAGAGGTTAAATCCAGACCACACCAAATACTGACTACACGACCTTGGACAAGTTACTTGATCTTTCTGAGTGTTTACTGCAAAACGGAGATCATAATGACCTCGTAGAATTGTCACAAGGATTCCATGAGCTAATGGAAGTGAATCGCTCCGCACAACGCTTGGCACATTGTGTTTGCAATAAATAGCAGTTATCGCTTTACTTTTCCTCAGGAAGACATGCGCGCTGTGGAATCAAGAATGAAGTAGAGATCGGCAAAAATCGGGCAAAAAATGGGGCGCCTGGGTGGCTCAGTCGGTTAAGCGTCTGACTTCGGCTCAGGTCATGATCTCATGGTTTGACGGTTTGAGCCCCACGTCGGGCTCTGTGCTGGCAGCTCAGAGCCTAGAGCCTGTCTTTGGATTGTGTCTCCTTCTCTCTCTGATCCTCCCCTGCTCACGCTGTCTCTCTCTGTCTCTCAAAAATAAATAAAAAAAAAAAACATAAAAAAAATTTTTTTTTTAAAAAATAGGGCAAAAAATAAGATCGTTCTAGTTCCCCAAGATAACTACTGATAACGTTCTGGTGTACATCCTTCCCGATTTTGATCTCTTTGTGTGCTCTTTTTTAACATGCTACCTACAATTGGTTTGCCTGTCATCTTAAACCACCCCGAGGAATCCACTCTGAACTAGATCAAGGTGGTAAGTCTAACTGCTGGTTTATAAAAGGGAATACAGAAAACAGAGAAGCAAGTTAACTGACCTGAGGAGTTGCCATCAGCAGAGACCAAGCGTGAGCAGGGGAGGGACAGAGAGAGACGGAGACACAGAATCCGAAGCAGGCTCCAGGCTCCGAGCTGTCAGCACAGAGCCCGACGCGGGGCTCGAACCCACGAAATGTGAGATCATGACCTGAGGCGAAGTCAGATGCTTAACTGACTGAGCCCCCCAGGCGCCCCTCCATCAGCAGAGTGTAAAACGTGTGGATCTCTACATGACAAACACCCTCAGTTGCTTCAACAAATAAATTGCAAGGAAAAAAGGGGTCGGGCGTCCCATAGAGCCGCGCTATCCACGGGAACTTCCGGCAACGATGGAAATAGTCTCTATCTGCACTGTCCCGTGTGATAGGCGTTATTCCACAGCATATGCGGCCACTGAACACTTCAAATGTGGTTTTGTGTGGCTGACTGAATTTTTTCTTTAATTCAAGTTAGTTTATTTAAATCGCCACATGTGGCCAGTGGCTACTGTGCTGAACTGTGCAGCTAGATCAAAAAGGTACTTAGAGGCACGTCATCCAACCACACCGTAAAGACCTTGTTGGTTTCTCAAACAAGTGAACTTAAAAAAAAAACAACCTGTGAGACAATGAGGGAAATTTATTTTATTTTATTTTATTCTATTCTATTCTATTCTATTCTATTCTATTCTATTCTATTCTATGTTATTTTATTTTAGACAGTGAGGGAAATTTAAACACTGGCAAAAAATCGTCCATCATATTAAAACATTTTGATGGGGCGCCTGTGTGGCTCGGTCAGTTAGGCGACTGACTCTTGATTTCGGCTCAGGTCGTGATCTCACGGTCCGTGAGAGTGAGCCCCTCGTCGGGCTCTGTGCTGACAGCGTGCAGGCTGCTTGGGATTCTCTCTCTCCCCCCCTCTCTCTCAAAATCAATAAACTTCAAAACAACAACAATAGGGGCGCCTGGGGGGCTCAGTCAGTTAAGCGTCCGACTTCGGCTCAGGTCATGATCTCACGTTTCGTGGGTTCGAGCCCCACATCGGGCTCTGTGCTGACCGCTCGGAGCCCGGAGCCTGCTTCGGATTCTGTGTCTCCTGCTCTCTCTGCCCCTCCCCTACTCATGCTCTGTTTTTCTCTGTCTCAATAATAAATAAACATTAAAAAAATTAAAACAACAATAACTTCTTGCTAATTTTGTAAGGTGTGGTAATGATATTGTGATTATGCTTTTAAAAAAAAATCCTTGTCTTTTAGAGATCCTAAAATATCAATAGATGAAATTATATAGTATCTAGGATTTGCATCAAAATGACATAGCCAAGGGAGTCGGGTAGAGAGGACACAAGAGGTTCATGACTTGATAGTTGTTGAAGCTGTATAATGGGTAGATGGAGGTTCATTACACACTTCTCTCTATTGTGCTTGAAATTGTCCATATGTGAGAAACGTTTTGTCACAATTATGCAATCATCTGGCTTTCTGCATGTCTTTCTTCCTTAGGCACATGCATCATTAGTGAACACGGACATTTGTAAATGGAAAGCCATCAATTCTAAAAGTATTATTGGAGTTTGAAGAGGAAGATCACACAGTGCTTTTATAAAAACCACGGGCAGGCCCAGTGTTACCAGCTTCCTCTGACAGGGCTGAGATCATTCCCAGTCTCTGGAGTATTCACGTATCAAACCCAACTGCCAGGACAGAGACCAGAGGGGCCCCAATATCTGTCTCCCCTTCTCTGTCAGCAATAAAATCCCGATGTTTAGCTGGCACATGGCCACCCAGATAAGAGTGTTTCCTAAGCTTCCTGTGCTCTTGCCGGGGGAGGGGGGGGGGTAGCTATGTGACTGTATTCTAACCAATGGTCTATACGGGGGAGTGGTGTAGAGGACTTCCTGGAATTGTCTTTAAGGAAACATGTTTCTTTTTCTGACCTCCCTGCATTCTTTCTGCTTTACTGGAATGTGGTCTGATGGCTGGTGCCTGAGCAGCAAGGGTGGGTCATGAGGCCGAAGCCACATGAAAGGCTAGCTAAGCAGTAAAATAGAAAGGGACCAGTTCTAACGTGATGGGAGTGCCACGCAGCCTTACACAGACGCACATCTACTTTTCATGAGGGAGAAATAAACTCTTACCTCATGTTTTTCTGTTATTTACAACTGCTTCTGATCCTGATTAATATCCTTGCTACGTTTTATTTTTATCAATTCCCTGATATTTATTGAATATCGACTCTCCGGGTTGTAGCATGCTAATTGCTTTGAGAGAAGCAAGGTAAAAGTCATAGAATCAGCACATAAAGGATTTTTCGATTTCACTGAAAGATACACAAAAATAATTAAGATGTGATTAAATAATAAAACTAACTGGCATGTACTGAGTACTTATGTACTTAGTATGTACATGTATTGTGTACTTAGTATGACATTGTTCTAAGTGCTTTACACATATTAACTAAGATAATCCTCACGGAAAGATTGAGGGTTATTTACAGGTGAGTGTGAGTAAATAGAAGCAGCACAGAGAGGTTAAGTAACTTGTCCAAGGCCACACAGCTTATAGGCTGTGAAGACAGGACAGAGAAATGATGTTGATTAGGAAAGTTTCAGAAGGAGAGAAAAAGCCAGGGTGGTCTGTCACACCCTTATAAAAAAGACAAAGTCCTGATTCTTTCAACAAATATTTATTGCATACTTGTTGTGGGTCAGTCAGGCACCTTTCAGACCGAGAAACGAAGAAGCGTGGAGCCTAAAGTCCAGTGGATATTAAAAATGCTCCTCCCTACCTCAGGCCCTTTGCACATTCTGTTCCTCTCCTTAGAAATCTCTTCTTTTTCTAACCTCCCCTGCTCCTTCCTCCCTACACTGCCTGTAGCTGGTTTCTCTCCTCCCTGAAGATATCAGCTCCGCTGTCCCCTCTACCTGGAAGCCTTCTCCACCCCCCAGAGCCCCCAGAATCAGATGCCTCAGTATATAATATATCCCCACAGCCCCAGGGCTAAACCATAACTGTTGTGGACCCGCAGTACTATTTAGCCTCCGTGAATCCCTCCAGAAAAGGATATGAAAAATTATAGTTGGCCATGGCACTGGCATAAGAGATGAATATCACCCTGGCTGGATTTTTATGATAGATTCATTAGCGTTATATTCATTTTGCTTCCGGCTTTGGGAGAAACTAAAATAAAAACGTTTTTGTGGGCCTGGAAAGTATCGCAGGGCTGGCGCACTGACCCTGATGCCCCAGGGAGAAGCCGGCCTCCACAGCGCTGCGTAATGTTTCTGGTCACTTGTTCCAACTGTAGTTACATAGTCCCCGCAAGGTGCGGCTCAGGACTCCTGTGTCCAACTCCCCTGGGGTAGCGCTCGGAACGCGAGGGACCTCTAGTCTCCCAGGCGGGGCCTGGCCAATACGCGGTTTTAATCGAGCCGGTAGTAATCCTAATGATTACAAACGGTCGAGGTGCACTAGAATTCGCTGTTTAATGTCTGTTCACCTGGCTAACGCTTTGCCTCTGGCTAGGGCTATTTCGTGCGTGCGTGTGCGTGTGCGTGCGTGCGTGTGTGTGTGTGCGCGCGCGCGCAATTTTGCATTTCTGGGCTGACACCGAATCCGGCACTCTTGCAGGTGCTCAATGAATTTTCAGTGAGTAAGAACAAGAAAAGGAGGGGCGCCGGGGTGGCTCAGTCGGTTGAGCGGCCGACTTCGGCTCAGGGTATGACCTCGCGGTTCGTGGGTTCGAGCCCCGCGTCGGGCTCTGTGCGGACAGCTCGGATTCTGCGTCTCCCTCTCTCCCTGCCCCTCCCTTGTTTGCACTCTGTCTCTCTCTGTCTCAAAAATAAATAAACATTTAAAAGGAAAAAGAAAAGGAAGGTGCCGGGCCATGTTTTGCAAGACTTCTATTCTGTCATGGCTGTAGGAAAGTAACGGTGTTTTCAAGGACCTGTGAGTCTTTTTTTAATTTTATGTTTAGTTGTCTGTTTTCATGATTATTATTTTTGAGAGAGGGAGAGCACGCTTGCAAAGAGGGGAGGGGCAGAGGGAGAGAGGGAGACAGAAGATCTGAAGCAGGCCCTGTGCCGACGGGGGTAAGCCCCGTGTGGGGCTTGAACTCACGAACCTCGAGGTCATGACCTGAGCAGAAGTCAGACGCTTAGGTGACTGAGCCCCCCCAGACGCCCCAAGGACTGTGAGTCTTTTTTTTTTTTTTTAACGTTTATTTATTTTTGAGAGACAGAGCATGAGCATGAGCAGGGGAGGAGTAGAAAGAGAGGGAGACACAGAATCCGAAGCAGGCTCCAGGCTCCAAGCTGTCAGCCCAGAGCCTGACGCGGGGCTTGAACTCTCAAACCGAGAGATCGTGACCTGAGTCGAAGTCGGACTCTCAACCGACTGAGCCACCCAGGCGCCCCAGGACTGTGAGTCTTAAAGGAATCAATATACCCCCTTCCCCTAAAATACTGCCCAGTAGAGTAGGTCTGCAATAGAAATATGTTGAATGGCTGTCCGTGGGCATATGATTTTCATATATTGCACACTGTCATAGTTTTACTCAGATTACAGATTAATCGGTTCGTAAGTATTTGTATTTATTTGAATCCAAGGTCTGTAATGCCAGAGACGTGAGAAGTCCACGGATTTTACACAGATGACTTGGCTGGCTGTATTTTCCTTTGGTTAAGGTTTGGGTGAAGAGCAAACATCCTGTAGGTGGGGGTGGCGGGGAGGCTACTTCCCTGCGAAGGGACCCGCACGGCATTTAGCATTCACGGTGTCTGGCTTATCGGCCTAAAGCCATTTTGCTTGATAAGAATGAAAAAGTTCTCTGAATTCTTTCATTCGGTGAAATCATTTCCACTTTTTCCTGCGGGATTTGCACTGAGTTTACTTTAAGATGAGGGCCTTCAGGTCTCAAAAAACACAGAATGGAAAGCTTATTAAATTATACTTGTCACAGCATCTGCGTGTGTCCCTTCGTGTTTCACAACTTGATAATAAAGAAAATAAATAAATAAAGTCTTAATGACCCGTCTAAGTTCTGCGTACTTCCCTTATGTTCCAGAAAGAGCTTTTCTTTCTCTTATTAAAACTGCCCTGTAGGGGCTCCTGGGTGGCTCAGTCGGTTCAGCGTCCGCCTTTGGCTCAGGTCATGATCTCACTCACGTTCATGAGTTTGAGCCCCATACCCGGCTCTAAACTGACAGCTCAGAGCCTGGAGCCTGCTTCAGATTCTGTGTCTCCCCCTGTCTCTGTCACTCCTCTGCTCACACTCTGTCTCTCTTTCTCTCTCTCGAAAATAAACAAACATTAAAAAAAATTGTTTTTAAACTGCACTGTAATATGCACAGAGTGTGTGCTGCATTTAAAAATGTGTATGTGTGTATTTAAAAAACCGAGTCCTTAATTTTCTCACTTTCTCTTTAGAAGGAGGAAGAGAGAACCACGAGAACAGAACTAATATTAGGAATTTGGTCCAAGAAAAGAAGTTTCCAGGGAAAGTCGTACAGTCCCTGTAGGTACAATTTGACTTACTGTTCTTTCTATTTCATCGTGGATGGTTATTCAGTACAGAATGAGGGCACTGGAAAAGTCTGAATTATCCAAGAAAAATGATATTTTTCGACTTGTAGTTTAGTTTATTGATATCCAAACCTGTTTCATAAAAGATGACCTATTTACCACAGTCCATGTTTAAAGATTAAAAAGTATATCTGGGGGGGCCTGGATGGGGCGTTGGTGAAGTGTTTGACTCTTGATCTCAGGGGTCATGAGTTCAAGCCGCACGTTGGGCAAATTGGGCGTCGAGATTACTTAAAAATAAAATGTAATAAAAAGAAAAAGAAAAATATTCCTTGTATATTTAAAATGTTCCTTGTATATTTAAACAGTTAAAAATATTTTAAAATGTTTTTTGTTCATTTCTAGTTTACTTTTGTTTTATTTAAAAAGAAATATTTACAAATGTACAAGAAAAGGGCGCCTGGGTGGCTCAGTTGGTTAAGCATCCGACTTCGGCTCAGGTCATGATCTCACGGCTCAGGTCATGATCTCACGGTTCATGAGTTCGAGCCCCGCGTCGGGCTCTGGGCTGACAGCTTGGAGCCTGGAGCCTGCTTCCGATTCTGTGTCTCCCTCTCTTTGCCCCTCCCCCTCTTGCACTCTGTCTCTGTCTCTGTCTCTCTCTCACAAAAATAAACATTAAAAAATAAAATAAATAAAATAAAAAATTCATATGTACAGGAAAGATTCATATAGACATGTAAATATATTTTAAAATACATAATTAAAATACGCAACAGATGAAACAAGACTTATTTGTGGACATCTGCATAACTAGAAAATATAATTAGGCAAAATAGATATTCCTGCAAGCATTATGGGTAGATCTGGTTTGTTGTTTGCTTGGTTGTGTATTTTCTTTCCTTTTTTGTTCATTTCTAGTTTGCTAGCTTCCTTTCAAGAGAGAGAGACGGAGAGAGTGCGAGTGGGGGAGGGGCAGAGAGAGAAGGAGCCCCAGAATCCAAAGCGGCTCCAGGCTCCGAGCGCTCAGCACGGAGCCCGACGCGGGGCTCGAACTCACCAACAGTGAGATCATGAGCTGAGCTGAAGTCGGACGCTTAACCGACGGAGCCTCCCAGGCGCCCCTCTAGTTCGCTTTATTGATTGCTGTTTTTTAAGATAGTAACTGTGAGTCCTTCACCTGGTGGACAGAACCCTCCACGTTTTAATGCTTTATGATTTGAGTGTCACCAGGATCGGAAAATGAACTGACACGCGTCCGCCCCGCACTTACTCTTAGCCACACGCCACGTCTACCTCACTGGGGCAGCACGATGCGTTTCCTCTGGGTCCCAACAGCTGCCTCGGCTCAGAGATTACCAGCAAATATCAGTGGCTAGACGTGAAGTGTGGTCCCAGGTCAAGGTCACATGCCTTCTCTTTCTCAGGGGGTTCCAGCTTTCCATTCGAGACAAGCCTCCGCGGCGAGACACCCACACTCTGGTGACATTAGAAAAAAGTTCTGCCCCGGGGGCAGAGGTCAGCGAGCTCACTAATTCCATCGAAGGTTCGCGGGCTGCGTTAATGCCCGGAGGCAGCAGAGACGAATGGGTCCGGGCCTGGCGCTTAGCTGTGCGGCCCCGGGTAGGTTGGTCAACATTTCTGTGCTTCAGTTTCCTCCTCCGTAAAATGACATCTGCCCCATACAGGATTCACTGAGCTGATACATATAAAAAGCATACAACAGGGGTGCCTGGGTGGCTCGGTCGGGCAAGCAGCCAGCTCATGGTTTCAGGTCATGGTCACGATCTTAACGGCTTCGTGAGTTCAAGCCCCGTGTCGGGCTCTGTGCTGACAGCACGGAGCCTGCTTGGGCTTCTCTGTCTCCCTCTCGCTCTGCCTCTCCTCCGCTCACGCTGGCTCGGCCTCTCTCGAAATAAATAAATACCCTTACAATTTTTTTAATTAAACAAAAAGGAAAAAGCAGACGGCAGTGCCCGAGACACGGTGAACAGCGGGTGGAACCCGTGCCACCACGGCCAGGAGAGCCGGTAACAGATCCCTCTCGCCCCCAGTGGCTCTCACTAGGGGAAGGTCATTTGCTAAACGCACAGAATTCGCTTTTACGGATTTTGAAAACCGAGTCTCTTCTGCATTGGAGAAGTGCCAGGGAGGGAGCGAGAAAATGCTGGCTTCTCCCAGCCTCCAGCGACCGACCGGGAGGGGGGACTTTTAGAGCCAAAGGGACTTTTAGCTGAGTAATAAAGCACTGTCCCTCGTGAACACCACCTTCTGTCCTCTTCGTGATTGTAAAACTGTAACAGAATGTTCAAGGTCTCCTAGGTACTTGACAAAAATCCCTTGAGAAAGACTGCCCCGAATCATCAATTTTTAACCAGTGCTTACTGGGCATATTGTAAACAGGCGAGACCTATGTCAGTGCCTAATGGTTCGTCATGAAGCTCTCCGATATCTTGTCTCTGGTGTTCGTGATAACCCATTGTGGGAACCATACCATGTGAGTGACCAAAAACAATAGGATACTTTTTAAAAATATGTTGCTTCCTAAATGACCAGAAAAAAAAATCTTTGTAAAAAAAAAACAAAACAAAACGTGAAAAAGAGCCTCACACACACACACACACACGCACACACACAGGAAATTTTAAATCACTGGTGATTGTTAGTAACATCTTAGTGGAGGAGAGTTTTTTTAAAAAGTCCCTTGTACGCGGTGCAGAATCTGGGATTTTTTTTTTTTTTAGGTGTTGGGATAAAATTAATACCATAATCAATTCAAGGAGAAAAAGAGGAAGTCATTCTACATTAACTTAGAGCCTAGACCACTTCCTTTTCAAATAGGTACATCCCCTGTTGTGAAAAAGGGCCAGAATCTTCCAAGGAGGGGCTAGAAATAAGACTTGAATATTGCTTGGGAATCCTAGGAATTGAAAAGCACAGGCTTCGTGTAAAAGCAACAGACTCAGGAGGTCACAGAGTCTGGACACACAGAAGGAAACATTCCGACACTGGTTAGGAGGGACGGGGCGTGGAGGGGGAGGATGAGGACTCTTTGTCAGGAGTCCTGGGCCCAAGTGTGGGCTCTGCAGTTGGCTGAGATTGTGACCTTAGAAAGGTCACGGTCTCTCTGGGCCGCGGTTTCCTAATTGTAAAATGGGCAAGTGTGCTCCCCGCTCCTCTTCGTGCAGAGTCGTGTGAAGATAATGTATCTGTAAAATCCTTGGAATAGTACAAGGCAAACATAGGGTGCTGTGTGAAGGAGGCACAATTCCAGGCGTTTCCTGTGTTGTTTGGACCAAGGCACTGTTTCCTTGTCCACGTTATTTATTTACATGGACTTATAGGTGTTTGTAAAGATGAAAAAGGGAGCTTTCCCCTGTGCCTGCTCAGAAAATTTGGTGGTGGCGTTCTTTTCTTTTTCTTTTTTTTAAATTTTGAATTGTTTTATGTTTTCTACTTATTTTTGAGAGATAGAGACAGCATGAGCAGGGGAGGGTCAGAGAGAGAAGGAGACACAGAATCCGAAGACAGGCTCCAGGCTCCGAGCTGTCAGCACAGAGCCCGACGCGGGGCTCGAACCCACAAACCGTGAGATCATGACCTGAGCCGAAGTCGGACGCTCAACTGACTGAGCCACCCAGGCGCCCCAGTGGTGGCATTCTTAAACTACTCTTACCTAAAGTCATGTTTTTATTTACTTATTTTTTTTAATGTTTATGTTTGAGAGAGGGAGAGAAAGGGAGAGAAAGCATAGCGGGGGGGAAAAGGGCAGAGGGAGAGAGAGAGGGAGAGAGAGAGAGAGAGAGAGAGAGAATCCCAAGTCGGATCCATGCTGTCAGTGCAGAGCCCAACATGGGCCTTGAACTCATGAACCGTGAGATTACGATCTGAGCCAAAACCAAGAGTCAGACGCTCAACCGAATGAGCCACCCAGGTGCCCCGCGGGTACTTATTTTTAAAAGCATGACTTCTTCTGACTCTAGATTTCTGCTCAGGTCATAATCCCAGGGTCGAGGGGTTGAGCCCCGCAACAGGCTCTGTGCTGAGCATGGAACCTGCTTGGGATTCTCTCTCTGCCTCTCTTCCCTGCTTGTGCTCTCTCTCTCTCTCTCTCTCTCAAAATAAAAATAAAATAAAATCGATAACAATAAAATAAAATAATAAATAAAGTGCCTGGAAGCCCTCTTCCGCAGCAAGAGAGAGAGGAGGGGTCAGAACCACCTCACTCACACTTTATCCCTGACCCACACGCATGTTGACTGACTGTCTTTGGACACTATTTAATGGCCTAAATGGAAACACTCTCAAGTAAGCGGATAGAGAAGTTGGTATTTCCTCACTGAACGCACGCTCATCCGTATCCCGGCTCTGGCCACACCGTGCAGGGCTCTGGCCATATGCTGTGCCTCCTTGGAACACGGGCCTGCCTCTCTGGGCCCACGCCCGTTTGTTGTTCCACACGAAACTTGGCGGCAGGCCAGGGTATGGCCAAATAACTACTGTGCCCGAACTGGTTAATCACGGGCCGGAGGCGGGGTGGGGGGGTGGGGGGGACCGAGGCCCCTCTGCTCTGGACCCGGGCAGGCTTGCAGGCGCTTTCTGATGAGACGGGAACCCTTTGGGGCATCAGAAGTCTTTGTCAAATGACTCCATTCTTCAGCTAATTTGGCCTGCTCCCTGGATTCAGGCCACAGTTACTGGTTGGCTTTTCTGAGCCTGCTTTTTTGGCACAGGTAGGAAAGGAGGAGAAAAAAAAATGGTGTAAGCAAGTTTCGAAATCTTAGATCATTTCATGAATGACTCAGTGTTTCCTTTTGGAAAAGTGCAATCATTGGCTTTCATTAATAACTTAGCTTTAAGAAAAGGTTCTAAATATTGAGAAAGCCTTTTGTGCAACCTGAACACAGCCCCCTTCCAATCTTCATTTTTTTATAGCTTCCAGGAGGATTTCATTCACTTGATAATGTGTGCTTGTTGAAAAATAAACTGTCACATACTTCCTCCTTCAGGCTTCCTGTTCTCTCTGAGAAAAGCCCTGGGGTTGTCTTTCTCTTTCTCTCTCTTTCCTTTTTTTTTTTTTTTTTTTTTCCCATTTAAAAAAAATCTTTCCAACTATAATGTGTCAGATCAACAGGTTGTGTACCTTAAACTTACACAATGTAATGTGTCCATTGTATCTCAGTGGAGCTGGAAACAAAAATAGTTAAAGTACCCAGCTATTACCCTGAGAGGCTGCAGTCATACAGGCTGCCATTTCTCTCCCCACAGAATGAGAGGTTCTCATTCATACAGAATAGTGCTGTAGGATATGAAGCGTATAAGCTAAAGAGATCTCAAATATTATCTTTAATGTATTTGAGCACATTTCGCTCTTCAAATTGAGCAAACAGAAACAAAACAGAAACTCTCTCTCTTTCTGGGTCTCTCTACACACAAACAATCCTGAGGTTTTTAATACAGAAGACATCCCTCCTTCTGGCGTTAGTGCTGCTGAATCCAGCTTCCGAGCTGTACACCCAGAAGATGTCTCAAATGACTCATTCCTGGAATAAATGTTTCTAATGTTAAAGGTATGCAAATAGCGCATAATGGGTGAAGGCAGGCTCTGCAATATGAGAAATAAGGCTGTGAACTCTATTTGCATACGGGCTTATCTTGTTTTTAAAGCAGGAGTGGGGTGGCGGGGCGGGGGGTGGGGGGGAGAGGAGGAAGAGAAAAATCCCGACTTTCACCACAGTTCAAAACACATCTTCATCACAAGACGCCACGACAGTTCAAGCCAAAAGTGCTTAGTGTGAAAGAATCCCAAACCCATTAAAAACGTTTTCTAGAACGTGGAAAACAAACACGGGACTCGCCTCAGGTCATCCTACTGAGAATCTTGGGCAATCAGACTTTTTTGTCACTTGAGTCTGGTGCGTTGGCTGGTTGGGCTCTTCACCACCTGGGTCCCTGGCTTGTTCTCCAAGCCAGACACAACCTGATTAGAAGAAAGGAAAAAAAAGAGAGAGAGAGAGAGAGAGAGAGAGAGAGAGAGAGAGACACTCCGCCGTGGATGCTCACGCTGTGGATCAAATTACAAATCGTGCAACGTTTACTACAAGCCAGAAGCACCTGTGGTCCGTTTGGAAGGGAAGCTCAAATATGACGTGTGTGTGTGTGTGTGTGTGTGTGTGTGTGTTTACATCTCTGTAAATACCTACTCTCCATGGTGTGCTCTGGGAGAGTTGTGCTCCCGTGAAATTGCTCACCCATGGGAGGTGGAAATATTTCAAGGAAATGGGATGAGCAAAGTCCACACTGACTCAGGAGGAGAATGCGTCTAAGTAAATGCTTAAGAAAATGTCTCAATCAGTCCCCCCTTGGCGGGGTGGGAGGCGTGGAGGGAGCACATCCGCAGGCAGGTGCCCGGGAGGAGCCTCCTGTGGCGCTCACCATCGCATCTCACTCTGGACCGCGGCAAATCGGACGCTGGTTCCTCTTCCAGGAGCCCGTTCACCATCTTCGAGGTCGGGCGTGCCCCGAGAGAGCTGAAACAGGCTGGAAACAGACAAAGTACAAATGCCGTGAAGATTGCTTTCGTAAATCACCTGTCTCTGTTTTACGTGGTGAGGTCATCCAGTTTGGAAGGCACCCTGGAGGCTCCTCTGACAATTCACTCATGGTCAGAACGGAGCAGGTGTCCTGTTTTTAGTGCAGTTTGATTCCAAAGTGGAGGGTGAGACAAGGTGAGGAGGCTTGGGCGACAGAGGTGGTGTGTTTCTTCTTTAAAGAGCTTGATCCCATAAGACGGCAATTCAGACATATGTACTTAAAAAATGTACGTCTGTATTTTTAAAAGAGGTTAATACCCTCTTCTGATATCAAATTCAGGAAGCACAAAGGGTACACAGAGAAACCCCTCCCACTGTGGCCCTCTGGCCTCCCCAGGCCCTCCCTCCAAGTCACCAAGACCAGAGCTAAGACTTTTTTTTTTTTAAGGAGACAATTACCCTCTCAATTTGGTTTTCCTTTACAACATGAATACCTCTTTTGTGGTCTTTATTCCCAGATAATTTGCTCTGAAATATCTGAAGATAAAGAGGGGGGAAAAGTTTCCTGGTATGAAAGTCTTTACCTGTTAGGGTTTGAATTCAACTGTGAGTGAAACTTCTTCTTTTTTTTTTTTTTTTTCTGTTTCACTTTTCAGAGAGATTCTGCACCATCCTGCCTGACCAGGAGGAGTTGTGTGTGGAAGGTGGGTGGGTGAGCAGGATGGGGGCATTCTGCTTTTGTAGCATTCATATTTTGTAGATTTTAAAAGAGAAAGAAAACAAGACGTGATTTGAGAATCTGACATTTTTAACACATGAGAAGAACCATCACTGTGAACCATCAAATGAAGAAAATCAGGATACTACAAAGTAGTATGCCATTTAAAAAAAAAACGGTGCACTTTTTAAAAAAAGGTGCAGGGAAAATAAAGGAATGAATGAATGAATGAATAAATAAAAAATTAAAAACTCGGGGAAACACACTAACACAGGAACTGGGCTGTTTCTGAGTGTTTGGTGGTAGCTTTAGGGGTATTTTCTGCAGTTTTCAAATTCTCTGCAGTGAACAGAAAGGCTTCCAATCATAAAAATAAAGCGGTATTTTTAAGGACTTGTCTACTGCATACTGGAGTATATACCCTGTAATCTTTTTCCTAAGAGATATTGTAAAGTTTGAAAGTGCTTGTATTTAAAATAAGGCAGGTACATAGACCTCATGATCTTCTTTTAGCTCATTGTGGAGTTATCTTGAATAATTCTGATTCATCTCTGGTGGCTTCTACTATATTCTGTGTACATGTGTTCAACACACATTTATATATAGTTTAATCATAGACCTCATTTTAGTGTCTATCCCCACAGTTTGGAAGATGGTATTTTTGACACAGTGCAGGACATTCTGTGTCAGGTCAATAAATAGGAATTTGAATACTGGGGAGCTGATCAGTTTTTCTTAAAAGGCTGGTCTTGACCCCCTCTAATAAGCCTACCTGTGGATGATGGACGTTCCATCCAATATTCCGTAAAGACCCCTGGCAGTAGCTTCTTGGCTTGATCAGCCTGATGATTCATTTATACTTGTCATGTTATTTTTCAGCTGTATGCCTCTGTGTGCTGAAAGTAAAAAGGACAAAAATAAGTTTGAGGGAAAAAAAAAAAAAACCATTTTAATTGCTTTCAAATGTTCCAATAGGCTGAAACCCATATAGTCTTGCTCAAGAATTTCCTTGCCAGATTATTACACACTTGTTTGCCAATTCTCTAGCTCTCTCTTATTTTCCTAATCTTAAGAACTATAGAAGATATTAGAGTGTTTTGTTAGCTGGTTGGAAAATGTAAATATTTTCAAAAGACTTAAACATTCAAATGTCATAGGAAAGCTTAAAAAAATCAGATCTCTGCTCTTAAGAAGCACTAAAAGTTCAAGAATCAGAAAATAACAAAACAATCTTGACCCCGCAAGAAGAAAGAGGTGGTTGTTGTTTTTTTTCCACATTCATGTCTAAATAACCATTCTGTTATCTTCAACTGTAGTTCCTACTGACAACATCCCAACGAACAGCCAGTCTCTATGACTAAGGAAATACTCCAACTAATGATCCACTGATAGGCAAAGAAATATCAAGAAGGCCAGCAGCGTTTGAAGGTCCTATCTAACAGACGGTGGCCCCAGCAGTGGTCCCAGCCAGATGCTGAGGTAGCAGTGACTGTACCCAAACCATTAGACATTTGCTAAGATTATTTTCAGTCCACTGAACAGCTCCAGGTGGGTGCCACTCATCTGGATTCTATGCAAACAGAATACAATAGAATATACTGTCAATGGCGCGTGCCCTGTATTCTAAGTAGAAACTTTGAATGATTACAGGTTAAAATTCCATTGTTTCTCTGATATATTTACAGTGTTTGGCAGCATACTTGGAAACTAAGAAAGCCATAAGAAATCTCTTATAATTTGGAAAAGTGAAGAGGAGGGCAGAAATTATTTTCTAAGGTACAGAAATGGAAGGAGACAACATTTTTTAGAGTGAATTCAGATATCATTTTTTTTCATGAGCAAAATTCTCTCTTACATATGAATACTGTCCCCCAAATATGAATAAAAACAATTTTCTTTCAATCTCAACTTCTTGGAAAGTGAAAGAAGACTCAGCTTCTTTCTTCAGGGTCATGTTTTACAAGGTACTGTTTGTATCAACTTCATGTTCTTTTTCTCTTTCTTTTTAAAGATTTTGTTTTTAAGTGATCTCTACACCCAATATGGGGCTCAGCCTCACAATCCCGAGATCAAGAGTCTCGTGTCCTTCCAACTGAGCCAACCAGGTGCCCCTATAAACTTTATTTTCAAGAAAAAAATATATGTCACATCTTCAGGTCTCCCAAAAGACAATATCACAGTCATGGGGCACTTTTTATGTCCCTTACAGTGTCTTGTGATGTAAGGAGGGAGTAGGGAAACTGAGTCAGGGATAAAGTCAAACCCAGCTCTTACATGACCCAAGAACACCAAAAGGCCAAAGTCGATTTAATTTGGCTCTGGATTCAACTTGACATCATTGTTATTTAAAGTACCTTAATTTTTCGGGGTGCCTGGGTGGCTCAGTCGGCTGGGTGTCTGGCTTCAGCTCGGGTCATGGTTTGTGGGTTCGAGCCCCGCGTCGGGCTCTGTGCTGACAGCTCAGAGCCTGGAGCCTGTTTCGGATTCTGGGTCTCCCTCTCTCTCTGCCCCTCCCACGTTCACGCTCTGTCTCTGCCTCTCAAAAACAAATAAACGTTAAAAATTGAAAAACAAAGTACCTTAATTTTAAAATATATTTCTCATCATAATGATCACGTAGGGTTACAAGGAATTCATTACTCTCTGGGGTCAGAAGGAAAGGCTTTCGTTCTTAAGAGATCTAATCAGGGGTTGGTCTGCCCCCCTAAACAGCATCAAACGTTCTCAAATGCCAGAGGATGCCTTTAGAAGAAATAAAATCCTTAAGTGGGACTTTCTTGCTCTCTCTTAGACCCCTGAGAAGGCAGGTTCGCCACTGAGGCAAACATTTGCTCTCTCCTGGGGTGTAAGACTATCGGCTTTTCTTATCTATTCTCTTACAGTTAAGGTACTTAATTAAAAAAGCAAATATAAATCTATCAACCTGGTGGTCAAAGAGGAGAAGAAATCTTTGAAAAGACATAGTTTAAGGAAGAGAAGACTGAAAGGGAAAAATGGAATATTGCATCATAGAACAGCTTTTTAGGATCCCTCAAAGGGCAAAAATAATGTTTTCCAAATAGTATTTTCCCCCCAAATAGTATTTTTTTTAAGTATCTGTCAGATCTGTCGGTCACCTGCTTAGGGTTATTGTATATTTCTTCAAAACCTCTGAAGTTCAAAGTAAATAATTGTTACAATGGTTAAATCCAATGTTTACAAGGAGAATGTTTCCTGAGAATTTGACATGTCAATTAAGGTTGCAATCGTGCCGCCCCTGCCTTTTCAAAGATGATCAAATATGTCACATTGGAAAACCATGTAATCTTGTTTGGAAATCTTCCTCATGCTCTTGCGTCCTGTATGCGTTGTGCCAGAGAACCTTAATACAAATCAGAAACTTAATTTAAGTAATTGGTACTAAAAAAGAAACTTCTGGTCCAGTACTTTGAATCTTTTGGCTCTTAATAACCAAGAGAACTGTATTTTCAAGTCGGTGAAGGGTTCGTGTATTCTGTTCCCAACTGTGATCTCAGTATCTACAGTCCCTGAAGTCTGGAGACAAAGGACAGGCATAACGCTATCAGGGACGCTTGCAGTCTGCAAAAATTAGGATACAAGAGTTGAAGAGTGTGAGGAATAAAATAGAATAAAGCAGAGCAAAGGAAATTACTAAGAAAAATTAGAGAACACTGTCTCTGTGTCCAGACTTCATGGCATTCCTCGGTGAGAACCCGTGGGGTGTGTTGAGCCCATGAGTAGCTGGATGAAATGGGAAGTACTACTTTTCTGATGCTGCTAATTAAGGAATGTGGAACCTTCCTTCTGAGTCAGCTTGGCGGTATGTGGAACTCTGTGCTGCTTGATGCTTACATGATTATTGCATGAAACTTTGGAAGTAAAACCGGAGTCTCTTGCCACATGACATTGTAGAGGCAAGAAGTAATGTGTGTGTGTGTGTGTGTGTGTGTGTGTGTGTGTTTAAATGGTTCCTAATCTTTAAAATGGTCCGTGGTAGCTGGGCTCTTTATCAGCTGATCATATTTACAGCATAGTCTTAGATGAAAGGGTGTTATCCCAGCGAGAGGATTTGGGCCATTTATGAGCTCACTTAAGGTACACAGGCATACCACAGCCTTCTGGGGATTCACCACTATTACACAGCAATAAAAACGTCTCTGTGGGACTGTCAACTCATCCTATTTTTATAGAAAAGTCATTTAAGAAAAATAGGAGGTAAGAAAAAAAGGTCCTACATATCCTGTTATTAAAAAACAACCCCTTAGAATTTTTTAAAGACATTTCTTTTTTTTTTTTTTTTTTAATGTTTATATATTTATTTTGATGGCGTGCCCGGGTGGCTCAGTCGGTTAAGCATCCGACTTCGGCTCAGGTCATGATCTCACAGTTTGTGGGTTCGAGCCCCGTGTCGGGCTCTGTGCTGACGGCTTGGAACCTGGAGCCTGCTTCACATTCTGTGTCTCCTTCTCTCTCTGCCCCTCCCCAACTTATGCTCTGTCTCTCTCTGTCTTTCAAAAATAAATAAATGTAAAAATATTAAAAAAAAATATATATATATTTATTTTGAGAGAGAGGCAGAATGTGAGTGGAGGAGGGGCAGAGAGAGACACACAGAATCTGAAGCGGACGCCAGGTGCTGAGCTGTCGGCACAGAGCCTGATGCAGGGCTCGAACCCATGAACCATGAGATCATGACCTGAGTTGAAGTCAGGCGCTCAATTGACTGAGCCACCCACTTAAAAATCTTAAGTAAAAATTTTGCAATGTATGTGAAGGTAGAGAGAATAATAAAATGAACCCTCCCCATAGCCCTCACCCAGTTTTGCAATTTTAAGTTAACCACATTGCTTCCATTTTCCTGTTTTAAAAATTTGCTTAAATATTATACATTCTAACATGTCGTTCTCTTCCTGTATGTTTCATATATATCTCCAAAAATATATATAGTTTTTTTTTCAAATAACCCATTATGTCTTTATCACAGTTAGTGGATTAACGGTAAGTTCCTGGTATCACATAATACCCAGTCCATACTAAAGTGTCCCTGATAAGAAAATCCATTTAAACAATTTTACATATACCTGTGTCTTCCTTTTTTGCTTACTAATAAGAAGATTTCTATTTTCTTAAAAATGTGATTTTGCATCTTGATTTTTCCACTCGCTATTAATAACTATTTCCCAGTGGCATAGTTTCACAGCTTTTAAATTTCGAAACGGCTGTTGGCAAGAGCGGGGGATAACTTGGAAGATGAACCGTTTCTTCATTTGTGTGTTTCCCCACATACACGGAGGGACTACGTGTGTATTTTTCTTCCCCTTATAGTAAATTTCGTGGCCACGGACATCTTTGTTCGCACCCCCCCCCTTTTCCTCTATGAGGGTTATTTCCTTAGGACCGATTCCAGGCGTGTTCTGGCCGAACCCGAATGTATGAACATTTGTAAGGCCCTTGACTTGTCTCACGGAGTTGTTTACAGAAGGACTGTACCAATTTACACTTCCACTTACAAAGGACGAGAGCGCCTCTATTAAAATGCTTAAAGCCAGTGCTTTTCCGAGCGCTTGTAAATCACGGGGCTAAGGCTGGCTGCTGTTTGTCATATGGTCACAGCCATCACAAAATAAATAAATACACATTTTCTATAGCTCTCAAAACATGGCATGCGCAGACTGCCAAACAACCACAGACTAACTCTGATTACACGAGGAAACCGGGTCGACTTGTTGAAAATGTGGTAATGAGACAGTTTCCACCCAGACGGGAAGCCTGGCTCTGGCGGGGGAGGGGCGCCTGCACTTCTGGTCTCTGTCCACCCGCCCCGAGCAAGGTAGAAGTGATCAGGTCAGCATGCTCTTTTCTTTTACTTGACCTTTTTTTTTTTCTTTTTTTTCTTTTTCTTTTTTTTTTTTAAAGCTGGGGATCTTCCTTGTTTCTATGCGGCTGAGCAGATGATGCAGAAATACACTTGAAAACTAGCAGAGACTTCGGACGGCTTATGCGCTTCCTGTCACTGCAGCCTGGCAGCACTTGGGGAACCGGGGGATTAGGGGCAGAGCCATTTTATCGTCCAAATTCTACTTTGTTTCCTTGGGGACACGCTGTTCCTATTTGTTGACTTTAAATAAAAACTGCTTTAGGAACGGTTCATTTCTGTTCAGAGCATTCTTATTTTCTTCAAAGAAGAGAGCATGGCAGTTACACATCCTTGTAGAAAATCCAGTTTTTTGTATGGGTTTGGAGAAATTTATGGGGCAGATTTTTTTTTTTTTTTTTTTGGAGGCAGGGAGAAAGAAGAAACTCCCTCATTACTGTCGTGTTATGGCAAGGGGTGGGTGGAGGGGGGAGGAGAAACAAGAAGGAACTTGATAAGAAAATACTTAGCAAGAAGGTCCTTAAAAAGCCCAGAACCTGAATCTTTAAATTCTCTTTTTGTTTGTTTGTGTTTTGGGAAAAAGTTCAGGAAAGAGGTTTTATTACCCTCCTTTGCTTTCTTGCTGTTTTTGTCCTACTCAGTGACTCCGAAGCAGTTCCTCAAAGCGAGTGGGAACAAAATATAATCTCTTAAAATATTTTTAGGAGGACGGGCAGGCTTGGTATTTGTAAAAATATGTCAACAAAATGTGTTAACCACATTTTTTTTTTTTTTTAAAGTTGTCAAAGAAGCCAAAGGGATTCGTTAAGCGGAAGGGCTGTTTTAGAACAGGGAGACGTTTGGAGACAATAATGACTAAGGTCATTTTGGCTGATGTTTACTGAGCTGATGGCCGTGTGCCAGGCACCGTTTTAAGGTTTGGTTGTGATTAGCTCCTGCAGCCTTCCAAAGCGGCCCGGTGCAGTGGGCGGCGATGTTATTCCCATTGTACAGGTGAGCCAGGCAAGTCGAGTCAGGAGGCTGAGGTTTCCCAGCAGCTGAGCAGGGAGCCAGGCTTTGGGTGTACGCTGGCTCTGAGTTCCGGTTTCTGAGAAAACCTGCATGTTCGTTTTGGGGAGCTGCCGGGCCGAAGCAGCCCACCCCCTGAAAGTGAAATAGTGGGTAGCTGGCGTTGGGTCTGCCGCACTAGGGAGCACCAGGGCAGGCGTCTAATCTTCAGTCTAGACTCCTGATTTCTTGGTCACTCAGTACCTACCAGGGGCGTGGCTCTGACCTTAGTCTCCTCTCCAGCATGTTCCCCAAATTCCACATCCTGTTTGAGGGTGTGGCTGGAGAGGGCACCTACCATCGTAGGGAGACAGGGGCCCATCCCCTCACACACTTCCCTGGAGCCACTCACCTCTGACTCTGTCCTTCAGGTGCCTCTCTGGTCTCGCTTGATCTCCAGTTCGGAGAAGGTGTCCAAGGAACCCTGAAGGGCACGTAGCTTCCAGCTTCCTCCAGGATCACTCGGATTGAGGTATCTTCCTTCCGAGGGTTAAGCTTGCTTTGACATCGGGCCGTCTGGCTGACGATCGAGAGCTGCTCAGCTTCTGACGTGGACAGACTTGGGTTCAGCTCTGATGGTCTCTCTCACTTCGTAGAAACATTCTTGGTTCTCTGCTCCAACCCAGAATAAGGACACTGGCAGGGCCCTGCCGTGGTTGAGAACAGACCTGGTCTGGGGTGCGAGCGAGCTCCCGTGTGGCCATGGGCGATGGTCTTTGTGACACTAGCCTGTCCTAATTGAGTGCCCCCTATGTGCCAAATTCTCCCCAAAGCATTTGACTCTCGAGGACTTATTTATTCCTCCAAATACACCTGTCAGTGTTTACTCTCACCTCCGTCTGTAAAAGGGCAGGGGTGGGGATGGGGTGGGAAAAGCGCTCCAGTGAGATGGCAAAGGCAATAGTTGGGAAGCCCGGGGTCTTGGTTTGGACCCGGAAACCAGTTTCAAGAGCTCAGCCCTTTAACTCCCTACCCGTCTCACCACTCGGAGGTGCGGCTTCTAATCTGGGCGATGGGGGTACCAACTCTGCCTGGGTATCCAGCAATGGTGCCAATAATGTACGCAGCCCATAAGAAGCCCTTAATCAATGGTCACTATTATTATTCTCTAGTCCCCTGAGGCCAAAGTCAACCGCTTAGTACAAAATAGAATGGCATGAGTCAGCATGGGCTTTGGAATTTGTTCGGGCTAGAATTCTACCTCATTCTTGTTGTAGAATCTTAAGCAAGTTAAAGACGTTGGTAAGGCAGAGAGTGAGTTAACCTCTGATGGCTACGGTCTCCTTATCTGCCAGATGACTTTCAGTATACAGGTTATCAGGGGAACGAGAACCACAATGAGTGGGCAGATCAGGTGTGGAGTGAAGACTCTGGCCCAGAGCAGGGGCTCAATAAATTGTTCTATTTTTCCCTTTTTGTTACACTTTGTCTTATCCCTTCTTACTGTTACTCTTATCGTTTTTTTTTGTTGTTGGGCTGTTGTACTGAAAATATGGACACGCTGAAATATCTGAGGGATTTCGGCAAAGGAGACTACTTGGGTTATTATTTTAAGAGGACTCTTGGTTTTATCAGCTTGTTGAATAAGACTCTTAATATCTCGGCCAGATCATTATTCCTCTGTTCATGCCATTCACGGGCTCTCAGGTTCATTCAGAGTGACATCCTGTCTTTACAACGCCCAAAATGGCGTGTACCTCCTCCATTCTAATTTTATGACTTGTGTCCTCTTCCTGCTCCATGCCAGCCACAACATCACGCCAGCTTCCTTTGCTGTTCCTTGAACCATGGGGCATACCGCTTCAAGGTCTTTGCCTGCCGATCCCTCAGCTGGGACTGCTCTCTCCCCAGAATTGTACATGGCTCCCACGGTCACCCCTTCAGAGCTTTCCTCGGATGTCTGCACCTGGGAAGTCTTCCTGGCCTCGCCTGTTGAGCATTACCCCCACCAACTCCCTCCACTCTCTGGCCCCTTTCCCCGCCCCCCTTTTTTCCCTCCATAACACTAATCATTTAATTCTTTTCTAAAGATTTCATTAAAAATTTTTTAAAATTTCTTTATTTATTTTGAGAGAGGGGGGAGGGGCAAAGAGAGGTAGAGAGAGAGAGAGAGAGAGAGAGAGAGAGAGAGAATCCCCAGCAGGCTTTGTACTGCTGTCAGTGCAGAGCCCCTTGCGGGGGCTCAATCCCACCAATCATGAGATCGTGACCTGAGCCAAAATCAAGAGTCAGGTGTTTAACAGACTGAGCGCCCCCCCCCCCCACAGGAGCTCTGAGATTTTATTTTTAAGTAATCTCTGTACCCAATGTGGGCCTTGAACTCACAACCCCGAAATCAAGAGTCCCATACTCCACTGACTGAGCCAGCCAGGTGCCCTGTAGCACTGATCATTTAATTCACTATGATGTTAAGTGTTAACTCCATGAGGATCAGCATTTTGATCGGTTTGCTTTCCTGCTGTATTCCCAGCACCTAAAACAGTGCCTGGTACACAATTGGTCTTAATATTTGTCGATTGAGACAGTAAATGAATGAGCGAATGGAAGAACCAGGGAGCATATTTACTTAACGAAACTGAACAGTTGAATGAATACTGGGGATACTTTCGCCGGGTGCTGTGATTTGGAGCAAACTGGCCTTACCTTTCAGGAGCCTGTAGTCCATTCAGACAACATCCAGGCATAACCCAGCTAATGTCATAAAGGAGGCGTTGAACAAAGAGAGTGACTGAACAAAGAGCATGGGGACATCTGGAGTGGGCCGTGGGGGGTGGGTAGGACGGCTACAGATTGATGTTTGGACATACGTGGCATGTGGGTTTGGGGGGATTCAAAATGAAGGTGGGACAGGTCGTGGGCACAGAGCAAGGAGAAGGGTAAGTAGAGAACAGTTCATTAAGAAGCAGTATATGAAAATACTAAGTACTTTATTCTCCGTTGATAATTTCCCAGGGTGTTTAGCATAGTTTGGAATTCCATGTTATAGGCAGCTAAGTTTTAGTTATATAGGTCACATAGGAGTGTGTTTTACATGTTAAAAGATTAAAATATTTAGTTGCCAGTCAAAGGTCCTGGATCTTTGCCCGTATTTGAGAATTAACCAACTTTTATTCATGTATTTGCATATGTATTTCTTTCTTATTGACTTATTGAGACACGACTGACATATAACCTATTAGTTTCAGTTGTACAATATAGTGATTCAATATTATTATGAAATGATCAGCCTATATATTTCTGATCTCTGTGTAGTAGAAACATGTGTGTATATTATATGTAATATACTTATATACACATATATATTATGTATATATGTATATCCTTTAGAAAATATATTATTGTGTTACCTTTTGTGGCTTCATTTATTCATTTTCTCCACAATGTCTTGGTGATTTAGCCACATGAGCACATGTAGCACTACTTCATTCTTTCTGCTTTTTTTTATCAAAACAATTTTTTTAATGTTTATTTATTTTTGAGAGAGACAGACAGACAGAGAACAAGCAGGGAAGGGGCAGAGAGAGGGGGAGACGCAGAATCTGATGCAGGCTCCGGGCTCCAAGCCGTAAGCACAGAGCCTGACGTGGGGCTCAAACTCACAAACTGTGAGATCATGACCTGAGGCGAAGTCGGACGCTTAACCGACTGAACCATCCAGGCGCCCTTGTCTATATTCTTAAATTTGGATATATCATCGTTTCTGTGGTCATTTTCCTCTTGATGAACATATAGGTTGTTTCTTATTTGTCATGATTATCAAGGAGGCTGCAGTGAATATTGGAATGTATGCTTCTTTGAGCCTGAGTGATTATTTCTTCAGGGTAGTTACTGTAATTTTATGCTTATCTATTTTTTTTTTTGTTTTAATGTGTTTAATGTCTGTTTCTGCATGAAAATATAAACTCCGTGAGGATGGCAATCCAATTTGTTTTGTACCTCACTCTTTAATTACTACCTAGCCAGTGCCCGGGACAAAGGAGTGGTCAATAAATATTTATGGAATGAATCTGGCTGAAAGGTTGGCTGGGGCCATGGTGTAGTTTTGCATCCTAAGAGAGGCAACTAGGACTTATTTGGGTAGATTGGAGGTTTATGTGCAGGGCAGTGGAAGGCTGGTTATTTGTCGTACTGAGGAAAAATTGTTCTAGGCTGGGAAGGAGACAGGTACTCCAGGCCCGGTTATGAAATTATTATGCAGATCAGAAGGAAGAGACAGGATGGTAGAAATAGAAAGGAGAGGGTGCATTTGAGAGCTACTGGGTGAGAGGATCTGTAAAACTGACTAACTGATTAGCTCTGAGGGGCCACATAAGGAAGGCATGGAAAGTTGAGATCCAGTCTAGGACATTTTCTCTTTCTTTCTTCCTTCCTTCCTTCCTTTTTCTTTCAATTACTTGAGAGAGAGAGAGAGAGAGAGACAGACAGAGTTCAAGTGAGGCAGAGGGAGAGAGAGAATCTTTTTTTATTTAAAAATTTTTTTTAACATTTATTTTTGAGAGAGAGAGAGCATGAGAGGGAGAAGGGCAGAGAGAGAGAGGGAGACCCAGAATCTGAAGCAGGCTCCAGGCTCTGAGCTGTCAGCACACAGCCTGACGCAGGGCTCGAACTCACGAACCGTGAGATCATGACCTGAGCTGAAGTTGGGCACCGAATTGACTGAACCACCCAGGCGCCCTGAGAGAGAGAGAGAGAGAGAGAGAGAGAGAGAGAGAGAGAGAGAGTCTTAAGCAGGCTCCATGCTGAGCGTGGAGCCCGATGTGGGGCTCGATCCCACGACCCTGGGATCAAGACCTGAGCCAAAATCAAGAGCCAGACGCTCAACCTCAACTGACTGAGCCAGCCAGGCTCCCTAGAACATTTTTCATTTCACAAGCGTTTATTGCCTCCCAGTTGTGTGCAAAAAAGCACTCTGCTAATTGCCTTTGGGATGTAAATTTGCACGACCTTTCCCCCCTACCTTCAAAGGAGATCTGGAGTCTCCTGGGGACCTTGGAGGACTTGGAGGAAGAGTAAGCAGGTACACCAAGAACGACGGGGAGGCACTGAGGTGGGAGGGGCTGGCCCCGGGGCGGCCAAGTGAAATATTGTTGTTCCAGGATTGGGGGTGGCGAGGAATGCTGGGTGAGGATGTTTCAACCCTGCCCCAGAGACACGCACGGCTGACTGGTGAACATTGAGGAAATAGGATGTCGAGAAATGTGCATCAGTGGAGATTTTTAGGAGCGAGATTTCGGTTGGTGACAGTGCTGGGGTTTGACATAGGCTTCAAACGGCCCACTGGCCTCAGTGTCGTCTGGAGGGTGGGGGGACCGCTTGTTAGCTGGGTGGCCTCAGGCGGGCTACTTGAGCCTCAGTTTCCTCTTGTTAAAGAAAAGGCAGTGATAACTTAAAGGGGTGAAGATTGGTTAGATTATGGCGAATCCGGTGGCCAAGGAGGTCTACCCGTGACAACTCTGATTCTCTGAGCGCGCCTTCCTCACAGGAGAGAAAGTAAACGGACAGTCGTGTCCCCCAATTTGCCACGTCTTCTTTGCTTTACCAGGATGCGACCTTTCAGGAGATAATCTCTCCAGGAAGAAACACTTAACTTGAAGTTCAGTGGGTCAGTTTTTCTTGCGTTTCTTTCCAGTCACATCCCAGTGTTGGTGGGATAAAATCCAATGTTGTCGTGGACAACCTCCCCCGGCCCCAATCCTGCCTGCCACGCGTTATCAAGGATTTTGTTTTTATTCTAAGAGACATGGGGAGTTTTAGGCAGGACCCTGATGTAATCGGATTTGACTTCTGAAAAGATCAATGTGACTTCTGAAAAGATCGATGTGACACAGGGGGACTGTCTGTGCTTCTGCTGGAATGGTAGCTCTGTCGTAGAGCTCACTTCCCTTGTAGTTGTATCCCAGGCGTGTGGCAAACAACGTTGGGCACATTCTATTGGTCGAATGTATATGTGACCTCTATGCATGTAAAGCAAGACTAAAAGTAGCCGTTGTGTTACTAGGAGGAGGTCATGAGATAATGGATGGAAAGTGCCTGGCATGCAGTTACTTACTCACTTATTTTTCTGTCCAGTATTTAATGAGCATCTACTATATGCTAGGCATGGTTCAAGGTCCTGGTCCTGCATCAGGGGGGTGTGGGGGTAAGGCTTGGCCAGTGTCTGCACAGGAAAGGAGGCGGCTGCTTTATTGCCTGTGGGTCTTGGGAGAGCTACTTAATCCCTTTCTGCCCCCGTTCTTCGTCTAATAAATGGAAAAGTATAAACCCTACCTCACAGGTTCATGCGAGGGGTTAGATGAGTTACAAAGTGTAAAAGCACACAGTAAGAAGTCAGTGAACGTTAGCGCTTAGCGCTTATCAGCTTCTCGGCCTGCTGGCCCTGCTTTTGGCATAGGATCTCTTTGAAACATCGGTGCTCTGGTCCACACGACCCATCCCCAGGCAGAGAAACGCAGGTGGCCTTGCTGGGTGGGAGTCTGGACAGGTCCCTGCTCTTAGTGGGGTTCACAGTCTGACTCAGGCCAAAAAAGTAAAAGAAAATGCAATCTCTAACCAACGACACAGACAACCCACTAGACCATTAACTCCCCCAGGAGGGAGAGACGGAAGGAAAAGGAGAAAAGGGAGGACGACGATTCCGGATGCGCTTCCCAGCAAACGGCGGAAGCTTGGGTCTCAGGACTCCTGTGAGTGTTGTCGAGAGGTGGAGGCTAAGGGTCGCAGCTATACTCAAAGTCACTCCCACGTAAGAGGAGCGCCCTTTGGGGGCACCGGGGTGGCTCAGTCGGTTAAGTTGTCCGACTTCGGCTCAGGTCATGATCTTGCAGTCTGTGGGTTCGAGCCCTGCGTTGGGCCTGCAGCTGCTTCAGATTCTGTGTCTCCTTCTCTCTCTGCCCCTCCCCTGCTCACGCTCTGTCTCTCTCTGTCTCAAAAATAAATAAACATTAAAAACAAAGAGTAGAGACCTTTGGGGAGCGGATACTCATTATCCACGGCAATACTGGTGCCGTTAGACAGCACAGAGCTCCCCGGTGGTTTGACCCGAACAGTCCGACCCTCCAATGAGGCAGGCAGGAAGGTTAGAATCTCCATTTTACAGATGAAGACACGAAGCCAAGATCCTAGTGACCCCGGTCTCCATCCCCTTCCCACTGGACCTCTGGGCAGCTAAGCTCCATGTTTTACTATGCTCGTCAGTATGCGTTTGTTGTGAGCACATCTACTGAGCACTGCTATGGGCCGACATCTAAGAGGAGATGGAGCAGGAAATCTGTTTTAAGAGTTGAGGGGAGGGGGCGCCTGGGAGGCTCATTTGGTTAAACGTCCAACTTCAGATCGGGTCACCATCTCACAGTTCGTGGGTTCAAGCCCCATGTTGGGCTCTGCTGACAGCTCAGACCCTGGAGCCTGCTTCGGATTGTGTCTCCCTCTCTCTCTCGCTCTCTGCCCCTCCCCCGCTTGTGCTCTCTCAGAAATAAACATTTAAAAAAAGGGGGGGGGGCAGATGCTTTGTTTTACTTCCTTCCAAGCCCTGTCTCCTGTGCCCAGAACAAGGCCAGGCCTCCCCACTCGTCCCTGCAAAACTCTGGGTTTACAGTTTTGTAGTGTGTCTCATTTAATTCTCCAGAGTCTTATAGAAAAATATGTATTTGCATAATTAATTTTATATACTTCCTTTTCCAGTTTTACTGAGATATAATTGACATATAACACTGTATAAGGGTAAGGCGTACAACATAATGATTTGATATAGGCATATATTGCAAAATGATTACTTCACATCCATCACTCCACATAGTTATCATCCTTTTCCTTGTGATGAGAACTTTTAAGGCCTTCCTCCTCCGCCTCTTCATCATCACCACGTTTGGTGGATAAGGAAACTGCAACCCAGAGAGATTAAGTAATATTCTGAGGCTAACACAGCTCTCAGAAGGTGGAATGGAATAGTGGAGACAGGACCCTTGGGCAGAAGACGTCCTGTAACCTCGTCAGAAGGAAGCCACCCCCTCCCCTTCTGGTAGGCACAGAATTTAAACCATTTTCAGGAGGAAGAGAAGCTGCCATCTTGAAAGAAAGGGAAGGGGGTGGCAGGCAAAGGGAGCCACAGGTCTGAAGGCTCCGGGTCACAGGGAAGGCCTAATGGCTGAAGCTTAGAATCCCAGGGAAGGGGTTGCCAAAATTTGAGGCTGCAGAGTTAGGCAGCGGGCAGATGCACAGAGTTGGGGAGGCCAGCTCTTGGGAGTTTATTCTTTAACCCCCCTTTCCCCTCCCCCCCCCCCAGGCTATAGGAAGCCATTAAGCAGGGCGGTGACAGGATCTGATTTACCCTGTAAAAGATCTCCTGGACTTAGGGTGGAGCTTGGATTAAGGCAAACTTAGAAAGGAAGAAGCTGGCAGAAACCTTAGGCGCCTTATGCGCTCCATATATTTGGAGGAGAGAGAGAGGGGTGACGGCGCTGTGTTAGAGACGGAGGTAAGTGGACAAAGTTGAGATATATTAAGACAGCAATTAATGGACTAAAGGTGCATGTGGGGGCATGGAGCTATGAAATGCAGTTTGACTTCTGGGTTTTGGCTTGAGTAAGTGGGCAGACCCACTTATTGAGATGAGAATGGGAATCAAATTTCAATAAACTTTGTTAGTCACCTTCCTCTTCCACCACCTCCCCTTAGGCCAGAGTGCCCGTCTGGAGTATCAGGTGAGTGCAAAAAACTTTAAAGAGGTGCACTGAAAGTTATGTGACACATGTAATTAATATATATGTATATATTATGTTTATGTATTTATTTTTGTGTTTATTTATTTTTGAGAGAGAAAGCACAAGTGGGGGAGGGGCGGAAAGAGAGGGGGTCAGAGGATCCACAGCGGGCTCTCAGCAGAGAGGGGCTGAGACTCAAACTCGTGGGGCTCAAACTCGTGAACCCTGAGATCAGGACCTGAGCCCAAGTCAGGTGCTTAACCGACTGAGCCACCAAGGCACCCTGACCCATGTCATTTTTTAAAAAAAGTTTACACTGACATTGTGAGTCAAGTCACCCTTGAAAAGCATCCAGAATATTGGCGGAAGACAAAAGTCGAGCGCCAAGAGCAGATGGGCAATGGGACAGATACAGTTAAAAATCAACTGTGCTCTTCGCACATCATCAAGGTCGATTAATTTAATCAAGTCGTGATTGCATCTAAACCTCATTTAAATTGAGCCTTATACTTGGCCCCTCCCTTTTCTCTTGTTTTGCTTGGAAAAACCAGTAATCTCATCTCTTACAGGATTGTTCCGGGCCAGGTAGCCTGGCAAACTCTGAGAGAAGTCTCCAGGCTGCAGACACTGCCTCCGCTTCTGAAAGGTGATTTCTGCAATTTATTTTTTATCATATATTATTGGTGATGTTTTTATAGAAGGCTTAAAATTTCGAGAGGACTTGAGCGGGATCAAGAAACTTACTAGAAGAGCGAGCCGAGTGGCTTTCCCTGGAGTTGTTGGGTGATCCGTACTTAATTTAGTGCATTCAGTCGTGTGAAAAGGGCTGTCCTGATTTCCTTCTCAAATGTCCTTTGTAGTTACCAAGAGCTGGCAAGGTTTGCCTTAACTTTTTCATTTTCTTTTCCTGCTGACTCCTCACTGCAGTTTTTCAGGTTTTCCTGCTCTGAACACTGAATTCTTTTAAGTCGAGTGTCTATGTTGGCTCCATTTCAGCCCCAAGGATTTACGTACGGTTTCCAAAACTGTTTTCCTGTAATAGTTCCACAGTAAAATAAATAACTTGTGAAACAGGAAGATCATATCGCATTGTTCGTCTAATGAAGGCTAAGTCTCCCAGGATGATTCCAATGAATGTTAAATGTGGCAAATTAGAAGGGTTTTGCGTTTTGTTATTAGATCTGAGAAGGCTGTGCGGCAGGCGGCATCTGGAGAGAAAACCAGAAGTTAGCGAAATGAAGAGGTCTCCTATCACGAGGATTGAATCGGAGATAATGGTGCAATTTTCTAAGCGTACACTGGGAAATGTATCTCGAGGAGGGCCGGTCTGTTTGGATAATTGTGAAAAACGAGGTGTAGCTGATGTTCGTCGCATTAAGGAGAGGTGAAGTGGGGCTTTTTCGACCTTTCTCCGAGTAACATGTGCAGAGCATCAGCTTCTACGGGAAGGGACCTTTCTGATTCTAGTCTTTGTTTGTGTTGCCTCCCTCTCCCGCAGCACCTGACTCCTTTGGAGATAGTCTAGCTGGGGGTGATGGCAAAACAGGATTACTCGTGGGTGGAGCTAAGTGTATGCCGGCCGTGGCTTGGTTTTCCATTTTCATTTCATAGAATAATAATGAGTTCTTCCGTTTTTACTACAAAACCAATTGTTCCTCGTGTTCGCCTTTACTTTTGGAGTTTCCATTTTTCATTGTTTTAACTACGCATGCTTTCCAAGTAAATCTTAAGTACGAGTCTTCCTGTTTTAAGGGGGAGAATGTGTCTCACAAATGTCCTTACAGCAAATGCAGATCACTCTGTGTCCCTTTAAAAACACAGTACGTGTTTGCAACCCAGCCCTCAGTCACTGGCAGAATTTTTGCAACGATTTCCCAGTTTTATTGGCACGTCTCCAGGAATAGGGTTCTTTGTAATTCTTTGCTCAAACATAAGGATCTCATACAAAACTCTTAGATAGATCAGTGAAGACAATTATCTTTCAATTTTAAAAGCTACAACATTTAAGGTTTTTGGGGGATGGGGGAGGAGATAGAAACAGTAACTAACAAACCATAGATGCTATTATGCTAACAAAAGTGGTAGCTTTCTAAGGGCACAGAGGAAAAGCACAGCCGTTTTTTGCTCAGAAAATAATTCAGTAGCAACAAGGTCTGAGAGCCAGAAGCCTCATTGTTCTTAGTGAAACCATGATTTGTCAAAACATTTGATTGTTTCCCTATCCCCTCTGAAAAGTTTGGACTTTTCTTTTTGCTCAATTTTGACACTAGAATTTTAACTATCGGTGCTATTGTGTTTACAGCATTCAAGGTTTCAGAGTTCAAAGGTTACCCATTAACATGTAGAGTGAGGCTACACTTAATGTGGAGACGCAACTTGGTTCCACTTGCTCAGAGTTTGTTTTTGTAGCAATGCTCCAGGCCGGCTGTTTTGATAAGTTAAATGAAGTTTCTTGTTTATGAAGCGTGTCCTTGGATTGCATTTTAGGATGTGACTACTTGTAGGGGTTTAAAAAATATTTGAAAGACAGGTATTTATCTTCCCTGAGAAAAGGAACCCTAGCGCTAGAAATGATCAACATCAGTGTACTTAGGTGGAAAAAAAAAAAAAAAAGTCCTGGCCGAAGAATTTACTTCTGGCACTGCTAATTGTGAGTAAGTAATTGGTTCACTTCCTTTTTTAAAAAGACTAACCAGACCATATGTGGGGTTAGTAGTTATATATAAAATGACAGCAAAACACCACACTTGGCAAATTCTTCCCCTCTGCTAGGAAGCTGTCTCTCACAATCCCCTTTTCTATTAAGAACTCCATTGCTCCCCGGCAGAGCCTTGATACAGTCCCCCTCCCCCATTCATCAAATATATACTTTAAGTGCCTTTCTTGGTAGAAGTTTTTTCATTCTGGATACACCCATATCCCATAAAAAAAAAAAAAAAAACTTGGCTGTTTTGTTTTTGGTGAGTTGCCCAGCTCTGTTTACATCTGAATTCGTTTGCATTTTGGGGCAGAAAACTTGGTGGTTGTGATTGTTGCTCCTGTGATTCCTCCTCGGGGCGAAGCTATATTGAGGGAACACAGGCCTTTAGAATCGTAACCTTTTTTCTTCTTTTGTGAGCAGGGAAGGGTAGGAAACGCTCTAAATACGTTGCTTGTGGGAAGGAGGGGGCAAGCAACATATTTGCTTGTCCCCCCCCGCCCCCCCCCGTCCCCAGTGTAAGCCCGGGTTTCATCCACGTGGGTTTCTAGCAAAGCCAAGTGGATTCTTGGAACCCAGGCCAAGTTTAGAAATCTCAAGTTATAATAGCGGCGCAAGTCGAGCCCTTTCAGAAAAACAATTACAGGATGGCTTTATGAAGATACTCATTACACCATTTTAATCGTGTCACCTCCTCGACCTTGCTCACACTTGACGAAAACCTGAAGGTATGTTTTTGCGCTTCAGCTTCCTAACCTGCTTAAATGGGTGCAGAGGCTTTTGCTGGTAATTCGGGATGACCCGGGAGTTCTGCTACCGGCCCCTCCCTCGTCCGGGCACACCTTGCGAGGGAGGGGAAGGCGGCGAGGCTGAGGCCTGGATCTGCGCCTGCGCGCTGCCCCCGGGGCCCCCTCCCCGCGTACCTGTCACTGGAACCGCCGGAGCGCGCGCGGGCCACGTTTAGCCGGATGGCGGGAGGCGGTGTGTGTGTCGGGGGGGGGTGTGTGGGAGGGGGGGGCGGTGAAAGGCGCGCGCGTGCGCGGGAAGCGCAGGCGAGAACGGGAGTGCACGCGCTCGTCCGCTCGCTCGCGTCCGGGAGGCGGAGTCCGCGGCGGTGGGCGGGGCAGGGGCGCGCCTGCGCGGACCCACGTGGCTCGGGGGCGGGGCCCTGGGGCGGGGCCGCGCGGCCGGTGAAGGCAGGAGGCGGGGCATCTCCGAACGGCGGGGCCGAGGGAGGGCGCAACAGCTGCTCCCAGAGCACTTTCTGACCCAACAGTCCCCCTGCGCCGGACGCGCCGCGCCCCGGCGGCTCTAGGGACCCCCCGCGCCTGCACTGTCCCCGCGCGGACGAGTAGGGGGCGCCCGCGCCTTTGCCCCCCGTGCGCACCCCCGCCCCGCTCACCTTAGCCCCGCGCCCGAGGTGAGCCCGACCCCCAAATCCCCCGGGCGGGGGAGGGGTGGGGGCGGGGGGGCTCTCCCTTGTGTGTGGGGGGGTCTTTAAGGCGCGGGGTCTTGAGGCGCCCAGGGAGATGGTTTCGCCCCGCGCCCAGTGGCCCCCCATCTCTTTTGGGGGGCCGGTGCGGGCGCGGAAGCCGGGAGGTGTCCGCACAAAAGGCCGAGAGAAACTCCCCGTCGCCTCCCCTCCCTCCTGCCTTCCCCGCCCCCTCCCCTCCTCGCCTGCTCCCTCCTCATTCAAACCTCGGCTCGCTCGTGTGGTGTCAGTTCAGTCCCGGCCGCCGCCGAGCGAGGAAATGGCCGAGGAGCCGGAGCCGCAGGTAAAGGGGGCGCGCCCCCCGCCCGCGCCGGGCCCAGGGGCGACGCGCCGCGCCCTCCGGAGTCCCCCCGAGCCGCCCTCGAGTCTCCCGTGCTCGTTAGCTCGCCCCCCTCCCCGGATGACCCCCGCCCCGCCCGGCCCCCGCTCCTGCTCTCCGTTCCGCTCCTCTAGGGCGCCCCCTCCCCACCCAGCTACGGAGCGAACCCAGCAGTGAGGAGGTGCCGGGCGAGCCCCCGGTGTGTACAGTGTTTTACCATCACACTCACTCTCGGGGACAGACGGGATGGCTTGGGGGCGGGGGAGTCCCCCTTCTCCGGCCCGGGCGGGGGGCCGGCCGGAGAGAGCCGGGGGCTGCGTGCGTGCGTGGGTGGGTGGGGGGCTGTTCCGGAAAAGTTGGGTGGCTCCGCCGGGTGGCTCTCCGGGTTTGCCGGCTCGGCTGTGGGGGGCGGGCGGAGGTGAGGGGGCCGGCGCAGGGTCCCCCGCGATGGCCCCGAGGGGGGGCCGCAGCAACTTGGGAACAGCCAAAACAATGCGTCCTAACAGGCGTCCCCCGCAAACAATGGCCGGGACGGTCCACACGGGCCTGGCGGAGGGCGCGTCTACAGGGGCCGAGGGAGGGGCTTGGCGTCGCCGCGGACCCCGACGCGCACCCCAGTGAGCCCCCGGGGCGCCCCCCGATCCGTCCCCGGGATTCCGGGCTCCTGCCCATCCCTGAGTAGGCGGTGCACGGGCTGCGATTCCTGGATGTGTGTGATAAGGTGTTTTTTTTTTTTTCTCTTTAATTTTGAAGATTTTTTGAAACTTTTCAAATAGTCCTTAAACGCTTAAAGAATATCTCTATAACTCTTAATTGTACTTGGAGTCCCAAAGCCAGCTGGAAGCAGAACTAGTAACTCTGAAGGGCAGGAAGGATTGAAATGTTCGCCTATAAGTGTGTGTTTCTTTCTTTCTTTCTTTTTTTTTTAAAAGGGAAGTTTCTGCCAGGAGGCGCTGAGTGGCGAAACCGCGCAGTTTCAGATGTAGAGCCCTCTTCTCTCTAGCTTTGGCCCCAAAATGCTAGCGGCACAGGATGGGGAGGGGAGAGGAGGGCGCTGCTGGGGGCCCCTGGAGGCCGGATTTGGGGCGGCCTGGGCGGTCCTGCTACAATGGGGGCCAGACCTGCAGGCCGGTACCTGCGCCCGGGTGTCGGGACAGACGTCCAGGTCCCAGGTTGGAACCCATATTTTGGGATTCAGGGAAGGGCCACCGAGGACGGGAAGCCACATTCTTGGGCGGGTGGGATGGGGGTGGGGTGGGGTGGGCAGGCGGGGACTTTTCCTAAAGGTTTAGTTACAGGAACAGGAAAGAAGCCACCAGTGGCCGCTTCTGGGACCCCAGTGGCCTGCTTACCCAGGGAGTAGCAGAAACTTTATTTTTTCTCTCTTTTTTTGTTTCCCCAAGAAAAGAATAGTCACTTTAGAGTTTAAGGCGTTGGTGTGTTCCTCTTTGAAATTCCTCGAGCCTCAGTTTATCTTTTCTGAATCAGCCTATAGGGCTTGAAGCGTTGGCATGAACATTCCTAAACGTGGGTTAAATGCAGTGCTGTTGCAGTGGTCCTTTGGCCAGTTTGGGGTGGTGGGGTGTGGACTACTGCATGCTCCATACTAGCCGGTCTCCTGGCTTTCTAGATCGTTTGAAACCATTAAGCTGTATGTTTTAAGAAGCCTAGGTCTGATTTAGTTCAGGTTGATTCAATTATGTCTTCATCGCTTTTGAGTTGGTTGAATGAGTTGACATGAGATTAAGCCCAACAAAAGAAAAGGCAGGGTAACAACAGCTGGGTAGGGGTCTTGGGAGGCCTAGCACCTTCTCTTTTGTATGTGTTGAGAAGTACGTTTAAAAACGTTCTGTTACTGTACTCCCCCTGCCCCCCCATAGATGCCTTGATTGATTTCAGATAAGACTTAAAATACTAAATTTTATAATACTGTGAGAATGAATAATCTAGAGTTTCTAAAAAGGCCTGTCGTGTCTGGAGGGACAAGTGCAGAGAAATAACCTAATTGCTTTTTGTCTGAAAAATACAGCAGTCAAACCCCTGGTTTGTGCTTGCTGAGTTAATGTGTCTGAGAACTTTTAAGGTGTGTCCTTAATGGTAGATGACTTTTTCTGAGAAGCTCTGTTTATTTTAGATACTGTTTTGTTCAGTATCCCAAAGACTTGTAGTAGTGCGTGTGTTTTTAATCCTGGTGTTGTAGTGAAGGCAAAACCCCTCCCGCCCCAAGTTGCTGCCATTTTTAATCAGTTCTAGAAGTCTTAAATTCAAGAGGCAGTGTGACTTCTTTAAAAATCCGGTTGTCAGCAGCTACAAGGCACACCATTTATTTGGCTTGTTTGGTAGAATAGGGTTAATAATCTGATTGTTTGGAATGTTAATTATTTAGTGTGAAGGAGAGGAAGCCTGCTCCTTTTTAGACTCCACATTGGTTTGCAGGCTGGGGGAGGAAGCGGGGGAGGATTATGACTTTTCCAGGTGAAGGACACACTTTTCCTTAGTGTCCAACTTTGTTCAGACCTTTTATCTTCACAGCACCTTCCAGCACTTGGCAGTTTGACCTTTGCTGTTTTTTAATAACTTGTTAGGATCGAAGTTTATCAGTGGTCTGGGGTTCATACTGTTCCCTTTCACTTCCTAATTAAAAAAAGGAACTAATACACCACTTTGATAACATTTGTAGAAAATATTTTCCCCCTCAGCCTGAAGAATCTATTTAGATAACAGCTTGATTTTTTTTTTTTTTTTTTTTTTACCCCCCCCAGGTAGTAGAGGGAAAGAGGAGGGAGGAGTGAGTGCTAGGGTTTGCCTTTACTCTTTAAGGTGGAGGTTCATTTGCATTCTCTTTGTAAGCCTCCATTTTTGGCAGCAGAACTTCTGGGAGCAATAGTAGCCGGGGTCCCTTCCATCGGACCTTTAAAGAGGAAATCAGAAAATAAGACTTCATCATCCAGTCACTTACAAACTGATGAAATCATTAAGGAATATAATGGCCTGGCAACGGCAGAGGCCCTTTCTCCTCATTTCAGATAATCACTTTTCTCTCTTTTAACAACATTTATGATGAAATGGCATGTTTTTGCCACAGCAGGGTTGCCTTTTCCCAACCCTGGAGCACTCTTAATTCCAAGACGCTTGATTAGAGCCTCAGGGGTCCCCAAAGATGTGTTTTCCCACTTTATAAAATTACATTCCTTTCTCCCAGTTGTCACAAACATGATATTGGTTGATAAGAACTTTTGAGTAGTTCTAATGACTCTTGACTGCCTACTATCTACTACTTCATAAGAAAAAAAAAGATACTTTTATCTGACTCTTTTAGGACTGTAAATGATTGGACCTTTTTTTTTTTTTTTTATGTTTCACGGGAAGCTTTGTTTCCATTTGCTCAAAGACCATTTCAGTTCAGAGTGTCCCATCCCACATACGCCAGGATGGCCTGTGTGTTAGGTTTTTTGAGGTTGCTGGGGATGACTTATTTTAAATGGTTCATTGCTAATTTCCTATTTCAGTTTAACCCCTTGGCAGTATGTTTAGTAAATGAATTGGAAAGTTGAAGCCAAAGTCCCGAACAATGGCTATATATGTTCAAGCTTTAGAACTGTACACAGGGACCAGAAACCTGAGACCGTTGTATAAGCTGATGAGTATTCGACTAGAATAAAATAAGTGCAATGAGATTTTAATTTAAACGACTACATCTGGAATGTCCCGAATAGTTTGCGAGTTCCTGAGGTGGTCCAAGTAAAAACCTGGAAGATGTTTACAGAAAAGCTACTGAGCTGAAATGAAAGAAATCCTAATCATATTAAATGCTCCAAGTAGGGAAAGATTTAGTTACAGCATGTAAACTAAACTCGAGGCTGGAAGAGTCTCGATTTGTACACCTCACCTCCAGATTTGGGGGGGGAGCCGGGAGGGGTGGTAACCAGATTAAAATGCACGTGGAAGAAAGAATGAATTGCACAAAGACAGCAGGAAATTTCTGAAGTTCGGGAGAGGGAAGCTTGATCGTTTATCACCGAATGGCCTCCTTTTGGGGGCAGTAGAAAGTTCTTAAGTGCTGGCTGTTAGGAAGGAGGTGATCTGCATGATTTCTCTCCCACCGATAACATAGTTAGGCCAATTTGTAGTGGTGCGTGGGGCAAAAGATTTTGAATTGAGACCACGAGGGCAGCTGGAAATCGATTTTAAGGAAGTGCGACCAGGACCATCCTGTCCTAAAATCTGCTGTTGATGATGAGGAAGCTCAATTCTTGTGTAGAGCTAGCTTCCAAATAAATAGTGGGGCACCCCCCCCAAACCCCCAGCAGCCAGCTGCCGCCACAAACCGCCCCTTTATGCTTCACGTTGGAATGTTCATTAAACGACTTCACATTTGAACATTTGTTGACTGACTGTTCTTAACATCCCCATTACTTCCTGCCCAGGGTAACTACATAACTGAGTTACTGGAAATTAGGGGCCAGTTTGGTAATTTTATGATCAGGTTGAGAAATAAAATTACTAAACCTGAAAAGACAGCTGGGCGAGTTAAATGAGAGAATTTAGTTTGAATTCCTTGGCTTTTGTTCTTAAGCTTTACCTAACAGTGTTTTTGACCTCCACATTCCTTCAGTTTGGGCCGAACCCAGCTTTTTAATGGATTCGTTTGTGTTCTGTATGTCGTTCATTAGTCGCTGGTGTGTCAGGAAGAGGTTTTGAATTTAAACTATGGTTCTGTGGACTGGAGATAGAAGAGAGTCCACATCTGTTTTGTTCTCGAATCAGCAGTGGGAGAACTGCTTGTGTGTGTCTCTCCTACCTGTGTCAGTCAGGGTAACTTCCGCACAGTTCAGTTCTACCAGAAGACGTGTTTTTTGGGTTTTTTAAAAATCTGTGGATAAGTTTTCTGTTTTTTTTTTTTCAGTCCGGTACACAAATCTACTCATTCTATGTATATTCATTGAGTATGATTATATGTATTAATTGAAATGAGAGTTTTCCTCTTAATTTTGAAAGCAAACAGGTGACTGAACAGAGCCAGACACACAACTTTAGTATTTACTCAACAGAGATAGGGAGGGGAATCTTTAAATGTTGGCTCAAAGAGTGCCTGCCTTTAAAGGCAGTGCCCATGTTTATATTTAATCTGGTTAGTTAAATTGGGTATAATTAAGAACACTCACCATTTGGCCTTGTGGAAAAAGTGGTGTAGGTGTGTGGGGTAGTGTTGTAGTACTGTGGTTCTGGTTCCTTGTATATATATTGTGTGTGTACATATATATATATATATATATATATATATGCTTATATACACACACAGTTATCTGCCTGTGTGCGCATATACACAAGCGTTTTCTTTCTGGAGAGCAAGAATATACAGGTGAAGATAGGTTTGCTTTTTTTGTTGAAATCTTTTTGGTGCAGTTCTGTTAAGATCTTTTCAAAAGTATTTAAGTTACTACTGGTGAAGTAGCAATAATAGAGTCTCACAGATCGCAGTGCTTCGTCTGATGGCTTAATTAAAATACTTGCTTTATTCATTTCCCTTACAGTTCTCTTTTTCCGATCAGGATGGAATTTGTAAAAGCCAGTTTACAGACCACAGGATCTGTTAATATTGATAATACCGAAACTAAAACTAATGTGTGGCCTCAAGTTCACATTAAGATCCTTTAACTAACCTTAATTGATTTGGAATGAATTAATCCTGACACTCAAGATACACGAATATGATTATATATTTTTTATAGTCTTCTGGTCTCTAATTGTATTTAGAACTGAGCCCTTACTGCAGTGTCAGGAAAATGAGACTGCCTTAGGATCTTCCCGGGCTTTGCCTTTGAACAGCCATTGGCTTTTTTCTTTTCCTTTTTTTTTTTTTTTTTTAACCATTTGCTTTTGACTAGTTTTAGATTGTGATGCCGAATATAACCTTTCGAATATCTTAATCTTTTTCTTTCACTGAACTTTTAAACCTTTTCACAGCTATATTAGGAAAGTTGGGTTGACCATTCAGCTCATGGGTGTGACCTTGGTGATTTCCTTGCAGTAGTGTTGAAGGATTTAAAGTTACAGGTTTGGATTGTGGCTGTGGTTTAACGGTGTAGAGTTCTCCTCACTTGTCGGATTAAGAAAAAAAATTGTATGTGTAACCTACAGAAGGACCATTTATAGAAAACCTGTTAAGTTTCCCGACCAGATCTTGGAGATAATTTTGCCCTTTACAGGCTACAAATGAAACAGGCCAGAGACTAGCAGTTTGTTTAGGTTAAATAGTTCCACGATCATATATTTGGACACTTAAGTGACTCGGAGGGAACAAGTAGATTTGCAGGAATACTGCACATGACTTGGTTATAAACAGAATTCTTGTGTGTTTTTGACAGTTTTTGAGGACTTTGAATTTCTCTTGCTCCATAACAGGGTAATAAATATTCTGTATCAAAAAATGTAAGATAACCTGTTCAGCTGAAGGGGAGGCATGCTGTTGGTAAAGGTCAACAGGGTAAGTCCGTTTGTACATGAAGGACTGTTGCCAGGTCACAGCAGTTGTCAGCAACGTGGCATCTCCTTCTAATTTGTTGTGCTTTAGGCACAAATTATTATTTCATTAAGCATTGTATGATGCGTAATATTTGCTAATTTCAAAATCTGTAGATAGTGGCAGAATTCACGGGAGATTTACTCCCAAGGAGCATCTGCTTTAAAAAAAAACAAAACAACTGGAGACAGGGCCTAAAGAGCATTAGACTTCTATTTTTTCTATTTCAGGCGGTTCTAGCAATATGGTTCCTGCCTTTTTTCAAAGATTATGTTGTAAATTTTATTTTTTAAAGGATCTAATCACGGTATAAAGTAATCACTAGTATTCTTGCAGAATACGAGCCTATGCTGGATAACCTCTTGCCTCAGGTGCCTTGGGTGTGTGTGGCTGAAGGCAAAGTGCTATCATCTCCCTGAGTCAAGGTTCAACCCCTTTTTTTTTTAAACCTGGAAAAACATTTTTGCAAACTGCCTTTCAGGAAGCCTCGTATGTTCAGAATGCTCACTTTTCTGCAAACTAAAAGCATTTTGGTTCTCGGGGTTGGATCAAGATCCTCCCCCTCCTTCCTCCAGTTCTTCATGAAGACAGACAACTTCCGGGGCCAGCAGTGCCTTGGCGTGCTGTTCGCTTCTGTGCCTTCCACCTGGAGGAGGCCGAGGCCCCAGGAAGGCCGTGTGTGGGTGTGCGTTTCACTCCACTGGAATGGTTGTCATTAACCGTAATTAGATTAGAATGTGTACTTTTGGGTAAGTTTTGTTGTTATTAAAGTATTATTGCACTTACTCTTAAAGATTGTAGATTTTGTTTGGCAGATTGGTTTTAAGTGATGTAGGTCATTGGTTTATAGTGTAAGGAAGTGTTTAGTCTGCAGACGGTTCCTTAAGTCAGGAGTGGAAGGCGTTTGTTGTCAGATCTTCCTAGCTTGTCCTGCATCTTTGGTTTGGTGGGACAGTAAGTAGTTTTAAATCTAAATGGTAAGGTTTTGCTTATGCTGGTCAGCTTCATGGTAGGATTAATTAGGATTCTTTTTTTTTTTTTTTTTTAATGACACCCTTGACACCGCAGAGAGTGGTAAAGTAGATGGCAGCCAGAGAGAGCAGTGGAGAAAGAAGTTCCAATGAACGTTTGAGTTAATTTTCATATCCGATCAGTTCAGGTTGGTGACTGTGGCCAGAGATGTGCACTACTGATTCTACACCTGTACTGACTATGTTAGTGTTTGTTCATTTATTCACCGGGTGTTTATTGAAGGCCTGACCCCATGCCAGGCATCCCTTCTAGGCATGGGGACATAATGGTGGACAAGGTCACCGGGGTCTCTGCTCCTAGGATCTTGAACCAGATGGCCCAGGGTTTTCAGATCTTGGGTGGGTAGTAAGGATTGCCATGGCTCAGTGGAGTCTAGCGCCTAGGACTATCAGAATCTGCCAGAAGCTTCCCTTGAGGAGGAATTGATTCTCTTTTTGCCTGGGAGGGTCTCCTTCCCCATCAAACCTTCTTGGGAGACTCCTGGGCAGGCCTAGGACCACCTTCCCCTCATCTCCAGGCCTCCGTCCTGCCCCCATCCCGGGCAAAACTGAAGCTCTTCTTTCTCCTAAGTTCTTTTTGCACTGTGCCTCCTTTACTACTCCTCTAGGTCTTGTGTTAGAAGCTGATGATGACTTGTTTAACCCAGGTATTTGAACATTTCAGAGATAAAATTTGAAACTAAACTAAGGTATTTCCTTCCAGTCATGCCATTCCCCCCTGGATTGGAAATACGGGGATATACCCACATCACGTTTCTAATTCAGAAGGTTGAGTTTAGGAGTGGTTGATGTCTTTTTGGGAAAGATTATTTGTAGGAAACTCGAGTTCCCCCAAATTTAAAGTACCACAGAGTAGTAAAATTTCTTATACACACAGAGAGAGAGAGAGAGAGAGAGAGAGGTCTGACAGAGAGGACTAACTTTGATTTTGGCAAATTAGGACATTAAGAAAAAAGACTGTTTGCTGTTGCCACCCTTTCATTTTAAAAAAAGCTATTTTGCAACTGAAAAATAGAAAGGACCTCAAATAGAGGACAGCCTCTATTCAAATTGAAATTAATCTGTGTGGTTTGTGTAGGGCTCATTGAGTTGTTTCTCTGTTTTTCATCTAGATGTCGCCAGTGAAAACACTGTTGTCAGTTTGATAACTGCTTTTCTAGAGTATGTACTGTTACTTCTTCCGTTAAAACATCACCCCGTACGCTAGCATTCAGTAACTATTGACTACATAGAACCCTAAATTATCTGTTACATTTTTCAAAGATCATTTAATATCTTAATTAGGAAAGCATTAAATGTTCTTTGGAGTCTGTCTATCCATAAATGTAGGTCTGCCTCGAGAACCATAGAAATTTGGAACTCTTAAGGGTGATCCTGTAATTTAACTGCCAGTAGTAAGTAGATGAAGGTTGAGGTGTGTGGTGGGGACAACTTTAAGGTTGTGACTTGCAGAACTAGAACTCCGGTCTTTTAGAGCATTCTGTGAAAGCCCACCAAGCTGGTAGCCAGCCCCAGAGTATATCCTCCATTGTGATCACAACAAAAGACTCAGAAATTAAGATAAAACACTTCAGTACCTTCTTTCTTTCCCCTAATCTTTGATCTGCAGCCTTATTTAGAAAAGCTTAGTGTTAAAGATCTAGTGTATTCAAAACTAAAGATAGCAAGGAGCTTGAGAATTTTCTTCTGTTATGAGGATAAAGAAGGGGAAGAAATGTTTCCTTGTCTTCTCTGAGCCTAGAGGCTCTTGCTCTTTGAGGAAGTGGAGAGAAGGAAAGTCAAGTCAAGGTGGTGGGAGTAGTTTGCAAGTCTTTTTGTTCTGTTGCGGGGAGTGAACAGACTTCAGTTAAAGTAGTTGAGTCTATTTAGAAACAATTCTGTGCTTGCTAGAAAGGTGGAGGGTATTGGGTTTGGAGGTTCATTCTTCTCCAAGAATGAAAATTGGCTTCTAACTCGGATCCTGCAGAGCTCAATAAAGTAATCATGCATTTTTCACCTGGCCAGCACCTGATGTGAGGGGTGGGTTAAAAATGGGAGGACCCGTTTTCTGATGAAGGACTGAGCCCTGTAGAACCGGCCGTGCGGAGGATTTGAAAGTGTACCCTCACAAAGTAGCCTTGCGCGTGTGTGTCCTTATTTGTTGTGTGGACCGGGAAGCCCTACCCTGACGTTTGCTGAAGGCAGAAAGAAAAAGCAGCTGGGATTTGGGCAATGGGTTGAGGGCTGGAATGTCCTGTGAACCAAAATGATTGAGGTGCCCCTTGGCCAAGATGAGCCTCATTCATTCTGAGGTGTTCTGTAGGGTTTGAATGTGGCTTTTAGGAGAGGTTCCTGTTCTTGTGTGTGTATGTTGTTGGCCTGTGCCTGTGTGATCTTCGAGGGTGCCGTTAGGCATTTGTGTCTCTTGCCTGTCCAGAAGACAGTGTGAAGTTCTGGCTTTAAAATTTTTACTTAGAGTGCCTTACTTGCCATTCTTCACAATGGGTAACGTCTCTAGATTTGTAGGGGCTGTTTGGAAGGATACACATTGCATTGCAGTGACATTTAAAAATGCTTTCAGCGGAATTGAACAGTTTCTGTCCTGAATCTTAGTAGTTTAGATTTAAGTCATTAGAGCACCACGTTTTCAGTTCCTTCACTGGATGAAAATCCAGCGATTTGGTAAGGGTCCTGATTGGGTAAAACGCTAATGATTTCATTAACGAGCATGTTTCACAGGCTGCGCGATGTTAGTTGAAAGTGGAGATGAACTCTAGGCACCTCTTCTGCTACAGGTGGACGTGAATCGTCCACGCCAGGCTTCTCTTTCCTCTGGCTGCAGCTAACCGTTTCTGTGTTGTTCTCCCCCCCCCCGCCCCCCGCCAGGTTTTGGAAATCCCTTGTCTCCAGGTTGCTGGGATTGACTTCTTGCTCAACTGAATCACTCACTCAATGGAGACCAAGAGAATTAATGCTCTGTGCTGACTCATATTTGAATCAAAGCGCTGGGGAGTCTGTCTGCCTTGTTTGTGGAAAGAACCTTTGATAGGCTCTGTCACCGAGCTTCCTAAGACTTCTGAAGATAAGAAGCTACAGGAATATATACTTTGCTTTTGAACTTTTATAACAAATATTTGTCTCCGTTTTAAGTCCAGGGCTGCTGGGGGTGTGAGTGACAAGTCTTACAAGTGGCCTTATTCCAATCCCAGAAATTCCTCCACCGGATTCTTATTTTGTATACAGTCCTAAAGTGCCAGGAAACATGCCGACCCAGTCCCTGCTGGTGTATATGGACGGACCGGAAGTCATTGGCAATTCGCTTGGTGCCCAGATGGAGATGGACGATGCCATGTCCATAAAAGGGACCACCGCCGTGCCGCTCCGGGCTACGCAAGAGAAAAACATAATCCAGATCGAAGGATATATGCCCTTGGACTGCATGTTCTGCAATCAGACCTTCACGCACTCGGAAGACCTTAATAAACATGTCCTGATGCAGCATCGGCCGATCCTTTGCGAGCCGGCCGTCCTGCGTGTGGAAGCAGAGTACCTGAGCCCTCTGGACAAGAGTCAGGTGAGAGCGGAACCACCAAAGGACAAGAACGGCAAAGAAAGCGAAGAGTTCAGCTGCGAGGTGTGTGGGCAGACGTTCCGAGTGGCTTTCGATGTCGAGATCCACATGAAGAAGCATAAGGACTCTTTCACGTACGGCTGTCACGTGTGCGGCCGGAGGTTCAAGGAGCCCTGGTTCCTTAAAAACCACATGCGGACACACACCGGCAAGGCGGGGGCCAAGGGCAAGCTGCAGCCGGGCTCCGAGAGCCCCGCCACCATCAACGAGGTGGTGCAGGAGCACGCGGCTGAGAGCATCTCGTCTCCTTACAAAATCTGCATGGTTTGTGGCTTCCTGTTTCCAAATAAGGAAAGTCTGATTGATCACAGGAAGATGCACAGCAAAGACAGCGCTTCCGGCGGCGGTGGCGCTCAGACGGCCTCTCCGCAGGGGGGGATGCCCGCTCCGGGGGAAGAGTTCCTGCAGTTCTTGAACTTGAGGCCCACGTCGCACCCTGAAACCGGGAAGAAGCCCACCAAATGGATACCTCAGCTCGATCCGTTCACCACCTACCAGGCCTGGCAGCTGGCCACCAAAGGCAAAGTTGCCGTCTGCCGCGAGGTGAAGGAGCAGCCCGGCCAGGAGGGCAGCACCGACAACGATGACTCGTGTTCCGAAAAAGAGGAGCTCGGGGAGATCTGGAACGCCGGTAAAAGCCATCCCGAAGGTTCTGGAAAGTCCAAGCCAAGCAAGAGCGGCTGCGCGGGCCTCTCGCAAGAGAAGGAGAAGCCCAGGCCGGCGGGCGGCGGCGACGTGCCTTCCGTGGACGCCGACCCGAAGCTGCCCGGGAGCAAAGAGAAGCCGACGCACTGCTCCGAGTGCGGCAAGGCCTTCCGGACCTACCACCAGCTGGTCTTGCACTCGAGGGTGCACAAGAAGGATCGGAGGGCCGACGCCGAGTCGCCAACCATGTCCGTGGACGGAAGGCAGCCTCGGACGTGTTCCCCGGACCTCACCACCGCCCTGGATGAGAACGGAGCCGTCGATCGAGAAGGCGGTTCTGAGGATGGATCTGAGGATGGACTTCCGGAAGGGCTCCATTTGGGTAAGTGAGGCGCCCCGCTGCGCGCTGTCCTTCCTCCTGTTCTGGCCCCGGACAGCGCTGGTGGGCGGGGTGGGGGGGGTGGGAGACGGGAGAGCCGGCTGCGTTTGCGTCCAGGCTCTTCTGGCACCAGCCTTGTTGTAAGTTCCCCTAACCTCACAGGGCCTTGATTTTTCTTAGGGTTTCTTCCTGTTCTGAAAGTTGCGTGATTTTTATGTTACTCACAGAGGACACACAGTATCTTAACTGGGGCAGTTTGGCTCCCGCCGGGGAATCTGGTAGTGTCTAGACATGTTTTTGGGTGTCACAACCGTGTTAGAGTGTGTGTGCTACTGGCGCCCGGTGGGTAGAGGCTAGGGATGCTGCTGAGTGACTCCCAGTGCACAGGACAGCCCCCCAGCAAGGCATTATGTGGCCCCAGTGTCCCGTGATGTCAGGAACCCTGGGCTTCGCTTCCGTTTTTCCGGCAAACCTGATCTCATCTACAAAAACAAGTTATCCTTAGATGCAACAAACTTCCCTTTTCCTTCCAGGACCCGACTCACTTGCATTTATTCCAGATGGCTTTCTTGTCTTTCTTTCTTTCTTTTTTTTTTTTTTTAATGTTTTTATATATTTTTGAGAGAGAGCGAGCGTGAGCAGGGGAGGGTCAGAGAGAGAGGGAGACACAGAATCTGAAGACAGGCTCCAGGCTCTGAGCTAGCTGTCAGCACAGAGCCTGACGCGGGGCTCGAACCCACCAACCTCGAGATCATCCCCTGAGCAGAAGTCGGACGCTTAACCGACTCAGCCACCCAGGCGTCCCTCCAGATGGCTTTCTAGTGGTCACAGAAGGTACTGGGAATGGTGGTCAGCCAGAGCCAGAGTTTGGTGCTTCCTGGTACCCTGTCCCCTCGTGTCTGGGGGGGGCTAGTGTTGGTTAACGGTCAGCTCAGGAACTAAGTCCATTTGTGTGTGAAATAGGAGGGAATGTGAACACACCAAAGATGTTTTGAAGGAATCTCACTTGCTCAGGTTTTTAATGTACTCATGGCTTTTATAGGAAACAGAAGCCGTCACTGACACACTGTGTCTTGAGGCCCAGTGGACATTATCTAAGGCAGAGAGATCCTGCCTGTGTGGTTCACATCTTGCCCATCGGCACTTAAACCAGAGACTTCTCGTATCCCTTAGTAATTCTTGCTTTGACTAAAGGCTTCTCCTGCTTGAAGACAGTTAAAAGAACCCCTGCATCTTCAACAGCCGAGTGATGGGGACATGAATGAGCCTTAGAGAAACATGATCATTCACAAAAGTGGTCTTTGGTTTCAGCAAACGCTGCTGCCTTCTTTCGGTGTAACTTGATGGTGTAACTTGATGGCTGGCTGGTCGGAACTCGTGTGAGGCCCAAGATGAGTTTGACCAGATGGTACACTGGACGCTTGGTCCTCCAGACCAGCGCCCTGGTTCTTTTTCTGATCGCGTCATGGATGGGAGAGCGAGTGGTCCGTTCATAGGGCGTATTCAGGTTGGTTGGAGTTGCAGGGGACCCACAGGAAACCTAGCACTTAGCATACCACGGTCTTCGGGAATCTAGAAAGCACATTATGGTGTCTTAATGACATCATAAAGAAGGCCCTAAACGCAGACTCTAGTCTTTATAGTGGTCCCTGTTAGTGTCAGTCCCATTCGGGGGGGCATGCAGTAATGGGGAGATAATTAGGTCCTCGAGCTGCCCTGCTGCCCTGAAAGAAACGAAACGGCCAGTCACAGCCTGCCAGCAGGTGGTGTGGGCAGGAGCATTGGGTGGAAATCTTGGCCGTCTTCGGGCGGATGGATAATCGCTGGGAGCGCCGCGACTTGCCTGGAGTCGGGTTCTACCACTGCATTGTTTTTGTGGCCGATTACGGGTTGCTTAACCTTTCTTTGCCCTGATTTCTGTTTGCAAAATTGGTTCATCGACCCTTGTCTTCCGCCTCCCAAGGATCATTTCAACAGCCCATTGGTAAAAAGTTTGCAGTTCTTTAAAAAGAACAGCACTGTACAATCAGAGGTGACGCCCAAGGAGCAGGGACGAGATACATGTGGGCGTTTCATGTCCTTTCTGTTAAAAAGAGAGGCATTTCATAACTTTTTGGGTGTGATGCAACATAACATAAATCCGGACGCATACTTGGGAGTAGGAAATTGCAGTAAGGTTCAAACTCGGCTAGTTGGGTGTGATTGGAAGACAAAGCCGGGCATGCCGTGTCGAGAGAATGGATTTTCCTGAATTTACATTCTGACCTGGTGGTCTCGATTTGTCCTACTGTCATTTACCGTCCACCTGGCTTTCTTGAGATTTACTTTTAAGAAGGTCAAAAGGCAAAGTGAATATTTAGTTTTTATGTTTGTTCTACTTGGAAAATAGGTGGTTATTCATGTAATTTTTTTTTTTTTTTAAGTCTTCATGCTACCTTTTTACATCAATGCTTGGCTCTGCTGTTTTAGGATGTTTAGAGGTGGATTCGTGTTCCTCAGGGGAGTTGACGGGCAATCCTGCCTCTGGTACTGGAGGAGGCTGCCCAAGGTTTGCTATAAAGCTGCTTTTTAAAATCTGTAAACCAAATATATATAAAATGCAAAGTGAGGAATGGGGCAGGGAAAGGAGGCCTTTCAAAGGTTGGAGTTCGGTTTTCAAGGCAAAATGGCCAGTTTCGTGATGCTCAATTAAAAAAAAATTTTAACATATTTTAAAAATGTTTTTCATGTTTGTTTATTTTTGAGAGAGAGAGAGTCAGAGACTGTGTGAGCGGGGAAGGGTCAGAGAGAGAGGGAGACACAGAATCTGAAGCAGGCCCCAGGCTCTGAGCTGTCCGCACAGAGCCCGACACGGGGTTCGAACTCACACTCACGGAATGTGAGATCATGACCTGAGCCGAAGTCAGATGCCCAACCTACTGAGCCACCCAGGCGCCCCATGATGCTCAATTTTAAGAGCCGAATCCACCTCTCTTGTCCTCATTGTGTAGTGCACGGCATATTTTCAGTAAAAGGAGGTTTATCTAGAACTTTTACACTCATTTTTGTGGGAGTGGGTATTTGAACAGTAGCACATGGAACGGTCTTTGGAGGGCTGGAGCTTAAATACAGTCACCCTTTAATTAGTGTCCCCGGCGGACCCTGGACGTACACTGTCCTGGCTAATGCAGAGATTGACATTTCAAGTTTAACCCGTTGTCATTCGGGGACAGATTTTGATTGGTCTCAGATCTATTTCGTCCACGCGAGTGCTGGCGAATGATACGGTTTGCTTTCCAAAACATGCTAAATTGTGACAAACAAGGTGTCTGACCCAGTGCCAAACCTTTTATTTTCTGTAAAGATTAGGTTGTGCTTGCTACCCTCTAGTGGTAGCTGGCCTGAGCTTAGGATCGACTTCTCTCTGGCTGGGAAAACTGGCAATTTATATTGGCTCAGTTTTCTAAATCAGTTACTCCAAAGAAGCTGGTTATCTCAGCCAGCGTGTTTAGGTCCAGCAGGCGGCATGTTGCAGACATGTTGGGAGAACAGAAAGTTGCCCGTGCATGTCAGTCTGTTAAATGATCTTTCCTGTGATTGAGGCAATTGAGGAACTGAATCTCTTAACGCCCAACTAACTTGGCTATACTCAGAAAACAAGAACAAAACCAAAAAAAAACAAGGCACACATGTATAAAAAGCTCACAAGACACCAGACGACCTCCAAACAGCATTTGGTGTGTCCCTACCCTTTCTGGTGTACCCCGGCACTAATATAGAAATGTTATTTTATGCTTTCCAAAAATACTTCCATCAAGAATACTTAAAGCCAGCTTGTCTTACTCATGTACTTGAAGTGTCGTCTTACACAAATATTTTTGTTTCTGCTTCAAGATAAAAATGATGATGGAGGAAAAATCAAGCATCTTACGTCCTCCAGAGAATGTAGTTACTGTGGGAAGTTTTTCCGTTCAAATTATTACCTCAATATTCATCTCAGAACGCACACAGGTAAGAACCTTCCTAGACCACCTATAATTCTTATTAAACAATTAGGATGTAGTTCTTTGTGTTTCTTTTTTAAATACTGTTGTTGACATATTCTGTTAGATCCTTGGAGAATCGTTTAAGCGTGGAGTGTGCTAATGACAGTCTGTTAGTTGTTAGTGTCCTTGTGACTCGAACTTGTTCCTGTTTTGAACTTAGTTGATTTACTTTCTGACTACTGTAGCCTCTCATCTTATTACAACTTACTCAAGTATATAACGCCACAGCTTTTTTTTTGGTATTGATTTTCATGGTTTAGGGGTGAAATGAGAATATATGTAGAATTTCCTTGAGATTGTAGGAGCAGCTGTAACATAATGGTTTAGGAGGCTGCGTGGACTTGAATTTCATCTCTCCCACTCACTAGCTGGGCAACCTTGGGCAGGTCATGGGGGGGGGGAGGGAGAGAGAGAGAGAGAGAGAGAGGGAGACACAGAATTCAAAGCAGGTTCCAGGCTCTGAGCTGTCAGCGCAGAGCCCATCGCGGGGCTCAAACTCCCGAAGAAGCGTGAGATCATGACCTGAGCCGAAGTCGGCGCTTAACCAGCTGAGCCCCCCCAGGCGCCCCTTGGGCGAGTTATTGACCCTTCCTGTGCCCCAGTGTTCCTAGCTCTAAAAGCGGTGTGATAATATTGTCCCATGGGACTGTTAGGAAGATTAAGTAAGTTCCAGGTGTGCTATTTTTTAAAGACACTATTCACATTTTCAAACACTCAGTGGAGTGCAGGTGAGAAAGCCGGCAACGGGTGGGGGGGGAAGCCCTGGATGTGAAGGTTGGTGGCGAGAAGGGAAGAGGGAAGACCCTGGGTTCTCTCTTAGAGGATTCCAGTTTCCAAGGATCTCGTTTGACGCCTTTCACAAACGCGTGTAATTGGGTGACATTTGTTGTTTTAGGTGAAAAACCATACAAATGTGAATTCTGTGACTATGCTGCAGCCCAGAAGACCTCTCTGCGGTATCACCTGGAGCGACATCACAAGGACAAACAGATCGATGTTGCCGCAGAAGTCAAGAACGACGGGAGAAGCCAGGAGACCGAAGATGCACTACTCCCCGCCGACAGTGCGCAAACCAAAAATTTGAAAAGATTTTTTGATGGTGCCAAAGATGTGAAAGGCAGCCCCCCTGCAAAGCAACTGAAGGGCACGGCCTCTGCCTTTCCGAATGTTCTGGGCAGCACTGTCCTCTCGCCAGTTCACAAAGATACTCAGGATTTCAACAGAAATGCAACTGATGACAGTACTGATAGAGCCTGCAAAACCCCCGCCCCCGCCTACTTGGACGCGTTCCCCCGGAGAGCGGCGGGCGACCCTCAGGCGCAGGACCCCGCGTGCCGAGCGGAGGCGGGGGTCCCCGGCCGCGCCGCCGAGCCCGGCCACCCGGAGAAGGTCGCGGGCAGGGCGCCGGCGGCCGAGGGCAAGCACAGGGCCGGCGCCGACTGCCAGGAGAAGCCCCTGAACCTGTCCCGCGGGGCGCTGCCCGGCTGCCCGGCCATCTCTCTGAGCAAGAGCTTAATCCCAGGGATCACCTGCCCGTTTTGTACCTTCAAGACCTTTTACCCCGAGGTTCTGATGATGCACCAGAGGCTGGAGCACAAGTACAACCCCGACATCCACAAGAACTGCCGGAGCAAGTCTCTGCTGCGCAGCCGCCGCACCGGCTGCCCGCCCGCGCTGCTGGGGAAGGACGTGGCCCCGCTGGCGCACTTCCCCAAGCCCAAGGCCAGGCCCGCGCCCGCGCCGCCCGCCAAGGCCGCGCCGGCCGACCGCGACCGCGGGAAGCCGGGCCCCGCCGCGCCCGCCAGGCCCCCGCCGCCCGCGGGGCTCGAGCCCAGCACTTTAGCGCCCAGCAACCTGAAGGCGCCGCAGCCGCAGCCCGGCGGGGCGCAGGGGGCCGCCCGGCCGCCGCCGCCGCCGCCCGCCGAGCCCGCGCACCCGGAGAGGGCCCGCCGGCCCGAGGCCAAGCCCAGGGCGCCCGCCGCGCCCGGCGCCCTTGCCGCCAACGGCTGTGCCGAGCGGCCGCCCTGGGCGCCGCGGGGCCGCGACCCCCCGAGCGGCCGCCCCGCCGAGCCCGGCGAGCCGCTGCCCAAGCGGCCGCGGCCCGACGCCGAGCCGCCCGCGCCCGCCTTCCGCCGGGCCTTCGAGCTGCCCAAGTACCACGTGGTGCGCGGCCTGCAGTCGCTGCTGCCCGCCGAGTGCGTGTGCCCGCCGCCCGCCGCGCTGCCGCCCAAGCCGCGCGCCGCGCCCGCGCTCTTCGCCTGCGGGCCCGCCGCCGAAGGTGAGGTCCGGGGGGAGGGGGGGAGGGGGTTCTTTGAGACCGTGGGGCCCCGGGAAGGTGGGGCTGGGGCTGGGGGTGGGTATGGACAGGCCTTGGGCCGACCAGGGGAAGGTGAGGCTGGCGGGGGTGGGGGGTGCGTGGAGACTTGGGTCCCCGGGAGGGTGAGGCTGGCGGGGAGAGTGGAGGGTGCGTGGAGACCCTGGGGCCCCGGGAAGGTGAGGCTGGGGCTGGGGGGCAGGGTATGGACAGGCCTTGGGCCGACGAGGGGAAGGTGAGGCTGTGCAGGGGGTAGGGACCCCAGGCCCAGGGGTGATGGAGGGGTGGTGGACCCTGGGCCTAGGGCTGCTGAGGGTCAGGGACGGACAGACCCTGGGCCCGGCGCTCCTGTGCACTCCAGGCTGAAGGGCACACTTCACGGCCCGCAGCCAGCTCACAGCGCTAGTCAGGTCTGGGGGCGCCATGGGCAGCGCTGGCTCCCCGGCCTTCACGCTGACGTCCTTTGGAGCCTAGCCCAGTCTGTCCCCTCGCCCGTGCGCGCGGTCAGGCAGCGGGCAGTGTCCCCACTAGCTGGTGGCAGGTGCACTGTGAGCCCCCTAGGAGCATCAGTCCTACCAGGAGCAGAAAGTATGAGAACCCCGGTGGACGTTCTTTTGATGCTAGGACTTTAGAATCCTAGTCTTTGTTCGGTGCATTTGAAAAAGCATCACCCTTTTCCCATATGGACAACTTTTTTCTTTTGAAAATGATGAAATATGTTCTATTGAGATTTGGTCTTTCTTCATCTTTTTGAAATTCTGAATCCTGCGAGGTTAGCAAGTCATTACATTCATGCATCTTGTAATCCCTTTCTTCACACACTGGGCACACGCATACAGCATCGTAGGTCAATATAATTTTATCAACACAGCATGAACACTTAAGCGATAGATAACATTTCCCATAAAAGAGGCTCTATGCATCATAAGGCCTGACCTGACAAAAAGCAAACAGTAGAAGGCCGTTGCAGCAGTCACTGTTGACAGGGTCAATATCGTTAATTTGTTTCATGCCCGTCCTGTATTTCCATAAGACATCCATGAGGAAGAAGCAAGGGACGAAAACTGGTTTTCCCATACGGACCAGTGGTTAAAGCCGAAGATTAGTTTGGAGTTCTCCCCATGGAAATGTTTTCAAAACCCCTGCTTCTTCCTGGCCTCTTTCCCTTCGAGGCATGTGGTACCTGGGCAGGTAAAGAAGCAGATCACAGCGCATCCGGGAGCTGGCCCACACGAGGCCGACCTGATTAAACCACTTCCTTTGTCGGTTGTGAGCCCCGCTGGCTCGTGCAGCCCCAGAGAGAAATCCATTTTAAAGCCTTTCAGTTTGTATTAATTTCAAATTAAGGGTTCTGTGTGGTGACAACACAAGGATAGCTTGGTGCCAATTGATATGGTGGGGATAGCAAATTATAAAACAATTGCTTTCACACACTCCAGTGAATTTTATACATCTTGTGATGAAATACTAATTTTTACAGCCTTTTGATTAAAGGTGTCTATTTCTCTCTCTTTCGGCAGTTAAAATGGACGGGAGTCAAAACTTGGCCTTTACTTGAAGAGTAAGGGCTCTGTACTGCAAGGAAAAGCCTATTTTCAAAAATCAGTATTTTTCCTCCTCTTCCCCACAGTTTTGGTTCATGGTGCATGTAGGTTTGAGATAGCTTATGCCACCATTTATTATTTTTTTTGGCCTACTTATAGTTACTAAAGTCGTTCTTACTAATGACAACATCGTACTCAGATAATTTTAGCTTTAAGCGATTTAAAATTTTGGTTTGGCAAATGTCCTTAAGGCACTTAACATTTCCGTTGTAACTTTGCCACACGGGTGTGCTGCTGGTGTGTTCTGATCACATCACCCGTCAGGGAATTGTGAAAATTCACCTCTGACAGCCCATGTACATCTTACTAATTCTAAACATCTTTTTGCGTTTTTTTTTTCTTTTTCAATCAGGAAAAAGGCCTGTGTCGTATCAACACTTATCTAGCAGCATGCTACAAAAGAGAAACTATGAGAATTTTATTGGGAATGCACATTATCGACCAAATGATAAAAAAACTTGATTTCCTGTTTCGGGTAAGAAAGGTAAGCATAGATGATGTGTTAATTTTAGTTAATTGAAAATAAACCATCTAGCTTATTCAGTAGGATATAAAGTAAAATTATTTTTGTTTTGAAAGCGTTTCTAAAACTTCGAGTGCTGGATATCCGTGATAACGGTAATGGTTAATAACAACGGTACCAGCTGGAATTTACTAAGCATTTACTTCATGCTCAGCCTGGAAGTGTTTTTATAATCATGACCTCATTTAATCCCTCCCAGAGTAGGGGGCATTAGGCCAGGGATTAGCAAAACCCTCCACCTGCTTTTGTCAATAAAGTTTTACCGGCACACCGCCATTCCCGTCTCTTTCCGTACTGTTGATGGCTCCTTCTGAGCCCCGTCAGCAGAGTGGGTGGTTGTGACAGAGAGCGCGTGGCCCGCAAAGCTGAAAATACATTCTGGCTCTTTTCAGAAAGTGGTTGCTGGGCCCTGGGTTCGGAGGTCCCGTGCGCCCTTTACGGATGAAGGTGCCGAGACTTGGCTTGTGTCACTTGCCCAGCACCCCACTCTTGTTGGTTCTGTCCTGGGTCTGTACAAACCAAAGCCTGTGCCCCAAGCCTCCTGCTTGAGAGCTTGTTCGAAGCTCGATGCGTCCGTATCGTGGGGGAGGGGAGCGGGACGAGAGCAACATAGGTGCATTTTGACATTGTGGTTTACGTGGCGCGTACCTAACTGTGGACACTCAGAGGACTCCAGCAGTTTCCTCAGAACCCTGTTAATCCCCTTGGGTTAATTCCGAGTTTGGCCACGGGGCCTGATTGTCCACACACGAGTTACTCTGGACCTCATTTACCAATACACTGAATGAAGATCGGGGTTTATGGACAGATTTGAGTTCTCTCCCAGAAACTCTTCTTGTCCAGTGTCCACCACGTACTCCCGGTCCCACGGCAGCATGTCTGTCTCTTGTTTGCAGTGAGACACACGTGGGGCCCATCGGGCTGATGCAGGTCTGCGCTCCTCCCTCCCCTCACTTCGGGAAAGTGGAATGACAGGGAAGTGTCGTCGCAGGAGTGGGATTCAGCCCACTCTCCATGAAAACAGAACAAATAGCTGATAAGGAACAGATAATTTGTAGCAGGTTACTTACTTGCTCTATAGGGCACAGGCCGTCCGTAACGGCAGATGGCCACCGTCCTGTCGGTCCAGCCCTGGCCTCTTTCTGTAACCTCTGAGCATCTCTGCTCGCACGTCCTCTGCCTGGAGCATCCTTCTGCATTCTGTGTGCCGGATCGCCTCTCTCTGATACTTAGGACCGGCTCACATCGTTTCTGCAGGACGTTTGCCGGGAACTGGGGGCTTCCCTAGTCGCTGCCCTTTGCTTGTGCAGTTCACCCCCATTTCTGCCCCTTTTCCCTGTGCGTCCCACTTCACCGCTAGCTACGCTTGCGAGGAGGAATTGAACGAATTCCTCTGTTCATTGCCTAGCCCACCGCTGGGACTGTCCCTGATCAGACTCATTAGGTTACAACCTTTCCGTTTCTTGTGGTCTTTGCCAGACTTCGTGTAACTGATACAAATTCTGATCCTCGGTGAAATCCTCTTCATTAAGTCACTGTTGAGTGTATACTAGTGTCTCTGAGCTGCTACGGCATTATGTAGAGTCCGGATATTTTCATTGCAACGATTTTTTTTATAATTTCTTTTTTCCCCTGGAGCTCTTTGTTTTTCCTTTTTTTTTTTTTTTTTTTATAATATTTGTTTATTTTTGGGAGACAGAGACGAAGCGTGAGCAGGGGAGGGTCAGAGAGGGAGGGAGACACAGAATCCGAAGCAGGCTCCAGGCTCCGAGCTGCCAGCACGGAGCCCCACGCGGGGCTCGAACTCACGAACCGTGAGATCTTGACCTGAACCAAAGGCGGGCGCACAACCGACTGAGCCCCCCCAGGTGCCCCCAACAATTTTTTTTTTTAAATATTTTATTTTTTAATCTCCGCCCCCATCTCAGGCTCGAACTCCCCACCCGGAGATCTAGAGTCACGTGGTCCACCCCGAGCCAGCCAGGCGCCCCTGCGTTGCAACATTTGAGCTTAAGGGGAACTCCTTGCCTTTCGAGATCCCTTTGGTTCTGTTCGTTATACTTCTTATGAAAAAACAAAAAGGATTTTCCCAAGCTGTTTTCAGTTTTGTCTTGATCGCTTCTTGAACCTTTTCTTCCCCCGTAGGTCCTGATGGATGTGTGTACTGTCCATGAAATTGAGTTAGTCCATCCTTTGAGAAAGCCGATGGCGGAAGCTCGTGGAATAAGCTGTGACCGTGCCATGCATGTGACGTACCAGGAACACTACGGTTTTGTAACGTTGTTCTGTTAACTTTTGTACCAAATAGCAATAAAAACTATAGTCGGAACAATTGGGTTGTACACAAATGGAGACCGGCAGTCTCTATTTTGTCCCTGAATAATATTTTTTTTAGAATTGACCAAATAGGAAGAGGGGGTCTTTTGCCTACTTGAGCGCTGTTGAATGGAAACCATCCGGGTGGGGGGCGGGGGGGGGAGAGTCTATAACGCTTGCACCTCAGGTAACTCTGTACATATGTAAGTTCGAAACCTGCTTGTCCAGATACTGTGCGTCCTCTTTTTCTCTCATGTAGCCCGTCCCCTTGAGCAGTTCCTGCTATTTGTGCTCTTTCATTGAAAATGTATGTTTTAAAAAAAAAAATATTCCTCGATGATTTGTATTATGTTAAATCCTCCTCCGTCTATTGTCTTAACAAAATTGTTAACGAAGTATCGACCCTCTGTGAACATGTGCTGCGTATACTGAGGTCAGCCGTTCTGAATTGAGTGCCCTTTTATTGCAAAGTTTCAGTCTGTCACCTGAGGAGGGGTCCAGATCCGCCACCCTTTGCTGAGAGCGGCGTGCGCCCTGTAGTGTTTTTAAAGCGTGTGTGTCCTCTGCAGGGACAGCCCCATGTCCGGCCAACAGAGCAAATTCAATGTGGACTGACTTGAATTCATTTTCTATCAAGTTCATCCTTTTGGTTGGAAAATTCAGGTTTTTTTTGGCTTTCGCTTACATCGGAATGTAAGAAACCTAAAATGCTGAATTAGACACATGGATTTACATATATCGGGAGCAGTTTTAAAGGACATGAAAGTGTCCGGGTAGATTTTAGGTTTGTATCTGGAAGTCCTGGTGTGCCTGGCATTTGGGTTCACTGTGGCCATATTCGAGTTAATTATAGACGCGTTGATTCTGAATAAGGAACTGCCGGCTGAGCCTTCTGGTAATGGGGAAGATGCGATCTGGTCCTTGACCTCAGCTGCCTTCCCATTTTTGGTCGTTTTCAGCAACGAGATGCAGTTTGGGTTTTAGAGGGAGGATGGCCACCAGCTGGCTTGCTACTAGATGTTTTAGACTTTTGTTCCCTTTCAAATGCAGTCCGTGGGGTTGGCGACCACAAAATGTTTTATTAAGAAAACTGTTTCCAAAAGAAATTTGCACTGTTAAGTTTTCTTGCCCCGCCCTTCTGCGTTAGAGCAAGAGTAAAGTCCTAAAAGAATCCGGATTGTTTTTGTTTCGTCCTGTTTTCATTATGCAACGTGGAAGCGTCCTTGACAGAGAAGTCTTAACTCCCGGGGTACAGGGAGGCCTGACGGGACGTGGGTCTGTTGGCATCGCAGGGAACGCTTTCTATCAGAGAGTGTACACCATCCACCTGATTTCCTGTTCACAAGCTGAGCCATATGTATATAATCTAGATGTTTGTTTTTCCATAGTTTTGCACTTTTATAGCCTATTTTTGAAGATTAACACATTTGCAAGATGATTGACTTGATCTTTGCCTAATCCAATGAGTGTTACAGGAAGCTTGCTGTGACTCTAAATGTAAATCTTTAAAAGGGGATACGAGATAATAGAGGGCTGAAATTTAAACCTGTATTTAAAAAAAAAAAAAATCACCAAATCTATTTGAAAACAAGTCAGTTCATGTCATGCTGAAATTTTGGGGGCTTTCAGATTTCTCTTTTCTAACCACATTTCTCAATTTCTGAATACATAAAAATGTCCTTTCTTTTTGCCACAGCCCTTGTCCTTCAATTTTTTTTTTTTTTTTTTTTTTTTTTTTGGTCCATCAGTATTAACTATTGGGATACTACTGGTTTTGTATGTTTTTTTTTTCCTTTTGAGACAACAGTACATATAAGAGAGGTACAATCGTTGGATTTTTGTTTATGTATTTATTGCATTCCAGTTTGATTTATTTTAATTGTTGATACTTGTCAAACAGTAGACATTACTTGTTTTATTTATGATGTATTTCAGCTTAAAGTTATGTTATTATATGTGGATGTAAATATAGATTTGGTGTTTTGCAGTCTTGGCTTTGGTCTTTATTGTGTCCCTCGTTTCTGCTTCTGTTTTAACTTGCTGGAAATACAACTTTAAGCCTGCAATGTAGTAGAGAGGTTCGTGTAATGAATTCTCATGCTCGCCAGCAGCATGAGGCGAGCCCCTCACTCTTCTCCCCCGAGTATTTTAAAGCGAGTCTCGGGCATGATTTGGTTTCATCCCTAAGACCCTTCCCTCTGAATCCATAACGGACAAGGGCTTTCGTGATCACCCGCAGCTATGTGCACGAGGAGGATTCCTCACAACCAACCACCATGTCCACATAGCCTTGCAAAAGTGTCGTCTTACATTTGGTAAGTTGAGTTGCGATCAAGACCCAAACAAGATCCACTTAATTAGTTTACAAGAATTTTAAGCCTATTTTAATCTACAGCCCCCTCCGCACGCACCTTAGAGGACATTTTACTCCGTGAAGAGGGTGGGTCATTCGTTCTATAGAAGTTGGCACATTCTTCTTAGAGTTTATTGCCCTTTGTGGTTTCGTCTGACCTGTTCCTCCAGTCTCTATATGTGCTCTAAACTGGGGGATTAAATCTAGGGGTTTAAAGTAGCTTTGAGCTCCGTTTTGGGGAGCGGGCGTCTCTGTGTGCTCCCGATCGCAGCACCTCGGGGCACATACAATAAATACTTGGTTTTCCAACCTGCGGCGACGTTTGATCAGTGGGTTCAGGTGTCCGACTAACCAGCCGTCATCAAGTTCCCCTTCAACCTTTCTCCCTTGGGTGGGTTTTAGCAGCCACTGATGAACGTTAGGAATGTTGCAAAAGGTGATATTTTTTTAAATGTTTATTTTTGAGAGACAGAAACAGCAGGGGAGGGGCAGAGAGAGAAAGAGGGAGACCCAGAATCCGAAGCAGGCTCCAGGCTCTGAGCTGTCAGCGCAGAGCCCGATGTGGGGCTGGAACCCATGAACCGCGAGATTGTGACCTGAGCCGAAGTCGGACGCTTAACCGACTGAGCCACTCAGGCGCCCCAAAAGGTGATTTTTTTAAAAGTTCTGTCGTTTCCTCTGCATTTATTACTGGACAGAAGACCTCACGTGATTATTTGATTACCTTGAACTACAGCTTCAACAAGAAAGGATGAATAAAACTTGATTCTCCCCCTTGATTAACCAGCTTTGAGAATAACGTCTGGTCCCAGACATGACTGGTGAATGAACTTTTGAATTTTTTGTTGGGAACTCGGTGTGCATTTGACGAGTTGTAAGTAAATTGCAGGCATCGTTTCGATGCTCAGAGTCTCCCAAGTCTCTGGCCAACAGGAGCTCCTTCAGGTTGGCTCAGTGTGTTTTGGACAACACTCTGAAGGCTTTTTAGTTTTTTGCCATGACGAGGTGTTCTGAGCTCATCTTGACCATTTCCTGACCCAGACCAGGAGAGTTACTTATCTGAGGATCCTGGGTTCCTTTTGTGGAAAATGGTAATTAGAAATGGTGATTTGGGGACAACAAGTGTGCTCATTACTCCTAGGTTGCCTCAACCCCCGGTTCTTCTTCTTTTTTTTTTTTTTTGTTATTTATTTTTGAAAGAGAGACACACAGTGTGAGCTGGGGATGGTCAGAGAGAGAGGGAGACACAGAATCCGAAGTAGGCTCCAGGCTCTGAGCTGTCAGCACAGAGCCCGATGCGGGGCTCAAACCCACAACTTAACCGACTGAGCCACCCAGGCACCCCCCCAGTCCTTCTTAACATAGAGAACAAGGATATATATGCTTTTTAAAGAAAACAAAACAAAACAACAAAAAAACTTCAATGATTATGTTGCTGTTTTTTCTCCTCCCTCCGGGAGAGAGAGTGAGGGGGAGGGATAGAGAGAGAGGGAGACAGAGAATCCCAAGCAGGCTCTGCACTGTCAGCACGGAACCTGATATGGGGCTCGAACTCACAAACCATGAGATCATGGCCCGAGCAGAAACCAAGAGTCAGACACTTAACTGACAGAGCCACCCAGGTGCCCCAATTTTTAAGCAATTTCTAAGCCAAATATGGGCCTCAATCTACAACCCGGAGATCAAGAGTCACATGTTCTACTGACTGAGCCGGCCAGGTGCCGGCTGTTTCTGTCTCAAAATTAAAACAGCACGTTTATTTCTTTCACTTCTTGTTTAATTCTCTGAAAAGTTGGGTTCCTGATATCAACATGACTTGCTTTATTTACCCTACTACGTATAGCAGTGAAGTCATGATGCCAATATTCTCAACATTCTAAGGGAAGATTTCAAATTTGTTAAGTTTCACTTGTTTATAACTGGTTCTCAACTTGTGGTCCCGGATTAGCAAAATCCTCATCCCTGGGAAATTGTTAGAAATGCGAACCATCAGCTTCACAGACCTGCTGAGTCAGAAACTTTGGGGATGGGGGTCCGGCAGTCGGCTCCCATGGCCGCTGCTCTCTACTGCGTAAATTCCACTCCAGGGATGCAAGCACGGGTTAGGGAGCCCAAAATTCCTTGTATGTGGGCTTCCCAATAACTTAACATACTGTTAGCTTCATTGGTTTCCATCTTTGATACCATTTTGCCTTTTTTCCCTTTTAAATATAATTTTGACCACCTCACGCCAGTCAGAGTGGCTAAAATGAACAACTCAAGAGTCTACACATGCTGGCGAGGATGTGGAGAAACGGGTACCCTCCTACACTGTTGGTGGGAATGTAAACGGGTACAGCCGCTCTGGAAAACAGTGTGGAGGTTCCTCAAAAAACTATCAATAAAACTCCCGTATGACCCAGCAATAGCGCTGCTGGGGATTTACCCAAGGGATACAGAAGTGCTGATGCATAGGGGCACATGTACCCCAATGTTCATAGCGGCACTTTCAACAATAGCCAAATCATGGAAAGAGCCTAAATGTCCATCAACTGATGAACGGATCAGGAAGATGTGGTT
>CM053576.1:8301445-8350899 GCA_028646485.1 Cryptoprocta ferox
TCTATAAGTAACCATTTTATAAAATTAGTTTTTGATTTATCCTCCCATTGTTTCTGCAAAGATAGAGGTGCATAAGCGTTTCTATTCATATGCTTTTATGTGAAAAAGAGCATGTAATAACACACTAGTGCAGGCTGACTTGAGTGGTTTTGTTAATTTTTTCTTAGGAAAACATGCTTTTCTCCTGAAAACCTAATGACTCCCAAGGGGGGGAAAAACCTACATTTGGAGAGGTGAAAGTTGGTGGCCACTCAGCCTGCTTTTATTATTTTTTTAAATGTTTTCTTTATTTTTGAAAGAGATAGAGCGTGAGTGAGGGAGGAGCAGAGAGAGAGAGAAACAGAATCGGAAGCAGGCTCCAGGCTCCGAGCTGTCAGCACAGAGTCCGACGTGGGGCTCGAACCCACGAACCGAGAGATCATGTCCTGAGCTGAAGTCTGTCTGACAGGCACCCAAGCACCCCTCTGCCTATTTTTATTTATTCAGCACGTGTTTGTTTACCAAGTGCTTCGCGCTGGTGCTGGGCGCTGGGGATCTGTGTCCCATGAACCAGAATCCCTCTTCTGCCTTCCTAGAGCTCACGTTCTCCGGGCGGGTACTGCAGATGGGCTGAAAACCGGCAAACAGACCCAAATGTGAGCCGTTGCAATAATGGAAGGAAGCCAGCAGGAGGCAGAAGGCTGGAGAGCAGAGCTGAGCGGTGAGGCCAGCTGCTAAGCGGGTAACTAAAGGATGAAGGCCGTTGGCCTTTTATTCTCAGCTGTGGCTCTTCTGTGCAATGGGCGATGTTCGGCAATGACTCTGGCCCCACCCACGGGAGGCCAGGAGCCCCCCTCCCCGCTTCGGTTTTGTAACCACCAAAAGTGTCTTCGGGGCAATCCAAAACGTCCCTAGGGTGCAAAATGTCCCCGGTGCAGAACCACGGCTCCTGGGACGAATTTGGAGTCCAGGCAAGAGTCCGAGGTATTAAATCTCAAGGATCTGGGGCCATCATGTGAGTGTAGGGAGAGCCTTGCATCAGATTTTTGTTCTCGGAGAACAGACGAGGGAAGCAGGATGACAAGATGTCCACTGTGTGAGTTTGTAAAAAGTCTTACCGAAGAAGAAGAAAAAAATAAAAAAATTTTCCTGCCCTTTACCCTCATTCACCCAGTGAGGTTTCATAATCACGGTTGCGCACACATCAAACTCCCGAATTCCTGTGACTGTTCTAGCCTCCTATTTCCCATGTTCTGGCGTCCCATGTCCAAGCCCCGACCTCCCCCAGATCCTGGCTGGGAGATGCGGCGCAGGGCTGGGAGCCTGCGTGTCTAACGGGCACAGCCAGCGACTCTTACTCACTCTGGAGTAGAGATTACTTAAACTCCCTCCATTTTCCATTTGGAATTCGAAGTGCCTTCAAATAGCTTCAAACTGGCAACTGTAATCTCATTAGAATGATAATTAAAACGTCCTTGAGCGAAGTGCCTGACAGGCATCATCTCTGTTTGTCAACAGACTAATTGCCACCCTCAGTCCCCGGGGGTGGGGTGGGCTGGGGGGGTTTCCCTTTAACTAACCCCAGCAGCCCCGGGTTGGGATTTTAGGAACAGATGAATCCTTTCCCTCCCCGGACCTCTGACAAGACCGGACCCTGGGGTTCAGAGGTCTGTGCGCATCTGTCCGCATCAGGACTGCCTCCAGCCCCGCCCCCTGAGGCAGCCGCTGCCTACATGCAGCCACCCCGGTGTCACTGGCGTCAGAACTCAACATGGAGAGGATTAAAGCACCAGCCACAACTTCCTCCCCCTCCCCCCCTGCTCCACTGAAGGCTCCAGACCCTTCAGCCCTCTGGGAGACCTTCTCATTTCCTCATACAAGCGGAGTGCCAACCTGTGCCTCTACTCCTGCAAGACCTCTGGGCACACGGATGGTCTCCTGTCTCCTCCACTGCTCTTGCCCTCGGCCAATCCACTCTTCCCCGGAGGGCAGCCGTCACCTCCTGTCTCCCTTCCTCCCTGTTTACCCTCCTCTCCCCCAGCCGGATCTCTACGTGCCTGTTGGAACTCTTTTAACATATAGATCATTTTACCCACGTCCTTGTTCAAACCCTCCACGGACTTTCACCCATACGATAAAACCCCAAATCCTCGGCCTGACCCCTGGCCTCGGTTAGCCTTCTTCCCTCATTTATTATGGCGGCCACAGAGGCCTTGGTTCTCCTTCTGGAAACATCTGGGCACCTTCCCCTTTCAGCAGTGGTGTATCCTCGTTACTTCGAGACCTGGCAACACTTTTATCTCCCTGACGTCACCCGACTGTGCTCGTAAGTCACCTGCCCCGAAGCCTTTCCAGGCTCCTTCCGTCTGTATCTGGTGTTCTTTTCCCCACAGCACGCACTACCACCTGCTGTTAGGGTGTGCACTTGAAGGTGGGCTCCCCAGGGGAAGGAATGTATTAATGTTTCCCCTGGGCATAGCGCAAAGCCCGGCTCTCCTTCGGTTATGTGTTGGGAGGATGGATGGGTGGATGGGTGGACGGACGGATGAATATGATTTATTCCAGCCCAGCAATTCTTTAATGACAGAGAGATGGTCTGCTAGAATTATCTCCGAATAACCTCCTCGCTGTGAGAAATTCTGCCGAGTCACTGCAGGTGAGCATTTCCATCTATCTGTGGCCAAAATGGAAAGCACACGCAACGCTTGTTAGTTTCTTATCCCTTATGCATCATTGTCCCAAGTGAAAGGAGTTTTGCGGGCTGTGCACCCATGGGTGGGGAGGTATTTGAGAAGAATAAAAGGTAATTAGGATCGAGAGCATTTTGGTCTGGAGTATTTGGATGGCTTTTTCCGAGGGCGTGGGTGGGTAGTGAGCGGTGAAGACCGCTGGCGGGCACAATTTGATAATCAGATTATGGGATGTTGGGGACAGTGCTGGAAACCAGTGTTACATCTGAGACGTTTACACTTTGACAGGTCACCTAAACAGAAAAACTGCCTGCGGTCCACACATGTGTGAGCACCGTTCAGCATAAGAAAGGTTAACATACTGTGGCCGTTCTTTTATTATTATTATTATTATTATTTTTAATGTTTATTTATTTTTGAGAGAGAGAGAGGGAGGCGCAGAAAGAGAGAGGGAGACACAGAATCCGAAACAGGCTCCGGGACCTGAGCTGTCAGCACAGCGCGTGACGCGGGGCTGGAACTCACAGACCGTGAGATCATGACCTGAGCCAACGTCAGACCCTGAAATTACGGAGCCACCCAGGTGCCCCTCTTTTATTTTTTAAATGTTTGTTTATTTATTTTGAGAGAGAGAGACAGAGAGAGAGTTCAAGCATGAATAGGAGAGGAGCAGAAAGAGAAGGAGAGAGAGAATCTCGAACGGCCACTGCAGAGTCCGACGCGGGGCTCGATCCCAAGAACCATGAGATCATGGCCTGAGCTGAAATCAAGAGGCAGATGCTTATCTGACCGAGCCACCCAGGCGCCCCAATGAGGCCATTCTTAAAACTTTCGGCCTCACAATCATTTTATACTCTTAAAAATCATTCAGGGTCCTCAGAAGTTTTTGGTTATGTGGGTTATGCCTATAGATATTTACCATAGCAGAGTTTAAACCAGTTAAGACGTTTATTAATTCAAGAGGGAAAATAATAAACCCACTACATGTTAATATGAATAACATTTTTTTTCATGGTAAATAATAAAATTCCCAAAGTATTAGAACTTTTCCGAGAAGAGTGGCAACGTTTCACTTTCTTGTAACTCTTTAGTGTCTTAATAACAGAGAGAGGGACGGTCGTGTCTGCTGCTTTCTCACATCACACATCATGTGGCCCTCGGAGAGCAAGTGCCTTTCTAATACGTCTTTTTGACCCTGTGGACCCCCTGAGGAGGCCTGGGGCCTCGAGCTTCTGGGGTAGGACAGTGATCAAAGGCTTTCCACAGGACAGAGATAGTGCTTTAGTACCTCTATTTTCTCCATTAAAAACCCACATTTTGGGGGCGCCTGGGTGGCTCAGTTGGTTGGGTGTCCGACTTCAGCTCAGGTCATGATCTCACAGTTCGTGGGTTCGAGCCCTGCGTCGGGCTCTGTGCTGACAGCTCAGAGCCTGGAGCCTGCTTTGGATTCTGTGTCTCCCTCTCTCTCTGCCCCTCCCTGGCTCATGCTCTGTCTCTCTGTCTCTCTCAAAAATAAACATTAAAAAAAACATTAAAAAACTCCCACATTTTGCACAAAAGCAGATAGTATATGATTCCACTTATGTGAGGTTTCCAGAATAGTCCATCCACAGAGACAGAAATTAGAATGGCTGTTGCCTGGGGTCGGGGTGGGGAGGAGGATGGAGAGTCTGATGGGGACAGAGTTTCCGTTTGGGAAGATAAAAAAGTTCTGGAGGTGGATAGTGGTGATGGCTGCCTAGCAAAGCGAATGTATTTAATGCCACTGACTTGTAACTTAAAAATGGTTAAAATGGGAAATTTTAGGTTATGTATATTTTACCACAATATAAAACAACTCCTAATTTTAAAATTACAAGCACAAGATTCTTTATAAAAAGGCAAGCCTTGTGTAAATCTAGAGTAAAGAGAGTGAAACTCCATCCTCCAAAGAGAAACACCTTTAATAATTCAGAATCTGTGTCTTCTGAATTTCCTCTATGCCCATGCTGTTACTTATTACTGTTACCAGAAATGGGATTATTCTATAGCGTTCTTTTCATTTTTTTAAAGTTTATTTATTTACTTTGTGAGAGAGAGAGCATGAGGAGGAGAGGGGCAGAGAGAGAGAGAGAGAGAGTGAGAGAGAGAATTCCAAGCAGGCTCTGTGCTGTCAGCACAGAACCCAATGTGGGGCTCGATCCCACAAACTGTGAGATCATGACCGGAGCTGAAATCAAGAGTCAAACACTTAACCGACTGAGCCACCCAGGTGCCCCTCTATATTGCTCCCCTGAATATTGCTCCTTTCACCCCTCAACTTAATATATAAGTGCTGAGCATTTACTGCATGCCAGAGATAGCCCCAAGGGATTTCATGAGCATTATCTTAGGTGGCCGATTTATCCTCACCATTTGACAGATAAGGAAACTGAGGTCCAAAGAAGTTGAGTAAGTTGCCCATGACTGGTAAAGGGGTTGAACTATATCTATGCTTTTTAACATATAGATAAGTAGCTGGCTACAGTTTATACAGGGGTTTTGACATAATTTTATTTTATTTGTTTTTATTTATTTTTTTTTGAGAGAGAGAGATACAGAGTAAGTGGGGGGAGGGGTAGAGAGGAAGGAGACAGAATCCCAAGCAGGCTCCATGCTGTCAGGGCAGAGCTGGACATGGGGCTCAAACTCACAAACCATGAGATCATGACCTGAGCCGAAGAGTCGGACGCTCGGCCAGCTGAGCCACCCAGGCGCCCCACATGAGTTTTGTAAAAGATGGATATTTCTGTGAATTTAGCTGAAGCAGTAACTGGGATTTGATTCCATTTGGAACCTGACTGTTCTCTAATTATGATGAAGGTGAGGAGCACAATATCCTTCTGCCAGATTGTATGTGAGAACTGCGTCCTCAAAGACAGTTAATAATGGAAAAGTTTGAATAATTCAAGACTATTTTTCCCGAAGAACTAACTTACGAAGGACCCCAGGCATTTTAGTTCACGCCGAGTGTTCAACAAACTGCACCACCAGGAGGCGCTGTCGTAAACAAACTCCGTTTACCGCTCCCACCAGCTTTGACATTCAACTATTGGGGACAATTTTTCAAAGACAGAATATCTGTGTTATTATTTATATATTTTTAACATTTATTTATTTTTCAGAGACAGAGAAAGACAGAGCATGAGCAGGGGAGGGGCAGAAAGAGAGGGAGACACAGAATCCGAAGCAGGCTCCAGGCTCTGAGCTGTCAGCACAGAGCCCGATGTGGGGCTGGAACCCACGGACTGTGAGATCGTGACCTGAGCCGAAGTCGGACACTCAACCGACTGAGCCCCCCAGGCTTCCCTGTGTTATTTTAAATGTTGAAGAGTGGGGAGCCTGGGTGGTTCAGTCAGCTGAACCAACTCTTGATTTCGGTTCAGGTCATGATCCCAGGGTCCTGGGATTGAGCCCCACATCGGACCCTGCTGAGTGTGGAACCTGCTTGGGATGGTCTCTCCCTCTCTCCTGCTCCTCTCCCTTCCTTGCTCTCGCTCTAAAATTTAAAAAAATTTAAAGTTAAATGCTGCAGGAAATATGAGACTCTATTGTGGTTTTATTGAAATATTTAAAATTTTTTATAGTTCGACATTCCCCGAGCTAGCCTTTACTTTCATTAACCAGTTTATTCCTTGCACTTAGCGATTGTAACCCTGAAGCAGAATGACGACACTTCCATTTGGGTATTCAATTTCCAGCAATGTCCAAAACTCACTTTAATATATATTTATATTTTTTTTAAAAGAAAGGAACTCTGGTTTTCATTGTCTTCTTCACTGTGTCCTCAGATCCCGGCTTCTCAGACAGAGCCCAGGCGGAAAGGAGGTGTCTGTGGCTTGCAGGGACACGTAAGGCAACTAGGTGTCGGTTCGAATCAATTATCCTGACATGGGGTGAAGTCCTAAAAGGAAAGGAAATCTGGGGGCGCCTGGGAGGCTCAGTGAGTTAAGCGTCCCACTTCAGCTCAGGTCATGATCTCTCGGTTTGTGGGTTCGAGCCCTGCGTCAGGCTCTGTGCTGACAGCTCAGAGCCTGGAGCTTGCTTCGGATTCTGTGTCTCCCTCTCTCTCTGCCCCTCCCCTGTTCTCTCTCTGTCTCTCAAAAATAAATAAATGTAAAAAAAAATACAATGAATATCCCCTTGGCTGTGCCACGTGATGTAAATAATTCTGATTTCAGATTTTTAAAAGTACATAAATGATGGTATTACAACCAACAAATACACCGATGTTTTGGTTAAAATAGCACAGGGGCAAATACCTACCAAGCAAAGACTGGTGGCTCAGTCAGTTGAGTGTCTGACTCTTGGTTTTGGCTCAGGTCATGATCCCACGGTCCTGGGATCGAGCCCCGCGTTGGGCTCTGGGCTGAGTGTGTAGCCTGCTTGAGAGTCTCTCCCTCTCCCTCTGCCCCTCCCTCAATGACACGTGCTCTGTCTCTCACATAAATAAAATAAATTAAAAAATAAAAAAAGAAGAGAATGGATAAGTGAATTGTGCATCCTTACAGTAGAACAACTGTGGTGACAATGAATGATCCAAGTTACACGGAGTAACGCAGATAAATCTCACAAACTTAATTTTGAGCGAAAGACATCAGGCCCAAGAGAGACCATTCTGCAGTTTTCCACTTAGGTAAAGGACAAAAACAGGGAAAACTAACCTATATTGTTAGAAGTCAGGGTGGTAGGAGGTGTGGTGGTGGTGGGGTGACAGCAGAGAGGCACACGGGGCTCCTGGGGTGCTGGGAACACTTCCCTTTTGATTTGTGTGCCGGTTTTTTAAAAAATGTTTTATCTATTTTTGAGAAAGAGAGATTGAGAGAGAGAGAGAGAGAAAGAGAGAGAGAGAGAGAGAGAGAGAGAAAGACAGAGCATGAGCAGGGGAGGGGCAGAGAGAGACACACGCACAGAATCCGAAGCAGGCTCCAGGCTCTGAGCTGTCAGCACAGAGCCTGACTCCGGGCTCGAACCCATGGACTGTGAGATCATGACCTGAGCCAAAATCGGATGCCCAACCGACTGAGCCACCCAGGTGCCTCTGCCGGTTTGTTTTGTGAAAATTCATTGAGGTCTCTATGTGTGATTTGGGCAGCTTTCTATGTATGTAATACTTCAACTTAGAAAATGAAAAAATAGCACAGTCAAGCATTTGGGAATTACAGAATAGAAAAACCAGAACAGGGGCGCCCGGGGGGCTCAGTTGGTTATGCGGGCGGCTCTTGGTTTCGCATGAGTTTGAGCTCCACGTCGGGCTCTGCCGCTACCAGTGTGGGGCCTGCTTGGGATTCTCTCTCTCTCTCTCTCTCTCTCTCTCTCTCTGTCTCTCAGAATTAATAAATAAATTAAAAAAAAAACCAGAACAATATTAAGGTTTTGACTCACAATGTACCTTTACGGGCAGCCCAGTCTAATGTCATTCTCCAAATAAGTAAGCTGAGGCTGGGACAGTCAGACACCATGCCTCTGGGTGCAGGTAGGACAGAGCAGGGCAGGGCTGGGGACCCAGATGTGGTTTTCTGCAGAGCCGTGGTCACATCCACGGCAGCCCACATCTCCTCCCGGTTGTATGATTATTGTTACGCTGTTACAAAGTGGGATTCCCATTTGTGAAATTGGCCAAAGGCTGACTGCTGACTCTCTTTTGCAAGATTGTGAGCTCCGTGAGGGCGCCTGGGTGGCTCAGTTGGTTAGGTATCCGACTTCGGCTCAGGTCATGATCTCACGGTTCGTGGGTTCGAGCCCCGCCTCGGGCTCTGTGCAGACAGCTCAGAGCCTGGAGCCTGCTTTAGATTCTGTGTCTCCCTCTCTCTCTGCCCCTACCCTGCTTACACTCTGTCTCTGTCTCTCTCTCAAAAATAAAATTAAAGAAAAAAGGACTGTGAGGCCCTCAGGGGTAGGTCAGGCTCAGTCATGCAGACCTATCATGTGACAAAACAAAACTCTTTGGCCTTATGGACTAATCAATAAGTATACCATATAGTATGTCAGAGCTTATAAGAACTAGTAGAAAATTAATTGGTAAAGAGAGATCAGAACTCAGGTTGGGGATGGGGATGTAATTTCAAATATGATAGCAGAAAAATGAGGAAATGAGATTTAGACAAAGACAAAGGAGGTGAGGTTTTGAGCCATGTGGTTATTTGGAGAGAAACACTGCAGGCAAAGGAAACAGCAGGTGCAAAGGCCCTGCATTACTCAAGGACAGTGAGAAGGTGCAGGTGGCTGGCTGGCCCGGTGGCTGGGGAGAGGAGAGGACAGGAGACAGAGTCTCGCTGACCTGTTGGAAGAATTTTGGCTCTTGCTCTGAGCATGATGGGAGCCACTAGCGGGCTTGCGGCAGAGGATTAACGTGATTAATCACATTAGTGTGACTTAGTCACAGCTGTATCCCCAGCAACATGACGGGACACGGTCATTGAATCATTGATTCAATGATTTCACCTCCAAATGGGGTTGAACATCCATGCAGCAGAGATACTCGAAAGGCTGCTCACATTGAACTCGACCTCCATTTCTGGAAGACCCCATCTGTTGGTGAATCTGACCCTCAGGGGGAGGGGTCTGGAGGGCTTCCTGGTAGAAATGTCTTCTGGTGTGAGACCTGCGTAAGCAACGGTGTGCACTTGCTGGTCCCTCTGAACTTCCCCTCTGGGAGCCTGAGAGGAGCAAGGACCCCTTCAGGGATCATCAGCGGGTGGGAACCACCTGAGTGGAGAGTTTCTGCCGGGGGAGGATTTGAAGAGGCTGAAGGGGTGCTGGCTCGCTAGCTGGGGAGGCTCACGTCACCTTGTGGCCAATGGAGAGACGACACGGGGCTGCCACACTGCACAGCGAGATCCAGGGCTTTACCGACCGGAAGCGGAAAGGCCATGTGGAGGAATCAACGGCAGTACTTGAACTTTTGGTTGAACTTGTACTAAGCTCCCTCATTATTATCGATTCGATTTGGAAGGTGAGCAGGCAAGTGTAGCGAATTGGAAAATGGAATCCTCTAATGACTCTTTCTATTGCTTTTTGTTGATCCTTAATATAAAACAAATAATCATAGATCACAGCCAGCTCGATGGCCCCCTTTCATCTACAACACAAATGACACCTGGAGTTAAGAAGCTGAAGGATTTTCAGAAGTAGCGTCAGCCTACTGGCTGGCTCAGCGAGCTCCTATGTGAATGATGCAAATCGGAAATTGTGGATTAGATACGTGGGAAATGGAGTTCCGCTGTAGATGCCAAATGTGCGTGACCCCCACAAGATCAGATATTCCCCAGGAGCCTTAGGTCAGGCAGTGGGACCTGAAGATCGCAGACACGTCGTTGCCACATGGTGGCGTCTGGTCCTCAGGTAAACAGAAATTTGGTCAAGTCTTCGTAGCGTCGGAGGATGCCAGGGTTTGGGGTTTTCTGTCCTTGAAAAACACGCAACTGCTCTGTAGTCTCAGACGGGATAGACCTTTGAAACCAAAGCCCATTGGGCAAAAGAAAACATTTATTTTTTATTTTTTAAAATATTAAAAAATTATTTTTAGTGTTTATTTTATTTTTGTGTGATAACCAGAGCACGAGTCGGGGAGGAGCAGAGAGAGAGGGAGACACAGAATCCGAAACAGGGGCCAGGCTCTGAGCTGTCAGCACAGAGCCCAACGCGGGGCTCGAACTCACGAACTGCGAGATCATGACCTGAGCCGAAGTCGGACACTTAACCGACTGAGCCACCCAGGCGCCCCTCATCTTTCTCTTCTGATTTTAATAGAAATCAAAATGAAAAGGTTCCCACGGGCCCCCGAAGCCCACAGACCTAGGCCTGGCGCCTTCTGTGGCTAAGGGGGGGGGGGCTGGGCCCTGAGCAGATGGAACGGGACGTTACAGGGGACACCCTTCTTCCTCCACAGAAACCTGGCCTCACCAGGCCTCACACTTCCCACCACATCTCTCTCCTTCAGGCTGAGATGCCGACTCCCTAGAATGTGGGCGAGGGGGGCTGAGCGGCCAGTGCTGCCCGGCGACCCATCTCAGGTCTTGCAGGGCCTCTGGGACCTCGGAGGGTCTGCTGGAAATCCCTGCTGCCTCAGAGACGCCCCCCAAGACGCCCCCCTTCTGCATCGCTTCCATATGCTCCGGGGCCCGGCTGGTGGCCCCTTCCGAGCTCCCACACTTCCCTGCCCGGCTCTTACCCTCCGGGGCCGAAATCACCAGTTTTGTTCCCTCACAGCCCCCAGGAAAGCATAAGCTCCCGGTGGGGGGTGGCAAGAAGGGAGTTTGTGACTCATCTGTAAATTAAACGTTAACTAAAAATGTCAGTCCGTTAAGCGTCTGACTTTGACTCGGGTCATGATCTCAAGGTTCATGGGTTCGAGCCCCATGTCTGCTGTCAGCGCAGAGTCCGTCTCGGATCCTCTGCCCCCCTCTCGCTGCCCCTCTGCCACCTGTCCTATCTCAAAAATAAACATTTCCAAAAAAAAGGTCCCTTTTTAGAAAAATAAGGCTGATAGGCTATCGGTGAAACTTCGCATCATAAAGGAAAGCCGAACTCTGTTCCATAGAACGTGAAAGACCATGCTATCCCAAGCAGGTCTGTTATGTGGAGAATGTGCTGGACTTTTGTTCGAAAAGATGAACGCTTCCTAAGGAAACGTTTTCATCTCTATAGATTTCAGTTCCACCAACTTTATCACGTGTTTAGGATGCTTCCAGCAGCTTCTCAGAGAGCATCTCCAGCTTCGGTTAGTTAATATTCAGACAATGACGTTTCATAATCAGTCACAAAATGATACTTTGCTGTTAAGGCTGTGGAAATAGTCCTGTTTCTAAAGAGCCGTTAAAGGTGTTCAAGACACGGTTGGTAAATTCGGCAAAATGACCGTTTGGTGACTTGATTTCTCAGTGAACTTGGCTTTGCTTCCTGGAAAGCTGGTGGGGTGGGGAAGACCCCTCCTCCGGCACCCAGGGCTCACAGCAGGTTTTCACACACACGCATATATATGTAGACAGGCCTGCACGCACGTATGTATGTTTGCTATGGACTGAATTTTGTCGCCGCCCCCCACCCCCGGTTCCTATGTTGAAGTCCTGGACGCCAGAGTGGAGGTGTTAGGAGGTGGAGCCTTTGGGGGGTGATTAGGTCGTGAAACGAAGCCCTTAGGATAGATCAGTCCCCTTGTAAGAAGAGGTGTGAGCGCTCTCTCTCTCTCTCTCTCTCTCTCTCCCGGCCACATGAGGACACAGCGAGATGGCCATGGGCAAGCTGGCAAGAGAGTCCTCACCCGGGACCAGAGAGGTCAGCCCCCAGATGCTGGGACCTCCCAGCCTCCAGGACAACCCAGTCCATGGAACTGTGTTACAGCAGCCTGAGCAGACGATGTGTTTCTTTTTTAACTGAACTTTTTATTCGGGAATGATTTTACACTCAGAGAAACGTCATGAAGATAGTACAGACAGTTCCTGTTCACCCTTCATCCGGGTCCCCGGACGCTGATGTCTTACGGAACCATGTTGGTGTGTCAACACCAGGAAGTTACACTGGCCGGTTTCCTTGCTCTGAACATTCTCGTTCTCTTCCTGGTGTCCTTCCTTCTCTTCCCGGATCCAGTCCAGGCACCATTTTGCTTTTAGTCGGCCGTGTCTGCGACAGTTCGTGATTGTCCTTATTTGTGTGTGTGTGACTTTCACAGTGTTAAGAAGTACTGGTCAAGGGGTGTCTGGGGGGCTCAGTCGATTGGACGTCCGACTCTTGATTTCGGCTCAGGTCATGACCTCAGTGTGGGAGATTGAGCCCTGCGTTGGGTTGTACACTGATAGCATGAAGCCTGCTTGGGATTCTCTCCCTCTCTGTCTCTGTCTCTGTCTCTCTCTCCCTGTCCTCCCCCCCGCCAAATAAACAAATAAACTTAAAAAAAAGTACAGGGCAACATTTTGTGGAACATCCCCCAGTCTGGGCCTGTCTGCTGTTTTCTCCTGCTTAGCCTATGGCTATGGGTTTTGGGGACATCTGTGACCGGGGTGAAGGGCCGCCTCATGCCTTTGTTATCAGGTGTACAGTGACATTCACAGGCAGACACCACCCTTCGTAGGTGACCAACGTTACATGTGTCGTTTTATGTTGTTATAGATTTGATGCCACGAGCCACGGAATAGCCACAGAAGCTACAATTCCGGGCGTCGCTCGAGCCGAAGTGTTGGGAGTGCTAAATAAGCATATTGGTAACTCTTTAACGACAAAAGCCACCAAAACTTCTTTTGTGCCAGTTGATGAATTTGTACCTTATTAACGACAACATTTGAAAAGTTGTTATAAGCTGGGGCGCCCGGGTGGCTCAGTCGGTTGAGCGTCCGGCTTCGGCTCAGGGCATGATCTCGCGGTTTCGTGGGTTCGGGCCCCGCGTCGGGCTCTGTGCTGACAGCTCGGAGCCTGGAGCCTGTCTTCGGATTCTGTGTCTCCCTCTCTCTCTGACCCTCCCCTGCTCACGCTGTCTCTCTCTCTTTCAAAAAAAATAAATAATAAAAAAAAAACATTAAAAAATTGTTATATGTGTAACACATTCGGGCCATATAATCGAGTCTGTGTAAGAAATGAACAACAATGAATGCTTATTGAGCTCTTATTCATGCCAAGGAACACAGGCTGTATTTTGTTTTGAATCGGTCCGTCTTAATTTCACAGGTCAGGTGTGGGGCCCACTGTTTTCATTTTATGGTTTAGGAAACTGAGGCTTGAGGGGCTGTTCTCTCAGAAGTATGGCCTGGTTTCACACCCCCATCCTAAAGCAGTCTCTATTTAATTGGGTTATGGTCTCCCTCTGGAAGACTCTAGAACACTCAGAACCCAGACTCAGGCAGAGACCCAACTTTAGTTTTATTAAAATAGCCCTTTCCAGCCACCTCCTTAAACCGTGGGCCAAAGGAAGGGGTTTCCGCCGAGCCACGGTAATGCAGCCTCTGGCCACACGGGGGCAGTCTTAGCTAAGAATAGCAATTACTGCGCTTTGGAAACAAAGGCCGGCCTCCGCCGCAGCGAAGCTGGTGCCGGCGTTTCTAGGCCAACTTTAGGAAATTAATCAGCAACTGTAGAACTCTGGGTAAACAAATATAAAACAGAGCAGGCACCAGCTCAGAAAATCACAGCAAGGGTTCGCACCTATTTAAGGGGAGGGAAAGGTCTCCTAGCACACTCTTCCAATCTGCTAGACAGTTGTAGCCAGAGCTGCCCGGAGGTGACCTGGGGTTTACTCCCCCGGGGCTTATGTTGTCACAGACGGATGATGACCCCCAAGGCAAGGGCATCACTTAGCCGCGGAAGAACGTTCTCGGTCTTCTTTTCTGAGAGGGCAGGCAATTGCATGACGCGCTTATTCCAGAAACAGATGTAAGCAAGCGTCCAGGACGGCCTTTAATTTTGGTGGGGGGCAGAGGTTCTCAGATTTTAGGAATTCATTAACCAATAACATCGGAAAAAAAAAAAACCTGGTGTCATCATAGGGATGGATATCAAGTTTCGATCTTGACAGTTAAGGGTATTAAAAAAATTCAGTTGGCATTTACTATTGCCATCGTTTTTACAGGCAAGTCAGAAAAATATAACTGAACATCTAAAGGTGGACAGTCTTTTAAATGGACCAAAAAAAAAAAAAATCCTCTTGAAAAACAAATCAGAGGGGCGCTTGGGTGGTTAGGCGTCCGACTTCAGCTCAGGTCATGATCTCACAGTTTGTGAGTTTGAGCCCCGCATCAGGCTCTGTGCTGACAGCTCGGAGCCTGGAGCCTGTCTTCAGATTCTGTGTCTCCTTCTCTCTCTGCCCCTCCCCGACTTGTGCTCTGTCTCTCTCTGTCTCTCAAAAATAAACGTTAAAAAAAAAAAAAGAAATACAAATCAGTAACAACTTCATTAAGACTAGAACAAAGATGGGGCCGCCTGGGTGGCTCAGTCGGTTAAGCGTCTGACTTCGGCTCAGGTCATCTCACGGTTTGGGGGTTCAAGGCCAGCATCAGGCCCTGCGCTGATGGTTCAGAGCCTGCTTCAGATTCTATGTCTCCCTCTTCATCCTGTCCCTCCTCCACTCACATGTGTGCATGCTCTCTCTCAAAACTAAATAAACATTAAAAGTTAAAAAAAAAAAGACTGGAACACAGATCGACCTTGGGAGGCATTAGTCTAGAGGTGTGAACTCTTTTGATTGGAGAGAAATTTCAAGATAACAAAGGCCAAGGAAGTCATCAGAATTTCCCTAGAGGCATTGAATACTCCCGCCAGACAGAAGAGCTCACCTTTCCTGAGTGTCTGCAATGGGCCCCATTCCCAGCCCTTCCCCCACTGTCTCATTTAATTCTTAGAGCTCCCCCTGCAAGATACGAACTTTGTAATCTCCCCATTGGGAAACCAGTCCTGGAGGAGTTTCTGTAAGCTGCAGGCCGCTAGGGAGGCCTCGGCACCGAGATCTGAATCCAGACCATGGCAGCAACAGAGCACACCCCCCCTCCACCCCCAACCACAGGGCTACACCGCTTTGCGCTTTGGTTGCTCCAAGTTGCTTTAGAAAGAAGAGCTGTGGGTTTCCTGATAATTAAAAAACAACCACCACCCCCGTTGACCATCAACAAACAGAATCACTCATCTTTTTTTTTTTTTAATTTTTAATGTTTAATATTTTAGAGAGAGAGAGACAGAGAGCAAGCAGAGGAAGGGCAGAGAGAGAGGGAGACACAGAACTGGGAAGCAGGCTCCAGGCTCTGAGCTGTCTGCACAGAGCCTGATGCGGGGCTTGAACCCATGAACCATGAGACCATGACCTGAGCTGAAAGTCAGTCGCCCAACCAACTGAGCCACCCAGGTGCCCCTCATCATCTTTCAGTTTAGAGGTGGCTAATATGTGAGCATGGTTCTTACTGTTATTAAAAAAATATGGGGGAGGACTTGAGGTTGAACCCTGTAAATAAACCTGCATCTTCCTTGGCTCGCTTAACAGTACGTGATAAAGCATTTTCCCCAGTTAATACTATCCTCTGTAGCCATAATTTAAAAAAATGTTTCTTCGTTTTTGAGAGAGAGAGAGAGGCAGCATGAGCAGGGGTGGGGCAGAGAGACAGAGAGAGAGAGACAGAGGATCCGAAATGGGCTCTGCGCTGACAGCACAGAGCCCGATGCGGGGCTCAAACCCATGAACCGCGCGATCATGACCTGAGCCAAAGTCGGACGCTCAGCTGACTGAGCCACCCGGGTGCGTGCCCTGTGGCTGTGATTTTTGAAAGTTGTAACGTCTTCCGCTGGTGAATGAAACATGTAATTTGACACTGCTATCCTGTATTTAGTTTTCTTAGTCTGTAACAAAATGCCACAGACCCTGTGGCTTATAAACAGAAGAAAGTTATTTCTCACAGTTCTGGAAGCTGGAGGTCTGAGATCAGCCCCTGTTGGCATGGTTGGGTGGTCTTGCCTCTTCTGGGCGACAGACCTCACATGGTAGAAGGGCGGGGGGCTGTGGGGTTTCTTGTATGAGGCACATTTCTATTCAGGGAGGCTCTCCCTCCTCACCTAATCACCCCGCAGGGCCCCCGCCTCCTAACCCCATCACCCTGGGCATTTCGTTTCAACCCAGGAATTTGGGGAGCCTTAATAATAATAAGAAGGGGAAACCTTAAGTTTCCAAGAGTTCATTGCTTCTAGAAAATACTGCGTTGGATATCTTTGTGCATTTAGTGTTGCTCACATTTCAGATTTCTTTAGGGTTAGATGTTTCAGAGGTGGGCTTGATGGGTCAAAGGCTAGAATATTTAAAAACTTCTCAGAAAGTGTGCCCAACGGACACACATTTTGATTTAACAGCGGCCAAGTAGAAATAGCTAGACTTGTCTGATTGATCACACCGTGGGCAAAGTACCAAATTTGTTCAAATCCAGTTAAAAGATTGCTTTTACCGCTTCCGCTAAGGAGGCTGCTCACTTTCTTCTAGACTCTAGAGCGCTAGTTCTCAAATGTGGGCAGTTGTGCCCCCAGGAGGCATCTGGGAATGCCTGGAGACTTTGGGGTGTCACAGGTGAGGGGAAGGTGTGCTATCGCCAGCGAGTGGATGGAGGCCGGGCAGGCTGCTCCACACCCTACACTGCAGAGGACGGCCCCCAGCAGGGAAGTTTCTGGACCCCGGGATCAATAGTACCCAGGCTGATAAGCCCCACACCAGAATCCAGAGGTGTAGCTCCACACGGTGTAGTCAGCTGCTTTTGTGTTACAGCAGCAGAGCCTTTCTGCCGGCGCTGAGGGTGGTGTAACCCACAAAGCCTAAAATATTGACTGTCTGGCTCTTTACAAAAAGGTTTGCTGATCCCCAATCTAGCATCTCTTTATTTTATGTTGATTTATTTTTGAGAGGCCGAGCGAGAGCAGGGGAAGGGCAGAGAGAGAAGGAGACACAGAATCCGAAGCAGCTCCAGGCTCCGAGCTGTCAGCACAGAGCCCGACGCGGGGCTCGAACCCACAAACCACGAGATCATGACCTGAGCCAAAGTCAGACGCTCAACTGACTGAGCCCCCCAGGTGCCCCAGTTTAATTTTTTTTTAATGTTTATTTATTTTTGAGAGAGAGGGAGAGAGACAGAGTGCGAGCCAGGGAGGGGCAGAGAGAGAGGGAGACAGAATCCAAAGCAGGCTCCAGGATCTAAGCTGTCAGCATAGAGCCTGATGCGGGGCTCGAACCCACAAACCGTGAGATCATGACCTGAGCTGAAGTTGGATGCTCGACCAACTGAGCCACCCAGGTGCCCTCATCTAGCATCTCTTTAGAATGTCTGTGTGTTCCCCTGAGAATATAATTCTCAAAGAAACTCTTGGAACATTTCACTAACCAAGCATAGTCTCAGTTAAATAGTCATTTCCATAAAATATGTTCAAATTTCTGTTTTAAGTCCTTTGTGAGATGAGGCAGGACATATATTTTAAAATGTCGAAATAAAGTCCCTATGACTTAGTCTAATATATACAGAAATATCTATAATTTTCTTATGAGAAAAGAAAAGTATCTCGTTCTATTTGGTCATTTCTGGAACTGGTCTAATCAAGACATCTTTAAAAAATTATATTTTATTTTTTGGGAAAATAATCTGAATGTAGAGAGAAGGGGGCTTATTTCTCAAGGTCCTGCCATTCCACCGGGGATGGTGGGGGCGGGGAACTCAATCCACAAATGGATTTCTCACAGTTCCAGAGGCTGGAAGTCCAAGATCAAGGTGCTGGCAGATGGCGCATCTGCTGAGAACGGGCTTCCTGACTTGCATATGGCCATTTCCTTGCTATGCCCTCGCACGGCAGAGATCCGGGGGAGGAAACAAGCTTTTGCGTCTCTTCTTTTTTCTAAATATCTATTTATTTTTGAGAGAGCACAGTGGGGGAGGGGCAGAGAGAGAGGAGGACAGAGGATCTGAAGCAGGCTCCTTGCTGACAGCAGAGAGCCCAGTGTGGGGCTTGAACTCACGAACCGCGAGATCATGACCTGCGCTGAAGTCAGAGGCTCAACTGACTGAGCCACCCGGGTGCCCCTTGTGTCTCTTCTTACAAGGGAACTAGTTGTATCATGAAGGCTTCACGCTCATGACCTAGTTACCTCCCTCCAAACATCCTGTTGGGGAGTAGGGTTTCCACATAAGAATCTTAGGGGGTCCTAAACATGCCGTCCATAACGGATTATTGCCATTGTCTTCTAGATGGTCATTATTATTATTATTTTTTAATGAGCATCCTTTTAATGTAATCCAGGTCATTTGGAATATTCAGTGCTGGGTCTTCCGTCTTTGTTTCCCACCTTGTTTCCATCAGGAGCATTGTTTTAGTGGGTTCTCCCAGTGGGCTGAGCAAGGGTGAGAGTGTGTGGTGGTAGAGGCAAAGGAAAGAGGGGAAATGAGACAGTGGATAAAAGTAGGGGTGGGTAGGAGGGTTCGGGAGAGAGGGGGAAAGGAGGATGTGCGAAGAGTTCTGATGTTACCAGGCTTGCTGAACTCTCAGGGCCAACCAAGCCTCTGGCCTTTCCCTGGCCTCTAACCTCCTTCATTATTTTTCCCAGCTTGAGGTATAATTGACGTATAATGTTGTGTAAATTCAAGGTGTGCAACTGTGTTGGTTTGTCACACTTAGGTATTGCAAACCGATTACCCCCCAGCCTTGGCTAATGTCTCCATCACGTCACATAGTTACCATTTCCTTTTTGGTGAGAAACACTGAAGATCTCTCTTGGAAACTTTCAAACACAAAATATAGTATTATTAACACTAACCATCATGGCGGACATTACGTCTCCAGAACTTAACTTGTCTTCAAGCCTCTCCTCTGGACCTAGACCCTTTCTCTGTTCCTCCACCCTAGACACATCTCACAATGGGCAATTCACTTGACTGTGGCTTTACTCTCATCCTGCCTCTGCCTCCAGCCTGGGAGTTGTGCAAGGGTGGCAGTCAGCACAGGGGTCTAGGCACATGGACATGCTGAGCACCCGTCTTTGTTGAAAGAACAAAGGAATAACTGTAGGCTTTACTTTCTCGCTGATGCTTCAATGATGTGTGGTTTCTTCTAGTGGCTTCTTGCCCATAATGAGGGTGTGTGGGATGTCCCTGCTTCCCACAGCCCCCTGGGGAGTTCCCTGGGATTGTTCTCAGTGGGGAGTTCCCTGAGGTGGCCCTCAGTGGGGCTCAGAAGCAAAGATGGCATGTCCAGCTGGTTGTAGCATCTGACGCCTGCCCATTGCAATGGTGCCTTTGAAGATACCATCCTCTGTGGGAGGTTCTGTCTCTCGAAGTTCCAATGGTTGCTCATCCTGAGGGGCCAGAGCGATGCAGCTTCCCTGCAGAAGTTTCTGGAACGTTTCTCTCCCCAGCTCATTTATATATGTTGTGTCCAGGCTCCTGATCCTGTCCTTATTCAAAATGTTGCTATTTTCTTCATCATGGCTTTATTATTGGACATTGATTTTTTAATTTTTAAATTTTTACTTAAAATTTTTTCTTCAAAATCTGAATTGTTTTATTTATTTTTAGTTTTTTTTTTTTAAATTGAGAGAGAGAGAGAGAGAGAGAGACAGAGAGACAGAGAGACAGAAAGCACCAGTGGGGGGACGCCTGGGTGGCTCATCGGTTAAGCCTGTGACTTCAGCTCAGGTCATGATCTCACATTTGTGGGTTTGAGCCCCGTGTCGGGCTCTGTGCTGACAGCTCAGAGCCTGGAGCCTGTTCTGATTCTGTGTCTCTCTCTGCCCCTCCCCCTCTCATGCTCTGTCTCTGTATCAAAAATAAATAAAACATTAAGAAAATTAAAAAAAAAAGAAAGCACCAGTGGAACAGAGGGGCAGAGGAAGAGAGAGAGAATCTCAAACATGTTCCATGCTCAGCACAGAGCCCATCATGAGGCTGGATCCCATAACCCGGGGATCATGACCTGAGCCAAAATCAAGAGTTGGATGCTTAACCAACTGAGTCACCCAGGCCATCCCTAATTTTGACTTTTTAAAATGCTTTATTTTGTTTTTGAGAGAGAGTTCAAGCAGGGAAGGGCAGAGAGAGGGAGAGAGAGAGAGAATCCCAAGCAGGCTCCGTGCTGTCAGCGCAGAGCCTGATGCTGGGCTCGAACCCACGAACCGTGAGATCATGACCTGAGCCGAAGTCAGATGCTTAACTGACTGAGCCACCCAGGTGCCCCCTTAATTTTGATTTTTTTAAAAAATGCACTAGAATATTATTCACTTTGATTACTGAGTTTTTTGATGACCCTTTACATTTCATCCTCAACATGGATGCCTAACATTTCTTTCCAGCCTCGGCTGTGCCCAAGCAGTGATGCTTATGCTTAGAGTCTCGCAGAAGCTTCTCACGAATCAGATTCTCTGGTTGGTGTCACATCTCTTGAAGCTGGTCCCAAGGATGACAGCTATGCCACCCTCCTAGATTGCCCTCTTCCCTCCAACTCACATCCAGGGGCGACGTTCCACCAAAGCAAAAGCATTAAACACATGCCCATGTGCATACACGCAAACAGAGCCCCACCAATAAAACAATGCAGCCTCTTCCTTCATCCAAATCAAAGGCTTGGAGGTCCATTGACACGTGCCAAGGAGACCCCTCCTGGAGGTCACTGGACTGCCAGTCACCTTGGCAGACAGCTGCGCTCTGAATCAGTTTGGGCTTGCCAAGCTCTCCCTGCTACAGAGGGTTGATCTTTCTTCCTTAGAGAAGAGGAATTTCAACTTTGAAATACCTCTACACGCCAAAGAGAGGGCGTGAATCTTTGGAAGACACCCAACATCCTTACCCAAACACTCATCTTCACCGAGGTTTAAACAACTGATAATCATTTAAGGCATCCCCAAAATGTGCTAGCAGAAATCAAAATGTTAAGCTAAATAAAAGAATGATCTGGGAGGTATTTTAGGCATCTGAATAGTCCTGAGTTTCACTCATTTAGGCCCCAAGACCGAAATATTAGGTTGTTGAAAGAGCAAAGACGGAACGTAAGGGAGGGGTTTTAGACTACCTTGACCTCTATAATCAGAGTTTTACTGTAGTGTAGGGACTGTGGGCACCGTTTTCAAATTCCAACACTGCGCTTTGAGTACATGGTCTGAGCCATGGTCTCGTCTGTGAGATTTTTTTTTTTTTTTCCGCAAAAAGCTTTATTGTTTCTGTTTGCTCTGGGGCGTGGGAGGGGGCTCCGGAGTGGTTGAAAAGCTGCCCAGTGGCTGCAGGGAGAGACTCAGGCACCAGGGGGATGCCAGAGGGGCACCTGAAAGGTGCTGGGCTCCCAGGCTCCCAGAGGTGCTCAAGGGTGAGACTTTCCAAGAGATCCTGGCCCAGCATGGAGGCGGCCAGACTGTGGAGGTAAGTCAGGTGGAGGCCCATCTTCTTGTTGAGTTTCCCCTGCTCACCTGGGACGTGGTTCTCCAGAAGAGATGGGGGTATTGATGGTACCAATTTCACACTGTTGGGAGGATTTCGTGAGTTCATTAATTCCAGTTGAAGGAGGCCGGGCACATAGTAAACACTCACTAAAGGCAAACTCTTATTAGGTAGATATTTTGTTATTCATCAAGGTGGAAAAAAATGAGAGATTGACGCTTGCTTTTCCAGACAATTCTTCTAGTTTTTCTTTTTACTTTTTTACAGTTTATTTTGAGAGAGTGAGAGAGAGAGAGAGTGAGCAGGGGAGGAGCAGAGAGAGAGGGAGAGAGAGAATCCCAAGCAGGCAGCACAGAGCCCGACACGGGGCTCCATGTCACAGTTCAGGAGATCATGACCTGAGCTGAAATCAAGAGTCAGAGGCTTAACTGACTGAGCCACTCGGGTGCCCCTCCCTTATGGTTTTCTTGATGACATTTTCTCTTCTCTTTCTTTTTTTAATGTTTTTAATTTTATTTTTGAGAGAGAGAGAGAGAGAGAGAGAGAGAGAGACAGGGTGAGCAGGGCAAGGTCAGAGAGAGAGGGAGACACAGAATCCGAAGACAAGGCTCCAGGCTCTGAGCTGGCAGCACGGAGCCCCACACGGGGCTCAAACCCACGAACCGTGAGATCATGACCTGAGCTGAAGTTGGATGCTCGACCGACTGAGCCACCCAGGCGCCCCAGACATTTTCTCTTCTCTAGCTTGCTCTATCCCAAGAAGGCGGCATATGATACAAGTAACATACAAAATGTGTGCTCACTGACTGTTTATGTTATCAGAGAGGCTTTCAGCCAACAGTAGGCTGTTAGTAGTTCGGTTCCGGGGGAGTGAAAAGTTATATGTGGATTTTCAACTGCGTGGGGGTCGGCATCCCAACATCTGCACTGTGCAAGGCTCAGCTGTATGTCCTGTCTGGTCAGCTCCTATTTCCTCCTCTGCCTTCTTGTCACTGGATGTCAGCTTCTGCCTCTTGATGAGAGGAGCGTCACAAGTCCGCAGACACACTATTGACACAGGGCAGCGCCCCTCTGGGACCTCCGTCCTTAATGACGGGTCCCAGCATCTCCCAGTCCATCATCTGGCAGAGGTTCTCAGCCTGGATGTTGCAGGGATAGAACTTAGCAGATCTGAGAACGTGCAAAGGAAAAAGTTTCAAACATTTACATTCGCCAAGTTTACTTCTAAGGTAGCAGTTTCTTGCTCATGAAGGTTGACGACAAACCACGCAGCAGCAGCAGCAGCAGCAGCAGCAGCAGCAGCCATAGCTTCGCCACCAGTAGAAGCCACAGATATTTTGCTTTTACAATTGGGCAGTGGTGGACATCTGGAAATAATATTCACTCATCATTATGTTGGAGTTACGGTAGGTATTAAACTCTTCTCTGGATCTTGGTACTTAATGCCTTCATCTAGAAGCACCTGGGTTCCGGTATCTCAAATTTGTCTTTATAAAAGTTTCGGTGATTTCATTTAAGAACAATTGATTTTGCTCGTAATCATACGGATTTTACTTTACGTGGTTTTCGATGGTCTTTTGAGCATGGTTTTGTGGGCTTCACCAGACTGCCCCAGGGGGTCTCTGGCACACAAAAAAAGTTCCAGAACCCCTCCTTTGGCCCAGGTTCCATCATTTGGAAGCAGCCAGCCTGAAAGTTAGACGGAAAGAGAAAGCGACAACATTCTCTTCAATTTCTGTCTTCTGAAAGCATCGAGCGGGGTCATCCCACATTTACAGCTATGTCAGTGACAGCAAGGAGGCTGGCAGCCAGGAGGCCTGGGCCCCAGTTCCATTGCAGCATGCTGGGTGGTCCTGGGCAGGCCACACAATGCATCTGGGTATCAGCTTCCCCTGGGGAAACGAGGGGAGGGGGCCAGAGCAGGGCGGCAACTCCAATGCCGGCAGGGCCAGCGGGCCACGGGGCGGCTCAGGAGCATGAGTGGACATGTGTACCTGTGAACCGGGGAGGGGGCCTGGGGACCTTGACGCATTTAGAGACAGCAGTGGCTACTTACCTACAGCCTGTGGGCGCCAGGTGGGGATGCAAACCCGAAGTTGCCAAGTCCCCAGATTTGTTTAGAAAAGCCCGAAATCTTGGGGCGCCTGGGTGGCTCAGTCAGCCAAGCATCCAACTCTTGATTTTGACTCAGGTCATGATCTCATGGTTCATGGTGATTTTGGCTCAGATCATGATCTCACGGTTCATGGGTTCAAGTCCTGCGTTGGGCTCTGTGCTGACAGCGGGGAGCTTGCTTGGGATTCTGTCTTCCTCTTCCTCTGCTCCTCCCCTGCTCTCTCTCTCTCTCAAAATAAAGAAATAAACATGAAAAAAATTTAAAGAATTGTTTGAAAAAGTTTGAGATTTTGATTTTTATGTGAACTCTCCCTTATAAAAATATGGGTTCAAAATTTAAAAGAGACGTAGGATTGGGAGGCCTGGGGGCCTCGGTTGATTAAGCGTCTGACTTTGGCTCAGGTCATGATCTCGCAGCTTGTGAGTTCAAGCCCCGCATCAGGCTCTGTGCTGACAGCTAAGAGCCTGGAGCCTGCTTCGGATTCTGTGTCTCCCTCTCTCTCTCCCCCTTGCCTGCTCACACTGTTTCTCTCTCCCTCAAAAGTAAATAAACATTTAAAATGAAAGACATAGTATAAAAGAAACACCTTTGCAAGGTTCCAATTGTTGTGTTCTGGTCTATGCGGCTCAAATAATAGTGAGGATGAGGATGACGATAGACATATGCATGGAGCACCAGGCACTCCGTGCTTCAAAAATTCTACAAGGTAAGTACTACTATTATTTCTGTATTATAGATGAGGAAACTGTGTGCAGAGAGGTTAAGTAAGTATCCGAAGTTGCACAGCTAGGAAGTGCATGAGTGGGGGTCTTGAACCTAAGTGACCTGCCCGCAGATGCAGCCCTGAAAGACCCCTGACCATGGGGGTGGCGCCCCTGAAGGTGTGTGATGTGCCGGTCCAGTAAGCATGGCGCCCTGCAGCATGGGGACACTGGATGTCCTCTACAGACAAGGGCATTCTTCTGGGTTGACTGATGGCGAGGACTGATGCTCCACCCTCACCCCACACCTGTGCCTAAAGCCCCAGAATGTTCGAGCCTTGAGATGAGTAGGAGACCCAGGAGGGCTGCGGTGACCTATTCCAGGGGCCCCAGGACCTTCAGGATCACAGTCTGATATTACAGGATATGTGGCTTGAATTGCATCCTCCCCCAAAATTTGCCCATCTGGAACCCCAGAATGTGACCTTTTTTTTTTTTTTTTGGAATAAGAGTCTTTGCAGATGTAATTAAGGTGAGGACCCCAACATAAAGCCTTCCTGGTTCAGGGTGGGCCCCGAGGCCAGTGAGATAGAAAGAACCCAGCAGACACAGGGCGAGGGCCAAGTGCATACAGAGGCGAAGATTGGAAGGACAAGGCCATGAGCCAAGGGGCGTGGAGCAGCAGCCAGAAGCTGGGAGAGGCGGGAAGCTCCCAGGAGGGAACTTGGCCCTGACAGCACCTGCCTTTCGGACTCGCAGCCTCTGGGTCTGGGAGAGGAGGAGTTTGCTGTTTTCAGCCACTTAGTTTGTAGTCATTTGTTGTCGCAGCCCTTGGAGGCTCAAACAAATAAGTAAAAATAAAAAGAAGGACAAACAAAGCTGCTGTTTCTTCAGTCTTCGGATGGAGACCAGGGCTGCCGGGGTGTGTGTGGGAGGGACGTGCAGGTGCCTCACCTGCTCGGGAACGCGGCTCTGAATTCTAAGCATCTTTAATGCAGGCGCGAGAGTGCATGTGTGCACACGCAAACACACACACACACACACACACACGCGCGCGCGACATGCAGACTTGTCTCCTGGCCGTGATCTGTGGCCTTGCTCTCGCCCTTCTCTGCACGCGTCAGGGGCCGAGCAGGCTGGTACCCTGGCCTCCACGCTGACAAGGGCGATTGAGTGGCCTGTGTTTGCCCGAGTGCAGGGCGAGGGCCACGCTTTTCCATCGAGGAAGGAGTTTCAGGCTTTGATAAATGACCGTTTAATGCTGGCAGCAGAGCCGGCTAATCACTGGGCAACACCAATCATCATAATTAGTGATGGGCTAGAAGGGTGAGGTCCCAGCCTGGCCGTTCTTCTCAGCCTGTGAGACCTGACTCCTCACACTAACCCTTCCCGGGCCCCGGGGACGGCAGGAAGCAAAGGGAATTGTCAGAAGGAGGAATGTTCTCCGGAAGGCAGGGCAGGGTCTTCTGAGGAGCCCCAACCCTGAGTGGGCCGGGGGGCCTGGAGGAGAACCCCAGACTTGCCAGATCTTCCAGCTTTTCAAGAGAATCCAAAACTCTGGGTTATTTTGTTGTTTACGTGATGAAATATACATAGTGTAAAATTGACCATTTTCGCCATTTCAATTCTGTGACATTAAATCCATTCCCACCGTTCTGCCACCATCATCACCCTCCATCTCTAGAACGTCTCATCGTCCTGAACTGAGACCCCACACACATTAAACCAACTCCCCCTCCCTCTCCCCCCAGCCCCTGGCCACCACTGGTTTGCTTTCTGTTTCTATAAATTTGAGCAGGTTAGTTTTAAAGAGTGAAATCTCTTTCTTTGAGCAAGCGGACACCTTCGCCATGGGCCACCAGAACGCACCCGGGATTTTCAGCATTGCAAATTAGCACAGCCCAGATCCAACCCTTGATCTTCCATCAGATCTTGCCCCATATTTGACCTCTGTCTTCTCTTACCCCAAATGCAACCATCAGCCAACCGTGTCAGGATGCCCCTGTCCACAGCCGTCTTGAACCTGATCGCTTCTTCCCATCTCCCCTGTTTCAGTCCTAGGTGTTTCAGGCAAAACACCGTGGCCTGGACCTGAGTGGTCAGCATTGCCTCCTTGAGGGTATCTCGTTTCTCCTTGGGGGCCCCACAGTCTGTTCTTTTCCCTAACATCTCTGGTGGCTTTGGAACCAGACAGCTTGCGTTCAAATTCTGACTCTATGACTTCTTGGTCGCATGATTTTGGATGCATCTTGCGATGTCTGTGTGCTTCAATTTGTTCATCAGATGAATGGAAAGAGCAGTAGGACCTGTCTCGGGGGATGAAATGAGCTCATTCATATAAAGCCAATTAAAGCAAAGGATTTTATTATTATGATCATAAAACTATCATGGTTTCTATGTCTATGACTTCAAAATATAATTATTTATTTGCGTGTCTATCCATCTTATATTTGAAATCCCTGGAGAACAGGGACCCTAGCTAACTGATTTGTGTTTCCTGAGTCTGGACCATGATTTGAACTAATTTAGTAGGTGCTCAATTAAAATTTGGGGAAGGAGGGAAGGAAGGAAGGAGGGAAGGAAGGAAGGAAGGAAGAAGAAAGAAAGGAAGGAAGAAGGAAGAGGGAAGGAAGGAAGGAAGGAAGAGGGAAGGAAGGAAGGGAAGGAAGGGGGAAGGAAGGACAGAAGGATAGATGGAAGTTTTTCCAATGAAAGGTTAGCACACACTTAAAGTACCACGTCTGAAGAGAGAACCTCTCCCAGGCTCCTGGGATGGGTGGGATCCCCACCTTTACCCCAGATCACAGGAGCACATCCCCTTCTTGTTCTAATTATTGACAAGTAACAAACTACCCCCAAGCTTAGTGGCTTAAAACCACAGCTAGTATATTATATCTCTTGATTTTGTGGGTCAGGAGTTTAGCCAGGGCTCACCATGCTCTTCATGGTGTCAACCAAGACCACCTGAAGGCCAGTGGATGGTCTGGTCTTGAAGGTGCAATGAGGCTTCACTCAATGTCTGGTGCCTTGGCAAGGATGGCTGTGCCGCTGGGTTCAGCTGGGATTGTCTACGACACGTGGCCTCTGTGGTATGGTGACATCAGGGAGTCAGAGTCCTTCCATGGAGGCTGGATTCCCCTGGAGGGGGGGTCCCAAAGGGCCCAGGTAGAGCTGCAGGCAGGGCCTCTTATGACTATCCCAGAAAGTTCCAGAACACCCCTTCTGTTGCATTCTACTGGCCAAGCAAATCACTAAGGCTGACTCAGATTCAGGGGGAGTGGAATCAGATCCTATGTCTCCGTGGGAGGAGCGGCCAAGGACTTGTGGCACTATTGATCTACCACACTCCATCTCTTCCTTGCAAGTGCTTGAAACCAGGGGTCACTAGGTCTCACGGACAGTTTCTAGTGACTCTGTGAATGCCCTGAACGTGGTTTTGTGCCGATGTGCAAAACGTACATTTTTTTTTCAGGGAGATGAGCTGTCAGGAAGACTGTGAATCATCACTGCGCGGTGGTCTTTCTTTTTCCTGAGCCGTATCTCATCGCATGGCTTACACAATTTTTCCAAGAAAACATCAACAGGGTCATGGGAGCTATTCAAATCATGCAGAAAGGCAGGCCACACTTTGATCCCCTGCCCTCCTCCACTCTCCTCGGAGAGAATCCTTATGTATCTTTCGAGATGTTTTCCCGTGTGTTACGTAGATGTGTAAAGTTTTTGCAAATGTAAATAGCCTCATTCCCTTCATATATAATATATATTATATAGATATGTTTGCATATTTTTACTTTTAACATTATTATAGAGGTTTGGTTCATGCAGTACCCTTAGACTTATCCCATGTTTGCAAACAGCCTCTTTGAACCCGGCCCATGGGTGTATCCATTACACACGTCTCCACAAGACTAATGTACCTGGGGTTGCTTCTGGTTTCCCACTCTTGCACGTGGTGCTGCTGTGAGCAGCGTTACCCCGCCCTCTTGGGCACCTGTGAGAGTGTTTCTCTCAGGCAGGTGCGGAGCGGTGGAACAGGCGGGTTATTAGGTGTGTGCATATCCAGTCTGAATTTTCCAACATAGACGCACACGCTTACATGCCCACTGACAGGAGAGCAATACCATGTTGTCCACACTCCTGCCTAAGTTGAACATTCTTACTCTTCAGAAGTTTTTCCAGTCTGGTAGCTGAGCATCTCACCATTTTATACAGCACTGCTGTACTGCTGGCCGTTAAGGACATGGCCTTTGGTGGGGGCGCTTGGGTTGCTCAGTAGTTAAGCGTCTGACTTCTACTCGGGTCATGATCTCATGGTTCATGAGCTCGAGCCCTGCCCCTCCCTCTTTCTCCCTCCCTCTGCCCCTCCTGGGAATCTCTCTCTCTCTCTATCTCAAAAAAAAAAAAAAAAAAAGAACGTGGCCTTCGGGCTTAGGGAGAACTGACATCCTGGTTCTGTCATTACCTTTAAAGAAATTATTAAATCACGTGACTTCAAGGAGCTCAGTTGCCTTCTCTTTACATGGGCACCATAACGACACCCCCTTAATGCTGCAATGGTGCTTCTAAGAGATTGCATGGAAGGTTCTCTTGGCAGTGTTTGGAACACACCAACATTCCCAATCATGGGCAACAATTTGTATTATTATTATTATCCCCAAAGTGTTTCCAGTGCAGCAGTTGTCCCAGGGGGACAGATGCTGCTGAATAAGTCAGTCATGCCAATCCAAGCAACTCCTCTATCCTTTAGACCCTTCCTGTAGAGGCTCAAATATCTAAGGTTAAGTCTCACTATTCAGCAGAATAGTCTTTAATGGATCACAGCCATAATAACTCATCTCACTGCGTCTGCCAACTGGCCGATGGCCCCGTTTTCTCCTCCCAACCCTGTGAGAAAGGTCCTATGATTTGATCCATTTGACAGATGAGGAGGCTGAGGCAGTGAGAGGTCGAGTAACTGTCCTGAGGTCCCATCTAGTAATCTGGCAGAGCTGGAAACTGAATCTGTCAGTTAGGTTCTTCCCCATTAGTTTACAGAATTCTCTAGACTGAAGTGGACGTGATTTGACAGTGATGAGGGTGAGATGCAGAGATGGTTCCTGAAAGAGACACCTACCTGCTGAATGCTCTACCTTTCAGGGAGACCAGGCACCTGTTGGTGAAGCGAATGAACCGTGAAGACAGAGGCTACCCCAGTGTCTGTCGTTGGGAGCCCAGGATAGCAGGGGAGGGGCAGGAGGGGAAGCAGAGAGAACGAAATTGCATCTTGTTCAGTGGTGGTCACAGGCTTGGAGCCAGCCACTCTCTCTCGGGTGGTGTCCTGGCCTGCTTTTTCCTGCAGATGTGATTTCAAGGGAATTACTTCCCTTCTGCTTTGGTGTTCTTTTCTGTCAATTGAAGATAAAATTGTTTACCTTGCGTGACATGGGATGCCTGGTGATAATGCATGTGGTGGAAATGTGGGTCGTGGATAATGTATGTGGTAATGCGTGGTGCCTGGCATGTTGTAGGTTCTCAAGAAAATCTGGTTCCTCTGTATGATCTTTCTGTTCCTGGCCAGGAAGGGAGAGTTGTACATTAGGAGGTGTATTTAGATCATCAGGCTATCATTTCTCTTTCTGGGAACAATCCCTCGATTGTTTCCTTGTGAGTGCTCCCCCCAGTCTACCTCCATGGGCTCTGCGTGGAATTCACTCTGCTCCTGAATCTGGGAATGAGCCTGGAACTCAGGGCTTGGCCATTGGAATCCTCTATTCCTTTGGTCATCTGGTTTGGGGATAAGCATGTGACACATGGGAACTTGGGCCGGGGTAGTGTCATGCACTGAAATCTTGGATTAACCTCAGTCTTCCCTGGGTCACCTAGGCCATGAAGGAGAGAAATGAACACAGAAACAAGGTCTGCTAGTGGGGAAGAAAGGGGCGTGGCACTGGGTAGAGAACCGGCAGCACCCAACACAGCCATTTTCTCATTTGTAGGGCTGAAGGAGTGGAGAGATACAGAAACTTGCCCAAGAACAGCCACCTAACTCCGGACTCCATGTCTTAACCATCACGCAATAATTTGCAATTTTACTTGAGCCAGTTTAGGTTGTTGTTTTGCATAACTTTCAAAAGATAGTAATCTCCTTGAGGCATGAGCTGTATGTGGACGCTTCTCCAATTTATCCTCAGGACCCAGCCCGGCGCTTGGCAGAGTTGGGGGTTAACAAACGTTTGGTGAATGAATGATTGAACAAGGACATGGAGGGGGGTGGTGTCCTAGATCTTTAGGTCTCCAAGACCTAGCAGAGCCACTTTTTAGACTCGGATGTGCGTACGGATCACCTGGGATCTCCTTCAGGTGCAGATTCAGATTCAGCAGCTCATGAGAAGGCCTGAGATTCTGGATTTCTAGTAATTTTCCAGGCAATGTTGGTGCTGTTGTTTCAGAACCACACTTTGGGAAACAAAGTCTGGATGGCTGTGTATCCCCCTGGCAGTGACTAAGCCCCATGAAGCTCTCTAGCATGTGACACACGGCTAATCCGAGCTGAGATGTGCTGTAAGTGTAACACGCCCACTAGATTTGGAAGATTCATTAAAAAAAAAAAAAAGACCGTCGAATATATTTTATATTGTTTATATTATAGGTTAAAATAATTTTTTGGATATATTGAATTAAACAAACTATATTATTAAAACCTGGCTCTTCTTGTTTCTTTAAATGTGGCTACTAGAAATTTGAAAGTACATATGTGGCTCACATTATATTTCTCTTGGACAATGCTGGTCTAACGTGCTGGTTGCCCATGCGTGAGAAAATGTGTCTTCAATTGCTGAGGTTTTATCGCTACTCGACCCTGGGTCCACAGGGCCAAACACCACAGAGAAATCAAGAGGGAAGAAGAGTGAGGAGAAAAATGATGCTAGAATTTTCTAGAACGAGCAGGGTGTCAACGGTGCCAAGAAAGGGATGACATTCCTGACTGCGGGAGAGGATGGGGAGACTGTGGGGATTAGGCCTCTCTCGTCAAAAATTTGATGATGTTTTGTTCCATGTATGAAAAAAAACTCAGGCAAGGGGGGAGAGTAAAGGGGGTTGTCATGGGCATGCTCACGACTCTGCTCGTCTCTCCCTCGGCGGATCCTGGAAAAACTTACACCCCTGGTGGTGGAGTCAACTGCAAGAGTATCTTTGTTGCCAAACATTGTAACAAACAAAAGGTCTGACAGGAGAAGACTGAATCCATCCATCAGGAGAACTTCTGGGCCAGAACGGGGGGAGCTGGGGTTGTGCTTTGCAGCAAGGGCACAGTTCAAAAACTAACATCGAGTGAAAAGCAAGTTGCAGAGAGATGAGTACAGAATGATACCGTTGGTAGGAAGTTTAAGAAACATGGAAAACAACACTATATATCATACAGGGATAAACATATAAAGATATTCATAGGAACGAGAAACATCACATTCAGGGTAGTGGTTATCTTGGGAGAGAAGGAGCGAAATATGGTCAGAGAGGGGAGGGCTCACAGGGTCTCCTGCAAAAGCATTTTGGAAGTCATTATTTATTCATTAAAGAAAAACAGCTGCTCAAAGCCATAGTTCGTTATGAGCACATAAGATATAGCCCCTGTGATTTTATTGTTGAAATTCCTTCTATGGCTCTGTCTGCAATTAGTTTTATTTTTTAATCCCTGCTTTCATTTTTTTGTGTTTATCACAGCGACGCATACCATGGTGAAAAGACTCAAATCACTCTACAAGTTTTGTTAACTAAATAAAGTTGTTTCCCCCCCTTTTTTAAACTGGGTGGTAAGGAAACAGGTGTTTGCTTTGTTATTCTCCAATACCCTTTTAGAGCTCTGAAAGATTTCATCAAAAATGCTCAGACATTCATAAAATCGTCCTAAAAATGAATAAGCTTCCTTCAGAGTAGCTCTCTGTCTACAAATGTGGAGACCTTAAGCTTTTCGAAAACTGGGGTTCGTCCACCCCTCATCCCACTAGCTTCTTTGTTTTCTTGGAATCAAGATCACTCTCACTGTCTATTCTGTTTCACACTTCCCACCCGAAGTTCAGAAGTTTGGTGGGGGGTTCATAATTCAGGTGAACTTTCCTAAGCTCTGTTGGGTGTGGTGCTGGACACAGTTTAAAAAGTATGATCAGCTAGAGAACCTCCTGCCCTTTGATATCGAGGTGAAAAATGCCTTGAAGTCCTCATTTCCTGAACCGGTGCAGTTCCAGAGCTTTTCCGAAGATTTCCTCTAATTCCTGGGGGGTTTAGGGAGTTTAGGGGATACTTTCTCTTAGGCTCTGGTTTTTGACTGTACTGTCTTTTTCTCTTCCCTGCCTCCCTGAAACTCTGTCCTGTCTTCATTTTAAATTATAGAAATCTGGGGCGCCTGGGTGGCTCAGTCGATTAAGCATCCGACTTCAGCTCAGGTCATGATCTTGAGGTTCATGGGTTTGAGCCCCACGTTGGGCTCTACACTGACACCTCGGAGCCTGGAGCCTGCTTTGGATTCTGTGTCTCTTTCTCTTTCTGCCCGTCCCCTGCTCATGCTCTGTCTCTCTCTTTCTCTCAAAAATAAATAAACATTAAAAAAAATTAAACTACAGAAATCCACTCAGACCAATCATTTAGTGGGTATTGAGGACGTTATCAACCATTTCTTGGGACAAACAGAGAAGGGTTTTACATACTAACATCCGAACATATTTTCTGGGGATCAGTTGGCATTGCTCTTCCTAAAGGTCTGTAGGGGCCTTTGTTGGTTTTGCTTGTCTAGTCTCCTTCCTCTTTTTGCTGGTACCACAATTTGTATTTTTTTCGGGAAAACAACCTACCTAGCTTTCAGATTTCTGGGTTGACCAAAGCTCCATGGGGATCAGACTAGGTAGTTGTTATTATCCCCATTTTATGAGGGAAAAAAAAAGTGAGACCTCAAGATGTTTGTATATAGTAATGAAGGTCAAAGAGCTAGTGAGTGCATGATTTGGAATTTGAACTTGTATCTAACGCTAAAGCTTGTGTTCGTACCCACTATGGTATAAGGATATCACAATACTGGTAATAGCCATATGGCATCAATTCCCAGGCTCTATGTCCCTTGCAGATTCTCCATTGAGCTCCAAATTTGTGTATTCAACTAATATGTAATAATTTCACCTGAATGTCTAACAGACATGTGTGTGTTTACATTTTTAAAAATGTTTTATTTATTTTTGAGAGAGAGAGAGAGAGAGAGAGAGAAAGAGAGAGTGTGAGCAGAGGAGGGGCAGAGAGAGAGGGGAGACACAGAATCTGAAGCAGGCTCCAGGCTTTGAGCTGTCAGCACAGAACCCGATGTGGGGATCAAACCCATGAACTGTGAGATCATGACCTGAGCTGATGTTGGACATTTAGCCGATGGAACCACTCAGGTGCCCCTGCTTGTGTGGGGGTTTAAAAAAAGGTTCACAAATTCTTTGACACAACATCCTTCAAGAAGTGAAGGTTAATTTCCTTCTCCTTGAGTGTGGGTTGAATTAATGACTTGCTTCTAATAGAATATTATGGGAACAATAGTGTTTGATTTCCAAGACTAGGTCATAAAAGGCACTGTGACTTCTGCCTCCCTCTTTTGGATCACTCCCTGTGGGGAAAGCCAGCTGCCATGACATGGGAACACTCAACAAGTCTTATGGGGAGATCCACGTGGTGAGGAACTGAGGCCACCTGTCAACGGCAGTGTGAGGGCGCCATCTTGAAAGTGGATCCTCCCAGCCCCAGGCAAGCCTTCACATAACACTGCAGCCCCAGCTGATATCTTGACTGCCACCTCATGAGAGACCCTGAGCCACAACCATCCAGCTATGCTGCTCCAAGTTCCTGATGCACAGAAACTGTAAGATAATAAATATTTGTTGTTTTAAAGGTACTAAGTTTTGGGGAAATTGATTATGCAGCTACAGATTAATATAGCATTGAGAAGTCCAGAGCTGAACTCCTCATCTTCATTCTGCAAATGTAATTTTCCCTCTACCTTCTCTATTCAGAAAATGGTAACATCATGATTCTTGTCCCTCGTGGTGAAACCTTGAAGGCATCCTTAAAACCTGTCTTAATTTCACAATCCAAACCGAATGTAAGAGCAATCTCATTGTCCTAACTTTAAAATGTATAAAAAACCCAATCATATCGTCCCACATCCTCAGTTACCACCCTGGTCCACCCCCATCACCTCTCACTAGTTTCGCTGCAAATGCCGTCTACCTCGTAACCCTCTTTCCCTGGTACTCCCAGCGTCCATTCTAAATACAGCCAGAAGGATCCTTTAAAAATATGAGACAGATGGTCAATTCCTCTGCCCCAAACCCCTCATGGTTATTCCTTCTCCAGATCTATGAGCTACTCCCTTCTCTCACTTCCTTCAGGTATTTGCCCACCTTCTTAATGAGGAGTTTTCTGACTCCTGTGCATTCTCCGTAGTGTCTGTTTTGCTTATTTGTTTTCTCACTTCCTTCCAAAATGACCTCTCCTTAAAGGAGGGAGCTTGTTGTCTAGTTTGCTTACTGTTGTGTCCCCAGAACCTGGAATGATTCTTGCACATAGTAGGTACCCTACAAATATTTACTGAATAAATGCATTGTTATTTCCTAAGAACTGTTGTCATTGGTGTATATCAGAACTACCTGGGAGGCCAGTTACAAATAAGAATACCCAAACACAATCTTAGGTACCAGTTAGTCTGATGGAAAGTAGGGGATTGTAGGATGCGTCCCTGGGAATCTTTATTGCATTTGTCCTCCTGATCTTTCAGCAGAATTTGTTATTTCTGCTTTAACAGAGGCAAGGAAAATAGTAAAATATATTGAAATTGGTTTGTATTAAAAGAACTCTTTTGTAGTTAGGGCAGTAAATTATAGACATAGGATTCAATATAGGCCATAAATTGAATATTTTAGTGTGCGTAGAGTTGTATCGACTGTTCCTTTGGGGATTAGAGTTTATTTCCTAAGCTTTTGTTCACTACATCATGAGTCTTTTCAATAAAACGATCTCATTGCCTGACAGCCAGACAAGACTTTCAGTGATGCAAGGGGATTTTATCGGGTGTGGTTAACTCAGAAAATGGTTCTCTGAAGATACTTTATGACCAAATGTTTACTAATGTCCCTTAGCAGGCCTGGTTAATTTTCAGAATACCTAAGAAAGCCAATAAATGTGGACGAGGACACACACACACACACACACACACTTTCACAACTATACCTGCACTATTTTTGCTATTCTGCTTTAAGTAAAGAAAAACCAAGAAGTGTTACTGAAATAGAAAGCTTGATGGTATCATGCCCTTGATATCTAGAGTTCTTGGGCAGATGAAAGAGATTAGGATCGGTGGGCATGTCACATAGAAATTTAAATTCATCCATCCAACCATCCATCCATCCATCCCCCTATCCATTTGAGAATGTGGGCATTTGCTTTACAATATTTGGATTCAAGGGTTATAATTTATTACTTTTCTAACAAGGAAAATTTGTCCTACCCTTTATCAGAGTTTGGTGGAAGCAAAAAAACAAAATTGACTCTTTAATTTTGAAATATACAGGGTAACTGACAAACCACCAGTGGAAGGACTGGGCTGGGTGAGGAGGACAGGAAATGGGTCAGCTCTGGGGGCGTGGGGGTGAATCAAGTCTCTCTTGGATGAGAAAGAGTGTGAGAGGCCCGCACCCCTGCCTACTCCTTGGCACCGTCTGAAACGGCGTGGTAGACAGCCTCTGAGATGGCCCCAAAGACCCCTACTTCCCTGTGGTCATGTCTTTGTGTGATCCCTTCCCCTTGAGTGTGGCTGGACCTAATGGCTTGCTTCTAATGAAAAGAATGAGGCAAAAGTGAGGGGATTCACTTTTGTATTTGTTGTAGAAGACTGGCTTCCGTCTTGTTGCGCTCTCTTGTTTTCTTGTCTGCTTCCTGCGATGAAACAGCTATCATGTGTGAAACACCCTAAAGAGAATCCCATGTGGCAGTGAACGGCCAGAGGCCTCCAGCCAATAGCCAACGAGGAACTGAGGCCCTCAGTGCATCAGCCCATGAGGAGTCAATCCTGCCCCCCACCACTGATTCTACCAGGAAGTGGGATCCTGCCCACTCTGAGCCTTGAGATGAGACCACAGCTCTGGCTGACACCTTGGTTGCAGTTTGTGAGAGACCCTAAGCCAGAGGACCCGGCTCAGCCAAGCCTGGATTCCTGCCCCACTGAAACTGTGAGATCATGCACATTTGTTGTTTTAAGTTGCTAAATTTTGGGAAAATTTGTTATGTGGGATGTTAGTTTTGTAGGGGACATAACACAGTACGAGGGAGTGGGTGGTTTAGAGCATCAGGAAGTTATTTTCTCATGGCGCCCGAGGCCAGAAGTCCAAAATCAAGATGTCAGCACATCCATGCTCACTCTGAAGGCTCCAGGGAAAGATCTGGTCCTGGCCCGTCTCCTAGCTTCTGGTAGCCTCAGGCGTTCCTTGGCTTATAGATGGCCATCCCCCATGTCTCTTTACATCATCTTTCCTTTGTGCATCCATGTCTGTGTCTGTGTCCAAATTGCCCCTTTTTAAAAATAAAGGTACAAATCACATTGGATTAGGGCCCACCCTCATCTTAAATTGATTACATCTGCAAAGACCCTATTTCCAAGTAAGATTGTATTCATAAGTACTGGGGGTTAGGGCTCCAACATATCTTTTTTGGGAGTTGGAGGACACAATTCAACCTAGCAACCGGCAATAGACAACTAATTTGGAGAGTAAACCCCCCCCCCCCCCAAATTTGAGCAAAATTATTAGTAGAAAGGGGAAAATGGATGCTACACCATAAAAGACAAAGACCACAAGGTATATTACAAATTCCCATCCAATAGAACTGAGCTGTTAGATTCAGGAGTCACCAGTCAGAGTAGCGATGGAGCCCTTGAAGTGTAGTTGGTCCAAACTGAGATGTGCTGGGAGTATATAACACTTACCGGATTTTCTAGACTTAGAATGAGGAGAAAAGAATGGAAAATATTTGTCAGTACATTTTTAATACTGATTCCATGTTGAAATAGTATTTTGGATATATTGGGTTACGTGAAATATATTATTAAATTTAATTTCACCTGTTTAGTTATTAAATGCCGCTACTAGAAAATTTAACCTTATGCATATGTGGCTTGCATTATATTTCTGTTGGATGTTGTTGCTTCATCACTTGGGATGTTTCTACTCTGTCTTACTTAGTGGGGATTTCCGCCCCCCCTCGCCTTTGAGTTAAGCAAAGCTTCAAGGGTCTAGAAAACCATAGAAATGGGGCTCTGGTCTTGATTGCCTTGTGATCAAAACTGAGATACTTGCTGGCCAAAGTATCTTTATTCCTGCAATGCCAGGTGGCTCACCCATTCCAAGTTTGAACATAGGATCTCTTCGCTAAAGTGGTCAAGCCACGGCACCTTTCATCCAGCTGTACAAAACTATAGATTTCCACATCAGCACTTTTACTAGATGATCAGCCCCCTTGGGGAAGGTTGGGGGAGATGATAAGTTGATGCAGTCCTCCATCTGCCTTCCAACCCTTGGTTCCTAGGACGGGGCCATTGGTGCCTCGCTTTCCTCCCCCAGCCCTTGAAGGTGCTCTCTTTGGACAATCAAGATCCTTCTATTTTCACTCAAAAGTGGAACAGGAGAAACTTAACAGAGGACCGTGGGGGAGGGGGAAAAATAGTTGGGGAGAGGGAGGGAGGCAAATCATGAGAGACTATTGAATACTGAGAACAAACTGAGGGCTGATGGGGGAGGGGGAGAAGGGAAGGGAGGTGATGGACATGGAGGAGGGCACTTGTGGGGATGAGCACTGGCTGTTATTTTGAAGCCAACTTGACAATAAACTATAAAAGAAAAAAAAAGATCCTTCTAGCATATTCTATTTGAAAACAAGGGCCTATTCACTCTTCCCTGAGGAAAAGAGACACTGAGGCCCAGGCTGCTTTCAGAGGATGTGGGCAGTGGAGACATCTTCTACTATTTCTATATCTCGGGCTGAACAAATTAATATTTCAATAAATAATCCACAAATTCATTTGTAGAATGGATATATTTATTGCCATATTTCAAAGCTCTTTTCCCTAAATTATCTTCATTTATTCAATAAATGTAGGGAGTGGTTATTCTGCCAGGCACTTTGGGGATTAATTGGTGAACACGCAGACACAACTCTCTTACTGAATTTATAGTTGATTGGAGGAGGCAGCATGGAGTAGACAACCAAACAAATAATTATCACCTTCTGGATCAATGCTGCTGGGGAAAGTAGAAGGGCTGTCAGAGGCACGTCCAGGAGAAGTTCACTGTGTGTGTGAGTGTGTGTGTGTGTGTGTGTGGGTGTGTGTGTGAATCAAACAAGGCTCATAAAAACTGGGATCTGAAGGATGGATAGAAGTTGGAGGTGAGCAGGCGAGGGATGAGTAATAATTTTTTTGAGCTCTTAGACTGAGCCACTGTTCATTTGTCCATCCATCCTCCATTCATCCATCCATCCATCCATCCATCCCACCCGCTCATCCCCTCGCTCATCCGTACAGCAAATACGTCTTGAGTGTCTGCTCTGTGGCAAACACTGTCCCTAACTACATGTAGACAGTCAACGTGTAAACTAGCCTCGGCACTGTTGACATTTGAGGCTGGGTCATTCTCTGTTGCAGGGCCGTCCTGTGCACTATAGAGGCATCCCTGGCCTCTACTCATTAGATGCCAGTAGGAACACCCCCCCAGTCCTGACACTAGAAACATCTCGCAATGTCTCCTGGGGGTCAAAACTGCGCAGTTACAGACCACGGATATAAACAAATAAGTATATAATATCATTCAGGAGGTGATGTGTCCTGCGAAGAAAAAGTCAAGGCAGGTTCAGAGGATAGAGAGGGCAGGCATCGCTAACAAGGTAGCAGTTAAGCAGAGACATAAATGGGGGTGACTGAGTGACTCAGTCGGTTCAACGTCTGACTTCGGCTCAGGTCATGATATCGCTCAGTTCGGGTCTTCGAGCCCTGCATCAGACTCTGTGCTGACAGCTCAGAGCCTGGAGCCTGCTTTGGATTCTGTGTCTCCCTCTCTCTCTGCCCCTCCCCTGCTTGCTCTCTGTCACTCTGTCTCTGTCTCTTAAAAATAATAAACATAAAAAATGAAAAAACACAGAGGCATAAATAGAGTGTGAAAACAAGTCACATCTTGTGTTCTGGACAGAGTGTTCTGGACAGAAGGAATAACCAGTGCAAAAGCCCTGTGGTGGGATGACTTGGGTGTGAGGAAAGAGGGGGCAAGGGGCCTTGAGTGGTTAGAGGTGGGAGGTGATGTAGACACTGAGCGTGGGCTCCAGTAGCCCGTGGTGAGATCCTGGGGTTTTACTTTGAGTGAGAGGGAGCCACTGGAGGGTTTTGGGCACAGGGGATGCGATCTGATCCCTTTGTTTTGAAAGGACCCTCTGGCTGCTTGGTCATAAAAGACTGAAAGGTGGTAAGAGGAGAAATGACACCACCGCCGCAGTCGGGAGTCAAAGTGAGAGAAGGACGCGACAGTCATGGTAGGGAAAGCAGGCGGGTCTGCGAGGCTTCTCGCTGCCCCTGCTGCTCAGCACACCCCACATACCCTGGTCTTAGTACTTAGCACACATTATGTGATGACTGAAATGACCAATTTATATGTAGATGAAATCCTCAACGGCGGAGATCAAGCCTCGGTTATGTTTGTGCCCCTAAAAATTATCACAGGACCGAGCGTTTAGTAGGAGCAGTGGGGAGCACCTCAGAGCCCTGACTGACTGGACCTTGGTCTTACGAGGTCCCTTGTGCAGAACCCCTGTATGTGGAGACCCCAGGCTGAGAGGGTCGTGGTGGAGCGCTCCGACAAGAGTCAGACGTAGGCTCCAACGCTGACACAGCGCCTGGAGAGTCTTGTGACTGCGGGCTGCTTTCTTCCCATGCCTGGACCTCAGCTTTCTCATCTGTAAAATGGGAGAATGATTCCTACCGAGTAGGTTGTTGCAAAGAATAAATGAGAGGGTTTAAGCAAAGTGATTGGCGGAGGCTCCCAGGGAACGTTCAGCTGTCGCTCCGAATGGTCTCCAGTGAGGGGTGAGCACGAGCTTTGTGGTGGTGGGTAGAAATATAGTGATATCACGTATAAGTAAATACATATGTATGTAGAAAATGCTTTAGGCATTTCGGAGTGTTTTGTAATGTACACAATAAATTAGTATTCTAGGATGTGTATATTGTTTCTACATCGCTAAATGATGACATTGGGGTGATAGGTACGTGTTGCATCATCCCAATAGTTTAGAGAGTACTGTTTAGACCAGCTGTGCTGACTTCCTGAGCTTTCTCTTGAGTACTTTCTTAAAAATACTATTTCCCTGGGGCGCCTGGGTGGCTCAGTCTGTTAAGCTTCTGACTTCCGGTTCAGGTCATGATCTTACGGTTCATGGGTTTGAGCCCCGCATCAGGCTCTGTGCTGTCAGCATGGAGCCTGCTTTGGATCCTCTGTCCCCCTCTCTCTGCACCCCTCCCCTGCTCTCTCTCTCTCTCTCCAAAAATAAATAAACTTAAAAAAAATACTATTTCCTTGCTCATACCCCTCAACTATTCTGATGCTTGAAACCCAGAGCTGGCCCCAAGAATCTGCATCTAATGGCGGCTCTAGATGGCTCTGATGTGTGGTCAGGTCCAGACCAGTGCCTCCCCATAGTGCAAGCGCGTTGTTACCCCCTGTGAATCTTGCTGAAACGTGGATTCTGGTCAGTAGCTGGGGTAGGTTCCCAGGTTCTGCATTTTGAGCCAGCTTCTGGGTGCAGAGCCAAAGCTGCTGGTCCAAGGGCCACACGTAGGGCAGCCGAAGTCAGAGCTGGTTCTCAAAGTGCGGCCCTGAGAACAGCAGGATCACCTGGGAGTTGGGGGGACGCTCTCAGGCCCCGCCGGGAAACTGCTGACTCCAGGGCAGGGCCAGCTTGTGGTTTGGCAAGCACTGCAGGTGGCTCTGATGCGTGTTCCGGGTTTTGAAACTTGGTTTACGGGGGACCTCTAGTCTCCTCCGGACTGAAAGCCTCTCTCCCCGCTTCTGTCTGCAACCTCACCAAACGGACAGCCTTCAGCTGTCTCGTTCCCCAAAGGTGGGTCCTGTGTGACCCTGGAGCCCCTCCTTCCACGGGCCTGCCTCCAGAACTCTGTGTCCCCGGTGTTGCAGGTGTGCGTAGTTGAGCCAAGATGCCAGGTGGTGTCTCATCCGGGCGTGATTGACAGTGCCCTAATCAGCAGGAAGAGAATGGAACGCCTCTAGAATGATGTTTGCTCTGTAAATATTTGACATTATCTACCCTGAAAACCTGAAAGAGAACTTCATTTTTCTTTCTTTTCCAGGGAATGCAGCAAGTCACAGAACACCCTTCAGTATAATTAGTCTGACAAGGGAGTTTCTGACTGGGCCCCGGGGACCCAAGATGAGAGACAACTGTAGGTGCCTTTGTCTCTTTGCTATACAAGGTAGGTGGGGGTCATTCACCTGTGACCATGGGAATCCCAGGTCCTTTAACAGACGAGCGTGCAGACTGTCACCTGGGCGTGTGGCGGTCTCTCACAGAGCAGGTCTGGGGAAGGGCCTGAGATTCTGCGTTTCTAACAAGCTCCCGTGTGCTGTTGTCACTACCAGTCTGAGGACCTCACTTTCTGCAACCTTCCTACTGCTACCGCAGGCTTTCAGAAGTCATTTGGGGGGGGGGCTTCGCTTTTGGCATTAGACAGACTTGGGTTTGCAGTTTTTGCTATACAAATTACTAGCTGTGTGACTTTGGGCGAGTGAGCTCCCCTCTCTGAGCCTGCACTCTGGGCTAAACGAGGACATTTACATTTTAGGGCAGTGTTACTCCCCCCCTTTTTAATGTTTATTTATTTCTGAGAGAGAGAGAACACAAGTGGGGAAGCAGAGAGAGAGAGAGAGAGAGAGAGAGAGAGACACACACAGAATCCGAAGCAGGCTCCAGGCTCCGAGCTGTCAGCACAGAGCCCGATGCGGGGCTCGAACTCATGAACTGTGAGATCGTGACCTGAGCAGACGTCAGAAGCCTAACCGACTGAGCCACCCAGGCGCCCCAGCCTTTTTCTTTTTAATTGCCTCCTTGAAGAATTTTTTAGACTTTTTTCTCCCTCATCGTCTCCCTCCGTATGAAATTCTAACACCACAGTTGCGCAGTATATCTATTTATATACTGTGGTGCTTTGGAGGAGCACAAGGCATTGTAATAGCGAAGATTTTTCACTCCCCAAGAATCAATTTTTGCCCGCTCAGGAGTGGTATCACCCTGTTGAGAATGCTTATTTTAGGGCAATTGTAAAGATTAAGAAAGGTAATTTCTGTCAGCTAGCTGATACAGGGTAAGTACTCAATAATGGTTAAGTATTAATGTGTGTCATAGAGACTATATGTCAGAGATAATATAGGATTATTAATACAGTATGTACTATATATTATTATACATTATAACATATATCAATATACTATTATATATATCATATCATATCATATCATATTCTCTCTCCATCTAAGACCTGCATATTGGGTATGAATGGGAGAACACGGTGCAGAAGGAGGCAGGCAAAGAAACAGAAGCAAGCCGAGGTGGCCATGTGACATAACACAGTAGCTCAGCATTTGAAATCAGGCTAGGGTTTCAGGTTCACTTCATATCGCTACGTGATCTCGAAGATGGTGTTCAACCCTCTGGGTCCCTGTGGCTTCGTCTCTACCCCAGGTACGGCACACTTTTCCTGTCTATAAGGCAGTGTAGAGTAAACCCAAGAATACGTGGAAGGGAGGCCATTACAGGGCCTTCGTTATTTGTGCCAAACACACCTTCACTGAGCGCCCACCGTGCCATGGCCATGGGCCACGGTGCTGGGCAGGCAGCAGGGGAAAGACTGCCCAGGGCAGCCCTACCCTCTGGTGTGGTGGTAGACAAGCAGGCAGTAAATGTCGTCTCAAGTACAAGAGGGTAGTTCAGGTGCAACCAGAGAGCAGGGCTATTCCTAGACTGGAGGTCAGAGAAGAAGGTGGAGTGATAGCACATGTGGAGATGCTGAGGCCAGACAGTGCCTGGAGGGTGCTGAAACGGAAGGGACTCCTGTTTGGCTGGAATGTAGAATGTGCTAGAGGAAGTGAGTGTCCCAGAATGCCAGGAGCCAGTCCAGGCAGGGTCTCAGGCCAGCTGAGGCCAATGGACTGATACCAGGGCCATAGGGAGTCATTAAAAGCAATCAGTTAAGGGATGGGGGTGGGCAGGCATGGCTGGGGTGCAAGAAACTTGCTCTTACGTCTTACAACATCATGTGTTTTCCCAAATTCTTTCAATTTCCCTTGGGGCAGGAAGAGATTAGTTCTGGAGCCTGGGAAGCAGACCAAAGGGGGACTGGATAACTTAGGGGCAAGTTCAGTTCATAGGTCAAAGATCTTCGCCTGTCACGCTTGCTTTGGTGGAGAAGTGTCTCTCCTCTATTACTCATCCTACAGCTCTCCAGACCTCACCGCTCTTGGAAGCACTGAGACACTTTCTGATCATATCATAGAACTTAGGCCGAATGATTGCTTTATGGTGATAAACCATCATTTTATAGGGCCTGCCGTCTGCCAAACCTCATGTTAGGAACTTACAAGAGTGTGGCTTTCCCATGTCACAAACTTAGATCTGAATTCCAGGTCCACCATGTCAACTGGTCTGTGCCTTGGGGCAACTTGGGTCTTCTCAACTATAAAATGGGGTATGAATCGATACCTATTGGCGTTGTTGGAGGTTTGGGACACTTCTCAGCATTACGTTTTACTCACGAGGTAGGCATCAATACATAGAACATATTAAGGTATTAGCTAGGACTCATTCATGCATTCATCGATTCTCTCAACAAATATCATCTTGGGCATCTGTGATGTGTAAGCCACGACAGGCTATCTTAGAAGTTGGGGATACAATGGTGAATCTGCCCTCAGGAGTCTACAATCTAGTGACAGTGTGACAGGGGTCAACAAATGTTTTTTGTAAAAGGCCAGATGGTAAATATTTTTGGTTTTGGGGGGTCCAAGAGACAAAATGGAGTTGAAACCATGTCACCAACTTGAAGGGTGCATGTAGCCTTTTCATATTAGCTCCTTTCACTTTAATAATACACATTTAAGATTCCTCCATGCCTTTTCATGGCTTGATAGCTTGTTTCTTTCTTGTGCTGAATAATATTCAAATGTATGAATGGGCCACAGTTCCCATTTGCTCACTGAAAGACATCTTGGTTGCCTCCATGTTTTGGTGACCATGAATAAAGCTGTTATAAACATCCATGTAAGAGATTTTTGTGTGGACAAAAGTTTTCAACTCCTCTGGGTAACTACCAAGAAGCCTGATTGCTGGAGTGTATGGTATAGAGTATGTTTAGTTTTGTATGATTCTGTCAAACTGTCTTCCAAAAAGGCTCTATGGTTTCGCATTCCCACCAGCAATGTATGAGAGTTTCTGCTGCTCCACGGCCTCGCCAGGATCGTTGTTGTCAATGTTCCAGAACATTCTAACAGTGTTGTCAATGTTCTGGCTATTCTAATAGCGTGTAGTGTTGTCTCATTGTTGTTTGAATTTGCAATTCCTGATGACAGACGATGTTCTCACTTGCCATCTGTATATCTTCTTCGGTTAAGTGTATGTAAAGGTCTTTGGCTCATTTTTTAAATTGGGTTGTTTTCTTATTGCTGAGTTTTAAGAGTTCTTTGTATATTTTGGGGCAACAAATATTTTCTCCCAGACTGTGTCTTGTCTTCTAATTCTCTTGATATTTTCTTTTGTAGAGTAGTTTTTAATTTTAGTGAAATCCAGTTTATAATTGTAGTGAAGTCCAGCATATCAATTATTTCTACCATGGATCATGTCTTTGGGGTTGTCTCTGAAAAGCCACCACCATATCCAAGGTCATCTAGATCTCCCCCCTGCATTACTTTCTAGGTGTTTTATAATTTTGCATTTTACATGTATATCATCCATCTTGGCTAATTTTTAGGAAGCTTGTAAAGTCTGTCTAGATTCACTTTTTTGCATGTGGATTTTTGGTTGTTCCAGTGTCATTTTTTGAAGAGACTATCTTCGTTCATTGCATTACCTTTTCTTCATTGTCAAAGATCAATTCACTATATTTATGGGGCTATATTTCTGGGCTCTCTAGTCTGTTCTATTGATATATTTGTCTGTTCTTTCACACTGTCTTGTTTACTGTAGCTTTGTGGTAAGTCTTGAAATTACATAGCCTCAGTCCTCCAACTTTGTTCTCCTTCAGTATTGTGTTGGCTGTTCTGGGTCTTTTGCTCTCAATAGAAACTTTAGAATCAGTTTGTCAGTATCTATAAAAGAACTTGGTGGGATTTTGACTGGGATTTGACTTGGTCAAGTTGGGAAGAAGTGACATCTAAAAATATCGTGTTTTCTCATCCAGAAAGATGGAACATCTGTCCATTTATTTAGTTTTTCTTTGATTTCATTTTATTCATGTATTTATTTATTTAATTTAAATTTGATTTCATTTCATCTATTTATTTATTTAACTTAAATCTATTTAATATAAATTTAAATCATTCCTTTTTAATTAAATTAAACTTAAATTTCTGCATTTATTTAATTTAAATAAGTTTGAATTAAATTAATTTTTATTTATTTAATTTAAACTTTAATTTAAAATTTTTAACTTAATTTAAATTAAATTAAATTAAATTTTAATTAAGTAAAATATTGGTTTCAGGATAATGATCATTTTATAGTTTTCCTTAAGTAGATCTTGTACATGTTTTGTTAGATGTACCTAAAAAAATGTTAGATGTTAGATATACCTAAGTATTTCATTTTTGGGGGGTCCTAATGTAAATGGTATTGTGTTTGTAATTTCAAATTCCACTTGTTTAGTGTTGGTGCATAGGAAAGTCATTACTTTTTCTTTATTAACTTTGGATCCTCCAACCTTGCTATAATCACTTATTAGTCTAAGGAGTTTTTCTTGTCGATTCTTTCAGATTTTCTACATAGACAATCACGTCATCTGTAAACAATTATAGTTTGATGTCTTCCTTCACAATCTGTATACATTTTATTTCTGTTTCTTGTCTTATTGGATTAGCAAGGACTTTAAGAATGATGTTGAGAAGGGGTAATGAGTGGGGACATCCTTGCCTTGTACCTGCTCTTAGAGGGAAAGCTTCAAGTTTGTCACCACTAAGTATGATGTCAGCTGCAAGTTTTTGTAGAGAGTCTTTAAAAAAATTTTTTTTTAAATGTTTATCTATTTTTGAGAGTGAGTGAGAGAGACAGAGTGTGAGCAGGGTAGGGGCAGAGAGAGAGAGGGAGACACAGAATCTGAAGCAGGGTCCAGGCTCTGAGCTGTTAGCACAGAGCCTGACGTGGGGCTTGAATCACGAACTGTGAGATCATGACCTGAGCCGAAGTCAGATGCTTAACCAACGGAGCCATCCAGGCGCCCCAAGATAGTCTTTATCAAATTGAGAAAATTCCCTTCTATTCCTAATTTCTGAGAGTATTTATCATGAATCGGTGTTAGATTTTGTCAAGAGCTTTCTCTGCATCTACTGGTATGAATATGTGATTTTTCTTTGTTAGCTTGTTGACATTAATTACTTTTTGAATGTTGAACTAGCCTCCCATACCTAAGGTAAATCTCATTTGGTCATGGTGTCTAATTCATTTTACGTATTTTTTTATTTGATTTGCTAATATTTTCTGAGGATTTTTACATACATGTTTGTGAGAGATATTGATCTATAGTTTTATTTTCTTGAAATGTCTTTGTCTAGTTTCACGGTTAGGGTAATGGGACCTCATAGAATGATAATGTTGGATTTCTTCTGTTTCTATTCTTTGAAAGAGATTGTAGAGAATTGGTATAATTTCTTCCTTAAATATTTGGTGGAATTCACCAGCCAATCCACCTGGGCATCATACTTTCTGTTTTGGCAGGTTATTAATTATTGATTCAATTTCTTTAATAAATAGAGGTCTATTTAGACAATCCAGTCTTGTGTGAGTTTTGGCAGATTGTGTCTTTCAAAGAATGAATTGGTCCGTTTCATTTAGGTTGTCAAATCTGTGGACATACAGTTGTTCATTGTATTCCTTTGTTATCCTTTTTATGTCCATGGGGTCTGTAGTGATGTTTTCTCTTTTATTTCTGACATTAGTAATCTGTGTCTCTTTTTTTCTCCTGGTAAGCTAGAGGCTTATCAATTTTATTGAGCTTTTCAGCTTTGGTTTCATTGATTTTCTCGGTTGATTTTCTGCTTATTATTTCTTTTCTTCTGCTTACTTCAAATTTAATTTATATTTTCTAGTTTTCTAAATTGGTAACTTAGATTATTATTTTAGATTTTTATTCTTTTCTAAATTATTCATTCAGTGCTATAATTCCCTCTAAACACTGCTTTCACTGCATCCCACAAATTTTGATAAGTTGCGTTTTCATTTTCATTTAGTTCAAAATGTTTTAAAATTCCTCTTGAGATTTGTTTTTTGACCTAGGTGTTATTTAGAAGTGTGTTATTTAATCTGCATATATTTTGGGATTTCCTAGCAATCTTTCTATTACTGAGTGCTTGCTTAATTCTATTTAATTTCTAGAGCAAGCATTGCATGATTTCTATGCTTTTAAATCTGGTAACGTATGTTTTGTGTCCCAGAATGTGGTCTATCTTGGCTAATGCTCTATGTGAGTTTGAGAAAAATATATATTCTGCTATTGTTGGATGAGGTAGTCTATAGAGGTCAACTGTGCTCAGTTGATTGATGGTGTTGTTGAGTTTGACTATAGTAAATTCTTACTAATTTTCTGTCTGCTTGATCTGTCCATTTCTAAGAGAGAGAGAGAGGTGTTGAAGTTTCCAGCTATAGTGGTGGATTCATCTATCAGTTTTATCTCATGAAATGTGATGCTCTGTTGTGTGGTGCATATATGTTAAGAATTGTGTTCTTAGAGAATTTAATCCTTTTATCATTACATAATGCCCTTCTTTATCTTTTATAACTTTCTTTGCTTTACAGTCTGCTTTGTCTGAAATTATTATAGCTACTCTTGATTTCTTTTGATAAATGTTAGCATGGTATATTTTGGCATGCTATGGTATATTTTTCTCCATCTACTTCTTTTTTTTTAACTTTTATTTTTGAGAGAGACACAGAGAGAGAACAGAGGGAGAGAGAGAAAGAATCTTAAGCACAGAACCTGACCTGAGCTGAAATCAAGAGTCAGATGCTTAACTGACTGAGCCACCCAGGTGCCCCTCCATCCACTTGTTTTTATTTTACACATGTCTTTATATTTAAAGTGGGTTTCTTACAAACAACATAGGGTTGGGTCATGTTTTTTAATTCACTCTGACGATGTCTTTTAATTGGTGTAGTTAGACCATTGTCATGCAAAATGATTGTTGGTAATGTTGGATTAATATTCACCATATCTGTTGCTGTTTTCTATTGGTTCTTTTTTTCCAATTTTCCTCTTTTCTGTCTTTTGTGGTTTTAACTAAGTATTTCATATGATTTCATTTTCTCAACTTTCTCAGTATATCAGTTATTATTCTTCACTTTTTAAAATGATTGCCCTAGAGTTTGCAATATATGTTTGCAAATAATCCAAATTCACTTTCAAGTAACACTATACCACTTCATGAGTGGTGTGAATATCTTATAATAACGAGATAACCATGATTCCTCCCTCTCATCCCTTGATCATTGCTATCATTCACTTCTCTCATATACAAGCACATGTGTGTGTGTGTGCGTGTGTGTGTGTGTGTGTGTGTGAGATTCATACATAAGCATACAGAAATATATTTTGAGTATTATTATTTTGAATAAACTTGTCTGCTAAATCATTAAGAATAAGAAAAATAAAAGTTTTAATTTTACCTTCACTTATTCTCTCTCTGATATTCTTCCTTTCTTTATGTGGATCTGACTTTCTGACCTAGATTATTTTCCTTTTCTCTAAGGAACTTCTTTCAACATTTCTTGCAAGGCGGGT
>CM053576.1:8350999-8461519 GCA_028646485.1 Cryptoprocta ferox
AGATTCTGTGTTGAGTCTATGAATAAGACCATCAAAGACACTATTCATTTCTGTTACAGTGTTTTGCTTTTTTTCTTTTAATCTCTAGCATAGTTCTTTCTTAGGATTCCCATCTCTCTGCTTATATTGCCCACGTATTCTTACACAATGTCTACTTTATCCAGTAGAGCCCTTAGCATATTAATCATGGTCTGATAATTTTGACATTTCTGTTGTATCTGGTTCTGATGCTTTCTCTGTCTCTTAAAATTGAATTTTTTTTTTTCTTTTTGAGATGCCTTGTGATTTTTCCTTAATAGCCAGACATGATGGGTGCCTGGGTGGCTCAGTTGGTTAAATGTCTGACTTCGGCTCAGGTCATGATCTCATAGTCCGTGGGTTCGAGCCCCACATCAGGCTTGTGCTGACAGCTCAGAACCTGGAGCCTGCTTCAGATTCTATGTCTCCCTCTCTCTCTGCCCCTCCCCCACTCACTGTCTGTCTCTGTCTCTCAAAATAAAATAATAAAGACATAAAAAAAAATAGCCAGACATGATGTACTGGGTAAAAGGAACTGCTGTCAATAGGGCATTAACAATGTGGTGGTGAGGTGTGGGGTGGGGGACTGGTCTACATACTATTAGGTGTCAGTGTTTGGGTGAGCCTCTGCCTCTGGGCTGTAAACTTCACAAGAATTTCTCAGTCTCCCCCTTACCCCCACCACCTTAGGTGGGGTAGGAAGGCTTGGGCAGCCTGGGGCTGGGTGTTCCTCTTCCTCAGGTCCATTAGGTTCTGAGAATACCCCAGCAGGTTAGACTCTGGTTAACTAGTCTGTCTTGAGGGCAGGCCTTGTTAAGAAGAACAGAGTACTCTGGTGTATTTTTATTTTTTATTGTTTTAATTATTTTTTAAAATCTTTATTTATTTTTGAGAGAGAGAGAGAGAGCACAAGTTGGGGAGGCTCCGAGAGAGGGAGACAGAGGATCTGAAGCAGACTCCGCACTGACAGCTGCAACCATGACATGGTGCTCGAACTCACCAACTCTGAGAATGTGACCTGAGCTGAAGTCTGATGCTCAACCAAATGAGCCACCCAGGCACCACATGGTGTATTTTTAAGTGGTTCTTTTTGCTCCTTTCCTCCGCAGAAAGCTCGAGATTTTCCTCTGATACTTACTGTGGGAATCTTGTTGAACTCCTGGAGGTAAATCTCCCAACATTGTAAGGGCCCTTCCATGGCTGGGTCCCCCTAGGGTTTTTAACTGTCAGAGTTGTCTGCACTGAGCCTCCAGAAACTTCTTTTTACAGTTCAGTTGTCCTGTCCCCACACTGGTTCCCACGGTGGTTTCTGACCCGAGTCCCCTCTCTGTTAGGCCCCTATTCCCTGTATTTGTGTCTGTTCCTCCAACCTTTGGGGTAGAGGTTTGCCCAGTGTCTTCTATTCTTTTATGGATCCAAACAGAACTGTTGATTTTTTCAGTCTGTTTAGTTTTTTGCTTGTTGGTAGGACAGAGTGTTGACTTCCAAGCTTACCTCCTGAACCAGCCTGTGGCTTTTTTTTTTTTTCATAAACTGTTGTGATTGTATATTTTCCTACCACATAGGTATCCGATAATTCCTTTAATTCCACCTAAGAACACATAGGTTCTTTCCAATTTGTCACAACTATAAACAATGTTATGACTGGACATTCTTATTAAATAAATCTCTGTACATCTTCACTTATTTTCAGAGGAAAACTCTCTAGAAGAGTAATTAATCCAAGGGCATGCACATTTTAGAGAAATTGACAAATCTGCTTTATCATGTTCTGGAAAGTTCTTATCCATTTTGCTCCCAGCAGCAACGTGTGTAGATATCTCTTTTTTGAGCTTTCTCCCATAATGGAGACATTATGTTTTATTTTTGTCAGTTGACTAAGTGCAAATGATTTCTCCGTGTTTTAATATATGTCTCTTTGGTTATTACTGTTAATTGACATTGTATTTTTTTAAATTTTTTATGTTTATTTATTGAGACAGAAACAGAGCATAAGTGGGGGAGGGGCAGAGAGAGAGAGAGAGGGAGACACAGAATCCGAAGACAGGCTCCAGGCTCTGAGCTGTCAGCACAGAGCCCGATGCGCGGCTCGAACCCACGAACTGTGAGATCATGACCTGGGCCGAAGTTGGCAGCTTAACCGACTGAGCCACCCAGGCGCCCCCAAATTTTTATAGCTTTATAGTATATTTTCATGCCTAGTAGGTACATTCCTTCATCTTTTAGTTTTGCTACTCTATCATCTTTATTTATTCTTTAATTTTGAAAAGGCAGTGCATGCACTTAGTAAAATCAATGGGATGATAGAGTTTTCATTATTTTATTTTATTTTTTATTTTTTATTTTATTCATTTATTTCTTTATTTTATTTAAAAATTTTTTAAAATTATCTGTTTATTTTGAGACAGAGAGAGAGAGCATGCAAGTGGAGGCGGAGGCAGAGAAAGGAGAGACAGAATCCCAAGCAGGCTCTACACCATCAGCGCAGAGCCCAATGTGGGGCTTGAACTCATGAACCCTGAGATCATGACCTGAGCCGAGATCAAGAGTTGGACACTTAAGTGACTGTATCACCCAGGCACCCCAAGTGTTCCCATTTTGTAAAAATTTTTATTATTTTATTTTATTTTTCTACGATTTTATTTTTAAGGAATCTCTACACCCCACATGGGGTTTGACCTCACAGCCCCTAGACCAAGAATCACAGGCTCTACTGACTGAGCCAGCCAGGCACCCTGGGACCTGTATGTTGAATATGCATTCAGATATGCACTGTGCAAGATGTATGACAAATTGGATACGTTCGGGACTGTCGAAGGACCTCAGTTCATCCAGCCTGACCCCTCTTACAGTGGGAGCTGTGTTTTTTCCTTTCAGGACTTGCCCGTGTCTGGCTTCAGCACTTGACTCGTGCGGTTCTGCCTTGAGTCTGCTGGCTATAGAGCCAACCCACTCACTTAGGCTCTTACACTCCTGACTTCTTCCTCTCCTTGCTCCTCATTGAGCCCACACCCGATAACTCAGATCAAGCTCACTGAGGCCCCTGACTGTCCAGCAGGGTGGGATAGCTCAATAGTATGTTCCAAGATCTAGTAGATTACAGTCTTTGAAGCCAAAAAATCCTTAAGAAATGCTTCACTTCCCTGGGGGTAGAATGGAAGAGGTGGATCTTGGAAGGTTCTGGCAAAGAGTGGACAGAGGTAAGGGAGGCAGCATTTCAGAGAAAGTGACTGGGGCGTTCCCAGATCTCCAGGAAAGCAGCATTTATTAACTTAACAAATATTTTGGGGACCCACTGTGTCCCTGGGCACTACACCTGGGACTGGGAATATGTGAACAAGACACATGCTAATTTCTGCTCTCACGTGTGGCCTGTGGGGGAAACTGACATCATGCAAATGAACATGACAGCAGTGCATGATGGGGCTCTGGAGTAAAAAGAGGATGCTCTGCTCAGCAAGACAGCATCTCCTGCCAAAGCAAACAGGGTGGTGTCTTTTAGGCACCGTTGGAAGGCAGTGTAGCTGAAGCAGCGTGCGCAAGGGGAAGATGAGGTCAGGGAAGCAGGCAGGAGATGGATCCAGCGGGGCTGGGGAGGAGTTTGGATTTTATTCTAAGCGAGATGGCCTGTGATAGGAGCCTGCCTGCATCCCCGGGTCTCAGTCCTTCCCTGCATGCCACTCATCTCTATTTCCATGTTTTCTGTGGCTTGGGGTGTCCTCCGGTCACTGAAACCTACCTCTTCCAATCTTTGGGCTCGTTGGAAGTTCTGGGGAGTTAAAGCCCCCTCCCCCGCCCCACCATCCCCATCCTCCCGCCTACTTTGCAGCAGCTCTGCATTAATAACTGAGCAAAGGTGGTGTATAAATACCCCAGTTCCCCACTCAGTAGGCAGAATAACTGAGGAATGTTCTGTCCTGGCTCCCAGAGTTTCCAGTGGGGTTGGGCCCATTGCTCATGGTGGTCATCGTTCTTAAAGCCCCCTTATCTTATTGACACCTTTTTATCTCCCATTTCCCTTCTCCACTCCCCTCTCGGTGTTTCTTGGATTCATCTTTCAGATAAACTATTTATCCTCACATTTCATCATAAGGCCTATTTCCATAGGAAATCCTGGGTGTTGGAGGATCTTGAGCAGGGATCAGCAAACTATAGCCCATGGGCCAAATCCAGCCTGTTTCCTGTTTTTGTAAATAAAGTTTCATTGGAACACAGCCATGCCCATTTGACTATTGTCCATGGCTGCTTTTCACTATGGTAACAGTTAACTTGTTGGGTTAGAGACCACATGGCCCACAAAGCCAAACTTATTTACTATTTGACGCTTCAAAGAAAACGTGTGCCCTTCTTTGTTCTTGAGGAGCAGAATGGCATGGGCTGTTTTACTTTATTAAAAGATCACTCCAGCTGTGGGGTAGAGCATAGATTTGAGGACAGAGGACTTAAGGACCAGGCCAACACAGAAATCTAGGATGATTATAAAGTGAACAGACTTGAGTTGTATTTTGAAGTTAGAAACAAGAGGGCCTGTCAATGGGTTGGATGAAGGAAGGGAGAAGTTCAGAGACATATTCTTGTGTACTTTTGGGTCTTCTAATGCTCCTTGAGAAATTACCTTTAGGTTCAGTATCAGTTCTTCAAGAATCCTCCATGGCTTCTCAGCTTGGCTGGGGGCCATCTCCGAGGCACTAGAGTCCCCACCCACATCCTGTCATAATGTTCTGTTCTTCCTTTGTTCTTGCCATCGATCACAGAGGTAACACATAGATAACAGAGCCCAGATTCTTGACACAATTTGACTCTAGACTCTGCTTTCATGACCGTCATCATGATTATCAGTGAACCCTCAGATGCAGCCTATAATAGGTGCTCAATAAATACTCACGAAGTGAAGACCAAGAACTCTTTGGTTTGGTCCAAACAGCTTACCCTAATACCCTGCCTTCGTTGCTTCCCCCTTTCCTTACTTGTCTTGCTTCTCGTACTGGGCTCTCGTATTTTATGGCTCAGACTTGGGGCCAAGGCAGTGAAGTGGAGCTAACAGATGATAGGATAGTCGTCATCATTTAATAAGCACCAGTCTCATGTATCCACACGAAACGGAGGCCACGAGCCTGGCTGTGCGCAGACAACAAATCATTTCTGGTGAGGCATCTTCGACATATTGCCGAAGGAAATAGGGGGAGGACTTAGGGAAACTGAGTGTTAAGCAGAGCTATTGCTCTGAGGTAGAGAAGGCCTGGCCATCTCAATCATGTTTGCCTTCTGCCTTCATCCTTGAATTTGTGAGACAGCTGCCCGCTGCCTCCATTGAGATTACATCATAAATTACTCAGGCACGAGCTGACCAGATTTGAGAGCATGCAAAGGCAGCCCAGAAACCAAGCAAAAGTGCTGGTATTTGTAAAAACAAAAACAAAAACAAAAACAAAAACAAAAACAAAAACAATAACAAAAAATCTGTTGGGGATGAGGGTAGATATTGGAAGCAAGTCAGTAGGTCTAAACAAGAGAGAGGTCCACCGATAATTTCCTCTCTTGGCCTCCCTGAGGTCCAGTGCTGTTCCTCCACTCCCTTTTTCCCCTCTCCCTTGCCTCTCTCTCTCTTGCCATCTTTAAAAAACGCACATAGGCAGAAATCAATCCATCAAATGTCATTACAGATTTATTAAGCCTGATGTAGAAAGACATTTAACAGTAACATCTTCACAAAGCATAAAAAGAGCACTTCTATTCAGTCTTGTGCTTTGAAAATCTAAATATATTTTTATCATATAAATAATTCTTTTCATGTTTTAAGTGCATCTGTGTGTGTGTGTGTTTTTTTTTCTTTCTCATCTTCTTCTCTCTTTTACTTGTCATTTCTCTGTTGGCCGAAGTGGAAGTCGGCGTTGATGGAAAGGAAGCCATTTGCAAAAAGCTAAAGGTGTGGAGAGGCATGTCTGTGTGTTCTACTGTATCAGCTGGGTTTCACAAAGGTGTTTCAAAGTCTGCAGCATTAGAATGACGGACAGCCTCCAGCAAAATCATAATGGAACACACCCAAGTCCTCACTGTTGGCCGTTGGGTTTCTTGATGTAAATTACCATAAAGTTTCAGATGGGAAACAGTCTATCTTCACGGAAAAAAAAAAGACATTTTTTTCCCAAAGGAAAGAGTTATCATATTTAAAAATGTAAATAATACACTTATAAAAATCTTTTTGATGGAAATGAGGGGCTCCGTATAACCTTGGCGAGGGTGTCATCATTTTTTTCAGAATAGCTAAAAGACGTTATATCTGTTATTTAGGGCTTTAATTACAGTTCTCAAAGTAGAATGATTTTCTTAAAAAAAAACCCCAACTCTTGAGATGTAAAAAATAATGGCTTCTGTGATATAATTTAAGGGTTTTCTTCATCTCCACCATCAGAATTTATTTCTAGTGGTAAAACTGTATTAAAAAAAAATCTCTCCTCATAGAGATAATTTCAACACTGTAGCATCACCCCCAGGTACGCATCTCAAGTGCACCCAAACGAAGTGATTTTTATTCAGCGAGGGGCTGATCTGAATGTTCCTTTTGACTCCATTTAAGTTATATGGGATATTAAGACCAGATTGCTTATAATTAGGAGAGATGGCAGGATGGTGGCACCAAGGGACAAAGGCAGGAGCACCTTTTCTGAAAATCCCTGCTTTTTTTTTTTTTTTTCAAGCTGGAAAGCCATCATTTCCAGCTGGGGTGTTTGTCTTTGGGCAGTGACAACTTGGCCAAGCCTTTGGAAATTTGCAAATAGTGAGTGCGTTGAGCACTAGAATTCAGGACAATGGGGAGTAAAAGAAAGTGTGGCCAGCCAAGGGAAGCATTTTCGAGATCCCGGAGAAGTGGCCACAGATGTCTGCCTATCTGTGATGAATTAGTTTGGCCACAGGGTGGTATAATTTTCCTAGCAGAGAACTTTTTTTTTTTTCATTGCAAGGACAATTTATAATCATCAAAAACAAGTGAAACATGGTTTTGATTAAAACAGCCTGTTGGCTCAATAATCTCTGTAATTTTAAAAACATCCTTAATGCAGAAGAAGAACACGCCGATGTCAGGAATGGCCTGGGGCCCCATTACAACAGCAACCGAATAAATAAGGAGAAGAATTGCGAGGTCATAAAAACAAAATTAAGCTAATGTTTCAAATTTCGACAATTATGAATTCTTCCTCTAAGAAGACATTAAAAAAATTTTCAGGCACTATTAGATAAAATACAAAGAGGATAATTCTACATGGATGAGTTTGCAGTTTTCCCAAGGGGTAAAGCATGCCTTTAAAGGAAAACTCTGACTTAGGACATGGGTTCCTCCCTAGACCCAGTGGTTGGACGGGACTCATGCAGACAGACAAACTTGGTTCTTATAATTTCTTTGTAAGCTCAAATCTAATTCTTTCATAAGCTATTGAGAGAGAATGACCAGGAAAAAAAATTACAAGCATATTTTTTCTATACAAAAGAATCCCCATTGTGGGCCAGTTTGGTAGGAAACAAAAACAGGCAAATATAACAAAATCTGTGTTCATACATGGAGATATAGTTAGTATATACAAATATGTACAGTATAAAAATGTACGGAAGGCTTATGTTCCCAGCCATCCAAGCTGCATTGTACGCGAGGGAAACAGCCTGGCTTTTCTTCCTAGTATACAGGCAAGTAAGTGTATTATATACAGCATGCAGGCGATAGAAAATTAGTGCATTTGCACAAAAACATTCTACAGGTATGGTTGTAGTCATTTTTCTTTGAAAATGACTAGTCTGCTTTCCTAATATAAAAATGTGTTTGCCTTCCTTCGCTGGCAAATACACACTTTCCTTCAGAGCAAGGATGAATGCAATTCTCCCAACTCACTCCGCCCTACCTCCCCACTGCCTTTTCTAAAAGGAAAAAAAAAATCTAGAATTAACACAAGGGGGCAAATGTGTAACGTAAACATGGTTGATACCAAATTCCCTAAAAAGCTAGATGAGTTCTGCAGTGTAAGAGCTGGTTGATCGTTAAAAAGACTGTGTATGATCCCACTACCGTCTTGATTTTAAAGGAGTTTGGAAGTTTATGATTCACGCCCGCTGTGCCTGGCTGTTAGGAATCAAAGTCAGGAGCGATCAGGAGGATATAAGTATATTAGAGACCAAAAAGGATAGTGTATCCCGAGATATCATGATATTTAAGAACCCTGAGCCAAATGAGAATTGTTTCGTATGTCAGCTTGTTTGGACTTGCACTGCACATTCTAAATCTGCTGTGTTCAAAGCCAAAATATTGTATTGCAAAACCGGAATGTTTCTGTCGTGTTGATCTCAGTACAGGACGGGAACCATTTTTCCTTCTCCGCAGACCGGTTGAACTTTGTGTATTTAAAAAATATACGTACACATTTATAATTCCTGAATGGTATATGGGTCATTTAAAAAGTGAAAATATTACTGTACAAAGTCTTCACGTTTGCGATATAATCGTATGATTGTGCAAGTTCTGTAAATATAAGCCTCTGCCTGGGGACTGATACCCAAACGCGGGTTTCAGGTTCAAGATAGTTCAGGGCACACACTGAAATTCATTTTCTGGAGCGGTTGAGGGGAGTGGTAGGTTTTGTCTTTTTTAAAGTAATGCGTTTGTTCGAGTTTTTCAACTTCTCCTGGGGGTTTTCACAAAAGAGTTATTATTTGTACTTCCAGAAGCGGGTTTTAAGCAAATAAACATTGTAGAAAGGGCTGTGAGAATTTAATCTGGCTTTTTCAAACAGGTCGTTTGTTAAAAGGCCTTAATGATTATCATATGGCTATTGGTAAACTCATTTGTGTGCTGAAAGGTTTCAGATCAAGGTGCCTTTCCTTGGAAGAGCCATTTTACTTGGAATATATTTTTCCAAAGGAAATGGGCAGAGTCCTGTTGCAGAAATAGCATTCCACCTGGTACCAGCATTTTAAAACAGTCCTATTCTAATCCATAAAACATTTCTAGTTTTCCCTGAAGCTTTGGGCTGCCTTGCGCATGAATAATTTTTGGAGAAACACCCACGCCCGTTAGCCCATTGTTCGTAACTATTGGAAGAAGATTAACTAGAGCCTGGAAATTGTGTATCTGCGTATGCCTCTGAATCTGTCACAGGAAACCAAAGGAGATAAGTGGCTTTTACTTTGGATGAAGAGGTAAAATTCCCCTGTAGAAATTCTAAAGATGATTCACAAGTTTCAAAATGTTTAATCCTTCCCTGCAATGGAAACATGTCTCTCTGTCTGGGGGGATGGAAATTTGTATCTCGTTCTCCTGCTCAATCTTTGTCTAAAAGTATTTCATGGATATTTTGAGAAAGTGCCACATATAGGAAGGGAGAAAATGAAATTAGCATTTTAACATCTCACAGGGGAAAAAAATAAACCGAAAGTTCAGTTGTGATCTTTTTTTTTTTCTGGCCTAATGCTTGTTCCAAATAGATACTACTTTTATTGCTCTTTAGACCGGCATATGTGTAGGTGTGTGTTTAAAGCCTTCGAGATTTCTCACTTATTTATTTATTTTTTAAAATTTAAATTCAAGTTAACATACAGTGTAGTATTGGTTTCAGGAGTAGAATTTAGCGATTTCATCACGATTAGTATTACTATAGCATTCATCCACACACTTTTATGCCTGTAGAGAGTAGAGGATACTGTGACAATGACATTTTTAATGTTATTTTTTTTAAACAAAAACGTTTAACAAGGTTAAAAAATGAAACCCAGTGAAAAAGACTTGAACACAGTCAAATAACCGATGAGGTGACAGATGGAAAAACAACTGAATGCATGTACCTCTTAAGGCCTTGGAATCTTTGGATTTACTGTGAAAAGTTTCAGAAAATCATAGACTCTTACTGTGTCACTGTGTGTAGGCCCTGGAACACCACAGTGAATTCAGATATATATGCACCTCCTCACTGCTTAGCCAGAGTTACATAAATGCTTCCCAAATATGTCATTTCATTAGTTTGTTTTCTGCATTTCAACTAAATTCAGCAGCATGTGCTTGGGACATTAACGATGCAAAACTCAAACAACCAAGCAGGCACATTGGGGTGTGTGTGTGAGTTTTCAGAAATCTATTTGTGCCCTTAGAGAAATTCTGTGGGGACCGTCTGCGCTATCCAATACATTCTGTGATTATATTCTACATTTAGGCCTTGACCTATTTTTAAGCTCTTTCCTTTCTGTATGCTTTTCGGAAGGAGAATTCCCCATTCTGAAATATTGGTATTTTGAAAACCAGGAATAAAACAGAAATGACACAGGGGAACTGGACCCTCTGGGAGCTCCTCCCCGAGGTGTCTGGTATCAGCTACCATTGGGAGCCGTGATAAGCACAGGAGGACCCGGATGTCGTGCGCATCGTTAACTGCTGTATCCCATAGCACCTCGAACAGTGTCGTGCACGCAGCAGGTGCCCCCGAATATTTGTGGAATGAATTTTCTGAATAAACTGTGTTTCCCAGTCTGCCTTGTGCCCCAGTGCTTTGTAACATGGTATGTATTTGGGGAATTTCCTGAACTATGAAATGGGGCCAAATACATAAAGCTTAAGCATCTATATACACTCTTTTCCAATGGACATTTCAGTTCGCAGTTGGTTGGTGGTCTTAGCTAGAAGGAGGGATATGGAAGGAAAGGCAAGTTCTCACTCTCACTGATACCCGGGGTTGGCGGTGGAATGGAGATACTCGAGTGCAATTCGCATGGTATTTGCACGTCATGTGCCTTTCCATTTCTAAAGTTCCAATATATCAGGACTACGTGTATTCAGAGAGAGGAAGAGAGTGGTCTGAAAACAGATACACACATTCTTCTGAGCTCATGTTAGTTTTTCCCTCCAGAAAGAAGTTTCTAGAAGCCTCCTAGGGCTTGCCAAATGAAAGACAGGCCTGGTCTCTAGAAATATCCTGAGAGCTGTGTTTATCTCACAGCGTGAGCCCGGATCTTGTTTCCTAAGGAGCACATTAGCAGCTGTCCCTCAGCAATGACAGTTACAGTTACCAAGTGACAATTCATGAATCTTCCCAAATTTATCAATATTTTTGTCTCTCGCCTCCCACCCCACCTCACCGACCCCCCGTAGAGATTGTGCTAACAAAACCATTTAGATTAGATGTTGAAGCAGCCGATTTATTTTTTCTTTCTTAGAAGGGAAATAATTTCCATGGAGTTGAGAATTGTATTGTTTCCCCCCCAGTGGAGCAAGAGCTCTCAAGAATCTGCTTTTGAAGGGTAGCAACAGGCTCTGGATTACGTAACTTGATCTAATAACCCTGGGTTGGAGCAGGCGATTTTTACCAGCCTCAGGAACCCCAATGCTAATGCATTGATTTTCCTTTAATAGAATTTCGTTGTCGAAGGACAGTGTTCAGTGGAGTCCACCTTTCAATCTTAACCCGTGCAAAGACTTTCCTTTCCAGTTGAGCTCCATTCATTTCTGGTTGAATAGGTTAAGCAAAGACAGACCTCGCTGTTCTCAATTCACTTTATGATCCTCCCATCATAAAAAATAATATCAGCACCTTGCTTTTCATGTCAGAACTACATTTGAGCCGCTATTCCCTATGCCCATGAGTAAATCCCATAAAAGCCGCCCCGTTGTACTGTTGCTATTTTTCCTTGTGGGTGATTGATTGATGGATGAGTACTGACACTTCAATGAAGCTATTTCGACTGCCATCTCAATCCGATGATGTGAGGGGTATATTTTCTGTCCATGCCTCATTACTTCAGAATGACATTCCTGGAACTTCATTTACTTTTTCCCTCCTTCCCCGAAGCGCCATATTTTTTCCCATCTAGGTTATGCATGCCATAAAAAAAGCAATTTGCTATTATATGTGGCATAAGGGCAACACTTTCCCTAGGAGGTAAATAAGAAGTTTTTTTTTTTTTTTTAATCCCAATGTTGAATTTAGGGATCATGTCAAAATTTCCAAAGCAATTTCAACAGGCAGCTTCTAGGAGAAAAGGTGAAGAGGACATCTGGCTTCGTTTTGTTGGTGTTGAGATTTTTGTGTGTGTGATAACCTTGGTAATTAAAGCAACAACAACAAGAAGAAAATTGGTTTTTGTTTGTTTGTTTCAGAATCATCTAGTTCCTAGCGTTGTACCTAGAATAGTTTAAATATTTCGCCTATAGCTGAGTAGCAGTTTATAACACAATCCAGACTTTATTTGTCCTTTGAGAATAAGTAGATTCATTGTTTAAATGCAGTGATAGATTTATCTATTTATAGATTGCTTTCAGTTGTATAGAAAATGCTCAACTAGAGTAAACGGATCTACCCCTGAATTTCCAAACTGTGCACTAGGTATGCAAGACTTTTAATATTAAAACATGCTCTTAGCTTTTCCAAGTTGACTTAGGACCTGATTTTAATCTGTGTAATACAGTATTCCCGTTAATAATAATGTATAATTAAGACATCCGTTAAAAATCCATAACGTTAATTTAATGGAGAAAATCTAATACAGCTCTATTGGAATTTTTACGTTAAATTAACTTTAACGGGCTTTTAATGGATGTCTTAATTAGATCTCATTATTAACGGGAATATTCCACAAATTAAAATTGGGCCCTCAAAGTTTTAATGAAAAAAGTTGCGGGAACACATTTAAAATGGACACCCTATTTCATGCTTTCTGTTGCTGTTCAGGCTAAGCTGTGTTTCTGAGTCCATAAACAACAGGTCCTGCAGAAAGAGATCCCCAGGAAAGACAGCTGTTGTGATCTCATCTTCTTGCTTTCCTTCAGATCCTGCGTCTCACCAGTTTCCCCAACGCTGCCAACTTGCAGGTCTCGTATGCGTACTTAAAACCATTTTTTGTAACCAACAAAGATAACGATTAAAAAAGGATGCCCACTGCTTGGGGAAGAGTCTTTGGCAGCAATATGGTTAAGCCTGACTGTTTGAACAACTTTCACAGAAGATGAACATTGTTCGGAGGTTTTCTTGGCTCAAAGTCTAGTCTAACTTAATAATTCTTCCACTTTGCGGTGATTAATGGCTCCCTGGTGCAGGGGCAGGACTGGGCAATCCAGGTGCAACCGTAATTGTTGCTCTGAACAGAAACATTTCCTTTAGACAAACGTTCCCAGAGGGGTTATAAATAGGAAATGGACATTACCATGAAAAGTAAGCTTCCAAGGGTCTGCATCTTGTGCCGCTCGCTTGGACGTTAAACTATGAAGACTGCTACCCCCCCCCCACCCTTTCCTGTCAAGCGTTTCAGACCGACGAAATAAGTACATCAATGTTCTCAGTCATTACTTTTCTTCAGTGGCACTTTGTTTTCTCATGACAGTGAAAAGGGGACCGTGGAGACGAGACTGCCTCATTGCAGTTTATCAATGAAAATCTAATATCGTCCATAAGCAGAGAAGTGGAAATCAATACTTCATTACCAAATTGTTAGTAAGAATGAAGAGAGATGGCTGGGGGGGATTTTTTTTTTTTTTTTTTTTTTGGTAGTCTTCTCAGAGGAGGGTGTCAGAAGTTCAATGTCAGAAGCAGGCGGTAGAAGGATTCAGTGTGAGGGCGATCCAGGCTGGAAAGTTGAAACTAAGGCATTTGTCCTGTAATGGCAATCAGAACAACAGAAAAAGATGCATTATTTTCTGAGGAATAGCTCAGGTGGTTATTTCCCCCAGGTAGTCAGACTGCCCACCAACACGATTTCATTTGTACTGATGCTCTGCATGGAGTCATAGTTAAATCCAGTCCAGGGTATGATGTAACCGCGTGGTGGGACATAGAAAAGAAGAACCCATTTAGGGGGAAAAAAACCTTTAAAATATAATGTATGGAAGAGTTATTTATACGCTCATGTTCATAATAACATTATTCACAATAGCCGAAAGGAGGAAGCAACCCAAATACCCACGGACACATGAATGATAAACAAAGTGTGGTCTATATACATACAATGGAATATTATTCAGTCTTAAAAGGGAAGGAAATTCTGATGCACTCTGACAACATAGATGGACCTTGAGGACATGATGTTAGGAGAGAATAAGGCAGTCATAAAATACTCTATGGCTTCACTTATACAAGGTACCTAGAATAGTCGAACTTAAAGAAACACAAAACAGAATGGGTAGTTGCCAGGGGCTAGGGAATGGGGAGTCATGGTCTAATGGGTGTAGAGTTTCAATTTTGCAAGATAAAAAAAGTCCTGGAGATGAACAGTAGTGCACAACAATGTGAATGTACTTAATGCCACCAAACCGTGTACTTGAAAATGGTTAGGATGGTAAATTTTATGTTTAGTGTGTCTTTCCAAAATTAAAAATAAAAACTATAGTGTATGACTTTCCCATTGTAAAGCATTTTGCAAAAGAAAAAAAAAAAAGTTCACCTATGCCCCCACCATCCAGAGAAAGCTCCTGTCCACATTTTGCTATATTTCCTTCTAGTTTTCTTTCTCCATGCGTTTTTGTTAGGTGTTCACAGTCGTAAGTGCCCACTATGTGATGTTCCTCTCTGATTTCCACCCTTCCCCACCCCCAACTTTGAAGGCTCGTTGTAAATAGCTACACGACTTCCATCACCTATATTATCAGAATTTACTAAAACATTGTCATGCTGTTGGACATTCCATTTGCTTCCAGTTGCATTCAATAGTAGGTAACACTGTGATAAACATCTTTGGGTTTAAAGCCTTGCAGTTTGCTAGGATATATTCATAGGTTTAAATCGCCAATTGTGGAATTCCCGAGTCAAGAGATAGGAACGTTTTTGTGGTTGGGGAAGTATGACTTAAAAGTATGCTCTGCTATAGGAGATTAATTGGGAGAATTTTTTTTTTCAGATGTGTGTTATTTGGATTACTGTAAGAATGCATATAATTTCCATTAGCCCAATCTGGATGACATTCCTTGTTTACATCTTATTATTTAGTGGTTTTGCCCATTTTAGTGAGGAAAGACACCTTGGACTTTATATATAATTAGTCTTCTGGAAAAGGAAAACCTCGAAGCTTCTAGTAGAAGAATAAAGACAAGCTGAAAATTGTTGACATTTGATGTGTGTCAAGAAATTATGCACAAAATAACCACGACAGACGTTAGAAGCGATTCCTTGGTAAGAAATAGTATCACTACAAGTGTGACTACAGTACGGAAGTCTACTCTTACATACCTACCAAATGCCGGTGTACTTTACACATATTACCACTAACACTTGAAATAATCCCCTTTTAAAAATAAGAGAGAAGAATCTCAAGGAGGCTCGTGACGTGCCCAAAGTCACACAGCTATTAGAAAGCAGAAGACGGCTTTAAATTTAGGTCTTCCCATTTGGAAGCTTCAGCTCCGTTCAGGCACCGCACCCCTCCCACCCCCCACCCCCCATCTAGATTACAGATGGTTACCTTCAGTGGAAGGAGTCATTTCCCTCTGACATTTTGTTTGCATTTCAGAGACAAAATGGTCTTCCCTGTGACGTGGTTGGAAGCCCCTGGCAGGTGGGGAGACTTGGATGAGGAGGATGGTCACGTGATTAGAGGAGAACGATGCATCGAAGAAAGAGAAAGAAACTAGAGGGCAGAATTGTAACCGGATCAGGAGAAGGTAGGAGGTGGGAGAAAGGAAGAAAGAGGAAGAGAGAAGCCGATCTTCTTCAAGGGTGAAAGTGCCTTACACTGTGGGGCAGGGTGAAGCCCTGGGTGGAGGGTTCACACGCACTCTATCCGAGGCCCCCCATCTCTCCTCCCTGACATGACATTAACGTGATACTGGCTTCAGAGAACTTTGCTTCATTTGACACTTCCTCGAACCTGCTCGAGATTTGATCAACACTGTGACTTCTCTGGCTGGGTTTCTCTTAAGGCAGAGTTTGCTCTGGGAAGGGGAGCAAGGAGAAAGAAAAAATAATTATATTATAGACCCCTTCTTGGAAATTTGTAACACACATTAGCATATTAAAGGCTCTGAGAAGTCTTGCCATCAAAACCCAACCCAACCAAACGCAATGTATCTTTAGTTAACCCAGTGCCGCCCAGATTTGTTTGATGCCCCTTTTCTTTCCCACAAAACACCCACAAATATACTTGAGTGTTTTCTGGAAAACATCTTCACGCCATATCTTGCGTAAAAGCAAAGAAGTTGCTTAGCTCCTAGGATCTCAGTCCTGACCTCATTATTGACTTTCTGCGATTCTTTGCTCAGGTCCGTTGGCTTTTTGGGAGCCTCGGCATGAAAGGAGCCTGGTGTAGTGACAACTTGACATTTCCTGAGTTCATTCTGTGCTACCCATTCTAAGTCCATGCCTCACCTCACATCAGCTTCCGATACTGCAATGCAGGAGGGAATAGTGTCTGCACTTTCTAGTCTATGAAATGGAAATTTAGAGACTTGAAGCCATTTGGCCTGCAGTCACCTGGCTGGTAAGTGGGAGAAAGGGCACTTGGGTTCAGGGTTGTCTGGGCTCTTGAACCACCGCTTCTTATATGGTCTGGGGTGGTTTGGTAATGTCGTAAACTGTTAGACACTAACAACATGAGTAATTCAGAGGCATTTCTCCAAGAGTTTACCTGTACAGTTAGTTACTGAGTTAAATTCTAGAATGAGCGTCTTCTGTTTAAACCTGGCTACGATGCTATTTCTACCCAACAGATCTCCCATTCCACCACGATGGACTGAAGTGGTGGATTCTTCTGGAAGGTCAGTGTTCCCATACTGAAAGAGAATGGTAAAGAAGAGAACTGAATCTTGGGCCACTTTGGGATGATATATCTTTTCTTACTATTTCATATCTTAGAAGATAAGAAATGGGTCCAACGGCAAGACGCTGTGGGTCTAAAGACGAGACCCCGGCAGAAAATTAAAACTAGCAAATGAAGGGAATGAGAACTAGCGGTTTTACTTCTCACGGCTCAGAATGAAGTGTGTAGACTACTTTCGCTTGCGTCCCCACTGGTTGTTGAGGCCAAGCATTGCAGCTGCATGGTTTTTTTTTCCCTCTCTAATATGTGAAGCTACTACTATAAAAATAAAACAGAAATAAATAAAAATTTTAATTACATATCTAAAAAGTCATTGGCAGTGTTCATTAAGGAGAGTTTGTGAGGGAGAGCCAGGCGAAGAGATGTAATTATTTTTGTATTAATTACACAACCACCAACAGATGGGTAGAGTTATATCTACTTTAATTTGGCTACGCTAGGATTTTTAATCCCTCTGGCAAATCATTTTGGTTGGCCTTCCTCCCCATGCCCTTGCCCAGGCCTGCCTTTCTCTTTCTCTACTTTGTCGAGTTCTTCTCTGAGTGGCTCTGATGTCCCTGGGGTGAGTTGGGACAAAGCTGGGTGCACCAGCAGAGTCTCATGTTTAAGGGCTGGGGATGATGGACACCTTGCGATGTGAGGGACAGCTTCTCTGAAGGTCATGTTGTCCCTCATCCTGCACCATTTTTGAAAGTGTCTCTGTAGAGTGGGGTTTCTCAACCCTGGCACTGTTGATATTTGGGGCTGGACATTTTTTTTCAATATTTATCTATTTACTTAAAATGTTTGTTTATTTATTTATTTGAGAGAGAGAGAGAGAGAGAGAGAGAGAGAGAGAGAGACAGGGCGCACAAGTGGGGAAGGAGCAGAGAAAGAGGGAGACACAGAATCCGAAGCAGGCTCCAGGCTCTGAGCTGTCAGCACAGAGCCCGACATGGGGCTCGAACTCAAGAACCATGAGATCGTGACCTGAGCTGAAGTTGGACACTCAACTGACTGAGCCACCTAGGCGCCCCTAATATTTATTTATTTTTGAAAAAGTGCAAGTGGGGTAGGGGCAGAGAGAGGGGGACAGAGGATCGGAAGTAGGCTCTATGCTGACAGACTGACAGCAGCGAGCCCGACATGGGGTTCAAACCCACAAACTGTGAGATCATGACCTGGGCTGAAGTCGAATGCTCAACTGACTGAGCCACTCAGGTGCCCCTGGGCTGAATAATTCTTTGTTGTAGAAGACTGTCCCGTGCTTTGCCGGGTTTTTAGCAGCATCTCTGGCCTCTGCCCACAAGATTCCAGGCGCAGTCCCCTCACCCTTGAGCTGTGACCGCCAAAAATATCCCCGGACGTTGCCAAACGTCCCGAGGCAGAGAGCAACATTATCTAACACAGCGGTTCAGAACCACTGACATAGTGGCAAACAGTTTTGTAATTATTTGAGCCTAGAACCAAATTCCATTTTACATATAAACACAAAGTCTTTTGTGCACAAGTTTCATATACACTGGGTTGTCCAGACGTAAAGCTAGCTTGCAAACACAGATAAATTGGTTTGTTTTCCTTGGAATTTTAATGGGAGTCATTTGCCACTTAAAAAAAATCAAGCCTCCTCTGACATTGCCACTCATGATATTTGAGACGCCCATTCAACAGCCCCGAACTGACCTTGCATTTGTCACTGACATGTTCACCAGGAGTCTGGATTTAGGAGCCCATGACGGACTACCTCATCATCCTTTGGGCCTTGTTACTGAGCGTGGCCCACAGAGCAGCATTGATTTACCTGGGGGTTTACTAGGAATGCACAACACTGGGGCACCTGGGTGGCTCAGTCGGTTGAGCCTCGACTTTGACTCAGGTCATGATCTCACGGTTTGTGGGTTCGAGCCCCACATCGGGCTCTGTGCTGACAGCTCAGAGCCTGGAGCCTACTTGGGATTCTGCGTCTCCTTCTCTCTCTGCCCCTCCCCCTCTCACACATTAATAAATAAACATTAATAAAAAAAAGAAATGCAAAACACGGGCCCCCAGCCCTGCTGAACTCAGAATCTGCATTTAACAGGAGACCTGACTGAGTGAACTTTTGTCCCACACGTTTTCCTTTTGTTTCTCTTGTACAGTCACTTCATCAGATGATTTCTTTCCAAAAATTATGTGCGTAGGCTGGTCATCTGACTGATGAATTTCATTTCTGGATAGTCAAGGGGAGACCATGAAACGTTTGCTGGGGAATGTCCACACTGGGTGTGCAAAGGGTGAGGCCCCCCGCTCTCCGTGAGCCCCATATAGACAGCAGTGTCCGATTTGGAACGTTAAATGTCATCTGTGTGCTGAGGACTGTGGGCTCCAGACGCGCACATCCAACTGGCTTCTTGACATTTCTCGGAGCACATCTCGCAAGTACGTCAGAGGCAACTTTCTCAAAAGCGGGGGGCGTGAGTTCCGCCGCCCCCAGCCCATTCCCCTCCAGGGTTTCTTTTCACAGGAAATGGAGGCTCAAACCGCTCGGTGGCTCGGGCCAGAAAGTTCACTGATCCCGGACACCTCCTCATACATCTCCTCGCCAGAATCTACTTCCATGCCCTTCTGCGACGCCCCAGTTCCAGCCTGTGCGGATGTCTCCAGAGGACTGTAGGGCCCTGTCCCTGGGCCGCTTTTCTCTCTGGGTCCTGCCGATCATTTTCCATAGGGCAGACAAAGTCAGCTTCCGAAAACTTTAAATGGACTGAAGCCGTCACTCCCTGTTTCCTCCCGGCTTAGAGTCCTTCGGTGACTTCCACTGCACTTAGGAAAAACCTTGTTTTTCTTTTTCTTTCTTTTTTTTTTAAGGTTTATTTATTTATTTTGAACTTTTTAAAATGCTTATTTATTTTTGAGAGACAGAGGGAGACAGAACGCAAGCAGGGGAGGGGCAGAGAGAGGGAGACAGAGAATCCAAAGCAGGGTCCAGGCTCTGAGCTGTCAGCACAGAGCCTGATGCGGGGCTCAAACTCACGAAACTGTGAGATTATGACCTGAGCTGAAATTGGACGATTAACCAATGGAGCCACCCAGGTGCCCCCCAAACCCTGTTTTTCTAAAACTATCTGCCTAGTGTGGCCTTGCCACCTCTCTGAACTTACTTGGGTCTCCCAGTCCCTTGCTGATATGTCCCAAGAGCACTGGCCTTCTGACAGCGTCTCAGTCAGGTTCCAGGGAATTTTCAGGTGCTCTTCCCTCTGTCTACAATATTCTTCCTCTTATTTGTTTGATGAACACCTTGATACCTTTAAAGTCTTAGATAAAATATCACTTCCTCAGAGAAGCCTTCTCTTACCCTTGGGGCTTGACTAAGTTCTTTTGTTATAATCTGGTACCTTCTATGTTGTTCTTATGGACTTGGCTGCAGTTTATAAACATAATCATAGGTGTAGATTTTCATTTAGTGTCTGCTGCCTACAGCGGCTTGTAAACTCCAGGAAGGTGGGGACTGTGCGCTTCTAATTTTTTTTTTTTTTTAATTAAGCTTTGAGAGAGATAGAGAGACAGAGCACAGCAGGGTGGGGGGTGGGTGGCGGTTGGAGACGAGAGGCAGAGAGAGAGGGAGACACAGAATCTGAAGCAGAGTCCAGGCTCCGAGCTGTCAGCACAGAACCGGATGTGGGACTGGAACTCACAGACCCGAGGGATCATGAACTGAGCCGAAGTCACGTTCAACTGACTGAGCCACCTAGGTGCCCCTGAACTGTGTGCTTTTAGATCATAACAGTTTCCCAAGAAGATAAGCCAACGTCTGACACATAGTAGGTACCTGATAAATATTTGCTGAGTGAATAAAGTCCTAAAGACCACATGAAAGAAGAATTTTAAAGTGTTTAATACTAAGATAATAAAAAAACCCCCAATAGATTCACTTGGAATCCTGCCTGTCTACGTGTAAAGAAAAAAGAGAAGAGATTAGAACAATTAGTCCAAGGAAACATAAATGGACAAAAAGAAACTTTGCCACCTACTTGGTGCTTTCAAGTTCAAGGAACAAATTATTTTGCCATTTTGAAACAATTTACATCTTTTCAAATTATATATATATATGTATATATACTCTTATACACAATGTATATATATATATATATATATATGTCTATCTTTCTGTCTATCTATTTTTCGTTTTCTGAAATACATTGGATAAATATTAGTAGCCCCAAAGATAAAAATATCGAGGCTGTGGGAGTTCAAACGATTTGCTCCCATAGTGATTCGTGATGGAGTCAGAATATCTGATTCCGAATTCAGGGCTTCTTAAAACTGTTTGGTTAAAAATGAAAAAAAAAAAAAACGTGAAATATAAGTGCTGAAATGTATGAAATGTATTATTAAAAAAAGACTGTGATAAGAAAGCAAAGTGGTTATGGAGACGTGTGATTCCTAACCGTGTAATCCTGGGAGAAACCTGCAGTTAATATTTTTTCAAATTGATTTTACCATTTGAAAATCCAAATTGGCTCACCTACATTGCTGAATTTCATCATTAGTGCTTCACCTAATTTTTCCTAAGAGGAATCTCTGTGTGCAGAAACCCTTAAACTCTGGCGGACCAATTTCAATTTTTAGAACGAAGAAAGTAATTGCTTAAATGTACCGAATGCTTTTCATACGCCAGACACAGCTCCATGTAAGCAGATGGGTGATATTTTACAGTGTTATCTGATGTCTTTTCGCCTTTTCTTGATTCCTTTCTCCCAGGTAGTTTCCCCACCATTGAAAGCAGACACTGAGATGAATCACTCTAGAAAAGGCGCGACCACAAAATAAGCCACAGAATGAAGTGGCTGAGTATCTGAGTGATGAGAGGGACTTTATCTTTCTTCTTCTTCTTCTTTTTTAGATGTGTATTTATTTATTTATTTATTTATTTAGAGAGACAGAGAGAGGGCGGGGAGGGGCAGAGAAAGAGAGGGAGGCAGAGAATCCCAAACAGACTCTGTGCTACCAGGATGGAGCCTGACTTGGGGCTCGAACTCACGGGTTGTGAGATCATGACCTGCGCCAAAAGTAAGGATCAGACACTTAACTAACTGAGCCACCCAGGTGCTCTGGGACTTTATCTTTCTTATAATGAATTTCAAAGAGGTTGAGTCAATAAGAAAATTAAAAGTTACATAGCAGTAACGTCTGGGTAGTGACTATTAATTTTAGTCCCGCCACTTATGTGCTATTTCCATTAATCATCTCAGTAGTCCTGGGGGTGTGTCCAATATTACAGAGGAAAAAGTTAATGTTTAGGTGACTGAAATGACTTACCCAGGGTGACATGACAGTAAACGGAAATGGATATTATAATATTGAATTGGAATAGATCTTCTCTAGATTTCAGAGCTTTTACTTTTAACCACCAAACTCGTTGCTCCTGACAGTGGACCTGAGACCACAGATTCTTTGTCAAAGGGGTGCTTGATTAGACCCTTGAAGAACAGGACGCAAAACTATTATTGACCTCGGTAGTCTTCTCCTTGGAATATCTAAATACAGATGACATATAGGTCATATTCGGCACACTGGAAAATCTCAACATTTGAACTTCCTCTTTTAAAGCACAACTTGTGATAAATCAACCATGTGTCTCAAATGTATGATATACGCTCCATGGCACAAACCAGACAGCCAACTGCCCACAGCTCCTAAAGGCGAGTTTTTTTGTGGATTTTTAAAAATGTTTATTTATTTTTGAGAAGAGAGAGAGAGTGCGTGCACAAGCGGGGGAGGGGCAGAGAGAGACACACACACACACAGAATCTGAAACAGGCTCCTGGCTCCCACCTGTCTGCCCAGAGCCTGATGTGGGGCTCAAATCAAACCCATGAACTGAGAGATCATGAGCTGAGCTGAAGTCATATGCTCAACCGACTGAGCCACCCAGGTGCCCCTTTGTTGTTGGTTTTTTTTTTTAAGTTTATTTATTTATTTTGAGAGGGAGAGAGAGAGAGAGAGAGAGAGAGAGAGAGAAAGCAGAGGAGGAGCAGAGAGAGAGGGAGAGAGAGAATCCCAAGCAGCCTCCTCATTGTTAGCACAGAGCCCAACTCGGGGCTTGAACTCAAGAACCATGAGTTGATGACTTGGGCTGAAATCAAGCGTCAGATGCTTAACTGACTGACCCACCCAGATGCCCCACCCCCTTTCTCACCAGTGCCAGAGCAAACACTGGCCGACCTAAGCTGACCTCCACCCTATACCACCAACTTCTGAGTATCTTACTGAGTGGGTATATTGGAAATAATTTTACAAATAATTTCCCCTTTGTCCTACTTAATGGGCATCCCTTGAGATGGTTTAAAATCCCTTCACCACCGCATTTGGAACGTCTGTAGAATGAAACTGGCAGACACAGGGTGACGTCTTGGAGAACAACAACAAAAATGTCAGGCAAGGAGACGCGGGGCCTCCGGAGAGTGGCGTAGACGCTGTCACTAGGTGTCATTTGTGTCCTTCCTTGTGTGTCAGAAGATTTCAGTGGTGGAAGAAAGTCTTCTCCTTAAAGCGTACTCTTCAAGTTCAAGACGACCCAAGGAGTTAAGGAACAGAAATGAACGGAACGGCGTGGGGGTTTGCCCTGTGAAAATCTGACAACTAATAATGGGATTATGGAACCTTCACTGCTGTACAGTTATCCTTAATTATAACCAAGGCTACGTCAATCTAAATGCAAATGATAAGGCAGAGAGAGGCATCCTCCGCTCCTTTCCTCCAGCCAGCGTTTTAACACGTAGCTCTTCTCAGTATGACGCTCTGACAAAGCTCGGATTGGATAATTATCGAAAAAGCGATGGAGCCCAGCGTTAAGTAAAACATATTTCTGCAGAAAGGAATGGTTTCAGTTTTAAATATTTGGTTTTTATCGTGGGAACCTCCCACTATCGCTGTTGTAGTCTATCACAAAAGTTACGCATGAAATTTCTGCCAGACATTGAGTGTCAGGAAAGATTTTGCTTATTCTTAAATCCTGGTGTACGTTCTCTTTACGGAAAAGATGAATCTTGGGCTGGATCATGTTTCCATTTTTGCTTTCACTACTAGGAAGCTCAGTGTCCGTTTGGTAGCGCACTTTAGCAACTGTGTAGCCTTTTAGGGCTCCAGTCTATACTCATTAACTTCCTTTTGTATTCACTTTCCATATTCCTTTGGCATATTTGGTAACAGCTTGGCGCTGGCATTTACTAGCTGTGTGATATTGGGGCAAATGACCTACCCTCTCTGAACCTGAATTTCCACGTCTGCAAAATGAGGTTAATAATAGTACCTTCCACACATGGTGCCTGGTACACAATAAGAATGTAGATTTAAAAGAGCGATTTTGGGTGGGGGGCACCTGGGTGGCTCTGTTGGTTAAGCATCCAACTTTGGCTCAGATCATGGTCTCACAGTCTGTGAGTTCGGGTCCCGTGTCAGGCTCTGTGCTGATAACTCAGAGCCTGGAGCCTGCTTCCGATTCTGTGTCTCCCTCTCTCTCTGCTGCTGCCCCATGCTCCATCTCTCTCTTTCTCTCTCTCTCTCTCTCAAAATAATAATAAACATTAAAAAAAAGTATAAAAAAGTGATTTTCTGAGGCACCTGGGTGGCTCAGTTGGTTGAGTGTCTAACTCTTGCTTTTAGCCCAGGTCATGATCCCAGGGTCGTGGGATCAGTCCCCAAGTAGTCAGGCTCTGTGCTGAGCATGGAGCCTGCTTTAAGATTCTCTCTCTCTCACTCCCTCTGCCCCTCACCGCTGCTTGTACTCTCTCTGAAAAAAAAATTTAAAAGCGCTTTTCTTTTCTTTTATGATTTTGTTCCCTTGCATACAGTATAGCACCTCAAAAGTGCTGTGGAATAAGATGCAGAATCAATTAAGAAACTCCATGCATAAAATTTTGCTTATGTGTTAGATATAAATAATCTCTGGGTCTTGGAAAATGAATTACTCTTTCGTCCCGGAAACTTGAAAAAAGAAACTAAGTCGAAGAGAGGCTTTTTAGTTCATGCTTTAAGTGTTGAAAAGATATCCGTTGTCAGTTCGGATGTGAAACTCTGAAAAGTGTTCCCCTTTTATAAAAAGAAAGGATGAAATAGCATTTCCAAACCTTTGATGTGGTTATTAAGAAGAAGAAAGTAGGGGCGCCTGGGGGCTCAGTCGGTTGAGCGTCCGGCTTCGGCTCAGGTCATGATCTCACGGTGCGTGGGTTCGAGCCCCGCATCGGGCTCTGTGCTGACAGCTCGGAGCCTGGAGCCTGTCTTCAAATTCTGTGTCTCCCTCTCTCTCTGACCCTCCCCTGCTCACACTGTCTCTGTCTGTCTCTCAAAAATAAATAAAAAACATTAAAAAAAAGAAGAAGAAGAAAGTAGAAAGCTGTCATGATACCTACCGTTTCATTAAGTGCTCATGAGAAGCTCTGTACTTTACGGTGTACCTGATAGTAGGTTGCATTGTCCCTATTTAATGATGAGAAAATAGAGGCTGAGATTGGTTAAGCGATTTAACCCCTTTTAGATAGGTAGCGGGTAGTAGGGCCAGCATGTCGACTTAGGTCTGTCTGGCTTCAAGGCCTGTTCGCTAGCCAATATTTATTGCTGTCAGAGGAACTAACTAGAACCTGTAAAGGGCACATTGCTCAGTAAGGCTATATAGTGAAAAATAAGGACTGAAAAGCTGTCTAGCTGTTGTCGTCTCTCAAGAAATAAATTAGAAGGATGGCGAAGATCAGGACAACATCCTGACAATGGAAAGGGAAAATGTCCTTGGTGGTTTCGATGTTAATTATAATTTCATGTTTGGCAATTATGGAGTTCACATTTGACAATTCTCATATATGGTTGATTTTGGTGCATGGCCAGGGAAAAGAGAAAGAAAGCAATTTCCCTGTACCCATTTTTATTGAGCCACATTCATATACTCCAAAAGGGCACTTAAATTGTTTGCAAGAGGTCTAGATGCTGGCAAACACCACCATAAACAACCCGGACAGCTTAAAGTCCAAACGGCCAACGACATGATTCACAATGGAACCTATCTTCTCTAAGTGGAGTGCAGAGCCAAATGTTATTTATTACAACTAACTTACAACCCAACGAGATTCACTGCATGGACACAGCTAGGGGACTTCACAGCTGCCTAAATGTGAGTTGTTGGCATTTAGGAAGAATGGCGTGCCCTCCAAGCATGACAAATCAACAGGGCAGATTTTTTTTTTTTTTTTTTACCCCTGTGGTTACGTGTCTAAGCCCACTGCAGCACGTTGGTAGTGTTGTCTACATTGGCAAAAGGGATTAGTGGGTTGGAACCCATGTTTAGATAATTCAGTAAACTCTCCCACTTTCCAAGAAGAGTGCCCCCCTTTTTTAAAACTCCACAAAACCCTTTCCTCTTCATATCTAACATCACAAACGTATTGTATTGTATAATGATAATGTGTTAAATGCTTTACAAGGCATATATCATTCCATTCAATCCTAACGAAAATACAATTTAACAAATATAAAATTGTATTATTACACAGTGTGTATTACACAGTAAAAAAAAGTTGTTCTTTTTTAAAATTTATTTTGAGTGCCCCTTCTTTTTAATGATAGTTTCATTTATTGGGCACCTACTCTTTGCCTGAAGCTTGGCTGCAGTCGTTTTGTTTAAGTCTTATAATAATCTCCAAATGTAGCTCTCAATGAACCCATTTCAGAGGTCAGGAAACTGAGAGACAGAGCGTTAAGTGATGGGACCAAGATCACGTGCCTGGAGACTGATAGAACGGATGCGAACCCAGGTTTCTCTGTCACCCCAAGTATCCTCCTGCTTCCTAAAAATAACTAGTACCCTTTACCAATTTGATTGCTACTGGTAATTGCCAATCCTCATAAACGATTTGGGAAAGATGAGTTATTTCCTCATGACAAATGAAGAACCAGAGGTTCAGGAGGTCAAGTCCGCCGCTCCACCCACACAGCCATTTCCCAGCGAAGCTGGAGTGACCTCAAAATTTGTCTGGATCTCCAATCCAGTCTCATTGGACTCTGTGAATGTTTCCCAAAGTAGGTTATGGAATGCTCGAGTCCCTTGAGATGGTCTAAGAAGAAAAGATTTTTTATTCATTCATTTAGGTTTTAAACAAACCCTCCTCAGAAATGTCAAGCTCCTTCCCATCTCACAGTTTTTGCACCTGCTGTATGCCTTACCTAGAATGCGTCTCCCAGGACCCTGCCTGGATAATTCCTGCTCCACACTTGATCACTCATCCACTGGCTTCAGTATCATGCCCTCAGAAAGACCTTTGCTTTTCCCAGAATCGAGACCTTTCCCTATCCAGGAAAAAAAAATCCAGATTTTTCCCCTCTCTAGCCCCAATTTGCCATTAGTAATGTTGGCTTTTCCTCTAGCCTTTAGGAGGGCAGGGATGGTGACTATTTTGGTCAACAAGTCTCCAAAGTGCCAGCCCAGTGCCTGGTTCATGGGTGTCAATCACTGAAGAAACATGAGTTTTTCTTCCTACTTTTCCCATTGCTCTACCTTTGTAGAATCATGAAAATGGAAGTGAGTGACCTCAGGGATCCTCCCTGATCCCGCCATTTTGCAGACGGTGACCTGGACGCTTAGACTTCACATGCATTGGATGACAACAACAGTATCAGGAAATACCTGTTATTTATCAACCAAGCGTGTTCTTGACCTGGAGCCCAAGTGTTGAACCAGTTATGTCTAATTTAATTCTCAAGACAGACGAGGAAACTGAGGCTCAGGGGCTTTAAGAAGCTTGCCCATGTTCATAGCTAATAAGTGGCACAGAGTTATCTGGGCACATTCTCTGCTCTGGCCTTACCCCACATGGGAGTCACCTGGGATGCTCTAAAACTCTCATGCCTAGACTCCGTCTCAGAGATTCTGCCTGAATTGGCTCAGGGTATGGAACTGGGCACTGGGATTCTTAACAGCTCCCCAGGGGATTCTAATGTGCTGCTGAGATTAAGAACCACCACTGCAATGTAGGATTGATTGATTTATTGATTACTGCCATTTAATCAATTCCCCTTCTTGCAGAGACCCAGTAGAATACATCTCTCTCACAATTGGACTACAACATTCCTTGCTTCCATCTCTCTTTCTCTTTTTCTTCCCCTCCCTCTCTCTTTCCCCTCCCGACTGCAAAATCTGCACTTTTATGTAGGTTAAAATCCTTCACGACATATATAAATATGAAAAAAAAAAACAAAACAACCCATGATGCACTTAGATGTATAACCCACTATTGCTAATAAATGTAGCGGCCATTATTTACAAGTCCCAACCAAAATGGTCTTGTTACTTCTCCAAACAGTAAGCAAGTAAATTTCCATACAAACAAAGAATTCATAAGAGACCTTCCAGACCCTGGGGCTTGTTTGCCCTTCAGTAATTACAACAACAGCTGTTATCAGATAATGAGGATTCACCTGGTGCCAGGTGTCCTGTGAGGCTGGTGGGGGGCAGAGAGGCCCCCACAACCAAAGCAAGGTGGGTATGACCAACAGTACCATTCTACAAAGGGTCGACTGGCTCATGACGTGATGGTCACCATGGTCAGTAAGGGGTGGATTTTGGATTTCAACCTCCCTCTTCTTACCCCTCCCCTGTCCCCACCTGCGGCAACACCACTAACCTCTCTGCTTCCTAGACTCCTCACACTCTGCCCTGTGGTCCTGTTTGTGCACTGAAAAAACACTGAACTAGGTCCTCTCCCTTGAAAGAATTCAAGGCTTTCCTCCAACCCGAAGTCAGCTGTTGAGAAGCAATAATATGGATTTTAAATGTCTCGATTATTAAATTCACTAGGAAGCTTTTGCTCCTTTCAAGCATAGCTATAAATGAAGCAGTGGGTGGACCTCTCATCTTTTGCGTCAAGAAAGTGAATGGAAAGCTTGTTTGGAGGGTTCTATAGCCACAAGCTGCACCCCCTGAGGCCAGGGGCGGGGACAAGGGCAGGATGGTAGTTGTGGGAAGCAGCCATTCATGTTAAAGTAATAATATGAATGCTTCATTGATAAGCGATGTGGAAGCCAGTGTAATGAATGGAATTGTGTTCCCCCCAACACAATTGTATGACTGAGCTACCGAGGCGCCCCTTGACAATATTCTTGCAACAAATAGTGGGGCAACATTTGTTTGGTGCCAGACACTGGGTACCTTCTCAATACAAGGAGCACAGCAGGGACCACACCATACAGGACCTCTGCCTTCAGGGGGTTGGAACCATGGAGGGAGAGAAGATGGGGTACAAGACCATAGGAAGTAAGGCCAGTGCTGTGGTGAAGATGAGGCAGGATGCTGGAAAAGTGAGTGTCTGGAGACGCCTGGGTGGCTCAGTCAGTTAAGTTCTCTGGCTCTTGATTTTGGCTCAGGTCATGATCTCGAGGTTTGTGAGATCCAGCCCCACATTGGGCTCTATGCTGACAGGATGGAGTCTGCTTGGGATTCTCTCTCTCTGCCCCTCTCTGCTTGTACTCTTTCTCTCCCTCTCAAAAGAAAGAAATAAACTTAAAAAAAAAAAGTGAGCATCTGTTAATGTGAATGGCAGTAAGGGGACTCTGAGAAGGGGCCAGAGAAGCCTCCGTAGGAGGTGACATTTGAATTAAGACCTGGGAGAGGAGAAAGGGCCATTCATGGTGGGGGGAGTGGAGGGAATACATGCCCAGGTGGAGCATTTGCAGATGCAAATCCCCAAAGGTGAGACAGGGCTTGGCCATCAGAGGAAACATAACAAAGCCAGCCAGGTGGGGGCTCAGCCAACAACTAAGCCAACCCAACAACAACTAAGAGTAAACCAAAGCCACATCCCCCACTCTACGGCCTTTGGGTCAAGTCCCATCTGTTGCCCGTCTTTAGATGGTCTACGAGCTAAGAATGATTTTTACATTTTTAAAGGACTGAAATATATCAAAAGTAAGACAGTATTTCATGACACATCAAATTATATAAAATTCCAATTTCAGAGTCCATTGATAAAGTTTTATTGGCACACAGACGCACACATTTGTTTATGTGTTATTTATGGCTGCCTTCACACTACAAGGGCAGAGCCGAGCAGTTGTGACAGATTGTATAGTCTGTGAAGTCTAGAATATTTACTATCTGGCCTGTACAGAAGAAGTTTCCCATCATTTGTTCTCTTTGGAAATAGTTCTTTTTGAGTGCCTGTGGATGTGGCTTCCCTCTACTTAACAGTGGGTCCCTTTTCCTCAAAAACTCTCTAGATGGAGATGTCCATGGAATGCCGGCTCCTTGGATTAAACACTCCAGAAAGGTCTATCTTACTTAGTCTTTGCTGACTGCTGGTATGTATCCTTAATTGGATGACTATGTGTTGAGAGATTTTCCTGTGCCTAAAACTGGGCTAGATGCTGGATGTTCCACTTGGAACAAGATGGTTTGGTCCTTGCCTTCTTGCAGTTCATGTTCTACTTAAACACATTTTCAACAGACCTTTCTTCTTCTGCTCAGATCTGTCTCTACACCATCGGCATGATAGGTATTTGATTTATAGCTTCAGATTGAAGCCAATCAAACGTATTCCATATTCACATCAATGCCCTTTTAGTTAGGCGGTGTTTCAGTAAGCAACGATGGGAAAATAAGATGGTGAAACATGTTTGAGATCATTTCCACACTATGAAGGAAAACTTCACCTGACACCCATGCCTAGAATTTGGGGGATCCATGAACCTGCGTGGGAAAGAAAATTACATCTTCCATTTTACTGACCTCTAACTGAAATCCAGCATTTCCTTCATTTATGAAGGATACCAAATCACAATAGTAGTAGTCACATCGTGATTTCAACCACCAATATTTGGTAAAATATGACTGAAATCACAGTGGTCATTAACCTTAGTGCTGGTCATACTATTTAACGGACATAAAGAAATTCATTTATTACTCAGTGACACGTTGGTTTCTTTAGTATTTGATAACTGTACTTCTGTGACCTTTTTTCTAAACCCTAGGTATTTTATTTTATGCCTTTAAAAACATTAGTTTTGAGAAGGGCTCCATGGGCTTCACCAGATGGCCAAAGAAATTCACAGCCTGAAGCAATGAAAAATTTTCATAGTCTAAGGAAACCAAGGGTTCCTTACATGAAATGATTCTTAACCTTCGATGAACATTACAAGAAGGTTGGTGATGCCTGGAATCTTGAGTAGCAATTGTTACTCAAGTTCTTCAACTTTATAGCAAAGACAAAAGACAATATTATTAAAAGCAAAAATTTGCTTTTCTGTGTATGTGTGTGTGCATTTATAAACACACACTTGTTTATTTATTTTGTCTGAAGAGAGGATCTGTAGTTCTCATCAGGTTCTCAAAAAAGTTCTTGATCCCAATATAAGTTCAGGACTACCGTGCTAGAATGAGCCTTGGGATGAGGACTCTTTTGAGCCAGGAGTGATTCAGGAATAGTGATTGAAGAACAGTTTCAAGTATCCAATATGGCTACTCTCTGGACAATTTAATTTCTCTGAGTACCCCTCCCCAACTCTGGTCTATTCTCATCCAAATCCCAAACTCAAGTTCTTCCAAAACCAAGACAAATTTCTACAAGGAGCTAAATAAGTGGCCACAGAAGTGTTTGTATGAAAGATTCCCTCAGTATCTGCTTTCATGTGAGGAGGGGCCACTAGTGGTTCCCTAAATTAATCTTCATTATCACATAAGTGGCTTTTCCCCTTGTGGCTTTAAATTAAGATACCCTGGACACCGTCTTTTCTTTCTTCTACTCCACATACACAATCAGACAGCCAGGAATTTTAATTAGACCTCCTCTATTATTAGAACACAGGGAAAAAAAATCATGGCTGGTTGGAAGGACCCCGAGCTAGGAAAGAGGTAATCATTTAATTTGTTGTTGTTTCCATAAATCAGGGCCCAGTCATCAATTTCACCACATATTTGAGAGCACATGTTATTGACAATGTGTTCGTGGAGAAAAATGGAGTTTGTTGGCAAAGTTGTTCCATTTTCTAAAGATTAAATTGTTCATTGTACAGGCCGCCATCTGCCCTCCCTGGAAGAGATTTAGTTGTTGGCAGAGACGTTCAAAGTCTAGAAGACAAAGTTAAATTTCTTTTTTTTTTTTATTGCTTTGCATAACCAAAGGCAAGTTCATTCATTCATTCATCTATTCATTCAATATTTATCGAGTGCTTCCTATGTGATATTTAGTTTCCGAGCAATGGATGCTTGTAGAGAGTCACATACAGCCTTGATACTTCTGAGGTCTTCATTCATGCATGGGACTACTGAATGGCTAGCATTTCTGTTTCCCGACCCAACTTGTGTGCTACCAGGAATCCAACAACATTGTGGTGAGTAAAACAAGTTTCTTCCCTTCAAAAACCTTCTGGTCTACGGAGGGCACATTAGACACATTTAATAGCAGTACAATGACAACCTATATCTTGAGAAAAACCCAGAGAGAGGCAAAGCTCATTTTTGAGTAGAAGAACCTGAAAGAACTATGACATGAAACTTCCTATATGCAGTATCCTTTTACACACACATTATCCTGTTGTAGAAGCAGGTGTTGATATCCCCATTTTGCGGTCAAGTTATTGAGTCTCAAAGAGATGAAGTAATTGGGTCAAGTTCACATAGCTAACACAGGCCAGTATGATGACTCTCTCTTTCAACTGTAGGTCTGGATTCTGGGTCATATAAAGTGGGGTCTCAAAGTCCCTCAAACTGTTCACATTTTAAGTTCTAAACCACGAACTTTGACCCATTGCATGAACGGCATCTGAAGCCACTCCTATCCTCCTCCTTACTCATCGGAGGCTTTCGTTCACTGACTCCCTTTTGCTCTCCACACTTGATGGGGCACTCTTGGTCATGACCTTGACTATAATTTGGATCTTTATTTTCAGACTACATTCTCTCTCTCTTTTTTTTAATGTTTTATTTATTTTTGAGAGAGAGAGAGAGAGAGACAGCATGAGCAAGGGAGGGTCAGAGAGAGAGGGAGACACAGAATCCGAAGACAGGCTCCAGGCTCTGAGCTAGCTGTCAGCACAGAGCCCGACACGGGGCTCGAACCCACCAACCATGAGATCATGACTTGAGCCAAAGTCGGACGCTCAACCAACTGAGCCACCCAGGCACCCCAGACTACGTTCTCTTGAGCAACCCGAAGTCTATCCATCTTCAAGTTTGACCTGCTTCTTAGGCTCTTCTTACCTAGGTTTTGCCAGACCCTCCTAGCAAACCCATTCATTAATTTGATCCAATAATGAATTCATTCAATTAATTATTGTGTCTCTACAGTATGTTACTGGACAAAATGATGATCAAGATGAAAAAGATCCCTACTTTAATGGATGAAAATGTCTTGGGGTAGACACCCACACAAAACATTACAATGAAAGCAAACATTATGCAGAAAAGAATTTGGATTCATGAAAGAGAATATCTGGGGTTTCTAACCTAGTCTGCATGTGTGCTTGGGTCTATCTTGGAGAAAAGAGAAGATGTCATAATAGGCTTTTATGACGAGGGTCTTTTATGTCAGAATCTGAAGAACTAGTTGAAACTAACCCATCCAAATAAAGGATTGAAGAAAGGGGATTCTCAAGAGGACCCAAAATAGTTGACTGTTAGGCCAGAGGGAATTTGACTTGTTCAAGGAACTGAAAGAAAGCCAGTGTGGTTGGGGCACAGAGGCAAGATAGACTGAAGTGTTCTAAGTCATTGAGGTTAGCACAGACATTGTCAATGAAATTATTTTTCTTTGGCCCAGCATACTGAGTATCTAATAAGATTTGATTTCCATTCCAAAACAAGTTTGGGATGTATGGTTTATAAAAATATGAATACTTTATTCCTTATGGCACATTGGAGTGTTTTAATTGGTCAACTTTTAGATCTAGATGGTTATGAACCAGGAAATAAGAAGATTACATCTGTCACTTAAAAAGAATCATGACAATCCTTATACCATGTGCATGCAGTATAAAAACTCGAGATTGTCCTTTGTGGAGTAGCTGTATAATGTTTTTTTGTGAATGACATAAACAATATGACGTATTGGTTTAAAATTTCAGTCAACTTTTTCCAGAAAGATTTTCCAATCTGTTTCCCAAGATGTGCACTTTAGGCTGGGGGAAGTAAGATTTATGGTTTTTTTTTTTAACTGGGTTTTGAGAACGGAGAGTGTTGTTAACGGGGGGAGAGAAGAGAAGGGCATTGTAGGGAAAGGATGAACTCTCAAAGCCACAACTTGGCACTTTTTTTTTTCCCTGGCAGCCTACATGCGTGTTAGAGAGAAAAAAATGTGGTCTTAAGAGTTTCCTTTCCAGTAAAATTAGTAATAATCCCTTATTAAATCATCAACAATAATAGGATAGGGACAGATGGGTTTTGTGTAAGTTCAAGAAAAATCAGAGACTATACATCAGCGACAAAAAGCAGTCCCTGTGATTTTTGATGCACTTCATTGTCAAGGCAATCCAAATGCCTTACATGTATCCATTCCTTCTTTTTAAAAATATGTTTATTTATTTTGAGAGAGAGCATGCACATGTGTGTTCGTGCATGAGTTGGGGAGGGGCAGAGAGAGAGGGAGACAGAAAATCCCAAGCAAGCTCCACACTGTTAGCTTAGAGCTCCACATGGAGCTCCAACTCATGAACCATGAGATCATGACCTCAGCCAAGATAGAGAGTCTGACACTTAACTGATTGAGCCACCTAGGTACCCCATGTATTCCTTCTTCTTACCTTCACATAACTCTTTCAATGTGGCAAAAACTCTCTAAGGAGAGAGAGATTGAGAGAGAGAGAGAGAGAGAAAGAGAGAGAGAGATGTATTTTAAAGATGGTGAAATGAAGAGGTCAAAAGCACAAGCAAAATAATTAGTGGAGCAAATATATCCAGTATTGCTATGTCTCAATTCATTTCAACACATATTAAATGAATAAGGCATTGCCACTGCCTTCTAAGAGTCACAGTTCAGCAAGAGGGTTAAGACATGGCCATTTATTGATGTGTTTGTTCCATCAACAAACACTTGAACATTTACTTGTGTCAGGCCCTGATTTCAATAAGAGAGCCTCAGCAAGTATATTAGGCAGATGTTGTCTCTGCCCACAGGGAACACATTTATAACCTGGTGAAGAAGGTAGAACACAGACCATGTAACAAAAAATAGATCAGTGTTGCCAAACGGGAGTTAAGACTGTACCAGAGGTGGATAGGGGGTGATTAATGTGTGCATAAATAATAGCTTTGCAGAGCAGACCCTGGGACACTCTTAATTGGGAGAGGTGGCTCCCACAAAGCAGTAATCATGTATAATTGAAGAATCAGGAAATAATAAAGGAAATTGAGGGAAACTGAGTTAGGCCTTGAAGAAGGGGAGGACTTTAAGGAAGGAAGGTGGGGCAGGCGGTACTCCATGTGGAGGGAATAGCCAGGTATAGGAGGCAGGCTTGTTTAGGGGAAGTGTTGGTAAGTTCATTTACCCAACACATTGCTTAAGAAATGTGATAAGACACTATTTATTTCCTTTTTTGTCTGTGTTTTTGCTTTGCTTTGTTTTTTTGTCATTGTAACACAAACTCAATGAGGCCAGGGACATATGGGGCTATTGCCAGGGTCTTCGGCAGTGCCTGACGCATGGTGGGTGCCTCAGGAATATTTGCTGAATGACTAAATGGTAGTTAGAAATAATTATATAATTATTGCATGCTTACTATATGCTGTGCACCATGCTGAGAGCTATTACTGTTTATTTAACCCTTCTAACAAGGAGAGAGGACACTGAGGCAGAGAAAATCCAAGCAGCTCGCCCCAAGGGACCCCAGCTAGGATGCGAACCAAGAGCTTTCTGGCTTTGGGGACCATATGCCTAACTGCCATGTGACCCTGTCTTTCAGTATGGCCCAGTGGTTAAGGTCATTACTGACATCAAAAAGCTGGCCTGGGGTTAGCTAGGAGCCTGCTAAGGATTCTGTGTTTCCCCCTCTCTCTGCCCCTCCCCCACTTGCACTCTGTCTCTCTCTTTCTCTCAAAAATAAATAAACGTTAAAAAAAATTTTTTTTAAAGGTAGTCTGGGGTGATCTGGGGAGGGCCACAGGAAAGTGTCTGGGGGAGGTGGTGAATCATCTGGGATCTACAGAGGAGAATAATGTGATAAAGCTTGCTCCTGCCTTCTCCGTAAATAAGTGATGATTACACATACCGTGTTTTGTAAAGGTATGTAAATTGCTCAACAAGTTTTTAGAGGGATCCTCTTTTTTTTAATCTAAAATTAAGGAACTTTATTTCAAATTTTCTTTCATCCCAGTTCAAGTGTTCGGCACTTTTCATAAATAGTACATAATATGCTTTAAACAAGAATTCATTCCTTGTGGATGATTTTCATTTATTTCATGTAATCGTTATCTGCTATGTAATTATAATTCATTACTGTCTTTCTAAAATTTTTTTATATACATGGTATCATTTATTATTTTTTGTTTAAATTTTAATTAGTTAATATACAGTGCAATATTGGTTTCAGAAGTAGAATTCAGAGATTCATCATTACATACAACACCCAGTGCTCATCCCAACAAGTGCCCTTCTTAATACCCATCATCCATCTTGCCCATCCCCCCGCCCACCTCTTTGGAGGGTCTACTGGGCCATCTGCCAAATACTTTGCCTACTTATATGGTCACTAATCTTTCCAGCAATCTTGAAGGTGGTCGTTATTGTTTTCCTTTTTCAGGTGAGGAAAATATGGTCCCAAGAAACATTAAATTTCATGTCCAAAATCACACAGCTGGTGTAATTGGAAACGGAATGGAGTTTCTTTGCTTTATGATACTTGGGCTAATGCCACAAAGTTAAGGACCATAGTAGGAGCCTCACACTTCATTTTTTAAAGGAAGCTGCCACATGCCGCCTTAACCAATGATGAAATTAGTGTCGTTGGTAATGACATATCATCATCGTGGAATCTCTGATATGATGCCCTACAAAGGGCCATCATTTCTATGGTATTCTTGCCCAAAGCTCATAGCTTCAGTCTAATCATGACAAGGTGTCACACAAACTCAAATTGGGAGGGATTCTGTGAAACAACTGATCAGACGTGGTCAGTGTTAAAGTCAGAAAAGATAAGGGAAGATTTTGGAATTTTTCACAGTTGGGAGGAGGAGACACGACAACTGACTGTGAGAGCCTAAATCAAGAAAATTGAGCAGCAGCAGCAAAAGGAAATGTGGGTAATTTTCAAATTAGGCCTAGAGTTTGGTAAATACTATGGAACCATTGTTCATTTCTTGTTTTTTTAAATTAAATTTAAAAAAGTATTAATGTTTATTTACTTTTGAGAGAGAGAGAGAGAGACAGAGCATGAGCAGGGAAGGGGCAGAGAGAGAGGGACACACAGAATCCGAAGCAGCTCCTGGCTCCAAGCTGTCAGCACAGAGCCTGACATGGAGTTCGAAGTCACAGACCATGAGATCGTGACCTGAGTCAAAGCCAGATGCTCAACTGACTGAACCACCCAGGCACCCCCATTTCTTGGTTTTGATAATTGTGCCATGGTTAGAGAAGATGTTGACATTATAGGGAGCTGGGTGAAGCGTCTTTCTACTATATTCGCAACTTTAAGTCCAAAGTTATTCCAAATTAAAAAGTAAAAAAATAAAAAGGGAATGGAGAAACTGTTATTTTCATGGGATTTATTAAGTGGCAGAAGAGGCCATCGATCACCATTTTTCCTACCTGCCGCTAGCCCATTTGGGTAAGGACTAGAGAAATTCATTGGAAAGCTGTCGAGGGGGCCACAGAAGCCAAATGAGTGACCCTACAGGAAGCACTTGAGAAAGATCGGGTTCCAGTGAGGAGGGGAGATTAACACCTAATTTCCTGTTGGGCAGTGCTTATGCAGCAGACTCTGGTCTATACTCACGTCTATGAAGAAGGAGAAAAGATATTGGAGGTAGATGGCAGAGCAAAAGAGCGACAAGCAGCTTCCCTACACTCTCACTGTTTTGGTAAGAAAAAAAGACGTGCAAGCCGTCAGTAGGTCATGGACTCTCTTGCTGCTTGCTGGTACCCAACCCGAGACAGGAGAGAGGCCCTTAGCGGTAAGAGCATGAAGAGTGAACCATGAGGGGGCAGATTAAAGTCTAGGGGAACTAGGAGTCATCCTGAACGGAGCACGTCTCCCATGTCAGGATCTGGGACTTCCAAGGACCCCACCAGCGAGCCAGGCCCCCCATGCCTGTCCCACAAGGGACATCCCCTGACAAGAGAGGAGGCTTCATTAATACAAGAGGTTGACCCCATCCCCCTTACTCCTCCTTTCAAGACTCACTACATCCAAGAGAAAAGGAGCCTATAGGAAGAAGGGGAAAGAAATAGAGAAAGAGTGGAAGAGTTGACTGTAGGCTCCCTTCTTGCGCTGAAGCTGGGGCACCCAGAGTGACCTGGCTCTGCTCCACGTCTCTGTCACCCTCCAGGAGGCTAGTGGGGGCTGTTCTGAAAGCACAGGCACAGGTATGGAGGAAGGAAGGGCAACCATGCAAGATGTTTTCAAGCTATTGCTCGCATTGTATCTGCCAACATCCGGTTGGCTAAAGCAAGCCATGCAGCTGAGCCCGAATTCAGAATGAGAAGGCACTACAGAGCGACCCAGTAAAGGGCATGGATGGGGCAGGGGAAAGAACTGGGGCCATATGTGCCATTTACCACACAAGTTACAGAGGTACATGGAAGAGCTAGGACCGAACCCATGTTCGATATGGCTCTAAAGGCGGTGCTCTTTCTCTGGGCTCAGCTCTCAGCTGGCTGCCTTGTATCATTGGATAAGTCTTAATTAATCAAGGCAGGAGTTCCAAGCAGGATGGCACGACATGTGGATAAAACCAGGTCCCCAAATCATCAAAGTCGCTCTTTGGGTTTCTTCTCCTGTTGTGGGTTTCATTTCCGGAGTGCATTAGTATCCTCGCTGCTTTGGCAGAGAGTTGAAATGATTCTTGGGATCATATTTCTGGATGCCGGCCAATTCGCACAGTCCCAGGGTCTCTGGCCAGCCCAGGCACCAGCTACCCTGGAGCCGTGGCATTGGGCGTCAGACTTTGCTGGACATCCTCTCCTTGGCCGATTTCCATCACCAATGAGTGGAGTACTCAAAAAAGTCAGTTAAATTAGGCTTGGTAAAGGGACACTGCATCTTTGAGTAATGAGGTTGGGAAACAGGGAAAACATTTTCCACTAGCTCATGTCTCACTGTATGGCATTCCGATTTCATGACACTTCATAATAAATCATTGCTTATCACTCACATGGGAACGTAACATGGCTCCAGTTAAGATTCGTTAGTGATTGTCAAGAAGAAACATGAATTGCTGTATATCAGGGTTTCTTGATCATCTTCCTGGCCACTGTAGGCACTTTTTTATCGTTATATTTACTGTAACTGTTGTTTAAAGCATAAATAAGTGGAAGGAAAGAGCACCAAATATGAATAATGAAAATAAATTTATCTTATTTATGTGTTTACGCAAGCATTTGACAATTATTCTACACAGCAGTTTGCATCCAGGCTTGGTAGCTGTTACATTCGGAGAAGCTCCTTACTCTTCGAGTTTCTCCCTTTCTTTTCTCTCCCCTTTATTTATTTATTTTTAATGTGAAATGCCAGCACATTCATATTCAAGGCTGGGAGGCCCTGGCCGTCTGAGACTGGCTTACTGACCCGTGGCAGCCTCGGTGCTCACGACAGAGGTCTACTGGCAGATATATTCGTTGTAGCTCTTCATTCAGATCCAAGGGAGCAAGGGACAGTGATTAAAAAAAAAAAAAAAAGAAAAAGAGCCAGCGGTTGGGCTTGGGGGCGGGGGAGGGGGAGGGCAAGTTGCAAAATAAAACCTTTAATTGAAAGATGATTCATCTGGTTTGCTGTGGGATGAATAAGGACTTTTGTGAGAAAGTCCTGGCTGTTGAACCAGACCACCCTGGGAGGTTTGCAATAAAAGCACTAAAGGTTATAGGGCTTGTGGACCCTTCCACATAGCCTAGATGCTTCCTCGGCTGGGATGTCCGTAGAGGAATGTTCCGGTGGGTCTGGACGGTTGAGGCGGCTGCCAGTGTTGTGGATGGACAGGAAGCCACAAGCCGGTCCCTGAAATGCTGACAGGGGCTCCCTGATTAACTTCTGCCAAACCAGCTTCCCTAGAGTGCCCTCCCAGTCACGTCAACCTCTCTCACTTGCTTCCTGGTGATTTCCAGCAGAACATTGCACTACTGGCACTGAGGGACTCACCCTGGCTTTTTCCTGCGTGCTCCTGCCATACACAGAACCACAGTGGTTGGTAGGAGGGATGGCCATCCGTAGCTCTGTCACTGCTTCCCATAGAACTTTCTGGAGGAGTTGAGGTGGAAAAACCCGCTGTGGAGGGAGGACATTGCCTGGCAGCCATTTCTGGTTCTTGAGAGTATCTGGAACATTCCAGATTGTTCTATGGAGAAAAGCACAGCGAATCCCAAGTTGGAAATGGAAACGAAGGTTTTCTGGGGACCTGGAGCTTTAGTAAACTCTGGCCTGCCAGGGCTTGAAGCTGGAAGAGGAGTTTTGTTTAAACTCAGGGTGACCTAGTAGTTTGCCTGGGGCTGTGCGGGCTTTGGCCCCCTGTGCTGGGCAGCCCCTCGGTGCCAGGCCATCTGGGGTGGTTGGTTGCCTGACTCTAAAGTTTCTCGGGGGTGCTTCTCCTCACTCCTGTCCTTCCCTTGGTCTTCACACTGCTGGTGTTGCTGCTTTGATGCTTTCCCCAACAGCTATGAAAGCCAACGTGAAGGCCAAGTTTGGAGACTGCAGGCACAGGCGAAACAGTGGCAACCATCTTTTAAATGTGACGGTGCCTTATGGTTCCTGCATTCACTGCATCACGTTTCCTGCGCGCCCTTGTGTGCTCTCCACGAAGGTCGATGGTCAAGCGCCACCACTGCTGGACGAAGTGCTAGCTCTCAGGCTCGTCGTGGGTCCTTTCGACTCATTATCCCTGCTCCTCACACCTACCCTGTGAACTTTGTATTATCTGGCCCATTTTACAGATGTGGCCACAGTGGCTCAGAAGGGGTTAAGGGATCTGTCCAGGTTCTCACAGCCAGCAAGTGGCAAAACGACCAGATCTGGTCACAAAACCCGTCCCATGTATCACACACGTTCATATCTGTTAACTTGTTTTCAGCCTGAGCTGACGTCTGAGCACTGGTGAGGCATGAGAAACCAGAAGCTCAGAGAGGTTAGGTAATTTAACCAAGGTCACGCAGCACTAGTGAGAGGAAGAATCCAGTTCTACATCCACCTCCATTTTGAAGACTTCCAAATCTGTGTTTCCTAAGGCTCTTCATCCTCTGTGTGTGTGTGGGGCAGGGGTGGGGGAGAAAATGAAGACCAGAGTTTCTTACATTTCTCTCCTCTTTGGGATTGATGAAGATGCAGTCTAAACTGTACTATTTCATATTTGAATACTTTGAAAGTGTGTTGATTATATATTAAAATGGTACTTCCCATGTTTTCTAAATATTTAAAAGATCCCTCTTAAACATCATGACAGAAACATTAAGCCTCACTTACCAGATTTATAATGGCTTTAAAAAAATTCATAGCACTCCAAGTAATTCATCACTCCGTTTGGTTGGGGGAGACGCGAGGGTGGCCACTCGCGTGCAGGAAAAAATATTGGCAAGAAAACGGGGCAAATGCTTCCAGTAAAGGTGCCCATTTGGAATTAAATGGTGATGGATGCTTAGAAACCCGTCTTGATGCAAAACCGTAATGTTTGCAAATGGTTGTGCCTCAGGATGGCATTTGCACACTCCGCGTTCTCTGCAGAACCGAGGATGCGCCATTAAAAAGGCATCCGGTTCCAGCACGCAAACTGAAGTTTTATCTGAAGCGGGATGAGAAATTACTGGAAATTGGGTTTTACTTCAGAAACGGTTTAATAACAATCACACACGGAGCTCCAGTCCACACAAAGCACAGCTTAATTTCCTCGCAAACCTCTGCCGGCTTAAAAACAGATATCGAAACAGGGGAATACATATTTGACAACACTGTTAAGGCGACTTTGCTAACGATTTTTGAACAACCTCCAACCGAGGTCTAAATGCCGACAATATCCATAAACAACTCTATGCTGCCCAATTAGGGAGACAGAGACACAGCGTCCCGTCAGGAGATTTGCATGGCTAAGAGTCTGAGATCAGAGCGCCGTGAGGGATGGCTCAGAGTGATGGGGGCGCGCAGACGAATGACTATCATTACGATATTACGGGGACTCACACCTTCCCAATTACTGGCAGGATTCATTAATTACCACTGCATTTCCCTAATAGAATCCGCGCTCCGGCTTATCAGCGCCTTCCCTCTGTCTACCTAAGCCCCCACTCAGCAGTCGGTCACCTATGAAAAATTAGACAGTGCAGCGTGGAGTGGCCTATTTAAAGGAAAGAGAAAAATGAACGTGGGAAGAGGAGGGAGAAAAGAGAGTGCAGTCAGGAAGGAGTCGAAAGTAACAGACACAGCATTCTCTCTGCACGGGGTGGGTTTTGCCTTCCTGGAAACTGCCACGGAGGGAGTCGGGGCAGATCCAGGGAGATAGACTGTGGTGAGTTTGAACACATATTTACACACACACACACACGCACACACACACACACACGCACACACTTGTTCATTCCCTGCCTAAAATCTTCCAATGGCTTTGCATCATATGTAAAAATAAAATCTAAATCCCTGCCCGTGCCTCTAGACTGATTTTCTTTCTCTTCCTCCTTTTCACCTAAGCTCCACCTACTCAGGCCTTCTTTTTGCTCCTCCAAAGCATTAAATTCATTTCTGCTTCAGGACCTTTGCACTTGCGGGACCTTCTTTTCTAGAACATGGCTTGAGTGGGCCAAATTCAGCGTTTAGCTTATTTTTGTATAGCCCCTGAGCCAAGAAAGTGTTTATATTTTAAAGGGTTAAAGGTGCCAAGAAAGAAAGAGAGAAAGAAAGAAAGAAAGGAAGAAAGAAAGGAAGAAAGAAAGAAAGGAAGAAGAGAAAGAAAAAGGAGGAGGAAAAGGGGAGGAGGAGAGGGGAAGATGGCGCGAAAGTTCTGCCGACACCTGGGTTAGAACACCATCCTCCCAGAGCTTTTAGGAGTTGGCTCATTTTTTCCTGGTCTCCGCCCAGAGAAGTCGTCCCTGAACACTCTGTCTGGTCACCTGTCACCCGTCACCTTCTACACTCCTTTGCCTTACCTCTTTCATAGTACTTAGCCCCAGTGAATGCTAGTATATTAGTTGTCTTATTCTCAACTCCGGCTGCACATTAGACTCACCCAGTGAGCCCTTAAAAATACTGACGCCCAGGCCTGCCTCCCAGAGGATTTATTCCCATTGGTCAGGATTGGGACCCAGACATTGCTATACATGTATTTGTAAGGCTTCCCCCCGATTCTATTAATAATAGCTGAGCCTGAGAACCCCTGGCTCTTGCCTGTCTCTCCCCACTGGAATGTTGGCTCCGTGAGATCAAGGACGTGGTCTGTCTTGCCCACTGCCGTGGTCCTGGCACTGAGAACAGAGGTGCTGCTGGCTCAGTGCTCGATGGATGAATTAAAGAATATTTATCATCTATACGTACAAAGACTTGAGGACGGCAGCAATGTGACAATGACGTAGGGTCTCCCAAGCTGAAGTTATGCATCACAAATGGGTGACAATTCCAGGAACCCCACGCGGTTGCAGGAGACTCAGCCCCCATTAAGGATAATGGAATGTGAGCCTCCGTGCTGTCATCATGTTACCATCAACAGCATTATCAGTTATCAACTGCTCTTACAATTATGCACAGTGATTCTCCCCGCACAAAGATTCAACAGCCACCGAACTTGCTTCCTCTTTTAAATTAAATATACTGAAAAGAGCAGAGATTTCAATCCTTCATCTGTTCACAGATGAAAAAACATTTCCAAATCGTCAGCGATCACATTTTTTTTTTTTATTCTAAGAACGGCCAACTGTTCCCAGTGATTTCGATTACATTTCCTACCTATTATTTCATGTAATGGCATCCCTTAAATTTTAAATTAGCTTTGAAGAATAAAAATAATTGAATTCCTGCTGTTTTGTGTACATAGAGGGTGACAGGAGCTAATGTGATAATTTAAACTGTAAATGAGTCTTCACTTTGTGTTCATTAATTACAGCTAATTACTGAATTACAAACCTCCTTGGTTAGGCACTGTTATGTATTCATGTAGCATGTTGAATCTCCAGCTGGTATAAAACTGTTTTATAGACTTACAAGCTGACACACCAAGCGACCGCTGAAACAATTCAGTTTGAAAACAAGGGGGGTGGGAACACATAACTGCAAATGCTTCTTGGAATTAAAAGAACAGACACACTGCTTCCAACTCATATCTTTGGGGATAGAGGATCTTGCGCGTATAATTAGAACAATTCATGCCACAGGAAAGAAAAAGAGCGCGAGGCTGTTCTCCACTCTGGGTGAAAATCTATACTGTAGCATGTAATTTGTGAGACTCAAGTGTTCTGCCCTTATCTCCTTGTTCCCTGGAAACTAAGCATCATAATTATTTATTAACTGATCCTGCTTTTAATAACAGAAGCATCAAGGATGCCAGAAATCCTGCCCATTCTTTTCATGACCAGAAATGGCTGGAAAGAAAAGATTCAAGCAGAGAGGTCAAGGACTAGGTCAAAGTGAATTCTTTCTTATTAGGTTAAAAACATCTTTTTTTTTTTTTTATAGCGAGCAAGGCACTTCGGATTATTAAACATTAGTATTGTCTGCATAATTTCTGCCTCCAGATGGAAGGCTCTGTGATGTACTGAGATTTTCCTTAAAAGACTTAGTTGGAGGAATACTCAAATGGCCGTGTAATCCCTGTGGCCGGCCCGACTACTGCAGAAGAGGAAATACACAAAGCCAGTAGGTGAGTTCTTCAGTCTCATCACTTGGTGTTTTTCCATTTCTTTGCCAATTTTACCGAGTATTTGTCTTATGAGAAACAAAATGGAAGGATCTGTGAGGTACCGAAAGATGAATCATCAGGGATTTTACACCTGTCACAGGTAATTGTTGTTCTCTCTGGGTTACAATGCTGATTTCCTTTGGGGAACCACCTCTGTGTTCTCAGGCCAGACGCTTGTGTTGGGCTCACCCCACTGCCAAGATACGGGGCAGGGCGGGATTCTAGTCTGGCCAATCCCTGTGTTCTCTTCTTCTGGCCACAGCGATTGGTCCAGGGATGGACACATGACCCAAGTCAGTCCAGTGAAAGATTTTTGCTGGAACCCTTTCCTTTGGAGAAACTCATCCTCGGGTTTCCTCAGCCTGGGGTGGTTCTGAACCACCACATGGTGGAGAACGTGCTTGGGCATCATACTCCTGCAGAGGAAACAAGATCTGAGGGGCAGAGAAGGCCAGATTTCCAATGACCCCTTTAAGCATGGCATCCAGCTTTGGCAGAATCTGATTGACCTCCATGACCTTCACAGGAGCCAGGAAATTGCTCTGTGCTTAAGCTGGTTTGAGTGGATTTTCTCTTATGTGTAATCTCTAGTCCTGACTAGCACATTCATGATTATAAACCAAGATACAGATTAATACATGTCACACCAGAACATTCTGTAGGTGCCTAGGGGAGGGGAGGATCTCTTCTAGTTTGGGAAAAGAAAGGATACCAGGAGGGTTTCTAGAGGAGGCGGTTCCGCAGCCGGGCTTTGGAGTAATGGAAGGCTTCATATGGGGGGAAGCAAGGAGAAAGGGAGCAAGAGGACTGACTCCAAAGGAAACCCGAGTCTTGCAGGAGGATCCTACAGAGTTTCTGGGCCAAGAGTACATGAGAAGGAAGGAAAACCCTGTTGAACTAAACCCTGGGGCCAGACTCTTGGCATCTTTATCCAGGTTTGCTATGCACGGTGTCTGATGGAGAAGCATAGATAGACCATTGGGTTGAGTGGGCCCCACCCAGGGCTGTCTTGGAGCTTCTGGCTTCGGTTTTGTGAATTGTGCCTTTCTGATGACTTTGGGCAGGACTGGGGTAGCCAGGGTAGTTTTGTGGAGGTGAAAGAAAAGAAGGCACGTTACTGCTCATCCTCACGTGGATGGAGGTTCCATAGCATCAGTCTCCCAGAGGTTGTCCCACAGTGAGGTTTTCACGCTCACGCATCGGGGCTCTGTCAGGTGACAGCCATGATCAGTGAGTGGTTGTGTTTTGCCAGACATGGTGTTACACACTTTCACCTTAGCAGCAACAATGACAACCACGGCAGACCATAATCGGGTGCTTACTGTATTCCAGACTCTGCACTAAGCATAATGATGAAAAGAGTACATCATCACCATTGTTTTTAAAAGCAAAAATTAATGGAGAACTTATTATGGGCTGGGTATTGTGCTGAGTGCTTTTCCTGCATTATCTCAGTACATTTTCACAGTGGATCTGGGAGGTAAGGAGAATTGTCATCACACCCCTCTTACAGATGAGGAAACTGAGTCTCAGAGAAGTAAAGTGGCTTGCCCAAAGTCACACAATTAGCAAGCAGGGGAACTGGGCCCAAAAGTTAGGAAAATTAGATTTGCAAATCAGTGCTCTTTGCCAACATACTATAATGCCTTTCCTTATTTTGGTTTTTTTATATGGATCAGTTTTTAACTTAAAATTTATTTTTGAGTTTATTTATTTATTTTGAGAGAGAAAGTGCATGAGTAGGTGAGGGGCAGAGAGAGAAAGAGAGCGAGAGCGAGAGAGAGAGAGAAAATCTCAAGCAGTTTCCACACTGTCAGTATGGAGCCCAACGTGGGGCTCGAACTCATAAACTGTGAGATCGTGACCCGAGACAAGATCAAGAGTTGGATGCTTAACCCACTGGGCCACCCAGGCACCCCCAGTTTTAACTTTTGTTTAAAGTTCTTTCTGCACGATATGTGCATCATTCTGTAAAAAGACAAATAAGAAGAAAGCATCGCACTGGTGCTCACATTACCCCCTTGTCCTGGTCGTAGCGAGCACTTCATTGCTTCCTTTGCTAGTAGGTTCCCCCTCAACCTTCCTTGTCTGCGTTTCCCCAGCATCTCACTCTAGAATCTTCCACGGGGGCCTGGCACACAGTCAGTACTCAGAAATTGATGCTCAAACAGACTTGCACTCAATTAAAACAATCCCTTATCTGAAATAATCCCTTATCTGAGTTTTTAAAGAGCCAGTATGGTTTCCAAACCCAATGGGAAATCCCTTAAGAAAGGATGAGATTCCTGATTCAGAAAGTTTCCTGTCTTTTTTTTTTTTTTTTTTTTGGTTTGAAGATGTCATGTATCCTGGACTTTTTTTGGTTTTGTTTCCTTTCTTTCATATTCACGGGCGTTTAGAAATACTGTGTGAAAAGGAAGCACACATTCTCCTTTTTCGCTTGGAGGAATTTTTGGGTTGGGTTGAGGCAGACCCAGTCTGAACAAAGACTCAGAAGCAGGGGTGTCCCTGGCATTCCCTCAAGCAGCTGGGTCTCCAGATCTGCCCACTCTCAGCTCTGCCAAAGCACTGCGAATGACTGAAGCCCTCGGAGCCAGCCAGATGGTCACAGGATTGTCACTGGACCCCGAGAAACCTCAGAAATTCCCAGAAACTCCAACTACCTACATCTCTACAGAGCCTACCGGTTTCTGCTGGCTTTGTGGCTGTCCAGACTTCCTCAGTTCTGTTGGTGTCTGTGTGTTTGTTGTATCCAGGAGCCGGCACTGACCTTAATAACCACTACACATGGAAATTGGGTCAAATATCTCTTAAGGGGCAACTCAAGTGTCTTGCTTGACTGCATCTGGCCTTCATGAAACAGGGCTTCCTCGTTATTCTTCCGAGCCCGATTTCCAGGACCACATAGCTTAGCACTTGCTCTTATGGCCTCTTGCAGTGCTGGTAACCTACTTCTCATGGTGGTCAATCTTGATATGGTGACTCTTGTGGTATTGTTAGCACCTTGAGCGTGGCGGCAGTAGCTTGGGGATTCCTCCAACTTGGGTTCAAGCCCACATCTGCCACTTCCAAACTCAGTGAGTTTAAATGAACCACTTCACCTTTTGTGAATGTAATTTCCTCTTCTGTAACATGTGAGTGATGATAACACTATGGGGTCCTTGTGACAATTACATGCGATGGTGTATCTGAAATACCTAGTGCTCATGGCCAGTGCTCCAATGGTTGTGTTTGTTGTGGTGGTGATGATGGTGGTGATGACGACAGCATCTAATAATGTTTATATAATCCCTTGCACCCAGGACATTTTGGCCAACAATATTTACATAGTCCACATTTGGTGATTGATGAATGCTCATTTGGAATGGAAAATGGGTCTCTAACTCCCCGCTGGCTACTGGGAAAGGAGGGCCTGGCGGAGGAATGGAGAAGAGGGGTGACAGTGCATCCTTGCCACCAGGATAGTCCTTGGGACAGATAACTGTGTCACCGACTCAATATCCATCCGCGCTTCTTCCCTGCTGACAAAATCCTGGCTTTGTTTTCTGTGGCAATTTGCCTAACCAAATACTCATGTCGCAGGATCTTGCAGCGAGGGATGACAAAATTACACAGTCTGACTGTGGAAGTCCAAGCGGAATTCTGGTGGGTTTCTGGGAAAGATTTGCCCCCTGAGGAGAGGGGAAGGGTGGCCAGGAGAGTTAACTCACTCCTTCTCCTACCTTGAAGGTGGCCGCCATGTCTAGTGGAAGCAGCCATCTTGCTACTCAGAGCAACAATCAGGAGACTCACAGAGGCACCTTCTAACATCACTAACCCCTTGACCCTATCCCACAGCTATCTCCTTCTGTATATAAGGATGGCAAGAGAAGAAAATCGTGATTTATTTCAATCACTGTGAGTAGTGTGTTATTTGCAGCCTGAAGTATTCCTAACTTAGAGCCTTCCTGCTTTTCTTTGATGGGAAAGGGAGCCCTGGAAGCCCAACTGAGGAAACTGACTCTCTAGTTTGGCGTAAATAATATGCAGAAATGTCAGCTATCGACTTCCTCTCTTAATGCAGCGACAGCACACAGAACCATGGGCATCACGGCTAATAATCAGAGTTAAGTATTTATTCTGGGTCAGATGGAGCATACTACTTGGCCCATAGTAGGCTTTAGGAGAAAGTTTTAACTATGGCATGAAAGCATAAATGATAAATCACATGCTCTATCCACACAGCACCACCAAATGGCGTATCATCTTCCTCCTTCCGCCAGAGACTCGTCTCGCATATTTCCTTCTCTTTTTCTGAGTGGGAATGATAATAACTCCTATCTCACAAGGTTGTTGTAAATATCAAATGAGTTACTAAATGTGAATTGCTTAAAACACTACCCGCCACATAGCAGGTGCTTGGTATATGTTAGGGACTGTTATTACTGCCATGTGCCAGGCACTGTGTTACGTGTTTTCCCTGCCTTATCTTGGGGTGAAGTTAACACAAGGACAAACGGCTGAGTGGTTTTTGTCAAATCTATCCTGTGTTCTGGATGTCAGTTATCCCCATCTGTCAAATGTGGATTTAAGACTAAACCAGTGTTCCCTAAACTTCTTTCTGTCGCGGACAACCTTCTTAGTTTCTGTATTCTCTCTATTTGTCTCAACTTGTATTCTCTCAATCACAAGTGCCTGTATTGTCTCTACTGTTTGTGTTAACCTAGTGTGTTTCTTTAATGGGAATCACTTTCCACCCCCCTTAGCCTAAGTAATCATATCCATCTGATGATAGCTATATATCAGCGCTTCTCAACTGGGTGTGTTTTTGACCCCCAGAGACCATTTGGAAATGTCTGGAGACATTAACCCGCAGGGGTAGTGATGCTCTTGACATCTGGTAGGTAGAAGCCAGAGATACTGTTAAGGACAGCCTTCACAACAAAGAATGATCCAGCCGACAAAATGGCGTTAAAGTTAAGAAACCCTCAAGTACACACATACATGCATGTGCACACACACACAGGTGAATATGCTTTAAAACAAACATATAACCGTCCCCCCTCCCAAAGAGAGAGATTATCCAAGTATTATCAAAATCACTCGGTGTATGTTCAAGAGCAAGTCGAACATTACCAAACGTTGGCAATCTCCTCGTAAGCTGCTTTCTGAAAAGTCCCTTCCTCCTCTAAAACTCAGGGAAGTCAAATTGGAGACAGTAGGTTCTTTATTACTGGAGGCTAAGAAAGACATTTCTTCAGAAAGAGCACATCATCTTTGGGAAGAACACAATTCTCATTTCCAAGCAGAGATGAATGTAACTGTGCTCACCTGTAGAAATAGTCTGACTTTCCAGAGACCGTAAACCAAAGGACCTTGAGATACAATCATCTACCCTGTGAGCACGACAGTCTGGTCACCCAGAGCACATGCTAGTCAAGGGGTCTTCACATTTCCTGGTAGAGCAGTGATTCTCCACGTTTTCCCTCCCCTGGCCTATAAAGCATGCTATTTGTGCCCACTGTCTTCCCATGAACAGAGCCAGGTTACGATTACAATTTCGCTTCTGTCTCTAACATTCAGAAAATTTCAGTGTGATGCCAGTGAGCTCTTTGACCATCCTCAGGCTTCAACAATAATTGGGAATAAATTATTGTCCATTGATTGTAATTGATCCAGCGTCCCAAGACCACATCTGGGAACTGCTCATTCAAGGCGATCCTCAACCAGGAGTTTCCTGACATGAGCGATTTAGACACCAAGGTGAGAGGTTGAGCCAGAGAAGAGACTTAGAGTTGGCGCCATCTTTTCTACACTGAGCTGTCATAATGACTTGAGGCACACAGTTCATACTTCATCCTCAACACAATCATGAGAGATTGTTAGAGAAGGAGCTGTCCTCCCTGTTAGCCAATGAGAAGACAGAGTTTGGGGAGAGGTTCCCAAAGCAAGCTCTAATTCTAGAACTCCATTTCTTTAGTTCCTAATTTGCTGACTTTCCACATGACTCTGGGCAGCCTAAGCAACACTCTTCCTCTGTATGATGCCCTCCAAGCATTCCCATTCCTGTAATTGGTGCTTAGGGAATGATCTAGATCAAGTCACCTAAAGACGGAGACATTAGTTGGCACAGCTTACAGAAGGCCTTTCTCAGGAGAGTTCATACCCTTTTGATAATTTGGATAATTAAAGGTCTTCTGGAAGGCCATATTATCTTACACCCGCATACCTTCTTTTGTGCCCTGTCACTCACCACTGTCCTTTCCTTTTTGAGGTCCTTAGCATAGGTGAGTGTTGCTTAATTGGCCACCAACGTTGGATCAGGTTTCTCAGTCTCCCGTCTCTCTCTTAATGTGTTTGTAATCCCTAGGAGTCACGATGTAACTGGGGTTCGTTGGGGAAGATCATGGCAAGGTAGAGACATGTTGGGGAGATTATGTCAAAGGCGTTCTTAGGAGGTGTCCTCCACAGGCAATTAATAGTGCTCCTTAGTGCAGACGCTCAAAACAAACAGGTCGTTCTGACTTAGCCATTAGGAGTCTCTATCTTGGAATGGGAAATCTGTATCATCATGAGCCCCTTAGCTTCACCTCCAACTGCCGTTGGCTTGGTGCCTTCTCTAAACCTGCAGAAAGGAAAGCTGGATGGAATTCCTTCTCTGGATACACCTGCTGTGGCAGGAGCTAAAGGTGAACGTGTACATTTTCTTGTAGAGATTCTGGTGTTTAAGTACAGGGGGGTGGGGCCTGGGGGTGGGGATCTGGCACACAGCGCAGAAGGGTAGAGAAGACTGAAATCACACCTCACGTCTCTCCACAAAGGTTTGATTCTCTTTATGAGTATGATCCGCCAATCCGTAATCAAGGGTTAATTTCACAGCTCACTGCTTCATCTAGCATAATATCCATTCAGACTAATTAAATCTGTCTAATAATGTGAGTGTCTTTGTCTTTGTTCTTCCCCTTCTTTGTTTTACACCCTTCACATCTCATCTCCAGAACCACACGCCATCACACTCTACTTGACAAGCAGAATCCATCCCTAAAATTAAAACATTCCTGACCTATCTGCAATGACAAGGGAGGCGAGCTTCACGGCGCTCCGGCCCATGAAGGGAGCTGACACATTTGTTTTTAATTTCAAAAGAGTAGAGAGTGAAGATCTGACCCCGTCAATCAAGCCCCGTGACAAGTTTAATCATTGGTGCCCCACAAAAATCACGGCTAAATAAGAATGCAAATACTGTATCACAGGGCTCTTATAAATGCTAATCAAGGAGACGTAATCAACTGACAATTCCACTGATCTCTTTTCTGAAGAAGTCACTCAATGCTCTGTCTCTGGGCCACAAAGAGAAGAGAACAGGACAAAAGGGATGGATGAGGTCCCTCCAACCTTCCTTTTATTTTTCCTTCCAGGACATTTCTTTTTAAAGAGAGAATTCGTTCTTTTGATCCATTGTTGAACTTTAAAGCAAGGAACTTGCACAGTTATATGTCAAGTGTACTTTATTATCGGTACCCAGGCCGGGGAGAGAACGCACTGAAACTTCCGCTAAAATAAAAATCATCATTTGTCTTTGTCATTAATCTGTTCTCAAATTCTCTTATATCTTAAAAGTGACTGACCTTCGCTGTGAGAGGGGAAGAAAAAAAAAGTTTTATAAGTAGTCGAAAATCTGAAAATTACGATCACGGTAACTCAAAGAAGAAGAAGAAGAAGAAGAAGAAGAAGAAGAAAAAGAAGAAGAAGAAAAATCCCTTTTAAAAACTTAATCCAGGGTTGATGAAGAATTTATAATCCCCAAGAAGTTCTGAGCCGGGAGTCTGTCCCCTCAGCATTGGAAGCCTGACTGTACTCAGGGAGAGAAGTCAGAAATTGGGGAAATATTTTTCATGGACCCTTTTACACAGAACTTGAGAGCTTTATATGTTACCAAGCTTAGAACCGGAGGTTCTTTTTTTTTTTTCCTGTCTCTATTTTACTTTTTTTAACAAGAAGATCCTAAAGAAATCCAATTATTGGTGCTTTGTACTGTAAACACTGATTTCAAGGAATCATAGCAGGCAAAGAAAACAGCCAGCACTGTCATTCCAAGTGCGTCCTACAATGTTTACCCAGTCCTATAAAAACAGAACATTTCAGAAGTTCAGGTATTGGTAAGATTCGTTCCAACAGTGCTAATCACCCCAAGTTCCAAATGTCCTGGGGGTGTCTCTCCCTCATCTTAAGGACAGAAACGTGAGGATTTATGGCTCTTTTGGGGACCTTCTGTCATGTTTCGTATATGAGATGGACGGGCCAAATCCAGCCCGCTGCCTGTTCTTGCATGGTCCAGGAGCAAAGAATAGTTTTTGCATTTTTAAAAGGTTGGCCCCCCCCCCCCAAAAAAAAGATTTCTCCAGATAAAAATTACATGAAATTTAAATTTCAGTGTCCACAATCAAGTTTTTAAAAATAAGTTTATTTATTTATTTTGGGAAAGACACAGACAGTGTGAGTGGACAAGGGGCAGAGAGAGGGAGAGAGAGAATCCCAAGCAAGCTCTGTGATGTGGGGCTTGAACTCATGAAATGGCGAGATCGTGACCTGAGCCGAGACCCAGAGTCAGATGCTTAATAGGCTGAGCCTCCCAGGCGCCCTCACAAATGCACTTGTACTGGAGCCTGGCCATGCGCATTCACGTGACAGATCTCCCGTGGCTGTGTTCGCGCTGCACAGGGAGAGCTGAGCAAGTGTGACAGACGTATGACCTGCAACATCCAATGTGTTTACTGTCTGGTCTTTTACAGAAGAAGTTGACCTCTGTTTTATATCATCATAAGAAATTTGCTAGGCCTTGGCTGTACCTCAACTTCCCCAGCTGCGGAAATCCTTTTTGTCCAACGGCTTGATCGAGGTATAATTGACAAAGAAAACTGTAGATATTTCAAGTGTACAATGTGATGATTTGATATACGTCTACTGGCGAAATGGTCACCATCACAATTCAGTTAATTAAACACATCCGTCATGTCACATAGTTACTTTTTTTTGTGTGCATGAGAACCTGAACCTTGATTCTTTCAGCAAATTTTAAGTATACGATATTGTTAACTGTGGTCTCCGCGCTGGACATTAGATCTGCAGATCTGACTCATAACTGAAGGCTTGTACTCTCTGACCAGCAGCTCCCCATTTTCCCCATCCTTCAGCCCCTGGGAACCACTATTCTACTCTGTTTCTGTGAGTTCGACTTTTTAAAAAGGTTTCCACACATCAATGAGATCACACGGTATTTATCTTTCTCTGGCTGATTTCACTTAGCACAGTGTCGCCCAGATTCACCCGTGTTGCCACAAATGACAGGAATTCCTCCTTCCTCCTGGGTGAATAATATTCCACTATAATGGGCATTTTATTTTATTATTTAATTTTTTTTAATGTTTATTTATTTTTGAAAGACAGAGAGACAGGAAGGGGAAGTGCAGAGAGGGAAGGAGACACAGAATGTGAAGCAGGCTCCAGGCTCTGAGCTGTCAGCACAGAGCCCGACGTGGGGCTCGAACTCAGTAACTGTGAGGTCATGACCTGAGCTGAAGCGGGCCGCTTAACCTACTGAACCCCCCAGGCACCCCTGTAATGGGCATTTTAAATAGATGCACACCAGTGAAGGTGCCGCATGCTTTTCAGATGGAAATTTTGGTTCACTGGGGGAAGGATGGGCTCCCTTCCAGTGAAATGAGCACGTCCGCACGTGTGTCCTCGAACTTGGACCTTCTCTGGCTCTCGCCCACCCTGTTCCATGGCTCCGGTGTCTGAGGATGGGTAGTTTCTCCCCTTGACGGGTCAATCACGGAGACTCAGACGCTTCTGGCTGCTTCTCTCTCCGGTAACACTGCTTCAAATTAAGATCGAATTCATTTTGGAATAATAACGGGACTCCAGAAATAGAACACTGACAATAACAAAAAAGGGAACACTATTCTCTGTATTTCTATTCTGGTGCAGAGTCCCTGAGACCCAGTGTGGCAGAAGTGATAACACATACGCTGGCGAATAAAGACCTTGGTCAGTCTGTTGTCTCAACAAAACCACGGCAGGAAATCACAAGAACTAATACCTCCTCCTGCCAGACGTGCCCAGGTATTCAATATATCTACACACGCGCACATCGACTTTTTTTTTTTACATATTTAAATAATAGTTATTCACAATGTTCTCTTAATGTTTTCCAGGGCGGTTTCTTATTTCATAACTAAACTGATTTTCCTTGGCTTAGAGCAATGGTTCTCTATGGGGGTGACTTGTTCTTTCCCATAGGAAGGAGGACAGAGAGTCCTGGGGTACACGGAGGGCACAGGGGATGTTTGGCCACGTCCAGAGACATTTTGGTTGTCACGACTCTGAGGGTACAGAGCTCCTGGCATGTAATGGACAGAGGCCAGGAACACTGCTAAACACCCTATATACACCCTGCAGGACAGCTTTCACAATGGAATTATTTGGCCCCAAATAGCAATACTTCTGAAGTTTAGAAACCCTCAGTCAAGAGGAAATATAGTGCAGGGCATCTGGGTGACTCAGTCAGTTGAGCGCCCGACTTTGGCTCAGGTCATGATCTCGTGGTTCGTAGGTTTGAGCCCTGCGCGGGGCTCTGTGCTGACAGCTCGGAGCCTGGAGCCTGCTTCGGATTCTGTGTCCCCCTCTCTCTCTGCTTCTCCCCTGCTCATGCTCTGTCTATCAAAAATAAAATAAACATTTTGTCTAACAAAAATATAAAGCAAAGGTTCTCAACCTTGGCACCATTGACATTTGGATTGGATAGTTATTTGTAGTGGGATGGGGGGACTGTCCCATGCATCGGTGCCTAGTAGCATCCCTGGCCTCTACCCACTAGCTGCCAACAGTACCACCCCCCTGCTGGTGACAACCAAAAATGTCTCCAGATAATGCAAATGCCCTTTGCTGGGCCAAGTAGCCTTTGGTGAGAATCATTGGTTTCAACTACGAACTGGTTTCTCACTGGCTTGGTCATTTTGGACGAGTTATGGACTATTTTTGAAGCATCGGCTTCATAACTGGTCAAAGGGAGAGTGAACCAGTACACTTTCTAATACTTCTGTGTGGAATGGGGTGATGTAGGCATGTTCTCAGGGCATCTCCAGAGCACGCTGATAGTGGAAGGTTTTCTTACACAAAGTGGATTTTCTTAAACTAAAGAAAAGGCTGAAAGAATGCAGATGTTTTTTGTTTTGTTTTAAAAGTCCCTAACCTCCCATCTGGAGGCCTCCCAAGCAGCCTGCCCCGCCCCTACTCCCACTTCAAGAAGGAGAATTTATTGAGGCCCTACTCTGGGCTGAGAGGCTGCTCTCTCCCCGAATATAGAGGAGGCTATCTCTACCTTCACAGGTAAGGAAGTTGGGATGCAGAAAAAGTATAGAATTCATGCAAAGCGCAGTAGTCCGAAAGTGCTGGGGCGGTTGTGCAAAGCACACCGAGGTCCAAGACATGCTTTTCACAAGGAGACAACAAAAGTGTTGGGTTTGTAGTCTGGCCGTACTCTTTTACCTGTGACCTTGGGCCAATCGCTGCACCATTTTAAGTCTCTGTTTTCTCATCTGTAAAATAGAGCTACGAATGCATTGAGGGGGTAAATAAGCAATGCCCTTACTAGGGGCTGGCGCAGAGCAGGAACTCTGATCATCATTACTAAGATCGGGTATCATTATTTGCATCTACGCGCTTAACACTGAGTCCGAAGTCCCGACTATAAACTGAAGGAGGCAATTTTGGAAGTAAACATGAGTGCATTCAGGAGTGATTAAAATAAGTATATTTCACAAGTGAAACAATACAGCTTTGTTTCCCCCCCCACCACCCCAGCCCTCCCAGCATTACTTCATATCTGTTGGACTCTTCTAGACCATCATGAGGCAAGCCCAGCCTTTGAAAAGTAATCCTATACAGGTGGTTAAAGAGGGGCCTAGCTGGCGAGTGTGTATATCACAGCAGAAGTCCGTTCATTCTAACTCAGAGGCTGCCTGAGGCTGGCGTGTGTGTGCGTGTGTGTGCGTGTGTGTGTGTGTGTGTGTTTGAAACCGGATCTGCAGGGGCTGATTTTGAAGAGGAATCAGTTCCCTTATTCTTGAGAAGGTACAACTTGCTGAGCATTTTTCCTTTTGTCTTACCCCTAAGTAACCACCACCTGCTTCCTGTAAAACCACGTGGCTCTGGGAAGACTCATCGTCGTGCTCTCCTGATATGGGGCTGAAACATCACAATGGACCAGAGCAAAGATTTGGAATAGGTCCGTTCCACTTATTTCCCCAAGCTGTCCACTGTCAAGTTTGGGTCCCTGTGTTCCGAGGGAAGCGACAGCATCCGCATACTCTGATCTTCCGTGGCCCGTGTTCGTTTGCTTTGCGGATGTGACTGTTCCAGTGGAGATAGGGGGTCTGCTCCCTGCTCCGTCTGCACCTAGACTTAACTTACGCTTAGTAACGGGGCACCCGATGGGTCTTTGTGCAATGATCCCATGTGGTGCAGAGAATCGATTGTGCACCGTTGTGGAGAAAGGGCCCTTCGCTGAAACCACAGTTTCCCAAACTGGTTTCCATGGAAACGTGGCTCTGTGGGATGCCAGCAGGTGTTCTGAGAAGAGATGGCTATATAGTCACGTATGTGGGGGTGAACCTGCATCGAACAAGACTCCACTGCAGGACTTTGCCTGGTCTTTCCTTTTTTTTATGCCAATGGGTAATACAACCTTCAAAATGGGATCGCAGCACGCGGTATTTGCAAAACTTATTGGACTCCGTGAACTGTTTTCCAGTGAGCACCTGGCGGATTGGTGTTCCATGGAGTGCATTCTGCAAAACTTTTCTTTAACGGCCGACCTGCCTTGGGGCCACTGAGGCCATTGCTATTTTCCTTGGCCTGGAATGTTCGTTCCCAGCTGTCTGGACACCTCACCCTCTCACCTTGCCCACCCTTTCGGCAAAGACTTCTCTGACTCCTGTTGCAAGCCAAGCATCTTCCTGGACACAGCCTCCCTCTCTTCCCTTCCTGCCAGCACAGACACGGGATTGTTTCTGCGTGACCCTAAACCTGTTCTATGTTCTATTTTCCGGACTCTTCCTCTGCAGAGTGTGAGCTCCACCAGGGCAAGGTTTATGTCTGTCTTCTACACTCTTTTACACGGCAGTGCCTGGCACAGGTGGGCACTTAATAAGTAAATGCAAGTTAAATAAATGAATGAGTGAATTTATGAATCCTTGCTTTACACATGCGCAGAGGCCCAGAGCGGGGAGAAGTGAATTGCATGATTACGACAGTCATCAGGCTAAGCAGGGCGTGTGAGGAAACCAGCGGCCTGGTGTCACTTGAGCCCTTGGACGTTGTGTTTGCAGTGCGTGACAGCGTGCTCACTTACCAGGGTTAGATGCCCCGGGCCCAGCGTGGTGGCAAGCTTGCTCACACAGCCAGCAGCTGTTGGGAGTCAGGGCAGACTGGCATCCACGCACTCATTCTTGTCTTTCTCGTGGTTAGAACCAAACCCAGTGACGACTAGTTTTTACTGATCGCCCATAGCACAGGGGGGCCTGTGGTTAAGACCCCAGGATTTGGGGATCTAATGAATCTGGACTGGCTTTGCTCCTTGCAAAGTGGATGAACTTGGGTGTGCTGTTCACCATCTCTCAGCCTCTTTTTCCTCACCTGTGAAATGGGGACAGTGACAATGAACCCTCCAGCTAGGCCTGCTGTGAGGACTAAGTAGTTACGGAAAGAATTTAGCACGGTGCCTAGTGCACAGCGGAAACTCCATGCACGGTGGGGATTACGACTATGACTATTAACACGTACCTGATTGCCCATCCTTATAGCAACCCTGCAAAGTAGCCCTCCCATTTTACAGAGGAAGAAGTGAAGGTCCAAAGAGTTTAAGTGGCTTCCTTGGGGTGTGGCGGTTAGTAAGGGCAGCCCGGATTTATGCTCGTGCCTACGGGGCCCCAGAGCCGACTCAGACGGGTCTCACCCTCTCACATACTGTGTGTCTAGAGATCCAGGCTGCAAGTAGAACAAAACATCCTGGTCCATAAAGCTGACGAAATCCCTGAGACAATGGATTTTTTCCCCGTTTGGCTCCAAAATTAGCTACAACTTTTTTTTAAAGTTTATTTTGAGAGATAGTGCTCACACATAGGGGGAGGGGCAGAGAGAGAAGGAGAGGGAGAATCCCTAGCAGGTTCCACGCTGTCAGCACAGAGCCCTAAGCGGGACTTGAACTCATGAATGGTGGGATCATACCCTGAACCGAAATCAAGAGTCAGACGCTTAACTGACTGAGCCACCCAGGGGCCCCAAAGTTAGCTACACCTTTTTGACAAGTCTGGCTTTTCCTCATGTTTTTTCTCACCTGTGGGATTAGTTTTGTTGCACAAGGTGGCCCATCCATTGGGAGAAAGAAGGGAGCTGACTGGAGGGGACTGGGGAGAGGAAGGGACAACCCCAGACATTTTTATTCAAGCCTGGAGGAGGCAATCAGGAACCTCACCCTCTTAAAATTCCTTTTAGCCATCTAACCTCCCTCCCTCCCTCCCCTGTGCCTATTGGTGCCTCTGGGGACTGGGCTGGGTTGGGAGGGCTGGGGAGGAGAAGACTTCAGGTTCAAGTTAATCTCCTTGAGAGTCCCTTACCCTTGACACTGATGGTAGCCTTTAGGAGTCCACATGGATCCTCAGGCAGCGCCAGGCTGATCAAGAGAGCTGTTCCATGAAGCTGCTCAGAGAATCCAGGACCTTTGAAGCTCTTCCGTCACATCAGAAGAACGAGGACAGAGGGGAGTAACAGGAGAGAGGCTCCCCCACACCCATTTCAGAACACAGACACGGAACAGGTGACACACCCAAACCAGGCATTTCCACCCACGTCTCTCCTCACACTGCTGCTGCTCAGAGTTGTTCAGGCCTCTGTTTAAATATCCTCTCCCCAGCGAGGCATTTCTTTACCATCCTAGCCAAGGGCCATTCAGTCATGCCCTGCCCCCTCCCCCAGCTATACTGAGTATAATTGACATATAACTCACTTCTAAGGCATCAAACACTCATCAGTAACTGATATTATCTTGTTTATTCACTTGCTGATTTGTGCCTGTCACTAAAATGTGGCGGCGGGAGATCAGAAACGTGGTTGGTCTTGCTCCCTGTTTTATTCCCGGCGCCTGAAGCAGAGCTGGGCGAGGAGGTAGGGGCCCTCGAGCATCTGTAGGGTGAGAGACTGCAGATCTGCACATCATATGTGTCCCAGCTTTCTCTGTCGCGAGCCTGTCACAGAAGGAGGGTCATTATGGAGAACTCATGCCCCCGTTATATGTTTTGTTTTTCAGTAATGACAGAGTAGGAACGAAGGGGCAGCTGCAGCATAAGGGGCTTAGGTTAGACATCAGAAATTTCCTGCCGGGCTGAGTTGGGGCATTCGAATGCATTGCACAGGGAAGCTGTGTAAAGCTGTTAATTTATGTTTTAAATGTGGGGAATATCCTAAGGGGCATTGATAACGTGTAATGTCCCCAGGTCTCAGTTCTTATGTGCAATCTCTCTCTCTAGGGACATGCCTCTTGGGGGACACTTGTGATGGCCCTGCAGAGGAGGAGAGGAAGTGCTGCTGCCCTCTAGTGGATGGAGGCTGGGGCTGCGGCTCAGGGCCCTGGAGGGCAGGGCAGTGCCATCCACCCCAGATGGTCCCGTTTGTTGTTTTCAAGGCTCCCCTGAACCCGGCTCTGGCCAGGGATTCCCCAAAGGACTGGCTCACCTGAGAGAATCAGTGCGACTGAGACAAAAAAAAAAATCACATTTGGGGATGCAGATCAAAGGGGTGTGAGAGGCAAAAATGATCAATAGATGATTTCTCTACGTGACAAAAGCAAGTCCTACTATTACTACTATCCACATTTATACATTGATTGTGGGACCTAAAGATCTTTATGGATCATCTCCTATGTTCTCTGCGTGATGCTAGATCAGGGGCCGGTAAACTCGTTCTTAAAGTGCCAGGTAGTAAATGTTTTAGAATTCCTCAGGCCTGGGGCACCTGGGTTGCTCAGTCGGTTAAGTGTCTGACTTCGGCTCAGGTCATGATCTCACAGTTCGTGGGTTCGAGCCCCACGTCGGGCTCTGTGCTGACAGCTCAGAGCCTGGAGCCTGCTTCAGATCCTGTGTCTCCCTCTCTCTCTGCCCCTCCCCACTCATGCTCTATTTCTCTCTGTCTCAATCATAAATAAAAACATTTAAAAAATTAAAAATAAATAAATAAATAGAATTCCTCAGGCCCTAGGATTTCTGTGTCAAGTACCAAACCATTGTCGGGAGAAGGGGGCATGGTAATGAGCTGGTGTGGCTGTGTCCCAGGGAGATTTCCAGGTGGGCGGGTTTTGGCCTTAGAATAGAATGCTAAGTCCTGTTCTAGATGTTGAAGCCACAGAGATTAGGGGGAAAAAAAAAAAAAGCAAAGATCCAGCTCCCGAGGAGCTCACAGTCCAGGGGGAATCTACAAGAGAATGAAATGTGACTACTTCACAAAGAAGTGAGGCCAGAGCGCAGATTATCTGGATATTGTTATGTCCAGGGCCTCTGGCATTGTCGATGAAGCCTGTGTTCTTCCCACGTGGGACTTCTATGGTTCGGCTTCTGTTCCCCGTCCTCCTGATGACTACTGAGACTTCCGACAAATGTCCAAGGTGCCGCTGGGGGTCACTGGAGCCGCTGAGAGTCTCCACGTCCTCCTCTCCCTCGGATGCATGTTTTGTTGTTACTACAAGCGACGGTGAGGTACTCAGATGGGCCCTTACCCACTGTTGTCTCCACTCACCTGCCTTTCACGTGAGCAACCAGGGTGGCCCCCTGCACTGCAAATCTGCGTAGCCCCCCGTTTAAACCCTTGCTGGTTCACTTGCCCTCACGGTAGCTGCTGGCTTCATGATATGTGCACACACACACACACACACACACACACACTCAGCTTTTCTTTCAAAATGTCAGTATAACCAAAAAGGTACGACTAATTGTCAGTTAAGTATTGTCTTTCTTCTCTTAATCCAGGCGTTCCTTGATGTCTCCCAATGCGGTGGTGCCTAACTTTGTGTGTTTGTGTGTGTGTGCATGTCCACACACATACACAATACACACACAGAGTATGCACACACACACATATATAATGCATATGTATCATGTTGCTTTGCTATAGTGCCCTTTTTGTTTATTGTTTATATTACGGGGTTAAGACATTACAGGGGTTTTGGGGGAATTGTTAGGTGAGTAGAGAGGGGTATATTATTAGGATAATAAAAGCACGTGATTCAGGAGGTCTGTGTGGGTAGGGGTGCGTGGGGCATGGGGAAGGGTGGAGAACAAAGGGAGGAGGAGAACACGGGGTGTAGACAGCAGGGCCTTGAGCCATGGGTGAGGACACACCAGTATGGGCCGCAGCGCCTGCTTCTCTAGAATCTACGATATTGATCATTTCATCATTGCATATTTGAATTTTCTCTCCCACAGGCATTTCCCAAGCTGTGCATTGGGCTGAAAAGATGAATCTTAGACAATAGCCAACCTGGCATTTCTCTGATTTTTAATGTGTTTATTGTGTAAGTTATCAACAGAAGCCTTAAGGGCTTTTGGTAATGGGGTATGTTAAAGACAAAGGAAAAAGAGAGACAGGAAAGATATTTTCTTCTGTAGGTGTTGTCTTCTTAATTTGCATAAATGACAATAGTGAACGTCTTGATTTGCTGCCAACTTTGTAAAGCTTGTAGTTGGAAATCAGCCACCATATATAATAATAACCTCTATTTATATACGACAGGCCCCGTCCTCAGCACTTTACAAACATGATCTCAATCAGTCCCCTAAAAACCCTTAAGGAGCTGCTCTTGTTCATGGGAAAAAATCTGAGGCACAGAGAGGTGACGTTTCTTGTCTCAGGTCACCTAGCTGGGAAGTGGCAGAATCGGGGCTAACCACAGATCCGTCCCACGCGGGGGCCTAGGTTATCTCACCGGGAGCAGAAGCTTTTTATCAGCAAGATAAAGCAAAAAGATCCACTTGGAAATACAAGTTCGTGGGCCCTGGTTTTGTCTACTGCTATTAGCCACTGACCCTAGTCTGCGTTTTTCTTTTAAACCAGATTTTTCCTGGAAAAAAAAAATAGCACAAGAACTCGGTAAAAAAGTTCAAACACCATGAAGATAAACCTCCAGCCCCCGTGTTCATTTCTGATCTTTCCAGAACTATTTCTACATAAATAGACAAAAGTGTGTATCTACACACACATATAATTATTTTTTTAGAAACAACTTAGTTGGGTATAATTTGTGTATTATTTTTTAATACAACGGTCTATACGATAGACCTAGATATTCCCATTAAATAAATCTTACGATCATTCTACATGGACACACAGAGATTTCCTTCATTCTTTTTAAAGACTGTATTGAATCTCCTCGTATAAAAAACTAAAAATGCTTACGCAATTCCAATGGGTGGGAAATACCCCATGACTAAGTAGTACTTGGCCTATATTGATTAATTTAATTTCCTATGTGCCATATGAAATCGGTACTTTAATAGACCCATTTCTCAGATGAGGGAGCTGAAGCATAGAGAAAGGAAGTGACTTGCCCAAGATTGCACAACTCGCAAACAGTAGAGCTAAGATTCAAACCTACTAGTGTGGCACCAAGGTCTATGGCTTTAACTGTGGCCCGATGAGTGCAGGCAAGATCCCTATGTACATATCTTCACATACGCACTCAGACCCATGTAAAAGGTACATTTCCAGGCACGAACGCGCAGGTCGAAGGGAATGAATTCTCAAATTTGTAGTTGGCGAAATTGGCAAATTCCTCCCTAAAGAGGTAAAACCATTTGCACCGCTATCAACAGCGCATGGTCCCTTCTCTGAAGGTGTTGATTCCTTTATTACTGCGTGGGACAAGTGGAGTGGACTCCTGTCTGAACCACGAGTGCGTCTCCCTTTTGGACAGAACAGAATTCATCTGGGGTGACTTGTAAGTGTCTTGATTTCATCGTCTTCTGGCAGAACAAACCCATCCCGTAAGCCTCTCTCCCGTGTTCCCCCAGTGAAGGCACAGTCACTAGCTGCCTAGCGACTCTACCAGCACGCACGTAATTACTCATAAGGTGGTTAGTTCTGGCAAGACATCTGAGCCTCCCATGACCACTGAGTCACACTGATTGGCTGACGGCATCAGCAGATGGGGGAGGGAGGGGAAGATGTGGGAAGAGGAAGGCTCTGGCGTGCTTGTGCTCAGAGGGTCAGTGCCTCGTTTGGGATGAACGGAACCTTTGACACATTGAAGACCAACCAACGGAGGGCATCTCATTCCGGCTTCCGGCTGGCCCAGTGGACGGGTGCAATTCACATCTCCTGCTCTGGCTACCTATATACAGAGATAAGGTAGAGATGCACATCTCAAGTGTTGCTTGATACGAGAGGCCCCAAACTGTTGGCTGGAGAACTTTGGCCCGAGGATTTGTTTTTGTTGTTGTTGTTATTGTTTTGTTTTGTTGCACCGGAAAGGAGGGGGATTTGAAAAATTCAGAGTGGTTGCCAATAAGTGGAAAATCAGAAAATTTCAGCTTCTTCTGAAAAAAAAATTTGGGAAATCTCAGGGCGCCTGGGTGGCTCAGTCGGTTAGGTGTCTGACTTTGGCTCAGGCCATGATATCACGGTTCGTGGGTTTGAGCCCTGCATCGGGCTCTGGGCTGACAGCTCGGAGCCTGGAGCCGGCTTCCAATTCTGTGTCTCCCTCTCTCTCTGCCCCTCCCCCACTCATGCTCTGTCTCTTTTTGTCTTTCAAAACTAAATAGACGTTAAAAAATTTTTTAAAAATTGGGAAATATGGCAACTGGCCACTCTGGGTCCAGATTTCTGCATGGAAGGGACTAGCTCCTACCTCTTCCGGGCTGGGCAAAGTGCTCTGTAGTTGGCCACACTCCCCACCACTCCCTGTTGCCTCCCAAGCTGGCTCTCTTAATTCATTTCTGTCTGGCTCCTGGAGGCATGTAATTCACAGGACCTGTTCTGGGTTCTTGACACACAGCATTTACATTTGTGTGCGTGCATGAATGCATATATGCGCGACTATGTGTATTTTATTAATATTTACTGAGCACATACTATATGCCAGGGATTGTACTAAGTGCTGAGAAGTTAAGTGGAGAACAAAACCAATGTGGTGCCCCGTTCTGGCCTTCAGGAGCTTCCCATCAGGGAGAGGAGCCTCATTAAATGGATAGGCACACAGAAGACTGCTTAATTACTCCCCCCCCCACCAGTGCCAAGGGAGAAGAGCACAGCATGTGAAGAAAGTCCAGCAGCGAATCTAGGCACATGTGGGAGAAGGTCTGGGGAAGCATGCCACGTACTCTATGTATTATCCTCAATTTTGCATGTGAGAGTTCTGCATTACAGACGGCAGGGGCAAGTCCTCATGCTCGTAAAAGATAGGGCTGGGACTGAACCAAGGCCGTCTTGACGTGGATTCACACCCTCTGTGGATTCACACCCTCTGTCTTCGCAGTGGCTTTTCTGCAGGAGGGTCCACATGGGCGCCCTGCGAGCAGATGGGGAGTTTTACTTGGGTGGTTATCATGCCCTATCCTATCCCTTCACCTTTCTCACTCACGTCCACTGCAGAATTTCCAAGGGCGGGCGCCATGTTCTTTTGCCCGAAGGCTTCTCCTGGCCTCCAGTGCCCACGGGCGCCATTGCAGCAGGTGAACCAATGTTCACATCCCTTGGCCTTCAACTAACAATTGTCAGGTGTTGGCGTGTAAATATCCCAGCTCTCTCCTCCATGGGTGGAGCAACTCAGGTCCCGGTTCTACACCGGCTCCCGGAATCCTGGGCAGGACTAAGTGCCAACGGCCCGCATGACAAACCTGTACGATAAGGTGCCCTGTTGTCGGCTGCCTTCCCTTCCCTGTCTCACCTCCTCCCGCTCCTACTGGTCTTTCCTAGGATCAGGAATTCTTGTCCCTGCGGTGGCTTCTGGGTGAACCTCAACTAAGACAAACCCAAGTCTAGTTGGAGCTATGGTGGGAGTGGTTGTGGGGACGTCCTGGCTGATCCTGGGAGACAGAGAACCCTGGTATCTGATCCCCACCCAGGGAGCTGAGGCAGAGGTGGCTGTGGTCTGGGGTCCGACCAGAGCAGAGGGGTTCTAACCCTCCACATGGCACTGCACGAGGAAGCTGCTCGCCTGGACCAGCCTGACCGCTGAGAATTTGTCCAGGGACGGGGTGGGGAGAGCGTTTGTTGGGGGGCTGTGCAGGACAAATCTGCGGGTGTTGATGAGGCATGTTTGATGGGGTTGTCTGTCAGCCAGGGAAGCCCAACACTTGGGATTGGAGTGGAGAGTCTCAGTTTACCACCTGGAGGAGGAAGACGTCTGCCTGTATCAGAGAACGGCAGGGGAGAAGGCCCAGAGACAAGGCAACTGTCCGAAGCACCCAGGAAAACCCAGGAGCTATGGGCTGAATGTTGTGACTCCCCCACATTCTTCTGTTGAAATCCTAACCCCCCAGGTGTGATGGTGTCAGGAGGTGGGGCTTTGGGACCCCTCTTGAATGGGACCAGTGTCCTTATAGAAGAGACCCCAGAGAGCTCCCTGCGCTCTCCACCAGGTGAAGACAGAGCCAGAAGACGGCCATCTGTGACCAGAGCTGAACTCTCTCCAGAACCCGACCATGCGGGCACCTGATCTTGGACCTCCAGCTTCCCAAGCCACGCGAATACATTTTTGTGGCTTAGAATTCAGTTCATGATGTTTTGCAGTAGCCGCCTGAACAGACCAGGAGGTGTTCAGGAGATAAAGAGTTGGGTTTTCCCTGGAGCTACATGGAGGTGACAGTTGCAGGACAATGTCCTGTACTTGATGCTGCAGAACTATACACTTGAAAAGGGTTGAACTGGCAAATTTTGTGTTACGTACACTGTACCCCAATAAGAAGGATACGCAAGAGGCTCAGCCATAAGCACCGGCTTGGAGCACAGCCTGGGAGCCACACACGCAGGGAGCCCCCTCCGTGGCTCGTCCCTTTCTCTACTGCCCACCTCAGCACCCCTCCGACATGGGCTCCTGGAGGCTGGGGAGCCAGGAGGAGGCACAGAGCGGAACCCAGAACCTCTGCCACGGGGGCTGTGACCCACAGAGGGAGCAAAGGTCTCAAGACAGGAAAGAAAGGATGTTCTATTTTTTTTTATGTCTGTCTGTCTGTATTTATTATTTTTTTGAGAGAGAGACAGAGAGATAGAGTGTGAGCAGGGGAGGGGCAGAGAGAGAGAGAAGGAGACACAGAATCCGAAGCAGCTCCAGGCTCTGAGCTGTCAGCACAGAGCCCGACGCGGGGCTCAAACCCACGGACCACGAGATCATGACCTGAGCCTAAGTCGGACGCTCAACCGACTGAGCCACCCAGGTGCCCCTGAGTGTTCTAACTCCAGAATTTACATCCCTAAGTTGAATCTTAAAGTGACCAAGGGCCTTCCGTGTGAATTAGTAGAAAAAGTCTTGGGTTTTATCCAAGGGTGCAAGACGTTTGCTCTCTCTGAATAGATTTTAAATGGAGACAGAAGTAAAATCATGCTTTGATCACTGTTCAGGCGCTATGCCTATTCAACAAAGGGTTACAGGTTTTAATGCTTATTCTTTGCCTAGTATGTGTGGGCTCTTGGTTAAATGCTCTTGCCCGAATTGGTTGAGCTCGTCCCTCTGTGAGGTAGGTGTTATGATTAGCCACGTTTAAGGTGAGGAGAAATTCTGTAGGTCTCCCAGGGACCCACACGGGAGCTGGGATAGGAGGCCAGGTCTGTTAGATTCTAAAGCCCTGCCATTACCCACTGATCCCATTGCCACCTGACGGTCAAGATGCAGCCTCCCCTTGGGTCCAAGACTCCTGAAGCTGCCTGCAGTTTTTAAGAGGTGCTCGTGACTTCCTCCGTTTACACCTTCGGTGCCAAGTCTGGCTTGAGTCTGGAGCCTTGCTGGGACTCACGTCACATTTGGAGGGATGAGGGGACCCTGAGGTCAAGGTCCCGGCTGTAGAGGAGCTTTGGGTCAGATGATGTCTTCACGTACTCATCTGTAAAATGGGGGCAGTATTTCCCATCTCATAGGCGAAGGTGCCCCAAAGTGCTGAACACGGGGCCTGGCATAATGAAAGGGCCCTGTAAGTGACAGTTACCATAATATTTGACTCAGAGCACTGGGAGGTAGGGAATGTTAAATTACAGCTCGTATTAGTGTGCTTTCAAAACTGTGCCAATGATCAATAGCACACATTAAAAATTTTTCACAGATATAGCCAAGTATCGCCGTAAAGTGTTAACAAGGCAGGAAGCTCAAAACTACTTGTTAGGGTGTCACACGCACCAAGCTCAGAGAGTGATGCATTCTCTAAGCTGATCCTGGTGACTACAATGGCATATGATCAGGGTTTGGTGTAATTTAGAGATGCCTCAGCCTGTTCTACTTTCTCCTGCATCTGAGGCTTTTATGTGGATCCTGTTCCGGGATGTGCCTGGAGATGGGAAATATGGTTCAGTGGCACGCTAGTGGTTTCAAGGCCGACTTGAAAGTAGGTGGAATTGGTGGCCTGACTGGAGTGAGTGGGGTCAGCAAGGCAGGTTTAGCACTTCCTGGAGTTCTTTTTTTTATTTTTTAATTTTTAAAATGTTTATTATTTATTTTTGAGAGAGAGAGACAGGCAAAGCACAAGCTGGGGAGGGGCAGAGAGAGAGGGAGACACAGAATCTGAAGCAGTTTCCAGGCTCTGAGCTGTCAGCACAGAGCCCAACGCCAGGCCTGAACCCATGGACCATGAGATCATGACCCGAGCCGAAGTTGGACACTTCACCAACTGAGCCACCCAGGTGCCCCCTAAGAATTCCTCAATAACAGAGTGTTATATATCAATATTCCTTTTACAAATCACATATTGAAAATAAGGCCTACATTAATATAAAAAATATTTAAGCTGATTAGAAAGTTGGTTCTGTGTTTGATTAAGTTCTGCAGAAATTGGGCTTGTGATGAATCATTACGCAAAGATTTTTTTTTTTGGTACAGCAATAAAGCCTCAAATGATTAATTAAGGGCACAATGCCAAAACAAATGTCTTTGTTTAAAACGCAGTGGACAAGACAGCCTTGGGAAAGTTGATGTCTTAAGTAGACGCCACAACATGTTTTTAATTATGTTCCGGAAGACGAACAGGAATAGGAATCGCCAACTGTTTAGAAAGATAATTTTTTTTTGAAGAAAGATTAGAATTAAAAAAAAAAAACAAACAGAGCATTATTGATTTAACACAAATGCCTTTTGTCGGGCCTTTTGTAATTTCCTTATTTGTGTCATCATTCTAGAATTCACATCCCCCCTCGTGTGATATCTCAGCTCTCAGAACTACGACACAGTAAACACGCGGTGTCTGCTCATATTAAAATGCTTTATTTGTGATAACTGTACAGATGATCAAGCGGTACAAGTCCTAAATTATCCCAATCATTGCCCAGGCTAATCGGAAGAGAGGGAATCAGAGACCGTCTCTGTGAGCTGTGCAGGCGGGCCTACGGTGCAGGGCGAAGCTGTCAGTTGGAAAAGAAACAACAGCAGAAAAGTTCATGCAACATCAGCTCTCCATCGCACCGTCCCGACAACAGCCCACCGCTCGGATGAAACAGACATTAGCCGGCCGGGATGATGCCCAGAGTGAAAGATGCGCTCGGAAGCGGCTTAACTTTGGGTTGTATCAGGCAGTCAGATTCCATTTGCCTCAGAGCGTCCTATCTCAATATTCCTGGTAATGACGGGTTGAGCTTTAAACAAGGCCAGCTCTTAATTGTAAAACGCTGGAGACGGAACAGGAGCCTAACGGTTTGGCCCTTGTCCCCCAAACTGTCAGGAAATGGCCTCAACTCGTTTGGAAATCGATGGAAATATTGCAGAGCAGGGGCTGTGGGCTCTGTGTTTCAAGAAGTCATTTAGATGTGTCACTCAAGGCATGCACGGCCCCCAGTCCTGTTGTCCATCCCACTAGGTTTTGAGAAATGGTTAATTATTCATTTTGCTAGTAAGTAATGGCTTTATCTCATCATAAGCATCGACAGCCTTAGAGAATGGTTTGAGAACCGTGCACAGTTCCTCTGTCTTTTGAACGTTCCTTGGTTTCTCCTCTCCACTAACGTGGTTTGGGTCCCTGGTCAGTGTTGGGCTCTGTGCTGCGTGCTGGAGACGTCGGGGTGAGCGAGGAGGCTCTCCCCTCAAAGAGCTCAGCCTCCAGACTTGGCCAACTTGAAAGGAATGGCATTTCTGTAGGAGGACTGGCATTCTGGGTCCTGGTAACCTAGAGGCAGAGGGAGGGTCCAGACACAACAGGACCCCAGCTTGGCTTTCTGCCCAGGAGGACGCTGCGACCTTGCCACGCTGGGATCGACTCAGGACTCCGGAGACCCTGATGTTTGTCAGCAACCCCTTAAGGCAGGGGGGCAACGTAGGGCCATATTCATCCCGCCGTCTGTTTCTGTAAGGCCTGCGAGCTGAGAATGGTTTTCACGTTTTTCAATGGTTGGGGAAAAAACTCCCAAAGAATAATACTAATATTTGTGACACGGCAGGATTACATGAAATTCAAATCTCGGCATCCAGAAGTAACCATGTTCTGGAACATAGCTTCGCCCGTTCCTATCGTCCAAGGCCTCTTTCATGCTGGGCGAGGATTCAGCTCTGCATTGCAGCACGAAAGCAGCCAGCAACGATCTGTAAACAAGTGGGCGGGGCTGTGTTCCAGCCATTTCCACTGACTTTTCCACAGTTTGCCAGCCCTTGGCTTGAACCAAAGTCCTCAGAGGCATGGCAGGAAGTCAGCTACTTCCTCCTCTGGGCCTGACTTTACATGAGGAGAGAGAGAAGATATAGAAAACCATGGACAGGAAGTAGCTGTGTAAAGATGGCTTCTGTTCCTGGTCATTTTCCAGAAGGTTCCCTGGGCTTAATCAGCAGGGAGCGTGTAGGGGTGCGCCAATCCACAGCCCATTTGCAGGGTGACAGTTGGATTCAGCAGAATGTCCCTCGGAAAAGGTGCTGAGTGTTTGGAGGGGAAAGTCTTTCTCGAGCCCTGGGCGATGGGAATAGGGAGAGGAAGCCTCCTGAGGACAAAATGGTCACTAGGCACCTTTGCAGCAAAGGTCTTTATTCCACTGAACATGTTGGGGTGTTTGTGGGAGGCACCAGGGGTGACTGGAATCTCTCTGCTTGGTTGAGGAAAGCAGGGCTGGAAGCCGGCGGGCCCCGAAGGAATCAAGAATGCTGATTTTGGGCTGCAGGCAGAGGGGAGAAAGGACTCCTTGTGATTGTCGAGAGAAACACTGGGTGTTTTGCTTGTGGCATGATGTCACCCCACTTCTGTACTTCCCCTGTGAAAGTTTTCCCGCGTCTCTGTTCCTTGTCTGTGCTTTGGCGGGAGAGGGTTCTCTCGAGAAAAACTGAGGCAATGTCAGGTTCTGCTTAGGGCTGGCATCAAGTGAAAATAGAGGCAACATGGCGGGATGAGGGAGGCGTGGGGAGAGCTGATATTCTTTTATTTTTTTAATTTTAATTTTAGTTTTTTTTAATTTTAGAGAGAAAGAGAGTGAGCATGAGTGGGGGAGGGGAGCAGAGGGAGAGAGAGAGAGATTCCCAAGCAAGCTCCATGCTCAGCACACAGCCCAACACAGGGCTCGATCCCACGACCCTGAGATTATGACCTGAGCTGAAATCAAGAGTCGGATGCTCAACTGACTGAGCCACCCAGGCGCCCCAGGAGCCAATCCTTGATGCCACCTCATCCAGGTGTGAGCAGCTGGGTGTGTGGCCGTCCCTGGATGTGTCACCTGAAGTGGCTGCCCCTTCTTCACTCTCTATCCTTTCCACCCTCCTGCCCTGCTTTAGTTTTCTTCAAGACACCTATTATCGCTTGACATGGTATTATGTAATTATTTGGTTTTGTATTGGATGTTTTTCTCCCTTATTTAAGGTCCATGAGAGCGAGGGGTGCTGTTTTGTTCCCTGCTGCATCCCCATGACTTAGAACAGTGCCTGGCACACAGGAAATAGAATTCGTTTGTTCAACAAATGCCCCAGAGGACCCAGAGTTTCCTACAAGCTGCCACAAGCCCACAGAGGAGCACCGTGGGCTACCTACCCCTTTATACGGCACCTGCTTCGCTCAAGCCAGCGCCATTGCCCCCCTAAAGGCACCAGTAGTCTCCTACAAGTCAGCTTGCTTCTACTCCCGCCCCCTGCAAATCCAGGCTCCGCACCACAGACTATCCTTTTCAATATGTAATTTGAATTATGTCACTTCCTGGCTGAAAACCCTCTCGTTGTTTCCTGTCACTCTTAGAAAAAAAAAAAATCGATACCACTTTTCATGGCCCGCAGAGCTTCCTAAGTGGCTCCACCTTGCGAATGCCATCTTTGTGTTCTTGCTCACTCTGTTCTAGCAACGCCCACCTCGTCTTTGTTCTTCCAAAACATCACACTCACTTCCCATTAGGACCTTGACACTCGTGGTTTTGTTCTTCGTGAGCCTCCCGTGGCTGCCTCCTTCACATCACTCAAGCCCCAGCTCAAAGATGAGGCACCTCAGAGCCGCCTTCACTGACCGTCCAGTCTGGAATAACCCACCTCAGCCCATCGCTTTTTATCACATCACCTCGCTCTGTTATCGTTTCCTCTTGGCTCTTCCTCACCAGCTGTAATTCTCTTCTTTGTTCTGTTGTCTATACTTTATAGTCTCTCGTCCTTTCCCAGGCGGCGATGGATGTTGGCACCTTGGCATCAGTGACCTTGATCATCTTATTTATCACCAAGGCCTAGAATGGTAGCTAGCATGCTGTAGGTGTTCAATAAATATTTGCTGAATGAACGATCCGATTGATCTACGCACGCAGAATTTCCTGACAACAAAGGAGTCACTATTCTGCCCATCTTCCAGTGCCCAGTTCCTCGAATAATATATGTCAGTCCCTGCTAGTTCTGCCCTCATAATTCTTATAGGTCATCATAGGAGATCACATGCCTGTAAATTACTTGCATTTTCTTAGATATTACCTTGAAGTTACAATGAGGTTCCAAAATTAAGTGTGATGTAGATTTAAGTCTCAAATCCTTTGGGAAGGTGTGGAAGACCAGACAGTGGTCAGAAAATGACCTCTGGGTCCACAGTCTTTGTAGAATTATCATAGTTAAGTCCTTTAAAAAATTAATTAATTAATTAATTTTACATTAAAAAATGTTTATTTCTGAGAGAGAGAGAGGAAGAGAGAGAGAGCACAAGCAGGGGCGAGGCACAGAGAGAGGGAGACACAGAATCGGAAGCAGGCTCCAGGCTCCGAGCTGTCAGCACAGAGCCCCATGTGGGGCTTGAACTCACGAACTGCGAGATCATGACCTGAGCTGAAGTCAGACGCTTAACCAACTGAGCCACCCGGGCGCCCCAAATGTTTATTTATTTTTGAAAGAGAGAGAGAGAGAGAGAGAGAGAGCGTGAGCAGGGGAGGGGCAAAGAGAGATGGGACAGATCATCAAAAGCAGGTTCTGTGCTGACAGCAGCAAGCCTGACGCGGGGCTCAATCTCACCAACCACGAGATCATGACCTGAGCCTAAGTCGGAGGCTCAACTGATGGGTTATTCTAGAGTGGATGGACTGAGTCACTCAGGAACCCCCTTAGTTAAGACTTTTAAACAAAGGTGTATCCCTGTTTTTGGTCCTGCCATCAGTCCCTCACTTTCCCAAATGAGTCAAAGTCACTAGCAGTTTTGCAGGCCAAGTGATTACAGACTCCAACCCTTGCTTGAGTTAACACGGAAAGGGAAGTCCTGGACTTGGGTAATTATAGGATATTTCCTTAATAAACCTTATCTGATCCCTTTCCGCTAATAATTGTATGTAATTATATTTACGTGTGAGAACATTGCATATTAATGGAAATTAGGGCCCTGAGGATTTAAAGAACTTATGAAGCGTTTGATTGGCTACCACTAATCATTGCGTGTTACCCAAAGTATAACAGGAGAAAGGAATTTGTCAAAAAGGAAACCGGAGAGTAGGAGAAACCCAACACTTCCATTAATTGATAATATTTTTATTAGGTTGTTACTTTCAAGTGTCTTTTAGTACTTGCACTTGAATTTAAATGTCTGAAAAGGAATGGGTATTCAGGAAAAGAAAAGTAATTACACCCTGTAATTCTGATTTAATTACAAGGAAATAGATGTAACATGATGTGATAAAAGTTATGATGAGCTCTTTAAATGATATATGTCATTAACATGTTAATTGGCATGAAATCTGAACTCGGAGCCAGAGAAATCTTAGGTGAATACGAGGTCAACCCTATTACAGGCAGTCTTACAATGAAAATTCCACAAAAGCATTTTGAGTTTTATTCTGCCATGTACTTTTCCCGTGTATACTCAGTGCAATGAAATTCCAATCCTGCTCTTTAAAAAAAGAAAGATAAAAAAGGCCATCCCTGAGATGTTGGGGTGGTTAAGCTTGAACTTGTAATTGACTAGACGCAAGGTCTGGACTAACGGAAATGTGGTTTTCTTCTAAGCTCAAAGACCAGGTCGTGTTCTAAAAATCTGGTTCTCTCAGCATCTCAGCGTAATGAGGAGATGAAACGCATAAAGAGTGAGATTATTAAAAGACTGCCATTGCCTCAAATACTCATCCCATGCCCTGTTTGTTTTATTGGATTGTAACTTTGGGGCTCGTGGCTGTGGTTAGTAACCAAACGGGTACAGACTGCGTGTATTCAGCAGAAGGAAATAGCCCGAGCGGACCGAGGTTACTGATCGGAGGGAAGGATGCCGCACGGAACCTCAGGGCCTCCGACCTTCAGCTGGAAACACGCAAGACTCACACCTGAATGTGAGGCTGGCGTGGGTGCTACGGATACGCTGCGCTACTGGAAACACCGGCGCGCCACCCAGTCCCACTGCTGTCGGCCATGGAAACGTCTCTGTCGGCGTCGCCACACTGGTGACTCCTCTTCCACGATATTCTCCCCCCCATGTGCACCCTGGCTGGTGCCTGGGCCAGCAGAACGGTGTGAATACCAACATGCACTGCTCACAGATGCCTTTCGGGGGGTCCCTCTCGGTTCCTCGCCTCTTGGCAGAGAGTTATCCTACTTTAACTCAAATTCTTTAAAAAGAGAATGGACTCCGGAGCATCTGTATTTGGTCGTTACCTAAACACAAGGAAAGAGAGACTCAGAGAACTGGCAGACGGGAGGACCGTCGGGTAAAGTGGATGTTAGCATTGGCGTTGATACTTTGCAGACTTGGAGACAGACGACAGGGGAGTGGGTAGGAGAGCAGGAATCAGTTCCACCTTCAGTCTGACATACCCATGCATGATTCACCCTTCCCACTCACTCATGTCCTTTATGCCACTTGGGGCAGAAGAGTCTTCTAGATGTTTCCCTAATGTCACCAACTCATTCCTGCCCCCGGGCCTTTGCATGCGACCTCCCACACCCTGGAGTGTTTCTCCCGCTCTTCTCTCACTTTGTTCAGGTCTCAGTTCAAATATCACCTCCTCCTGCCTCCTTCTTTCATTCAAACCGCCACCCTCTTCCCACCTACTTGTTAGCTCCCCCTTGTGCTTTGATTTTCCTCACAGAAATGCTCTCCATCCTATCCCAGATGTGTATTTCCTTCATAGCCTGCCTGTGGCTTCTAGAATGTAGGCTCCCTGGGGGCAGGCACCTGCCTTGTCTGCTTCACTGCCCTGTTCCCACACTGAGAACACCATCAGGGGCGCAGAAGTAAACATGCGCATGTCACACGAACGAGGTCACTCACCAGCTGCATATTCTTGGGCTGGTTACTTAATTTGTGGCTGCCTTGTTGATAAAACGGGAATAAGAGGTTGAAGAATTAAGTGATTAAATGCATGAAACCTCCTTAGCCTAGTGCCTGGCACATGTCAAGTTTAAAAATGAGAGATTTTTCTTTAGAGAATCAAGACAAAATAGGCCGGGAACTGAATTCTCGAGTCCGTGTGAGGAGAGACAGAGGAGGCGGGCAATGGAGGGCAGGAGAGCCGCGGGCTGGGGTGCGCTCTGGGCTGGCCTTCCCGGGCACTAAAGTTACATAATGCCTCCGCCTGTCCGGGAAAGGTCAGGATCAACTCCTTAGTATGCACAGAGTCTCTCCCTTCACGGAGCCCAGCTGAGAGTTTAATTCAGGGTAGGGAAGCAGTCAAGGGACAGACAGTATAGACCCTGATTAAGAAAGTGGACCCAGGAATCTAACAGGGGTCTGCTTCGAAACCCCAGTTTGACCTTGAACGAGTAAGTTGGCTTTGTGGACCTCAGTTTTCTCATCTGTGAAATGGAGCTAATAAGCGTACTTTTCCTCACAGGGCTGCGGGATTAAATGAGGTAATGCAAGGGGAGTCCTGAGCAAGGTGCGTGGCACAGAGCAAGTTTTAACACACGCCATCCGTCTCGACTGTGGGTTATGCTATGTCTACGCGTCGAATAGCAGAAGGGTTGTAACAAGAGCTTGGTCTCAGAGGCTTCGTTACGATTAATTGAGCCTGAAAGGCTGCAGACACGAAGAAGCCCTACCTCGATGATGACGGGGAAAAGAAAAGAAATGGCACCTTCATATAGGAAGTGACCAGTCGAGTGCGGCCAGCCTGTGCTCTGCACCTTACGGGGTCTTCTCACCCACTGTCACCCAGTGAGGCAGACCGCGCCCATGCCTTGAACTGGGCTTTTTCTAAAATCAGTGATTTAAAAAAATTTTTTTAAATGCTTTTTATTTATTTTTGAGAGAGAGAGAGAGAGAGAGAGAGAGAGAGACAGCGTGAGCAGGGGAGGGTTGGAGAGAGAGGGAGACACAGAATCCGAAGCAGGCTCCAGGCTCTGAGCTGTCAGCACAGAGCCCGACGTGGGGCTTGAACCCACGAACCGAGAGACCATAACCTGAGCCGAAGTCGGACGCTCAACCGACTGAGCCACCCAGGCGCCCCATAAAATCAGTGATTTTTTTTAAAAAAAAAATGTTTACTTATTTTTGAGAGAGAGAAGGGGAGGATGGGCAGAGAGAAGGAGAGAGAGAAAATCTTAAAGCAGGCTCTGCACTGTCCGCTCAGAGCCCGACGCTGGGCTCGAACTCGTGAATCAGGAGGTCATGACCTGAGCCAAAATCAAGAGTCAGACGCTTAACCGACTGAGCCACCCAGACGCCCCTAAATTCAGTGATTTTTAAGAAACTCAACAGCCACACCCTTTTCGGCTGCCAACCGAAATGCAAACTCACTTCCTGGGACCTTCGGACGGTCGGGCCAAGTTGACCAGACCCCAGACATCTTCAAACTTTGGGAGCTGCCGGCTCGGCAGTCGTTTGGTGACGTCAAGCTCTCGCCAGGTCTCCTCCCGCTCGCGTGTGGGATGGAGCCGAAGCCCCTGTATGCACCAGCAGACTGGGACAAGGTGCAGGGGCCACGCTAATAATCCAGCATCTCCCACCAGCACCCACCAGCTTATCTGGGTCTCGGAGGCTCTGTAACCCCAGCTTTCCATGATGCCTGCTTTCTGAGGCCCCAGTCCACCAAACCCTCCCGTAAGTTTGATTCGGCAACCACCTCGGAGAAGGCGTGCTCGTCTCTCTCCGTCCCCCCCGTGCTCCAGGATGCGCACCCCCCACTCCTCACCTGCTATCACAAAGACAAGAAGGGCCATTCATAATTTAAGCTGGCCCTTTCTTGCCTACATGCCACCAACAAGAGCCGGATGCTGGAGGAAAAACTGAACTTTTTCTCCCAGGATACACCGAAGATCAAGCAGAATCTCATTAAGGCTCACTTCAAAGCTTCGTCCTTTATTTCCATACAAACAAGTTTAAATTATCGTGCGTGAATCTGCTGTTAGCAGGGACTCTGTTCCATTATGCATGATTCCTTACTGCTCATATCATGAATAATGGGCAGCGCTCCATTAGCGGTTTCCAGTAATGTGCTAAACTTAGGGAGTGGTCACGTTATTGGGTTCAAGTTCTGCCGTTTGCATATTTATTTTATGTCTTGCTCCAGCTATCGGGCTCTGCTTCATCGAAATAGGTGTTCCGGTCTTGTAATTAAGCACAGCATCACACATGTTGTAGCTATGGTTTCATTATTATTATTATTATTTCAAGTTTATTGAGCATTTACTATGGGCAAAGGACAGTGCAAAGGATATTACCCTTGCATGCCTAATATTGTTTATTCTTCACCAGAGCCTCACGAGATAGGTATGATTATTATTCTCATTTTAGAGGTGAAAAACACTGATAATTAGGGAAGGATCTAAATTGCCCACGGATAAAACTCACTAACTGGTAGTGCTGATTCAAATCTATTTGTCTGACTTCAGATGCTCCGAATTACAGCATATTTTTTAGCATGCTATTATTTTCCTAGACACACTGTCATTTGGAAGGTTTTTTTGATGCCCATTGTACAGATGGGAAAACCGATGTCCGGGAGGATGAGTGACTCATCCTGGGAATGAGAGACTCTTGTATAAGCCCTGGTGTTGCCTTCATTTGATGGTGGATAAGGAGTCTTCCCGGAAACATTGATGAGGTTACACTGTGGATTCTGTAGTTTTATGGTTGGGGGCAGGTTTTTTTTCCCAGTATTTTCTCTCTCTATCACTATCTCTGGAGGTTCTTTAGGGAGACCCAGGCTGACTCTTTCGTGTCCCAGTGATGTGATGTGACCTTGGGCAAATTGCTTAACTTTCTCCACCTCAGTTTCTTCATCTGTACAATGGGGATACAGACCCCCCTCTTTTAGGGTCACTGGCAGGAACAGACCAGGTAGAACAAAGTAGGCCATAACTGGCACCCCGGAAGCACTCTATACCGGTGAGCTAGTATTTTTGCATTATTCCCTTTAAAATTCTTTATCCCTTTCCACTTATATTACTATGATTAACCCAAGGTCTGGCACAGTATTATAACATTTCCTTTTTTTTTTTTTTTTAATGTTTATTTACTTTTGAGAGACAGAGACAGACAGATCATGAGCACGGAAGGGGCAGAGAGAGAGGGAGACCCAGAATCCAAAGCAGACTCTGGGCTCTGAGCTGTCAGCACAAAGCCCGATGTGGGGCTCGAACCCACGAACAGTGAGATCATGACCTGAGCCGAAGTCGGATGCTTAACTGACTGAGCCACCCAGGTGCCCTTTTTTTTTTTTTTTGAATGTTTATTTATTCTTAGAGAGAGAGAAAGCACTGGGGGAGGGGCTGAGAGAGGGAGAGAGAGGGAATCCCAAGCATGCTCTGCGCTCAGCACGGAGCCTGACGTGGGGTTTGATCTCATGACCACGAGATCATGACCTGAGCTGAAATCAAGAGTCGGACGCTTAACCCACTGAACCGCCCCCCCCCCCAACCAGGTGCCCTGGAACATTTCCTTTTTTAAAGCCCCCTGACTCTTAACATCTCATAGTCTGACCAATAAAGTCATAATTTGTTTCCATGTTCCTTCCTGTTCTCTCAACCCAGGACAGAGATTAGCCAATGGCTCATCCACTTGGCCGAGTTCATGAATTAATGAATCAAGTTAAGATGGTTTGAAGAAATTGGTTACAAGTGCTGTCTCACAGCCCAATCTCAGATTATTGAAAAACAGTTGGAAGGGAAGTTTGAGTTGGCCACAGCTTTTATTTTTAACTTTCTGAGCTAGCTGATGTCAAATCCAGCCTCATTGTCAAGACAGGAAATGCTGGGGTCCTCTGGAAAATGTCTTAATAATTTCTGCATTATTTATTCAAGATATTTGGCCAGCTCAACTGGGAATGATTTTTCCATTTGGAGATGTGTCACAGCGTGCCCCAGACAGGAAATAAGCTTAAGGAGCTTGACTTGAGAGACTGATCTGGGCTCTTTGAACGCGCCCTTTCCTGCGCAGAATCTTTTCTCCTGTTGGTGATACCATCTGGACCCACTCTTCCTTCGCTCACTCATCACTGCTAATTCCATAGGTCGGGATTCTATCACTATCTCAAGGGTCATCCAACAGCCACATTTTATTTGTTCTAGAGCCTGCTTCTTCAATCCAATATGTTTATATTTGGCTTTACACTTTTTGACGTGCCTTCACAGATATTATTTAATTCATCTGGTTGAGTGTGATGTGTTCGCATTCTTTATATCATTTCCCTTTCTGTCTCATGTGGCTGAGCTCTTCCTCCCCGTGGTGGTATTTAAAGCTTCTCTACCTTCCTTGTGTGCCAGAGAACTTTCTCTACTAGCATGGCTCTTAGGCCCTGTTGTTTCTATTCGGAAATGAGGGAGAGCAGTAGCCAAAGGAGCTAATGCTGTGTTAACTCATTTACAGTTACAGAGAGGTAAGTCACACGTGGAAAGATGGGAAAGGTGACGGGAGGGGAGTGTGAAGTGGCCGGCAGCAGGGGACCGGGGGAGGCTGACTGGGGGAGGGGGACTTTGGAGCATTTTTGGAGAGAGTTGTTAGGGACAGCTGGTATTTCATGAGGAACCAACAGAGCTTTGGGGGAAGTTGGGGGGGGGCGGGTAGAAAGAATTGAAAAGCGATTGTTAATGAACAGGTGCCCCACCCCTTTGGCATTTTGGGAGAGGCTGCAGCAAAGGTTTATATTTTTCTACAAATATCTTTCGTGATGGACGGGCGCTTCTCCTGAGTATAACACACGTGTCAAGACGGGCCTGACCTTAATGAGCCGAGGTTTGTACTAGAATTTATGTTTGTATCTCTCTGTTCCTTCAACACACACATAGGGGTTTGGGTTTCATTGTACCCCGAAGATCTTGCTCCCAATTGGTTTCTTCAGCAAAAAAGTAAAATAAAATAAAATAAATGCTTATTTGTCCACGTTTTGGAGACAAATGCTTCCCGATGAGTGTAAGCTCCTGACTGTGGATGTTTTGTCTGATCGGCATTTTGGGGCGAGTCATTTGTGTTAGAGCCAGAGTATACAACAGACAGGGCATATTGGGCTCAGAAGCTGTGTATTTGCACTTTAGCCTTACCTCGAAAAGCTATGCACCCTGGGCAAGCTATTTAACCTCCTTATGGCTCAGTTTCCTATCCGAAATTTTTGTTTCCCCTACATCGTTAAGAGCAAGCAAGCAAGCAAGCGATAGAGATTCACTCTGTGTACACTGATGGAACCATAGGATCTAAGGGTCAGAAGCGGTCTGAGCTAGTCCAGAGATGGCAAATAATTTTTGTTTGCTGTAGACACACATCCATTTAGAGCAGTGGTCTTCAGTTGCGGTCACTGTCCCCTCCCACCAGGGCACATTTGGCAATGCCTGGAGACATTTTTGGCTGTCACAACAGGGAGGGGGTAGGGGGTGCTTGTCGACACCATGAAGGTAGGGGCCATGGGTGCTGTTAAGCATCCTCTCATGCACAGAACAGTCTTCCATGACATTTAGCCACACAAAATGCCAACAGAGACCATTCATTCTGAAGGACGCAAAGTCTGTGTCTTCCTTGAAACTCAGTGGGAAAGAATGCCAGGATTGATTAGTGATGTCTGCCTTGGATACAAGAGGTAGAGTTAGGGATCATGCGTGTTTGTCATTACTGTGCGAAGACAAAAACCTGTTATATAGAGGAGATGAAAGCCCAGGTAGCTTTTCAAGGCTCGTAGCAAACAAGTGGGAGAGCTTGGGCTACAACCGACTGCTGTTTTTTCTTTTTTTAAATTTTTTAATGTTTTATTTATTTTTGACAGAGAGAGAGACAGAGTGTGAGTTGGGGAGGGGCAGAAAGAGAGGGCGACACAGAATCGGAAGAAGGCTCCAGGCTTCGAGCTGTCAGCACAGAGCCCAACGTGGGGCTCGAACCCACAAACCGTGAGATCATGACCTGAGCCGAAGTCGGACGCTTAACTGACTGAGCCACCCAGGCGCTTTGCTGTTTTTTTTTCTTAAAAAGATTTTATTGTTACATAATCTCTGTACCCAATTTGGGACTTGAACTTACATCCCTGAGATCAAGATTCGCATGCTCTGCCGACTGAGCCAGCGGGTGCCCCAAAGTTGACTGCTTTTTGACTGAAACTAGGTTCCCAAAGAGCAGAAACTAGATCGGTCTAACTCACCAGCACATCTCCGGCATCTAGAACAGTGCCTGCACATTCAACAAATATTTCTTAACTTAATGCATCGAGTTTTTGGTGAGCACACCTGTAACTTTACCAACTCCAAGCCTATTTTCTTCACTTATATAAAACCTAAGTTCAGTTTGAAGAGTACATGGGAAAATAATAAAACTGATGCAGATGTGAAAATGCTTCAACAATGATCATTTTCTTTGAGACGGTTGCTTACACTCTGGTTCTTCCTATTCCCCAAATCAACTGGGAATATCTGTTCATGGAATTCAAGGTTCTGTTCTGAGACCCTAACCCAGAGAATACCTTCTACACACATCTCCTTAAAGGACGCATTCCTTGTCCCCATAAAACACAGGACAACTTATGCGGCAAGACCAGTGACTGGGAAGAGTCCAGGATGTTCAGTGACTTGATTTTGTTTTTTTCCTGCTGTCTTCCTGACTGGCCTGGGGGAAATAAGTCCCTCAGCATCTCAGTTCTACCTTTTTACAAATGAGACCAAATGATCACTTGCTACCTTTCCCTACTTCACTTGGATGGGTGAGATGCAAATTATGGAAGCAGTTGGAATCTTTTACAAGATTTCATGTATTTTTAAGAGAGTTTGAATTTAAAATATTTATAGACTCACAGTAAGTTGCAAAAGTAGTAGAGTTTCAGGTCCTCCTCCCCCAGAGTCCCCCAGTGGTGATATCAGTCTAATATCAAAGCCAGGATGTTGACATTGGTATAGGACTGTTACCTAGGCTATAGACCTCTTGTTTGGATAATTTTTATGTTTACGTGTGTGTGGGCAGCTCTGTGCAGTTGTATTCATTGTATAGATTTCTGTAACCATCACTACAATCAAGATACAAAACTGCTTAGAACAAAGAATTATGTACCATTTTTGGGGTACTTACTATGTTAAGTAAAATGCCCAGCCATTAAGCTAATCTTAACAACAACTGGGCAAGTCAGATGCTATACACGTTTTACAAAGAAGTAAACTGAGGCTCAGGGTCCACCTTGCAAAGGTGACCTGCCCAGCCAGTGAAATAGCAAAGTTAAATCACTTGGAGGCCAACATTTGACCTTTTAAAAATACCTCCATGCTGGGATTAATTTAAAAAAATCATCCCATTACCCAAGGGATGCAGAAGTACTGATGCATAGGGGCACATGTACCCCAATGTTCATAGCGGCACTTTCAACAATAGCCAAATCATGGAAAGAGCATAAATGTCCATCAACTGACGAATGGATCAAGAAGATGTGGTTTATTATCTATACAATGGAATACTACATGGCCATGAGAAAGAATGAAATCTGGCCATTCATGGCATCATGGATGGACCTCGAGGGTGTCATGCTAAGTGAAATAAGTCAGGCAGAGAAGGACAGATACCATATGTTTTCACTCATAAGTGTAACAGGAGAAACGTAACAGAGGACTATGGGGAGGGGAAGGGTGGGTAAAAGAATTAGGGAGAGGGAGGGAGGCAAATCATGAGAGGCTCTTGAATACTGAAAACAAACTGAGGGCTGAAGGTGGAGGGGGAAAGGGGAAGGGGGGTGCTGGACATGGAGGAGGGCACTTGTGGGGAAGAGCACTGGGTGTTATATGGAAACCAACTGGATAATAAACTATAAAAAGAAAAAGAAAAATCATCCCAGAATCTCAGCATCCAAAGATAAACCATAGTTAACAATTCAGTATATTTCCTTTGAGTCATTCTATAAATATGCAGATACAAGCTTTCTAGGGATCAAACTGTATGCACAACTTTTATCTCACTTTTTCTTGACTTAACATCACACCTTGTATGCCACTAAAATGCCTAAGAACCATCGCCTTAAACTCTGCCCAATAGTCCACGGTGGCGTAAGATTCCTCTGATGCCCTGTTTTTGGCCAATAAAATTGCCAAATTTTCATTATTGTAAGTATTACCATGGTGAATATCTTTGTACAAAAACTCGGTATTTGAAAACCCAAAGATATTCTTAGCGTTAGGTTCTGAGATGGGAAATTATTGAGTCAAAACATAAGAATAGTTTTATGATTCTTAATTGTATTGCTTAAATATTCAGAAGGCAATGTCTTTAAGATATGGTACTAGCTACTCTCAGTCAGGGGCTGGTGAATTGTAGCCTCCAGGGTAAATGTGGCTGTGCTGTCTTATTTGTAAATAAAGTTTTATTGGAACACAGCTAAGTCATTGGAAACAAATATGCTCTTTTGTTTACGTATTGTCTGTAGCTGCTTTTGCGCCATGTCAGAGCTGAGTAATTGCAAAAGAAAACCTATGGATGGCAAACAAAGTATTTACAATTTAGCCATCAGGGAAAAAGCTTGGGGGCCTTTGCTCTAGATGAAAGCTATGGGATGAAAGATAATAATGGCAAATATTTGGGTAAAACAATAATACCAAGCACAGCCTCATGGTGCGGGCACATGTGGTGGTGGTGGGGGTGGGGGGAGGCTGTTACAATTTATACTGGAGAATGAGGGTAGAGGCTCTCAGATTTCTTGCTCTCTTGGGCCAGGGGAGATGTACACAGTTGATGCTTAATAAGTGCTTTTTGTTTGCTGTGGTATGAGCTGTGGCTGTGAAGCATGGGATTGACAACGACTATGGTTAGTAACATCCCTTCCTCCCTTCTCCCGGCTTGGCATGGCTCTTGGAATTGTCCTGGGTGGGTAACTTCCTTTTCACACCACTGGTGTATACAGAAAAGCAGCTCTATTATTTAAATTCTCCAAGATCAAGGATGTGAAATGAAGGCTGCCCCTGGCCCCACAAGACATCCAAATAAATCTCACGGCTTCCAAATGTGACTGTGTCACCCTGGGATTAATACCAAGTAATCCAGTGCCAACATCAAGACAGTGAAAATAAGCATTTACTCTCCCGGAAAATCATTTTATACTGATTACAAGTTGTAGCCTGTCACGAGGATGTGAATTGAAAATGTGCACATTTGCAAGGTTAATATTTCTCTCTAAAGTCACTCTCTCCCCTGCCTCCCACCCCCCACCCCGACTCCGGCTCACAAGGAAACAGGAATTCCAAATAAATATTTGTCCTGAGACATCCTTATTCCAAGATACAAAGTTTAAACCAGCTTTTCATTTCCCTCCAAGGCAGCAGGACCACATAAAAGCAAGGAGCAATGGTCTAGGCTTTTTCAACCTCAGCTCTAGGACACGTCAGGCCAGACAATTCTTTGTCGTGGGGGCCTGTCCTGTGCACGGTTGGGTATTGGTAGGATCCCTGATCTCCACCCACTGATACCGGTAGCACCTCTCAATACCTCTAGATGTTGGCAAATATCCCTTGGGGGCCAGCTCACCCCCATTTGAAAAGCACAGGTCTAGAAACAAGAAGGTAGGCATCCTGATAACGTCAGAGCAGCGCCATCTGCCTACATTTCTAGCTTCACCGCTGTCACTACTTTACCTTCAGCCTCTGAACCCAGAGCCGGTATGCTCTGTCACCTCCTGGCGTTTGTTTGTCCCGGCCACTGTGTCTGGAATTTTCTCTCCTAATTACTCTGTTACGGAAAGTCACCTCCTCAATGAAGTCTTCTGTGACTACCCCTCCTCCAGGCCTAACGTGGAGTTAGACAGAGTTTCCTCTGGGATTTCATGGCCCTTTGGACAGGCAGTGGAGACACTATTGTATAGGATTTGGGCTCTAAGTCAGTAGTTAAAGCGAAAACTGAACAAAACAAAATCACCCTTGAAAAGTCCCTTAAATATAGTATGAATGGTTTTGTAGAGTCGACTCTGTTTAGTTATTTCTGTGCCTGCTCATGTTTAAGCAGTTTTGAGTTACCCTAAAGGAACGAAAATGAGGAAACTCTGTATGCAGATGTCTGGGCCTTCAAACAATTACACCTTTTAGAAAGCGTCTGATAACGAACGGGGAAAAGGTCAAGCATTCTCGTCTGTTTTTGCTTGTCTGCAGGGTTTATTTCATTTTGTTTCAATATCGAACCTCTATCATTTTAGTATCGGTGAATAATTTGCCATTGGAAGAACTAAACTAGATAATGTATGTGAAAGCGCTTTAGTAGCCGGCGTACAGCAGGTGCACAGAGAGGCTTCCTGAATTTAAATAGAAATCCACAGCGTTCTTTGAAAGTGGCCGAGAAGAGCTGGGCCACACATTTCCTGTACTTGTCAACTGGCATTTCCTCTTGTGACCACAGCCATCCTCTCTGGACCTTTCGTCTCACGACCCACTAAGGGCCGTGCCATCACGGTGCATTTGTTTATTTGTGTGTCCTGGCGTGAGTTTCCCACTAGACAGTGAGTTACTTGAGGACAGGGGCCCTGATGCGTGTATTTTTGTATCCCGAAAGGCTGCCACAGAGGAAACGCTCAGTAATTTCCATGTCAAATGAAGGCAGAAAAGAATGTGAGCTTGAATTAACAACATCTTCTGCATATCTTACTTCCAATTTAAAAACCCTTCCCCTATTGGATAGAAACATGATAAATGCTGTATCTTATGCGATCTGTGTATTCTATTACAAGCATGTAACATATTTTTTTTTTTGACACATAGGAGGTGCTCAACATATATTTGGTGTGCCATTACTGAGTCTTTAACATGGTTGAAAAATGCAGTAGGACTATTCAAGGGGTAGGTATGAAGGGAGTTTTCTCAGTGGGTTTGGCAGAGATGGGTAAATCCGGCCATATTCTTCGTGATCTTTTAATGTATCCCTTAGCTTTTCACCCCTGCTCTTGCCAAATCCCCCGGCAAGAAAGCAAAGAGCAATAATGGAGTTTCCTGTTCAAAAGCAGAGCCCAAGAATCAGGCTGGCTGATTCCCATATGGAGAGCTGAGCGTAGGCGAGGTCTGGAGATCCCTCAACCCTGACTTGATTTAACCCCACTGGCTTTGGCCCATAGTGCAAAACGACCATGGCATTTTCTGTAGACGGTTCTGTCCTGTCTACATAGGTCCCCGAATCTGCCCTTTAACGATGTCCAAGGAAGGAAGCCCAAAGGTAGAAACCCTACACAGAATCGAGGGGAAAGAAAACTCATCTTAACATGATCCTAAAGCCGGGAGCTGGAGGGCCCAGGGAGACCGCAGGGAGGAGCCAACGGCCTCCCCGTGTGGTTTCTCGAACGAAGGCCTGCACTGCTCTCTGCATTTTGTGCAGTGGGAACATGGGGTGTTTGTTAACAGAGGGTGAGACCCCGTGGAGCCAGACATGGTCGCGATCTGCGTTGGGACCTTCCTGAAAATTCCAGCAACAGTGATCACTCCCCACTTCTAAAGCTCCTCCACGTATGGGCAAGCATGTGAAGTCGGAAGCCAAGGTGAAGGAAGTGACAGCCATTTTTCCAGACCTCCGAAATCCGGATGACATCAGAAAGGGTTATTTAATTCCGAGGTACACCAACAGGGCTATTCACACAGAGGGAGGAAGAAAAGAATTTATATCCCTTTCATATATAAAAGGAAACAGATGTGATTTTCTTTACAAAAGAGCATTTCATTAAAAAAAAAAAAAGGTGAGGCGAGGCAGAGTTAACATAACCATTATTCTCCATCTCAGGAAAAGCAAATCCTGTTTGTCTGTCATTATAGAAGGTAGCAAAACCCTTTCATCCAGTGATTAGTTGTAAACATTCCGCAGCCTTCTGGGAGCGGGCCTCTGTTTCCCATCTTATACTGAAGCCATTTTCTTAGACTAATGTTTTATACACACAGCTCAGATACAATGCAAACTCCCAGTACCCCAAAGGCAATGGGGCATTCGTTTATACTAAATCAGAAGTGTCACCCTTGGCAACCTGCAGCACTGAAACATTTATTCAGTCTTGCATTCCTGGCACTTAGAATTATTTCTTTCATGCCTGATAGCCAAATTACAATATGGCAGATTTCCCTGGAGCCATAGGATCATTAGTGCTGGCTCACAACATACTTTCAACTGATATGGCATTTCATGTACAGCTGCCAATCAAAAAATGGGATATGCAAATGAGGATGGGAGCCTTGGTGTACAATTCCTGTACCGTGAGCTCCTCACAGATTTCCTTAATGACTAGCAGTCATTCCGTTGAGTGGAAGAAGTGGAAAGAACACAGAGGAAAATTCCCCCAGGAAGCTGGTTGCAAGAGCCAGAAGTTTTTACATTTGATTTCCATATTTATTCTCTTTCTTCCCCCCACCCCCCTGTGTGTTTCTAAACAGCGGGCCTAAAAATACTTGGGCAAAGCTCGTTATATAAATACAGAGCCCTGTCATTGCGGTGGACACTCTCAGGCCGCACTAGGACATGAGAGGTGGGCTCCATCGAGATGCATGATGGGGGGCACGGCAGGTGAAATGGTGTCCAAGGATGAAGGCGAGACTGACTGTGGGGCCTGAGGCCTCGCTGGGAGGGTGGGGGTGTCCTGACTGTGTCCAGCGACAAATTCGGCGATCTGGCCCCCGCCGTCTGCCTCTGCTTGTCTGACCCTGCCGCTCTCCCCTCCAGAACCTTCTTTTCGGGGTCTCAGAAGTTCCAAGCTCCTTTCTGCCTCAGGCAGGCACTGAGCCCTGCTCCTCCTGGTCCTCACCCCTAGCACCTCGCCCTGCGTCCGAGGAGGAGGTAAATCAAATTGATTGAATAAATGAGGGGAGCTCCCTGCAGACCAGTTATTGCCTAACTGAGTAGAACTCCGTGTGGGGGCCCTGGATTAAAAGCTCAAGGTCTACCAGTGACCTGAGAAACATCTCGGTGGTGGCAGACGGATAAGAGAATTTGGGACAAATCGTGAGAGAGCCTTGCCATGTCCCACGAATGGAGAATGGTGTCCCCCACTCCCCGCCTCCCCCTGCCGAGTCCACAGCGCGCCCTTCACCATTTTATGGCTGTGTTCTGCTTTTCCACGCCGAGGAGGACAGGAACAGTCCTTAGCAGTATATCACTATCATACATTCGCCTTTTTCTTTTCATGGGGGTGAGGAGATCTCCTTAGCTGGTGTGTGTGTGAGATACTGGCTTCTGAGTTTATTTTTGAGAGGCTGAAATATCATAAGGCAGTGCCATGATGTTCCGATAGTGGTAAAAAATGCCTTTTAGGGAAGGTTTATCATCCTTCTGCTTTTTGTTTCCATTTTATTCTTATTCTACATGGGATACTTTTCCCGTGTAACGAGATCTGGACTGATTCCTTTATTCTTTCACGTGAGAAAATACTATGTCATTTAACTGCGGTTTTAGATGTATCCTCTGTTCATGCCTAAAAAAGCTGACTTGAGAATGCCAAGTGATGCAGGTACCACATGGCCTATCCCTGCTGTAACTTTTCCGGTCAAGGAGTATTCTCCACTTGGAACTGGGTGGAATGGCCATTGCCACCGTTTTCCAAAATTGAACACGGGCCCAGAGAGGTCAAGCTCCTTGCTGAAGTCACACAGCTGGGAAGCGGTAAGGTTGGGACTCATTGTCAGGACAGTAGTTGGTAAATCCAGCAGATGCTTTGCAGATGCTACTGTGGCAGGATTTCTGGGGTATCATAAACGTGAGGCCATCAAGCCAGAAGATGTGGAATGTATGATGCCTTCCCAGCCCCCCAAAATAAAATAAAGATGCTGTGTTGGAATCTTGATTTGATTTCAATAAACATGTCTGTGTGTGGCTGAAAGCAAACGGCTCTATTTATGAAGAGTTTTGGGGACAACCCTCTTGCCCGCCTTCTTTCTGGGGTCTCTGGCTCCAGTCAAATCTCCTGCCTGTCATAACGAATGTCTTCCCTTCTCTCCCTTCTGTTCCTTCCTGCTATTCGTCTGTAAGTAAGACCAGCTCCCAACTCCCACCTGTGTGCTCCCCACATAAATTTCCCTGTATTTCTGGAAGAAATGCCTCCGTCTCATAGCTCCTTGGGGAATCTGGTTGGCTCTCAGACCTCCCCGAGGCCAAGGTCACAGGGGCCTTCCCAGTGGCACCATTCTTCCTGGTTCAGGTTTCCAAAATAGCAAAAGGGTGAAATGCAGATTCTCAGGTGAAATTTCCATGTCATCCGGAGGAGGGTTCTGGGAACAGTCCAAATTGCACAAGTCAGATCTGGCTTCTTCAGGAAGCTAAGCTTTTTGGTTACCTCCTGAAATTACATTAAGGGAACAGCTGATCATTTATCATGGTAAACTTCCAGAATCGAAATAACTAGTAAGCTTAAATAAACGGAGTGTTTCAGGAAGAAACGGAAATAGTGCCTGTTTTTCGTAATGGTCAAAGAGTTGTAAAATGAAAGGCATAGATTTATTCATCCCTGAAGACTTCTAGAATACGCTGTAGGATTAGGTCTGTATTGAAGCTGATTGCAGACTTACAAATAAAAATGATGCGTACTCTTTTGGTATACAAAGCATTTTCATGGTTAATCTCTCAAAAGCCCTGTCGAGTAGGGGCTAGTATCCCATTTTACAGATAAAGACTTTGAGGCTGAGAGAGGAGCAGTGACTTGCCCAAGGTCGTAGAAGGAGGAGATGGAGAAGTCCTGTCTGAAACCCAAGCTGTAGGATGTTGTCCTTCCCTTCATGGCAGGTTGTTTCTCTGGTCCCTAGGGTTTCGGGTTTGGCAGGCACATGGGTCATTACTATTAATCTTGTGTGACTATATGGTCACAGTCTCTGCAGGCTTGAATGATATAAGCCAGACAGGAAATTGCAGGCTCCAGGGAACCACAGAGTGCCTGAGAAAGGCCACCAGGGCTCGGGAAGAGCAATTTGAATATCATTATCCTGAATCGTCTCTTTTTTATCTCATCTGACCTCCCCTGACAGCTACTCTGTGGTCCCACAGGCCCTCCGCACTCACCCACACCTTAGCACCCTGTGTTGTGTTGGCTCACGTGGTGGGATGACATTGGGATGATGTGTGATTTCTTTTTCTTTGACTGTTCTCCAGTTGGATGGGAGATAGAAGGGAACCCAAGGGCCTGGCATAAGCAGTAGATTTGACAAAACACTTTCTGAGCCAGACTTTACCCTCATTCATCCCTCACCCTGGCACCAGAGGTGGTAAGAAACGTCAGGATTTGGTGAGGGAGAGGAGTCTCAGGAAATAGGAGAGAAAGAGGCTGGGGCAAATCTCTGAGAGGAGGTTCTGGAGTTGGGGTTAGGTCTAGGTAGGGGATGAAAAAATTTCCCTATGTAAACTTGAAGGTCAGTGGGAGACTCATCCTCGGGGGTACTGGGTATCCCCTCAAAGCCCCTCCTCCACCGTGGTGTGAGCCAACCCTGCCTTGATTTTCATGGTCTCAGAGCAGTTTTTGGAAACAGCCAACATTTCCCTTGTCCCCAAGAAAAGCCAATCTTTCCCTTGTCCCAAGATGGGCACAGGGTTCAGCTGAGAAGTTGCTGGCTGACATGTCACTCTTATGGTATGAAAGCTTTGTTCCTTTGTGAGAATGGTTGCCCAAAGGAAGCCAACTGCTAAAGTGAGAAAAGGGGATAAAGAGAGGGAGGGAAGGTCTAGGAAATGATAGTCCTAAGCTAGGAAATCCAGGATCAGTGGAGAGGACCGTTGTGTGGTACTGGTATCCTTAAAGATTTGCAACCTATCTTTCGGCTAATCAAGGGTCTACTGTGTACTAATTCTCTCTGAAGAAGAATCAGGAGGCATCGGAATGCACCGTGGACCTACTTCATGCTTCGTATTTTATACAAATTATCTGCACACTCTGACTTGGTCATCATTCGGAGGTGGGAGCCATTCTCATCCACAGGAGACACAGCCAAGGCTGAGTGGATAAGTGAGTAGCACAGAATCACATAGCTGCTATTCATTGGATCCTGGATTAGAACCACTAACTCAAGGTTCCACATAGGGTGGGCTTGATATATAACCTGAGTTGGTGAGACCAACATCATTATCACTGTGCTATCCTTTTATTAGATATATTTTCTAGTTCTTCGGGATAGAGAGCATTTTCTAATAAAATAATGATATAATAATAATAGTCATTGTTATTAAAAAATAGACTGGCACACAACTGATTGCCACTCCCCCGAACCATCACATAAATAATCCCTCTGAAATCCAGGAAAAGACTTTGGCTGCTTCTTCGCTTAAATGTTGGCAGTGAAGGTTATTTTTCAAGCATCTCACGATGAAACTGATCAATTAGATAATCCACCTGGAAAATCTAAGCTTGGTAAGTGAATTTTGCGTCCCTGCTCTCTACCCTCCATTATTATTTGTATTGTCTTCCTTGGATTCTATTGCAAGCACGATGTGGATGTGGTAGGTTAGAAATGGTCCCAGCTCTGCTTTCTACCCCCGTCATTGGGGAAACAACCTTCATGAATTTACCATGTCTGAGTACGATCCCAATGTTCAATCATTTCCTTAACAGTCTTTTCAGAAAACTTAACACACTTTTAAGACCTCATTCTATGCAACAATTCATAATATCATGGATGCGTCTGGTGGATTTTTGTTTAATTCCAATTACTAAATACCTATCCCACCATGTTAGCCCAAAATCACCTCTTTTGCAGATGGTAGTGTGAGACTCACATTTTTGGAAACACTGGTATGGGCAAATTTACCATAGTTTTTGACAAACCTTTCCATAACACACACACACACACACACACACACACACACACACACACACACTTTATCAGCCTTCAAGTAGGGCTTCCCTTGAAGTCAGTGACATTGATGTTGAAATGACCCAAATTACTTTCACTGGGTAAACAGACGCAGATTATGCTTTCTATTTAGGAAACTGGTTTCTCAAAGCTAGTTTTGGGCAGGCCCAAACCGTGTGTTACACAATCCCTTCCCAAGTCCTTTTTCCACGGTTTGCTACATTTGTGACACCTCAGCGGTTTTTCTGCTCTGGCTTCTGATCTTACGTGAGGGAAATCTGTGGCAAGATCATAACGCCTCTGGAAGGAAGGAGGATTTTAATCACAGATGTCTCTGATAATTATTAACCAGCAAGTTCCTTGGAAGACAGCCATTTTTTTTTCCCATAGACTCTTGGGGTTGTTTTGACTTTTCCCCCCTGGTGTCAAAGGTGTCCCTTAGAAACTTTCCCATCTGATTTAATTGCTATTTAATTCCTACAACATTGCTGCAATTAGACATCCTGATTTATGGCACCATTGGGCTTCTCTTGGCAAAGACATCCCAAGGGACTGTCCACTTCTAATTGACTGATTTTACACAAGCTTATCCCTTCCGCTCTGCAAACTTCTGACTGTGTTTAGGAGCCTCTGCAATACTATATACTTGAGTTCGTGTCAGATTACTTTCCACGACTCAAAATTAACCTAATAATCTGAATGACAACTTAATTAATTTACTCGCTCCGTCTGTGTTTACCGAGGCCCTTTTATGTAGCAAGCCTTGTGCCAGGTGAGAGATTAAAAACAACAACAACAACAAAACAAAACAAATAAACTAGAAAATCACACGGTGGCTGCCTTCACTGAGGGGTTGGTCCCAGGTGGGAGCGGAAACACTGAATCCAGTGTTTCCTGAGAAAGAATAATTTGTTTCTTCTCCTCACAATTTCCCCCCATGTTCTTGGTCATGTCTAATATTATTTTTCTTTCATAATTTTACATACACCAGCTCACTTTTTAAAAATGCAAACACTTTCTTAGCTTATCCTCAGCAACGTCTGGGAAGCGATAGGTTCCGTGTGGCAGTTCTCTTTTTAAAATACAAATTAAAATAAATTTTATGATCAACAAATGGACAATTCAAATGAGAAGTATTCACGACTCATACCACCTTGGGTCTTCTCACTTATTACCAGGGGTGTATGTTTCATATTTTGGAAAACACTGATTTAATTTTCAAATGCGCGCATCAAACCCTTGTCATGAAAGAAGGACTCTCCGGGGTTTAACTGGGTTATGAATGTTCAATCTATAGTTGAACAGGGAAAAGTCTCTTGGGACTTAAAGGCGAAAATTCAGAGTTTTAGTTTGTGTTTTTTTTCTCTGGCCTCCAACTCAAAGTGTGGGAAATTCTGGGTGAAATGTGCCTTGGCTATTATTTCATGTTTATTCTTTGCATTAGGTCCTATTATGTTTTACCTTTTACACAGAATCACCCAGTGGAAGCTAGAGTGTCTCTGATTTTAGGACATTTTTGTCTTCATGGTCCCCCAAGCACAAATGGAGAATATTTCAAATGGAGGGAGACATGTAACCCAGAAGTGGGCAAGGGTCCATGGGGTATGGCCAGGAGCTTGTTTTTGTAAATAAAGTTTTATTGGAACACAGCCACTCCACCCATTTATGTATTGACTTTGGCTGTAATGACACAGTTGGGTGGTTGCAACAGAGCCTGTAAGGCCTGAAGAGCCTAAAACATATATCTATCTAGCCATTTACAGAACAGGTTTGCTGACCTCTGATGATCAATGGATTCTGGACAAGCACGGAAGAGCCAAGGAATGGTCTTGCTCCCTAGCTACTGAGAGACCTCTGATTTGCTTGGGAACATTTAGAGAGCCATGAGAGGGTGTAGGACTTCCCAACATGCTAAGAGTCCATGAGAAGAAAATAAAATACTGTATGAGGCACTCAAGGCAAATAAATATTTATGAACTGAGGTGAAGGCTCCATTTATAGCTTTCCTCCTTCTCTGTATCATTACATGGGGAGGTCTTGCTGATGGGAAGAGAGCAAGGGTAATGACTATAAACGTTGCCGTCTGAGAAGACCTTGACTCACACAAGCCTTGATCAACTGGATTACTTTTGAGCTAGACTTTCAACGCCCCCTTATCTATTTCCATGAGGCCAAGCACATCCTATCGCCAATAGAGTCCACCATGATTCTGTGAGGCATAATGGCGCAGAGCATTTCTGGAAGAATGAAGATGGTCACAAATTCTCTATTCTCCCTTCCATTGAAAGGAGACTACTTCCACTCTTTTTGAATGTCCTAGGCCTGTGACTCACTTTGACCAATAGGATGCAACAGAAGTGACTTCCAAGCTCAGGCATAAGAAACCTTACAATTTCTGTGGGTTTCTTGAAATCTCTGCTTTGGGAAAATCAGTGCTGTGTTAGAAGTTTGACCACCCCGACACACCTCCATATTGCAAGCAAGCTAAATTAGCATATGGGGAGACAGTGTAAAGAGACAGAGAGAGAGAGAGAGAGAGAGAGAGAGAGAGAGAGATGCCCAGCTACACCAACCATCCCAGCTGAGACGCTGGATGTGAGTGGAGAAATCCCTCTTGGATATTCAACCCAGTAAAACCTTCAGGCGACCATAGCCCTTGCTGTTATCTGAATGCAGCTGTATGAGAGACCCTAAGTAAGAACCACCAGGTAAGTTAGGTCAACATCCAGAACTGTGAGAGCTAATAATAAATGATTTTTTAAGCCACTAAGTTTTGGGGAGATTTGTAATGTCACAATAGATAACTAGAAGAGCATACCCTTGTTATCCTGAGGTCCTGAGGAGTCAGGAAAGATGGCAGGATCTGCTAACAGTGACTGGTTATTCTATACCACAGTCCTTGCTGATCATTCGAGTCTGATTTAACACCACCCTTTCTATTGCTACTACTAGGATGATCCAGTCATCTTGGTTTGCCAGGACATTGCAGTTTCAGCACTGAAAATCCCATATCCTGGGAAATCCCTCAATCTGTAGCAAACTGGGACAGTCAGTTCCCTAACTCACTGCACACTAGCATTCCTTTCTCTTCTTCAAACGCATCGAGTTCCTTCAAGCCTTGGAGCCTTAGTACATGTTGCCCCCCCCCCCCCATTTGGCTTTCTCCCAAAGCTTCATTCTCTCAAGGTAGCCTTCTCTATCTCCCAAGACGAGATGATATAGATGATATAGACTCTTTTCTAAGTTTATTATTTATTTTTGAGAGAGAGAGAGAGAGCATGCATGAGTGGGATAGAAGCAGAGAGAGAGGGAAGAGAGAGAGAATCCCAAGTGGGGTCCATGCTGTCAGCCCAAAGCCCGATGTGGGGCTCTATCCCACAGACCATGAGATCATGACCTGGGCCAAGATCAAGAGCTGGACACTTAGCCAACTGAGCCACCCAGGCGCCCCTGGAGACTCTTAATACAAACTTTTACAACACTTTGAACTTCTTAATAACCCCAAACTGAGTTGCCCATTATTTATGTATTAATAAGATGAACGTCTTTACCCCTGCTAGATGATGAGATTCAAACCTGTGAGAATGTGTTTGTTCTTGTTGCTGTTATCATATCAATATTTGGTATAGACGGCACTCAGCAAGTAGAAGAATAAACATCAAATGAGGGCAAACTGGCAAAGCTATTTAGTACCCAGTATCGTGGTTTTTGTCTCAGGTTGAAGGTAAAGGTGTAAAGGAATCTTGTTTGTAATGAGGAGGTGACTTGACCCTGGTCACACGGTGGGGGCAGAAAACATGACTTCACACACAAGAGCGTTTCCCAAAAGTTCCAACACAGGCAAGTGGTGATCTTCACTGGTATATATCGTGTCTGATGGTCTTGATGCCATTGGAAGGGAAAAGTGCAGGTCTCCCGAGATGGGGGAACCGGCAGGTTGGCGGCTCCATTGAGTAACTTCCAGCAATCGCTTGCCTGTGTGCTCCATCTTACTTTCCTTCCTTAGTAGGTGAAAGAGAGACAGAAATGCTGTGATGACTAATGGGAGGTCATGGAAAGATTTATTGGACAATTATCAATGTTTTTCTTCACTCAAGTTTCCTTTAGTAAGTCATTATTTCATTTGGGGAGTAAGTACCACTCATATCACCCCTCAGATTCTGTCATTTTATCTCCTTGCTTTATGCTGGTTTGTCGCCTTGATTTGTGGAACTATATAGAGTGTGGATCGGAAGAACTTCTCACTGACTGATTTTGAGTTTTATTCTCTTGTCACTTTCAGGCATGCAGATAAGAGTTGATATAATTCTGTGTTTTTCAAACTGCACTCTTATGTGGGCCACCTTCATAATTTTCCCCTGCTCTAGAATCTATTTAATTATGATTCTCTTAATACTTTAAAAATTGACTCTTTTTTCTAAGTGAATCTCACCCCCAGGTCATAATCTGTATGATTATGGGTTTGATGGGCTGGTATGTGTGTGTGTGTGTGTGTGTGCGTGCGCGCGCGTGCATGTGCACACGTGTATATATATATCTCAGTGAAATAAATGCCTGAAAATTATACTTAAAAAATATGCCCATCAAAGCCATAATTTCATGAATTATGACTTGACATGAAGCTATATTAAGAAGTAGGATATATGTATATATATTCCTTAGAATAGGAAGCCAACTTGGAATTGCTACTTTGGAATTGCTTGGAATTGTAAAGGTAACTGGTGGCCCAGGAAGAATTTCATGTACGTGAACCCCACTGGATCCTGGTTCCAGTAGTCTGGTGCTATTGACTGGTAGCTCTGACTTCATAAAGACCTCACTTACAGAATCTTAGACCCATCCTTGATCTATTGCTTTCTGTAAGATTGCATCATTGGCCAAACCATCAGCAAATATTGTTGGCTCAGACTTAAACTATGTGCTGAGTTCCATGAATTCTCATGATTTCCACCCTACTTTCAGTCACCATCATTTCTTTGAGTTGACCACTTAACTGGTTTCCCCATTTTCACTGGGGAAAACGCAAAAAGAAGAAATCCATTTTTAGTCAGTTATTATGTACTAGATGCAAATAAACTCTCATTAGGGAAATAAGAAGAAATGTAATTTAAATATTTAAAACACTTGGAACACAAATGATGGAATAAAAAAGACTCAAATGAATGGATGGCCTCATAATAACATCTCAGGTCACAATCAGATAGCTTCTTTTAAAACTCCACCGAACATATTTTCTTCATAATTTGTCATTTCTCTTGGACATAGCATATAGGGTGATTTTAAATTGATATGATATAAGAATAAATACCAAACCAGTCAAAGGAGTCAGCAAATGTTCAGAATTATAGAAAACCATAGAAATGGGCTCTAATTGCATCATTATCTAATTTCCTTACTTTTGAATATCATTGCTAAGAATGGACTCACTCATCTCATGTCATTTTCTTTTCTTGTGAACTTTTCCATTTTCTCACAAGAACAAGACATCCATATTTTAGGGTTTGCTGTATTTTGTTGTGCAAAGCAGTAAAAAGACTCATCAGAAATGTGACAGAAAAGAAACTCATAAAGAACTGTAGTCAGGAAAGGCCATAAAGGAGTATGACTGGAAAAGGCATGGAACACTTTCTTAAAGTTCTTTATTCACTGGGACAAAGAAACTGAAAACACAGCTTGGCCCTCCTCCCCTGAATGCTCGATATCTTTGTTCTTGTAGGTGGTTTTTGACAGGGGTCCACTGGAGCTTGAAGTCTGGAAGTGAGGAGGTATCAAGTTTAAAAATTTCAGAGGAAATGAAGCCTTTCCCCCCCCGAAAGAGTTTACCACTAATGATATTTTCAAGTGGCGCTGGATTTGACATTGGTGTGGGTGTTTGGAAGTTGTTACATGCTTCGTAAGGAAGTAGCTGGGTGGAAAGATCAGCAGTGATTCTCAAGGAAAAGTTCATCACAGAGGCAGATGGGAGGGATCTTACTGGTAACAGAATCTGTACTGGGTTGAATAGACTTGGCTCTAAATTCATGACCATGAGATGAGGGTGAGTGCTAAATAGGTCCTGAATCCCACTCTTCCTCATGACTTTATCCCTGCTTTATATCATCATCGTCTCTCTTTGGGTTGACCACATTGTCCTCCTAACTGGTTTCCCCATTTCCAACCGAACTGAGAGCCAGGAAGAAGCAAGCGAGCAGGTGGTGCCCTGCTAAGAGGAAGAGAGGACATAGAGACAATGAAAAAGAAGGAGGCAGAAACTGAGTGATGGAGCTACAAGCCAAGACACTGAGGGTTTTCAGGAGGCACCCGAAAGTTAGGGCGAGGCAAGGAAGGATCCTTCCCTAGAACCTTCTAAGGTTGTGTGTCCTTGCTGACACCTTGATTTCAGACTTCTGGCCTCCATGACTATGAGAGAGTAAACCCTGTTGTTTTATACCACCTAGTGTGTGGTGCCCTGTATGGCAGCCATGAGAAACTCTCCAACACTGTTCTGAAGAGCGTGTGGGACTTGACCCAGGTTCAGGGCCAAGACAAGGCATTATGGAAGCCTGTACCCAACTCTCTTCCATTGTCATTTGCTTCTGAGTGAGAGGGGCATCCTAAACTTTACAGAGCAGGTTTTAATCTTCCCAGATCTCTAGGGCAGAACCTTCATCCTGAAGCATTCACAATAGAGGCCAGCCATCTGTAGTGGGTTGAATTGAATCCCTTAAAGGATAGGATCCAGTCCTAATGGGTGGGTACCTGTGAATGTGACCTGATTTGGAAATAGGGTCTTGGTTGGTGTCGTCAACTTAAGATGAGGTCACCCTAGATTAGGAGGGGTGCCAAATCCCGGGACAGGGCTCTATGAGAGGAGGAGAAGATACAGACACATAGAGAGGAAGGCCTCTCAAAGAGGAGGCAGACGTTGGAGTGAGGTGGCTGTAAGCCAAGGACTGGCAAGGAATTCTAGAAGCTGAAGGACCCTCCCCTAGAGCCTTCGGAGGAAGCATTGTCCTGTCAATGCCTTGATTTCAAACTTTCAGCCTCCAAAGCTGGGAGGAATGAATTTCTGCTGTTTTACAGCACCCAGTTTGTGGTAATTTGTTAAGGCAGCCCTAGGGAATGAATATACCATCCTATAGTCGATGCCAGCCCACCCATGTGTTTTGTGAGCTCACACAGTGTGGTTGTTTTGTTTTGTTTTTTAATGGTTTTTTAAATTTATTTTTGAGAGAGAGAGAGAGAGAGAGAGAGAGAGAGACAGCGTGAGCAGGGGAGGGTCAGAGAGAGAGAGGGAGACACAGAATCTGAAGCAGGCTCCAGGCTCTGAGCTAGCTGTCAGCACAGAGCCCGACGCGGGGCTCGAACCCACAAACAGTGAAATCATGACCTGAGCCAAAGTCGGACACCTAACCGACTGAGCCACCCAGGCGCCCCTGTTATTTTAATTGAAATAGTTACTAATATTTACAAACAGGGCGATTTCACTTAAAAGCCACGATTTCTGTTTTTTTCTGGAAAAGTCCGAGGACGTGACTGTAAACCCAGCATTTCTGTCCTGGGGGGAGACCATGGAGCTGAGTGGAGCGGCCCCCTCATAAGGTGCCACACGGCCCAGCTCTGGGGTCCTGTCACTCCTCGAGGCCAGGTCTGCTCGACTCTACCCCACCTCCCTGCTCTCTCTGTCCTCTGGGACTTCATGGACTCAGGCTTCTTTTAAACGGCTCTCCTCATTTGAGAGGCTAGGAAAGTGACACCCAGAAATAGACTTTCCCCGAGTGGCGTCACCCAGGAGGGCTGGGGACCCCACACTTCCTCCTGCACCCTGCCGTTTCCGCCTACAGAATGCCACAAGATGTTTCCTAGAGCAGACATCCCAGACTCCTAGATTTCACAGACCGGTTTCAACAAATTTCAAGGAATTGACAAAGAGTTTCCAACACTTTATTTTGCCAAGAAAAAGAATGTTTAAAAAAAAAAAGAACACTGCCATTACCATCTTTTCATTAAAAAAAGGTGATTCTATCACCAACAAAGCAGGAAACACACAGGTTCAGAGTAAAAATGAAAATTGTGTTGGCTCAAACAGGCTTTCATGATGTTCTCTCAAACCTCGCCTCCTTCCTTCCGCTCTCCCCACGCTCGCCCGCCTTGCTCACTGGCCTCCTTGGCTCTCTCTGACACGAGGCCATTTCTGCCTCAGGGACTTTGCATCTGCTGTTTTCTTTCTCCAGAACACCTTTCCCGCATATCTCCAAGGCTTGCTTCCTCAGTTCACTCAAATCTCTACTTATATTTAAAAAAATTTTTTTATTTTTATTTATTTTTGAGAGAGAGAGAGATCACCACTGAGAGAAGGGCAGAGAGAGAGAGAGAGGGAGACACAGAACCAGAAGGAAGCTCCAGACTCTGAGCTGTCAACGCAGAGCCCGATGCGGGGCTCGAACCCACAGACTGTGAGATCATGACCTGAGCTGAAGTTAGATGCTTAACTGACTGAGCCACCCAGGCGCCCCTCAAATCTCTACTTAAAATGTCACCTTCTCAGGCTGGACTTTCCTCCCTCATTCTCGATGCTTCTACACATGCTTTTCTGTGACACTTGCCACTACCTTCATAGTCCAAATTTATTGATTGATTATCTCTCCACATTTTAATAAGAACAAAGAACAGAGATTCTGTTTTCATTGATGCTTAGAATAGTGCCTGGCAGATAGAAGATGCCTAATAAATGTTATTGAATTGAATCAAATAATAAAGTACAATACATTGTACTGAGTAAATTTCACTTATTGAAAATGCCTAACATCGTTTAAAAATTTTTTTAATGTTTATTTATTTTTGAGAGAGAGAGAGAAAGAGAGAACACGAGTGGGGAAAGGCAGAGAGAAAGGGAGACACAGAATCTGAAGCAGGCTCCAGGCTCTGAGCTGTCAGCACAGAGCCTTGACCCAGGACTCAAACTCAAGTACCGTGAGATCATGACCTGAGCTGAAGTCAGACCCTTAACCAACTGGGTCACCCAGGAGCCCCTCCAACATCATTTTCATTTCCTCTCATTTTGCTCGTGAGAGGTGAAAATGTTTTCCTATGTTCTTATCAGTTTGTGGATTGACTCTTAGATAACTTCATGGTGATTAAAAGTATCAAGGAATCTGAACCCCTATAGGTATTTTTTTTAATGTTTATTTATTTTTGAGAGAGAGCGCATGAGGGGCGAGGAGCCAGAGAGAGAGGTGGACAGAGGATCAGAAGTGGGTTCTGTGCTGACAGCACAGAGCCTGATGCGGGGCTCGAACTCACGAACTGTGAGATCATGACCTGAGCCAAAGTGGGACGCTTAACCAGTTGAGCCGCCCAGGTGCCCCCCCACCGTAGGTATTTTGGTTTGCTTTAGCAGTAATCATTTTGTGCAAAGATCTTGTAGCTTTTGACAGCTTAGTCTCTTCTAAAAGGACCCCCACCTCCAACTAAAAACACACAAATTCAAAAAATAATAACCAGGCCTATCACTGGACAACAATCTTCTTGGGGCCTTTGACAAGCTCTTATAATGACCCATAGTCCCAGGGCAGGGGGGAAACAAGTACATGAATCCAGATTGTGAAATTGGTGCCACATTGTGTATAAACAAGTGTGCAGAAATTGCTGTATAACATCAGTGTTCATCACTCTCTAATATCTGACGTTCATGAAACAACAAAAAGAAATAAATTTGCTTCTGATTTTCACTTCCAGTCCTTGGCTTGTCCAGAAAGAGGGGGAGGAGAAGGAGGGTAGGGGAGGAGGTGGGTGAGGAAGGGAGGGCAATACTCTTCTGCGACTTTAAGCAATGCTAACCATCTCAGGATAGTCGTGTGAAGTAAGTGTACAGCAAAGCCAGTCTAATTTGGATTAAGTAGAAGACAGTTCCTGCAAAATTAGCAAAATTCTGAATTGTTTGGCATTTGGGAAGTGAAGGGGATGGGCTATGGAGTCAGATCCAGGTTGGATCGTGGTGTCTACACTTAAAGCTATAAATCCTGATCAAGATGTGTGGCCCAGGCCCTTCATCTGCGTAGCTCAGCTGATGATTAGTGGCACCTCGTGGAATTGTCGCCAGGACAATACATTCAAATTGCCTGGAACAGAGTAAGAATATGGATATCTGTGGTTATTATTATTTGAAAGGACATATGGTTCTACTGTCTTCAAGGATGTGCGATATCATGCTGCTGACCACAGGGGAAAAATATGGAGCGGAGTATGGTCTACCTGGCTCACCTGAGGAATAATCGCCACACCTCATAGGAAATGGGTCCTTATCTGCCGTGCCCTTGACGTAGCTGCTCTCATTTAACACCTACAACCGTCCATGAAAGAAAGCCTATTGCCACCTGCATCTGGGAAGAGAGACGGACTGGCAGAGGCTGAGTCGTTTTCCACGAAGGTAGTATGAGGCGGGGCTGGCATAAGACCGCAGGCAGGTGGAATTCAGCACCGAAACATTTATTATCACGTTTGGAATCAACCCAGGTGTTTGCATGCGACGAAAGGCAAAAAGGATTTTCGAGGATTTAGGTTTTAAATAGGCGAAATATCCTTCCTGCGATCTCATTTTCATGACAGATAGGCAGGCACACGGACAGAGAGACAGTAACAGTAATTTGTCAGGTCTCCAGAAAGATGCTCGGGGAACCCGAGGGTGGCGCGCCTGGCTGGCCTGACTCCTGGCTCCGCTAAAGGAGTCGGAGAGGCTCTGCCTGCGCGGTGGACCGTCGACCCTGTGCTCCGTGTGACGGACGCCACAATCACCCTCCGGGACTGTGGACTGAGAAACTCTTCTCCAGGAGAGTTGGGGTACAGGTGTTCAGATTCTTCAAATGCAGAGAGGTGGCCCTGCTCACGCTTCTCAGCTCTCTGTGCTATGTCACGTTTGAATGCTGAGCCCTCCTTGCCTTGGGGGAACGAACTTGTGGCTGATTCTGGCTTGGGGCCTGAAGAATCAAGATCTGGAATTGGGAAAGAATGAAAGAACAAAGAAGAAAGGCGTGTGTGTGTATGTGTGTGTGTGTGTGTGTGTGTGTGTGCGTGCGCGCAGTGGAGGCAACAGGGAGCTCTGTTTTGGCCAAAACGAACAAAAAACACACGGATCCTCATATCAGACTAAAAAGGAATTTGAGTTGATGAAGAAGTGGGGCCCCCAGAGATCTGAGCTGGAGGGACTTTTCTAGAAGAGAGGTCCGTCCATGTTTGGGGGCACTGAGGCAGGTGGCCTTGACTGAGGACAGCAGTGAAACACACTGGGCGGAAACCCAGACGCCACGCGGCAGGGGCGACACTGCTGGGAGACCGCTGCATGTTCATTGCCTCTCGACCATTGCCTGTCACCTGCAGTGAGCAACACATCATCACTTCATCAGAATCCAGTATCTAGCCGGTCACCTCCCGGCAGAAACGGCACACACGCGCATACCCTAAGACATCGTCCAGTTTCCATTTGACTTACTCTACGTGCAAATCCCCCCTCGCAAAGCCCCAGACCCTACGAGCCCCCCAAAAGAGGGTGGAATGGAGATCTAGGGAGGCAGCGGCATGGAAAGCCCGGTGTGTGTAGTTCAGGAGCGCATACTGAATGAGCCAGCTAGAGACACACACCCCCCCGGAGAGCCATCGACAACACCCCGGCCACATAGGTGTGCAACATGCCCAGAGCCCGTGGCTAAGAGCCAGCGCTTCGGGGAATGTTTTAGAACCAGAAAACAGGCCAATCATTTCTGCTCCAACCATCACTCTTCATGACAAAAGCTCTCCTGATTCTCAGGCCTGGGCTTCCTCAGGAGCCAGGGAAACACATAAACATTCAAGGACAAAGATTCTCTTGACTAGTGAAGAGTTGGGACATCTTCAGTAATGGGCAAACTAATTATCCCCCCTGTCGTAGGGACGGTTTCCACACACTTGCATTGTTGTCCTTGGCCGATCTGCCTCTTGGCACACGGGGCCAGCGTCCCGGAGAGCGGCCGTTAGCACCTCCGTGCTTTACAAGGAACATCTCTTTCCTAAAGCCTGAGCCGTTCCAGCCCACGGCAGGATGATGGAGGACTTGGCCCTTGCTGTCGAAGTGGAGTCATTAGAAGTAATCAGGCCTCTGCCCAAATAGCGGCTTGGATGAGAGAGGGTAGTAAACCCCCTGCTGGAAGTTCCGATAGAGTTGGCAATGGCGTCCTGTAAGCGTCTGCATGGCTCTGCCAAGGCAGGAGCTCCTACGAGCCAACACGGCTTTCCTATGTGGGGCTTTCCCGTTGGGATCTCTAGCAACATGCCATTCGGAAGCGTCTGAAGAAAGAAACAACCTCACATCCTTCCCAGTCAATGACTGACTTTGAAGGAGATGCTCCTAGCACTCTGGGTATGTTGAGAGGAAGGGAAAATGAGATACTGCTAATTTATGATCTGATTTCAATCCCTCTGCATCCCCCTTCCCGTTTCCATCCCTCAGGCCAGGAGGGATGGTTGTGCGGAGAACGAGGCAGATGTAAAAGGCCTCCAGGATAACTTCCTGGCTTTTGTTTGAAACCTGCTATGAAGACAGGAAAGTTTGAACACCCTAAAGATGCCTGAACTTTTGTGCTGCTTGCCGACAGCCCTCAAGGGAGATCTCGAGGCCTCCCTTGGAAAATCAGGGAATGTCTAGGTCTCCCTTGGAAAATCAGAAGACCTGGCGGCTCTGGGCTTCAGCATCTGGCACAGTGATGTTCACGGCGGCTGATTGGAAGCACCTGTTGGGGGCAGGCCCTCTCCGGCCCCTCTCAGTGCCCACCACCCCCTGGGCAAGGAGCCAAACGCTGAACGTTAAGGCTGAGCGTCTGTTGCCATATATCACTCTTGAGCAAGGTCTTTGCTGACCTGCCTTCAAACATCTCAACACCCTTACCTCTAGCCCTCCTTTTTCTTTCCTGCTTTATTTTTTCCTATACGATTATTTTCACTTCACATAACCCGTATGTTATGCATTTATTTAGTGGCAGTGTTTCCCAAGTTCACAAGGGAAGCGGTTTTCTCTGCTTTGTTCACCACTGTATGCTGAGTGTTTGGCATGTAATAGGTGCTCAATAAATAATTGTTTAATGGAAGGATAAATGTTCTATGATTCCACGTTTCTACTAAAACTGGGACCTAAGGGGCGCCTGGGTGGTTCAGTTGGTTGAGCGTCCAACTTTGGTTCAGGTTATGATCTTACGGTTCATGAGTCAGCTCCATATTGGATTCTTTGCTGTCAGTGCCGAGCCTGCTTCAGATCCTCTGTCTCCCTCTCTCTCTGCCCCTCGCCCATGTTCTCCTTTCCTCTCTCAAAAATAAATAAATACTAAAAAAATTTTAAAAAGTAGGAAACAAAAGATGTTTCTATCTGTATGACTTTTCTTGCACCTGGACAGCTTTGCTCATTCATGTTACCTGCTTCATGACTATGGGTCTGACCTAGCAGCCTTTGGAGGCCAGAAGCAGGTTACGGGGCTAGATTCTTCAATGTTAGAGAATTGTCTGTTTCTCAGGATTGGCTCAGAACCGGGTGAGAGTCTCCGTCCTGAAGGAGCCATGTGCGGAGGGACAGTCAACATCCCAGTGATGCACTCCTTGGCATTGCATGCTACCCCGAATTTTGACAAAACCTGGAGGTGGGGTTCTCAGTTCTGTTACACTCATTGTCTCCATTTTCAAACAAACACTTTGGAACAGGCTGTCTCTGGTTGGGTTCTCCAGAAGTTCATCCCGAGACAAAGACATGAGAGGAAGTAGTGTATATAGGGAGAAGATTCCAAAAGTGCTGTTAGGGGAATGGTATCATGAAACAGGGAAGGTTGCGAAGCCAATTCAGGATGTGTGATCGAGCAAGTTACATCATGGCAGCTGCAGCTTACCCAGGGGTGGGTCTCTGGGAGATTCACGGAACGTACCTCAGAGTCATCTCTCAACCGGGGGGTGCATTATCCACCACCTCGCCAGGTGCCATTGGTCAAGGGCCACCTCAAGGTCAAGGGAAATGCCTTGGGGCCAAGGATGGGAGGTGATGGCAGAGGACATCTTTCTATGTGTGGAAGTGAGTGTTTCAGGACTGGGTGGGACATGGACAGAGTCTACTAAACACTCCCTTTACGAACCTAACATTCTTGATCTACCATCATACTTTTCTAAAGGACAACAATGAGGAAAATAGTTACAATAAAATATGTATGTCAACATTGAAATACTTGAGCTTCACACCTGAGCACACAATGGAGCGGTCGGATGCTTGCCCTTATACACAGAAACACTGAACTCAACAGTCACAAACACAAGTGGAGACCTGTGTGTTTTATCAAAGACCTGAATGCCATTCATGGTGTTTACCGTGTGATTTTCTGATATGCAGAACAGGTCTTGGTATGGTTAGAACAAAGTACAGACTTCCTCCAATGTATACAGCAGTCACATTCCTATAAAATTCAGTGTGTATTAAAATTGTGTGAAGGATACTTTGAGTGCATATGTCAGATGGACTTAGGGTCTAGGCTCAGAGAGTTATACACTATATATACATATGGTGCCTCATCTATATGAATGTCTAGTGGACATTCAAAAGTTGAGATCCTGGGGTGCTTGGGTGGCTCAGTCGGTTAAAGCATCTGACTCTTGATTTCGGTTAAGATCATGATCTCATGGTTTGTGAGACTGAGCCCTGTGTTGGGCTGTGCACTGACACCGTGGAGCCTGCTTGGGTTTCTCTCTCTCTTCTCTCTCTGCTCCTCCCCTGTCCTCTCTCTCTCTCTCTCAAAATAAATAAATCAACTTAAAAATAAAGTTGAGATCCCAGACAATTCTTCATGGTGCAGGACTGTCTCATGTATTGCAGAACATTTGTCATCTCTAGATTCTGACCACTAAGTGCCAGCTTCACCTCTCAATCTTCATGACAACTCACTCCACAACAGAATTTTCTGGAAAGCTCACCAGGGGCAGTTATCATTCCCATTTGTGAACTACTGATTTAAAGAAAGAATGGATGGGAACCTCCTCTCAGAATGATGGAGACTGAGATGAATGGGAATTTGAGATGAATGGGAATTTGAAATAAAAACTAAGCCGAGTTAAAGAAAAGAGAGTTGGTTTTGCAGGTACCTCCGACTTTTGTGGCCAGATTCACACTCACTGTGATAGCAGAGAGGAATGCTTGAAGAAGCCTCAGCTTATGACCCAGAGTGTTGTAATTTTTTTTTTCCTGGAAGAACTATCATTTATCACCAGGACAATACCTGGGTATCATGTTGCATGTCTAGGGAAGATGCTAAAAAATGTCATTTCTCTTGAAGAACAGCATCTTGTGCAAGTGTCATTCTTTCTTGACCCAGCATCTAAATTCAAAGATCCTGGGCAAATGATAGAGGAGTTTGCTTATCATCGGGGTGTGTGCACCAGTGCAGAAGAATCGGACAGGCTTTTGGGTGTGTTCTGTATTTACTAACCCTTCAGCAGTGACAGTGTGGAAGGGCCAGTGAGCACAGCCGTGCCGGGCAAATCCTGGGGGTGGGAGGGCAGGGGGGTGCAGAGCCAAAATGGAGAATCCAGTGCAATGTGGATTCTCTATTCTTCTTTGGTTCGATGAACCTGGTCCTCTAGGGTAAGACAAACAAGAGGCTTGAGGCAGCCTTGCTGTGCAAAAGGCCACATGAGCTAAGACAGAAGGGAGATTGGCTACTGGCATTGGTCTGGACACACACGTTTCTAATTTAAATTTTATCATGGCACAGCAGTTAGGAGGGCTGGTTGTGGAGTCAGACATGCTGAGGTTTCACACCCCAGGTCCCCTGTCCACTGGCTCTGGGTCTTGAATACTTAATCTCTACACCTCAGTTTCCCCATCTTCAAAATGGGGATAATGTTAAATTTTGGACTTTGTAGGGATTAGGTAAGGTCATCCACATCAAAGCTTAGCACAGTGCTCAGCATACTGTAAGAATAGGTAAAGTGTTGGTATTCTCATTAAAATCAGGACAAAAACTCAACTTTTTGGGACCATGAAATATCACTTGTTTGGGATGCTAAGGAGAAAACAAACTGTACTTACTACAGGCTTGGTGAATTCAGGACACTATCTTTTCTACTTCTAGGACTATAGGAGCCAGCACTGTGCTTGATGCAGAGTAAAAGCTCAAGAAATGTTTATGGACTTCAGTTGGCAAAGGTGGAAAATTCAGGGCAGAAAGCCCACAGTACGCTGACCAGATAACTACACTCCATCAATTCTAGCCTATGTAAATTAGGACATAAAAGGAGGTGATGTGTGGAACAAGCAGAGTACCAGATTAGGGGTAAAATGAGGTATAGTCATAGTAAATAATTTTGTTATTATTATATTGTGTTCACAACATATATATATATATATACACACACACATATATACATATATATATTTATACTATGTTTACAAAATATATCATTCTCCTCTCACTTTGAAATCTGGGTTTTTCACTAAGATGCTTCCATGTTCCAGAGAAACTCAGTAAGGGCTTTGACATGAGCATCCATGCTCTCCCCTTGAACTTAAAGTCTACTGAGGTTGCAACCCTTTCTGGTACCAAAGTCAATGGAGGAGTTGAGTGGCCACCATATTCATGAATCTTTTCCTTTAGTCCCAGAATCTGGGACGGTTTAAAACAGGGTCTTAAGGATAAGTTTTCCCCCATGATGTTTGTTGAGAGACTTGCCAATGAATTGATAGAGCTGATCCGGGCTTGAATTCTGGCTTTGCCATCGACCGGAACTGTGGCCATGGACTTACCACTTGCCATTATTAGCACGGCACCTCTATCACGGGATGTGGCTTCTGTCCCCCTTTCTGACTATATCCCCAGTGCCTCCCCCACCTCCCATCTTTCAGTCCCATCCCCAGGGATTTTCTTTTTGTCTCTCAAATCTATCAGGCACATGGCTCAGAGCCATTGTGTTTGTTGGCTCCCTTGCTCAGATCTTTACCATGCAGGGCAAAGAAAGACGATAATAATCTTATGCCCACACAGTTCTGTCCCGTTTTTGCCAAATTAGCGGTGGTGTGAAGCCACTGTTGCCGGACAGTGCTTTATGAAAGCGCTTTAATTTTCAGAGGTCTTGGACTTCAGAATTATCGCCAAGGGATTGTGGTCCTGTATTATTTCCCCCACTTTACAGAGAGGAAACTGAGGCACAGAGAGGTTAAATAACGGGCTAATCACCCAGTGAGAAAGAGCCAGGTAGTGACCCCCATTTGTGTGACCCCAGCCACTGCAGGGCACCTCTTTATGAATGAAGGTCTCTGATGCCGAGCTTCTTCATTTACAAAGCAGGATTATAACTCCGACTTCCTGAAAGAGTCGGGGAGATCAAATGAAATAATACACACAAAACACCTGGCACAACAGACCTTCAATAAATGGCACTTCTGGACATTGGCTACAAGAGCATCCAGGGGGAAACATTCGAGAGGGACTATTTTTAGCCAGAAAAACACACGCCTCGGCGGAAAGATGAGTAAGCGTAGCTCTTAGTTAGACACATGTTCACAATAGATGTTTGGTTTCTGGTTTTAAAATATAAAAAACTAACACTCAAAGCAGTGATCTCATAAGGAAAGGGAGGAGGATTTGGTTGCCTGCATGATCTGTCAGCTGAGTGAAGTTTTATTTCTGCTTCATCAAGTGGCAAAGGACCATTAAAAAAATGGATGAATGGTTTCTACAGTTTATTTCTCCAAGTAAGTCTCATTTGCCATTTTATTTTACGCACAAATTGGTGGATTTTCCCATGAAAGAGTTGGGAATGAAAAAAAGAGAGAAGAGAACCTTTTCCTACTGGGTTTCAGTTGCTATGGTTTTGTTCCAGTTTCCTCAGGCTCAGTGGCTGCATGGAAACAATCCTCAGCTCATTTCTCCTCTCCTCTCCTCTCCTCTCCTCTCCTCTCCTC
>CM053576.1:8467326-8535364 GCA_028646485.1 Cryptoprocta ferox
AAAAAAAAAAAAAAAAAAAAAGAAGAGTTGCTCAGACCTCAAAGACGAGCCATGCTATTCTCAGGCACTGTTCTTAATGCTTGGCAGATACACTAGTAACTAATTTAGTCCTCAAAAGAGCTCTTTAAGGTAGGACTATTATTATGCAATTTGACCAAAGAGGAAACCTAGGCACAGTTTCTCACTCCGTGGCAGAGGGGGGACTCGAACCGAAGGAGCGTGGCCCCTGAGCCTGTCTTCCGCCGTGCCCGCTGCCTTGGGACCACACCTAGACACGCTGTCTGTGCGGGCTTTGCAGAGGGATTTCATCTTTGAGCAAAGCCAGAAGTCACTTAGAATAAAGGATAGTGAAGCAGGCCAGGTCATTTGCTGAGTTAAACTGCTTTTGATCTATGATGAAGTGTAATTATAATGATTATAATCTCGTTAGCTCGCTATCCTTGTGGGGCTCATCAGGCGGCTTCCGAAGAAATTTTGCAAAAATCTTTGCAGTCGCGGCCACCATGTTGGAGTAAATGTTTCATCCTCCTTGGGGACTACTCTGAAGGAAAAATGTCTATTTACGATGGACACCTTAAGCACATGCTTTTCTAAGAGAAACATTTGGGAAAGTGAGGTAGAGTCTTTACATGAAACAAAAACCAAATACGGAGGAGGATGTTTTGTTTTGTTTTGTTTTGTTTTTACAGTTTTTAGGATTCTATGTTGGCTGTTTCCTGGCAGGCTCCCTTCTGTGATTCACCTGTTTTCCGCTGTCTGCATGTGCCCTAAGCACATACTTCCCCATAGATCTGGAAGTGGACAAAGAGGTAGTCATAGTAATGGCCTTCAGACACGGTGTAGGGAAGGGGAGGTGCGCGGTGGGAAAGCCCACCCATGCCCCCACGAGATCAAGGTTCACCTCCCTTGAGAGTCTGATATACCCACGCGGTGACCTACTCGGTTGCAACGTTGCTCCATTTTAACCCCAGAGAGACACTTCTCTGCCTCCCCATGCCTTCTGGTGGAAGCCAAGTGACCAAATTCTACTCAAGAACCCAGCCAGGAAGTGGCCATCAGCGGCGGGGCGGGGGGCGGGGGGCGGGGGGACCAGCCTGGCAGGCTTGGCTCTTTGTCACCAGGATGATTCTAAGCTTCCTTCCAGTAGCCCTAGAGGAGTTTTCCATGCAAAGCTTCACAACCACAATGAGATATTTACTGTCTTTATCGGAGAGATCAAACCCACACACAGATGTCACATTTCTCAAATTCCATCAGTAGATCAGACAAGCCGTCTCTGGAAAGAGGACATTCCAGCCGGCAAGTTCAGAGCGCGCTGGCTCCGAGGGCCGTTCCCTTCCTATTTTCTGTCGTGCACCCTGAGCCTTTGTTGTCTCTGCAATGCTGATAAATCAATCCATCAAAAAATTTCCTCAGTGAAACTCAATCAAGAAAGGTCATGTCAGCGGGAGAGGAACAGATTAAATTAGCATCAAATTAGACATGGAAAGTGAGTTCTGTCAAAATCATCGCAGCGCTCAGCACAATTAGAATATGTTAATTATGCATTTCATTAAGGTGGATGTGAGATGAAATGTCACTGGGGTAGGCATCCGAAAAAGGGAAGATTGCCAGGCACAACTTTCTCTAGACAATGTGTGACACCTTCATTAACATCAAGAATCACAAGTCTGCCTTGACTTTTTCTGTAAAGGATTAAACCATTAACTGTTTGCTGGCCCCTCTCATTTGTGCGGGGGTCCCGTCCTCAGAGGGGGCCAGTCCCTCCTGAGTGACTGACTTTCTCTGCCACCGCCATGGCCCCAGGGGCTGCTGGGAGTGCCCGGTGGGCAATGGAGAGGGTGGCGGTTTTTAATGAACTCTCTGGAAGCTTCGCGGGGATCACGCCACTGCCTTAGGGGTGGCATGATGCTGAGAAATGAGGGGTGAGGATTACAGGGGGAGGGGAGGAGGGGCGGGGGGAGGCTCTTGGCTTCACTCTTGGGGATGAAAGATATAATCAACGTAATGGGGGGGGCGGGCAGGGGGGATCGGATTTACAAACTTACACCCGGCAAACTCTAATTTGGTGAATTATTTTGTAGATCACTCTCTGAGTCATGGTAACCAGGAGGCATTTTCCTGGAGTGAAGTAGCTCTTACGAGGCAGCTACATAAGATACTTGTTAGATGCTTAAATTCATGCTGCCTCCTCCTGTGATTTCTTATCTCATACCCTTCTTAAAGCTTCCTCCACTGGGAAGGGACGGGGGCCGGTCCTCTGCGTGGGCTGGTCCCCTGACGTTTGCCCACTCAGCCCCCTTTTCCAGGTGTCCAGAGGCAATGGGACATGTGTGGGAGTTTCCGGTCACCTCCTTGTGGAATGTTCTTTAACCCCTCACTCACGCTGTCCCTCGGTGGGCACCCTCACCTTTCACCTGCCCGCCCTGCTCCCGACTCCTTAATACCCACTGACACGCCCATCTGCATCGCTCCTCTGCTCCTTCCTCAAGCCTCAAGTGAAACGTGGCTTCTTCCAGGATGCTGGCCCTGACTCCTCACCTCGGATCTGCATTCGATGCCCTGTTTGTTCTCCTGGGACCGAGAGCTTGCTTGAATTCACCAGAATCAGCTTCTGTTGCTTGCACGAGAAAACTGTAACCCACACGCTCAAACTGTCCTTCTTTTGGGGCGTGGCAATCACTAGTGGAATTGTCCATCCACCCACTAGGTGGTAAGGTCTCCCTCTCTATGTTTATTTTAAAATATATGTATTATTTTTATTTTTAAAATTATTTATTTATTTTTGAAAGAGCGAGAGAGAGAAAGAGAGAGAGAGAGAGAGAGAGAGAGGCTGAGAGAGGGAGACAGAGAATTCGAAGCCAGCTCTGCCCTGACAGTAGAGAGCCCGATGATGTGGGATGTATTAATTTAACATGAACTGTGAGATCATGACCTGAGCTGAAGTTGGACGCTTAACTGACTGAGCCACCCAGGCACCCCTTTCTCTCTATATTTTAAATCTCTCTTTCTTGGTAAACAAAAAGTATTCATCAAATAGATCTTTAAAAAAATGAATGATCAGGTTATGGAATTTGCCATGACCTAAGTACTATTTTTTTAGGGGGTGGGAGAGAAAGCAAATGTTCCAAACTTTATTTCTACCCTTTCTCCATAGGGTTGCGTACTGTCATGTTAAATCAATACATCCCACATCAATACATACCCATTTCTAACACAGCCGGTTGGAATTCATTTTCTCTAACGCTTAGCATTAAATACAGTACACGACACACATCACGGCTGCCATTTTTTCTTACTCATACACCAAGGACATTATTCTGTGAATTTACCTGATTTTCTTTCTTTTCCCTCTTTCTCCCCCTCCCCCCCTCCCCCCTTCTTTCCTTTGCTCTCTTTCTCATTCTCTTACTCTTTATAAGAAAACCAATGATCAGCTCCTGGTTTCTGACCAAACTTACAAGGCAATCCCTTTTAATTCCAAATTCTTTTGGGGGGTTTACACAGTGGAAATTAACCTTAGCGTCAACCATAACGGCTGGAGAGACAGAATGATCCGCTAAGCCATAGGATGGCTTTGCGTGAGGCTATTTTTTCTCCTAGGTAATGTGAGAACAACCTTCCTCATTGCATGCATGAATTGGGAGAATGCAGGCGAAATGCAAAGGCCGGTGTCTAGCACATTCCAAGTCCCCGATAAATGACGGTGGTGAGGAGTAGGAAGGTGAGGACGGTACGAACTGTGAGCTGGCGTCTGTGCAGAATCGAGAGGCTCAGGAGGCAGCCTAGAATCCTATCCTGAAACCACTGCATCAGCATTAAATATCTCAATTTACAGGGAGAAAAGACAGCATCGGCTACCATTGCCCATTGCAAATTTTGCCTGAGACCAAGGAAAACACGCAGGGGCTGGGGACCCCCTGGCAGAAACACTCCAGAGCTGTGAGCTTCTGGAGTGAAACTCTGCCACGTGCCAAAGGCCCAGAGGAATTCCAAGGAAACTGACAAGGGAAGCGGAGAATCTTGCTCAAGTCCGGGACGGGCTGTAAATGCCCCGCTCGCCAAGCTGTCGCATTTTCTGAGCTTCATTTAATTTTTAGGATCACCTGGGGCCCAGCCTGTTAGAAAGGGGAGGACAGTGGAAATTACTCATGAGCTGGCTGCGATTTGATGAAGCCAACTGCCTCACCTCGTGGCAAGAGTGGGTGCGAGAGGAGGAGGGAGAGGCTCGGCCGCCTGGGTACAAAGCTTCCTCCCAGCCTTCTAGCTTCCTTGTCAGCGCTGCCATTGATATTAAAATCAAGGGGTTGGCATCAAGCTCGTGGTACCCTGGCAGAATTCCAGCCCGGCTCTAATGAGCCTCACCTGGGCTAATTACATTTTTTACAAACCCCGCCGCTGGAGAGGTGAGGGTTGCCAGTTGGTCGTCCAGAATGATAGCAGCTGGGATTTCTCGGCTCTGAGATTTCTTTCTCTCTGCTGGCGGTCGGAGCTCCAGAAGGTCAGGAAGGGGTGACCCGAGGGACTCTGGCTACTTCCTTGTGGGGCCGCGTGGCAGTTACCTTATTTGTTCCAGAAAGTAAAAGTAAGCTGGGAAGTCAGAGGTGGCCCTCAGCCTGGCTACTCCCACGACGGGCTCACCCGCGATCGTGTTATAAATACGCGCCCTGAGGCCTCACCGCAGACTCATGGAGTCAGAATTTGCACTTTTAACAAGGTCCTCAGGGGATGGGTGTGTACGGTCAAGTGTGAGAAACCCCAATCTAGACTTTCCACATGGGGAGAGAATAGGTTTCTCAAAACTAGGCAATCCCCAACAGGGGGAAAGCATTTCCTAGAAGTACAGAACATATAGCACATCTAGGTTGGGGGGTGGCGGTGTCTCCACTCTGCCATTGGTCAATTGTATGATTTGGGCCAGGGATTTAACCTCTTCGGACCTCAGTTTCCTGGTCTGTAAAATGGGCATAATTTTAGTCTCCATGACATAGATGACCACGAGGATCACATGCTAGAATATTTATGGGCTTCATAGTTGGGTAGTTGAGACATAGTGAGGACTAAAGAGATTCCTTGTCATCGTTGTTGACGTTATGAAGGAATCATCGGCCCCCTGGGAAAACTCAAATTCTCACTCAGTCCTTTACTGGCCAGCACATCTGTAAAATGGAATAATAGTATCTATCGCTTATGGTTTTTGTGAGCAGTAAAAGAGATACTAGAGGGGCGCCTGGGTGGCTCAGTCCGTTGAGCCTCCAACTGTTGGTTTCCGCTCAGGTCACGATCTCACGGTTCGTGGGTTTGAGCCCCGCGTTGGCTCCATGCTGATGGCACTGAGCCTACTTTGGATTCTTTCTCTCTCCCTCTCTCTCTGTCCCTTTGCTACTCTCTCTCTCGAACTAAATAAATAAACTTAAAAAAAAAGAGAGAGAGAGATTAGGGTATACCTGACCAGTACTCTTTGAAACTGTCGAGGTTGTCAAACAGAGAAAACGTCTGCGAAGCTGTCATAGCCAAGAGGAACCAAAGCAGACCCGGTGAACGAAATGTGAGGTGGTGTCCTGGATGGAAACGGGGGCAGGAAAACCGGAGGAGATGCGAATCAAACATCGACGTTGGTTAATAATAATGTGCCACTACTGGTTCCTTAGTTGTGACAAATGTACCATACTCATGTAAGATGTTAAGAATAGAGGTCACTGGATTCAGGGCACAAGGGCAGTCACTCTATTAGTTTCTCTGTATTTTTTCCTGTAATCCTAAAACTGTTCTAAAAATTAAAGTATGTTTAAAATGGAGTGAGAGATAATACATGAAAAGCCGGAGCCGGGGTGATCAACTTGCGCCCATCCACCAAGGACCAGCCCGGCACTGAGGCCCGAAGTCCCCGGAAGCCGCTCAGTCTCGGGCAGACTGGGATGGCCGGTCACCATCCCCTGCGCACAGTGCCTGGCACAGCTCGGGACCCCAGTCATCGTTACCCCCTCGCGCAGCTGCTCCCTGGCGTCAAGCTCGGCCAGTGCTCCAAGGGGCTGAGAAGTGGAGGTGAGCATGGATGACCATGAATGAGCTGAGGCTCTGACTCTTTCTTTTTAAAGAAGCCTCTCTCTTTTTTTTTTTTTTAAAGAGTCAGCATGTTGCCCTTTTTTTAAAAATTTTTTTTATAGTTTATTTATTTTTGAGACAGGGAGAGACAGAGCACGAGTTGGGGAGGGGCAGAGAGAGAGAGGGACACACAGACTCCGAAGCGAGCTCCAGGCTCTGAGCTGTCAGCACAGAACCCAACGCGGGGCTGGAACTCACGAATTGCGAGATCATGACCTGAGCTGAAGTCGGACGCTCAACGGACTGAGCCATCCAGGCGCCCCCCTATCTCTCTTGAAAGAGGAGCAAACCAGCGGCGGAGGGGGATTCACTTACTGACCCGACAAATAGTACTGAGCATGTGCTGCGTGTCCGAGACTGAGCCCCGCCCCCAGCTTGGAGGGGCTGGAGACACACAGGTGCATAAGGCCCCGGGGTGAGGGCCGGTAAGACCTAGAAGTCGCACAACAACACTAACACAAGCATCGCAACAAGCACGCCTGCGGCGTACGTATAGTTTCCTTCGGTTTTCTCTGACCTGGAAATGAAGGTTCAGAGAGGCCAGACAGCTTGCCCAAGCTGACACAGCGTCAGGACCTACCCCACACCTGTCCATGTCCCAAGCGCTGTGTTTTTCCCATTACCCCACGGCTGCCTCCCATGAGTCTGCAGGACAGAGGAGAGAGATGGGGACGGGGTGGGGGGGGTGGTTAGGAGGCATGGTTGTTGCACCACGTGAGCTTCAGAAGGAGTAGCAACCTCAACCTGGGAGAAGGGGACTTCCTGGAAGAGATGGAATCTAAGTGAGGAGTTGAAGGCTTCCTGGGGATCCTTCCCAGGAGCCCACCAACTCCATTTCTCTCATGCATTTCCAGGTGAGTTCCTTCATCTTCATAAACAAGGGGATTTGGGGAGGAGGAGGAGGTGTGGCCCATCGCCCATGGTGGGATAATACTTTTGGAAAAATTGCCTTGATTTTTCCTAGCATTCCTGGATTGGCTGCTCCTCCCTCCACCAGGCAGCAGTGCTCATTGCCAGGCATCAGGGCTCGTGATCACACCAAAAATATAAGGACAGGAATTTGAGTGTAATAAAGCCCCATGATTCCTGAGGCAGCTCAGGGACAAGAGAAGACATGGTTACGGAGCAAGTCTCCCTTGACGGGATAAACTTGTGGTCGGGGGACGGAGGGGAGCTGGAGAGGAGCTGGGGAGTCAAATGCTGCCAGGTGTGCCTGATGGAAAGCCTAACGGTTTCGAGGGGACTCAGGAGTAGCGACGATCCGGACCCCTTCCCCAGGAGCACCTCCGAAAGCCGCAAGTCCCACCAGATGCCTTGGGCTCCCATGCACTAGGGAGGAAAGGCAGCAGAATGGCTCAGAGAGGTGGGTGTCCCGGCAGGTGGGCCTGGGGGGTCCCTCCAGGGCCAGGTTCACGGGCGTTTAACCTGGGCAGTCACACAGGGCTCTGCGTTTGGTTGAACGCTCCGCTGTTGCCGTCTGGAAATCCCTAATAATTTGGACAAGGAACCCCCCATTTCCATTTTGCACTGGGCCGTGCAGTTAAACAGCTGGTGTGGCCGCCTCACAGGGTGCCCGTGTGCCCCAGAGGGAGAATGTCACCTCATGAGTCTGAGGGGGAATACATGTGATGAAGCCTCACGGAGCTCAAAGTGGCTCAGGAACCACCCAGTGATGGTTATGGGCTTAGAGAACCAGGACCTCCGTGAAAGCTTGGCACATGCCACCAGATGCCACCTCTGTGAGGGACCCACCTTCCCCGGCCTGTGCGTCCCCACTGCCCATATTAGCTGTAGCTCTTGGAAAAGGAGAGGAGTCCTGAACTGACTGGGAAGACGTTTCGGCTGCTCGAATGCGGGCTTGAAATCGATATTTTGGTCAGGTGAAGAACATAGGAGAAGGCTGTATTTCTTCCACACCCGAGTTTGTGAGCTTTTGACCCAGTACAGGTAGAGCGGGGCTTTTTTTGGTGACTGAGCCGAGCTCAGTTCCGATTCCTATCTTCTGTTCTTTCTGTCAGTGACTCGGGGGAAGGATCTGGAATCCAGTCCCGTAAGCCCGTGCATTGGCCAACATGTCCCCACTTGGCCACGCAGCTTCCTCTCCTCGTGGCTCTGCTTTCTGGCAGCGCTTGCCTGGCTCCTGCCTGCGGGCTGCTGACGGAGCCCCTGCCTCATGTGACCCCCATGAAAACCTGCGGGTCAAGCCCTGCAGAGAATCTGGGGCAGGGCCCTGACCCTCAGCAAACTGGCACGTGGAGCCTGGTGGTTGTTTTTTGGGGGGCTGTTCTGTGCACTGGAGGACCTTAGGCGGCGGCCCCGGCCTCTACCCACCGGATGCCAGGGGCACCCTCCTCCATCATGACCACCAAAATGACCCCAGGCATCACCAGCTCTTCCCTCGGGGGAAAAGCCACCCCTGGAGGTTTTAAATCCATCATGGCCAATTATTACGGAGTGACCCAGGGTAAATTATTTAACCGTGAAGTGCCCGGATCACTCCTTTTGGAAAAGGAGACAGTAGTTGCATCAACTGCTCATTCTTCTGGTTTGAATCCAATGAGTTCTCATAGGAGGACCTCCCTGGGAGGGCAAAGGGGCCCCTCAGATGCTTCTCTGCTCTGGTCCCGGCCCCTTGTTCTAGACGAGGAATATTAAGGTTTGGCAGGGTTAAGAGACTCCCTCCAACCCAGGCTCATCACTCTGTTTTTTTTTTTTTAATGTTTTTATTTATTTTTGAGAGAGAGACACACACACAGCATGTAGGGGAGGGGGCAGAGAGAGAGGGAGACAGACACAGAATCTGAAGCAGGCTCCAGGCTCTGAGCTGTCAGCACAGAGCCTGACGCAGGGCTTGAACTCATGAGCTGTGAGATCATGACCTGAGCCAAAGTCGGACGCCTAACCAACTGAGCCACCCAGGCGCCCCTCATTGCTCTTTTTATAACAAAATCCTTCAATTTGATGCAGGGTTGGGGGTGGAGTTATGAAAACATTGTCTCCACTGGGGGAGTGATGGATACAGTAACAGCATTTCCCTGGTTGAGGGAGGCTGACTGCAGGCCAGGCACTTGGGAAGCTTTGCAGGATCAAATAATTCGGATAGTAGCCCTACTTCCTAGGTGAGGACACGGAGGCTCAGAGGAGGAGTTAATGTTCCCGGGAACCGCAACTTAAGCTCCATGAGTGGTGTGGCCGTGAACCTGTGATTTAGACAAAGCGAGCACGGAGGGGCTGGATTCTAATGGAGGGACTGCTGCTTCAGGCAGTCACGTGCGACTTTCCCCATGTTTGCTTCGGCAGACCACTCGTCCTATTACTTATTTAATATTTTTCTTTAAGTGGATTGACTTTTCAGCTTAAATATTTTAAAAGGCATTTTATGGCGCTCCCCTAAATTGAAAAGCCGTTTCAGCAGCCACGCGTGGAAGGGAAATGAGTATTTCATGTTAGGAGTCAATGTTATTTATCTTTGGTAAATGATGAACGAGAATCGAATCTGGGCACCACGTGGTTGTTTGGCCTCTTCTCCTCATTAAATGTCCAGTAAATAGGTGACAGGACGTCCTATGAGTTGGCCCATTCAACACCCACTCACCCCCAATGTCCCTATAAATACCCCCTGCTAGAAGCTGAGAAACAAAACACTTCCTGCGTCCTTTGTAGCTGGGGGTGATCACGCGCCGGTGGGCTGTATGGGGGATGGAGTCCTTCCTCGATTAAAAAGGCAAAACCTTGCTGGAGGATTTTCTTTCATCGCCTCTCTCTTTGTGACGATTGGTTTTAGCTGTCAACTTGGCTGATTGGTTTTAGATGCCAACTTGGCTAGGCTCTGGCAGCTAGTTATCCAAACATTTGTCTAGGTGTTTGTTGCCATGGAGATGTTTTGTAGATATGATGGAAGTCCATAATCGGTTGATTTTTAGTGAAGGAGATTATCCTCCAGAACGTGGGCGGGCCTCATCCAATCAGTTGAAGACCCTAAGAGCAAAACTGAGGTTTCCCCGAGGAAGAAGAAATTCCGCACGTGGAGAGCGGCTTCAGCTCCTGCCTGAGAAGTTTCCAGCCTGCTGGCTTGCCCTACAAACTTCAGACGTGGCCAGCCAGACTCCTAATTGCATAAGCCACTTCCTTGAAGTAAGTGAGTAAATAAATAATCCCACTGTCATGGCTCGCTCTCTCACTGGTTTCGTTTCTCTAGCAGAGTCCTGACTGATACACCCTTCTTCCACCCTTTTGCGGAGGGGACATGAGCCACGAGGATGCTTCTGTCATCTTGCTGCCACATGAGTAACAAACATGGGGACAAAGCATTGATGTTAAGCCTGATGGAGCAGAAAGTTTTGCAAGGAGCAAGGGTCTGGGACGGCTTCACTGCGCTTGCCTACCAGCTGGGACAGTCTACCTCTGGGCATCTTAACGTATCTGAAATCGGAATGCATCTTCCGATAAATCACATCTTACAACTAATCGGCAGGGTTGTTTTTATACTCCCCCCCCTTCCCCATCCTTGGAAGTCCATAAATAGTGACACATCTTACAATGAGTGGTAACCTTGAGTTAGTAAACTATGGTAATTGCAAACCAGGTATTGAGTTGACTTCAGCTATTGTATATTTCGGAGAGGCCAACGTGCATGCGCTTGATCTCCTGGGCTGGAAGCTATGAAATAACGAGCCCTGGAAAGGAAGAGGGAAAGTCCGCACTTGGCAGCTGTACACGCAGCCCTCTCTGCACCCAAGACCTCGTCTTTTCTTCTGTAGTCAGCTGCCGTGTCGCAAAGCAGTCACAGGCTCAACCGTTAATTCCTTAATGAAGGTTTCTTTGAAAGCAAACCAGATCCTCAATATACTTGCATGTTAACCTCACGAGAAAATAAAAGCTTTCCCAAATCCTGTCCCTTTTCACCCCACCAGATCCACGTTTCGGGCTTAATGCAGGTTGAAATGAGGCGGTTTTTTTTTTTTTTTAAACTGATGAAACTGTTATAGGAATTAAAAACCAAACCCATTAATATCCTGATTAGATTCCCCATGTTAATTGCAGATTCTTTCGGGCGACAGAGCAGGTCACTGTCTGGGCATAATGTGATAGCGGTGTTTAATAAGAACTGCCCGTAGGAACAGCCGTTCGCGGCGAAAACTTTTGCCACCTGGCAGATGAGGCTGGGAAGTGATTTTTCCTCTCGCGCGCTTGTGAGAAGTAACAGCAGGTGCCGAGTGTTGCCTTTGGGGAAGGGGAGCCAGATTGGAAAAAGGGAATGAGGGGCCCCGGTTATTTCTTTCCTTTTTGAACACTCTTTCTGGCTAGCTCAGTACAGATTGTCCCCTTTCCCTCTCCTGCCTTTCCCAAAGAGGGTGATTGAGAGGATTCTCGAGTGCAAAAAACTAACAAAAAACAACAGGAGTGCAAAAAACTAACAAAAAAAAGGAGGCCCCTTTTATAACAGACGTTCCCCACCCTGAAATGCCTCCCTCCTTCGTCTTCGTCCGTGGGTCTAGAGCAGGGGGCAAAAACAAACATCTAGTGTCCCCACAGGGAGCACGAAGGGCTGAGTGAGGACTGTGGCCAACTGAACGAGGCTGGTTCTGTGTTAAGGGACGGAGTCGATTGAGACTTGGTGTGTTGCACAAGCTCTGTGCCCCCTCCTCGCCTACAGGGTACACACCTCCATCCACGGAGGTGGGGGCCCAGCCCCCAGTGCGCATCAAAACCACATCAGGGGCTTAGAGCGCAGGGCTCTGGGCTCCACCCTCGGGGTTCTGATCCAGTTGGTCTTTGGGGAAGCCAAGGGTTTCCTTTTAAGCAGTTGCAGATGCTGCTCATTTGGGGGACACCCTGGGGGAACTACGGGCCCACAGCCTGATCGCCTGGGTTGTACGGCCTCCTAACTGCTCTCTGGGGTCTCCCCTGCCCACGTAGCATGTGTCTTGCCGTAGGGGTCCTGGTTCACAGCACAGCTGGGCTCGCTCACATCTCCTGGCTCCCACCAGGTCCCAGAAAGAACCAAGTACTTCAGTCCTCTCTGCTTTTCTGGCAGACGCACAGTCCTCCCTGGCGTCCAAGAGATGATCCACGTCTTTCCGTGGCTTCTCCCTGGTCGGTCGTTAACCTTCCATCCAAGCTGCTCTATTAAATTTTCCCAATCACACCGCTTTATAATTCCAGTGTCTCCAATAGTTTTTTTTTTAAATGACTTTATTACTCTTCCCTACTGACGATATTCATACATTTCCTAAAGACCTACAGCCTATGCCCATTAACCCAGCCCAGCCCTACTCAACAGGAATATCAGCACATCCAGGATCTGAGTGGACACTTGGTGATTCTATCCAACGGGAAATGTGTTCCTAATGCAATAACCACTCATGACAAGCCGGCAAGGCTGCTTCTCCCTTTCTCACACAATGTGCCAGAAACTCTGAGAACTCCATGCCTTGCAAAGCGTTTTATACTAAGGCCAGGCACCTTGTGGGAAGGAGCCCTACATACTTCAGACGAATCCCAGACAGATGTCAGATAAACATATTTGAATAAACCAAATGTCACTTTCCTCTTTAATCGCTGGTTTCAGAGGAGCTGAGACTTTCTGGACCTTATCAAGGTACTGTCATCTTTGAATCCCCCGTCATATTTCAGGCACTTTTTTTTTTTTTTTAAGTGTCAAAGTGGTAGGGGTGCAGGAGGGAGAAAGTAGAAAGGATTGTAAGTTTAGGTGAAAGTAAAACACGTAAGCCCCAACAGACGTCTTGGTCAACACGTGAGAGTGTCTGCCCGTACTGATTTTTCTCCGGCTTCATCGATCCGTTGGACTCCTGGGGGTTTCTCTGGATACACTAACTCCCTCATGTTTCTCTCTCTTTCCTGTCCTATTGGGTCACTCTTAACTTTAAATGCATCATATTTCATGTCACTTCTATATCTAAAAAAGGGTGTGTCTCACCACCAAGGATTGCACGGAAACTAGTAGAATCTTAATCCCCTTTGGTTCTGATACCTTTCTATTGTTGTACAAGATGTTAACACTGGAGGAAGCCGGGTGAAAGGTGCACAGAACTTCTCTTTATGTTTCTTTGTAACTTCCTGGGGGTTTATAATTATTTCAAACTAAAAAGTAAAAAAAAAAATTGTATGCGACTGTGTATCAATATAAATGTGTAGAGACAAAAATGTAATCAGGGGCTGGCACATTGATTCTGTAAAGGGCCAGATAGTAAATAATTAATATTCTAGGCTTTGCAGGCCATATAGTCTTTGTTCTTACTACTTAGTTCTGCCGCAGAATCATAAAATTAGCAAAGGTAATATGTAAGCAAATGACCATGGTGGTGTCCAATAAAACTTTATTTAAAAAACACAGGAAGTGGGTTGAATTTGGCGTATGGCCTCTGTTACTCAGCCTTTGACCTAGAATTTGTGTACAAAACACTGATGTCTACTAAAATGTTGGTAATACACATTCATATCTTTCTTCCTCTCCCCCCACCCCCCTTGTGGTCCACCTGAATGCTTCAATTTCCCTTTAGTGGACATGTCATATTCATAGTATTAAAAAAATATGGTTCTGCCTGGTTTTAAGGATTTTGTGGTTTGTTTTTTAGAAAAAATATGGAAAACTACCTAGAATATCTTATGGAATTTGGCACCTTTTTCTCTTTTCCCCTATGACCGTTGTCCATAGTGTTGGTCTAGATGCACAACCCGTGTTTATGACTAAAGCTCACCTGTGGGATTATCTGGCAATAACTCCAGTGTGGTTATGCTCAGCTGTGCCAGCAAATGCCAGAGCCGTGAGACTGGAGTTGATATGGGTGACCAGAGGGAGAGAGGAAGCAGGGCTTTCCGGGGTTAAACTTGGTCATAAATGGCTTTCAGTGCTAGATCTCCGACACATGGGCCTTGGGTCTGCACGTGCCCACTGCCCCCATACTTCCTGCTATGTAGGAAGCCAAGGAAATGAGAGGCTTTTTTATTCTTTTACTTTAAGTTAATTTTGCAATTAACAGGGTACAATTGAGGTGCTTCCTGGAATTTTGAGTTGGGGACCAAGAATCGAAACTTATCATGCTGGATTGCTGCCTTAAGCCCGGCTCTAGACAAAACAGTCTCAACAGACAGTTGTCTCTCCCGTTTTTAAAGTTCAACAGGAAAAGAGACAGAAGTTGAAGTTCTTTGGCAAATGCATTCCAGTGATGAGAAACATTCCTGTTTTATATTAAGCTTAAAACTTTTCTGATGGCAATAGTCAGACCTTGAATTTATGGCAGAACCTGATTTTCTAGTAGAAATGATGCTTGCCTGAGTGCTAATTCTTGGCCAAAATCCTGAAGCTTAACATTTTATAGAAATTATCAATAATAGTGTATTTAATTGCTAATTCAACTAACTATTCATACCCTGCCACCGGTGGATATAAAATTTCTAAGGTACATATCAAGCAGACTAGGGGGCTATCGCTTTGAAGCATGTAATTTTCTTTCTTGATATTCCTCCTCGAGCCACAAAAAGATTTAAGGTGACATAAAATGGAAATAATTAATAAAGCTAACGAAAGGAAGAGAAGGCAAATATCTTAATGATAAGAATTAAAATAGTTCCTGTGATTAACCATCTGATTTTGATATGAGCTTCCTGGCACCCAATGCAAAAAAAAAAAAAAAAAAGGGACAATACAGTGTTCAATCATCTTATGATTGAAATAGAAAGAAGAGAATGATGCCAGTTCCTCACTAAATTAAAAGAGAGATGTGTCACCAAAGATTCCACATGGAGAATATCCATTGTCAATGGCTTGACAATAATAAATCACTTATCAGCTAGGGCACAGATGGTAGGGAACGTTCACCATGTTTGACATACTCCCGTGGACATCATTCTTCCTCATCCACATAGCAAGAAAGTTCAAGGTACCACATCTCCAGTGTGGGAACTGCTCAGACATAAGTAGTGTAAGTGGCAGTTGGTAAGTCTGTAAAGCTAAGATCCAAACTGCTTATAAACAGAGTTGGAGTAGCTGTCTATGTGGATTTTTTTATAAGATGCAGCAAGGTTTACGCACATCCTGGAGGTTTACCTATATGAACACAGTTTCTCCTACTGGTCAGATGCAAGTGCAGGTTCGGACTTGGTGTGAGCAGCCCTACATTGACTCCCCTCCCTGACGGTAACACCAGCACACGCCCCATCCCTCCCATGCCTTCACTTTGCATCTTTTCGCCATTGATTTCAGGTCCCTGGGGATTCTGGTCCCTTCCTGTCCCTTGTTTTCAAGTCCACAAGGCTTTTCCGTTCCTCAAATGCACAGCTCACTCTTCCCTGCAGGGCAAGAGTGCGGTTGGCCGTTGAGGTTCTTTGCACGGCTGCCTCCTTCCCATGCACGGTTTTCACGTGGGCCAGGACTTCCCTGATCATCCTGTGTACACTCATTCCACCGTCGTCCCGGGTCATCAGCGTCTCAGCCCGTGTGGGTGCCTTCAAAGCAAGCCCTGCTGTGAGCGGGAACTTTCTCTCATTGTTCACCGCCTTAGGACATTCCTTGGCACATCACAGGCACTCAGTCAATATTTATTGTATCAAAGAATGAAATCAACCGGCAACCACAGAGCTAATATCGCATCTCTTGATATAGCATTGGGAGGCTCTCCCTCATACCACTGGAACTGTCAGTTTTGGACCGACACACTTACTTCTGCTGGATAATAGAGCCAGTGGCTGTGTATCAGTAAATGCTCAGGACTCTGAGAACATTTTGATATCCCTCAGCTACTGCCCGGATGTTGGGGCCCCCCTTTGATTGAAGGAGTAACTCGTTACATATGTGTTCTGGTTTGATACGTCCTGCCCAGAAGACTATACAAATGCGAGTAGTGGAGTGGTCTCAGCTCTCCGGGGACCAGGTGTGATCTGAGCACATGGGCTCACTCTCATCTGCATCCTCACGTATAACCCCATACACATCCTTCGTATACATCCCCCTGCTGCATGTACAGTATGTGGGGCTTCAGGCTTCCGAGACCTTCTTGGCTTCAAATATTTTCTAGGACATGCTCCATTTCAAATATTCTCCCCTTTGATCCCTCCAAAGACAGCTGAACTTGTACACCCCCGGAGCTAATTTTCATCTGGAAAATATGACCATAATAATTGTGGACCTGTTGACTCTTGCCTGTTTGTAAGCCATGTGGCATACGATCTTTCCAGATTCCCAAATCTGCAAACACAGCCTTGCTGAGATAGGCTCCCGGGATTCTCCCGATTGCTTATTTTCCTTGTGAGTCACCTATGTTCCATAAATAGTTTTCTACAACAACCTTTACAAATAATGTTTTGTCCACAAAGTCGATGGCACGTCTCCACAACGGAATACAGTTATAATATCACTCAGCGTCATGGCATGCACGATAACGAGCGAAGGAGGGCACAGTCCCATTGAGAGTGGATGCGAGGTGGTGGACTAGGGGCGCTTCCTGGGTTATTGACTTGCTCCTTCTCATTAACATCGCAACACAAATCAAATTTATAGCACAGCAGAAAGGTAAGTTACTACATCTCTATCATGTGAGTTGCCGAGGAATAATTGGTAGAAATTACAAATAAACCCACAAATGCTGAGATCCTAACTACCTACAAACTGAGCTGGATTATGTTTATAGGTCTGTTTATTCCATGGAACTGTGAGGTCATCCAGGATAGAAGTCCCTGTCATAAGTCTTTCTTTCTTTAGTACCCAACACATAGAAGGCAATTGCTATAGATGGACTGACTCGAATGGATGGGATCTTACACAGTCCTATGTGAAATTCCGCCATTAGCAATGCTTTCCTTCATGTTAAGCACTTCCTTCCTTCCTTCCTTTTTCATTCCCGAAGAAGCGAGTTGAGAAAGCGGAGGCAGAAGTGAGACATACACAGGGCACTTTATCCAAGATACCATGGCTGCCATTTCTAAGGCTGGCAAGTCCTTCATTGTTCTTTCTCCCTCTTAGTTCCAGTGACACCAAAAAAGTCTGACTGTTGAAAATGAATAGCAAACAGACCAGTCCCCTCGCCCCTGCCATGCAGCCCATTTGCCTGAGTTAGATGTACAGTGGCCCTTTGGGAGAGCTTCCGGAAGGCAGACTCATGGCGAGTATTCAGGTGTGGGTGCTCCAGACCCAGGGCCCTCGTCCTCCACCTGGAAGAGGGACCTTCTGGAGTGGCCTGCCATTCCTTCCACTGGAGGGCAGGGGTGCCCACGCACCAGGGCCAGCTGCTCTCCCTGGACCTGCTGCAAAGTCCCTCCAATACCCCCTACCTTCCTCTTTACCAAGACTTTTCCCCTTAGATCTAGGTTCAGGGAAAGTCATCAACACCCTCAAGTTATAACGAACGCTCACCTCTGAGATGTAAGTGGGCTGCGTGAAATTGCACAGGACATGCTCCAAGACACTGGATGAGCTGCTTGAGATCTCAACTCGGGCAGATGATAATGGGGAGAAGGGTTAAAACCCCAAACAAAACACGGAAAAATAAAATGCTTCCGGTGGAACAACACAGATGGTCATGTCACAGTCCCTGTGTTCACAGTGCAGCTTCACCAAGACCAGCACCGTTTCCGGATTATTCCGTGCCCCCTGGCAAGGCTTTCTCCCAATAATCAGGCCTCAGAAACTGCCAGATTCATGCATTTTGCTGTGGTTGGAACTGCATGGGCTCCTGCCACTCCATTTATTAATTTGGTCATTTGTCGGTTCATGGATTCAAGCCGCCATCTTTTGCTGAGCACAAAACCGGCTGCCTGACACAGGGCTGAGCCCAGGTTCCCAGTCCCTGCTCCCGGTGATCGTGATCCAGTGGCGGAGAAAGGTAAATAAAATGCCTCTGTGATGCAGGGAAGTCAGGACTCTAGCCGAGGGCCACGCAGAGGGGCTGAACTACCAGCTGTGTCATGCAGAAGATGTGACACTTGACTGCAGGCATGGATGGTGAAAAGGAGTCTGACCCTCTCCCTCTCCTGACCCAGAGGTGAGACCCCAGACTGGCGTTGGGCCAGCGAGCACTATGGGAAATGGGGAAGGGGGGTGCCGTCTGCTCTCTGTGTGTGGTCAGGGGGAACGAGCAGCTCCCTTGAATTCACCTCCCTGCGCCCCGGCATGCAGCTCCCACCCGGAGCCACGTGTGCGTGTGAAAGCGTCTCTCAAGGAGGTCTGAGTGGAAAGGAACGCGTTGCACGTGGAACAGTGACGTGAGCACCGTTAGAGATTGAGGTGGAAGGTTAGAGGAAGGAACTGGGAAGTGTCTCACCGAACTTTTGTGTACAGGTGAGTAAACAGAGGTCAAGGTCAGGGGAGGTTAGGTCCAGGCTGAGAGCCAGAGCCCAGACTACTACACCCGCAGCCCTTTGCCTCTGCAGCCCAGGATTTGTCCAGCTCAGCGGGTTTTAAAGGATCTAATCAAGAGGATGTGATAAAGCACCTTAAGGAGATAAACAGAGGCGTCTTTGATAGGAAGGAAGGAATCCTTAGGGTACAATTGCCATTCCCTCATTTATCTTTATCCATTCAAGCCTGTAACCTTTAACCACGCCATTCATTCATTCAGTTATTTATTTACTCGTTATACAAATATTTCCAAGGTGCTTCCTACGGTGGAATGCAGACACTCGGGCTAAGAGGCACATCAACGTCACTTGGTGAGCCAAGGAAGGTCATTTTATTTTTAACATGTTTTAATTTTATTTTTGAGAGACAGAGAGAGACAAAGTATGAACAGGGGAGGGACAGAGAGACAGGGAGACACAGAATCCGGAGCAGGCTCCAGCCTCTGAGCTGTCAGCGCAGAGCCCGACACAGGGCTTGAACCCATGGATGCGAGATCATGACCTGACTGAAGTCAGACGCGCAACAGACTGAGCCACCCAGGTGCCCCAAGGAAGGTCATTTTGTAAGAGTCGCTTGAAACCCTATTGTGAGAGAGATTCAGCAGCTCAGGTCAGTGTCCCAACCCAAGAAGTGGCTTAAGGTGCCACGAGCACATCTGGAGTCACAGTCCTGACATTTTATTTATTTATTATTTTTTAAAATGGTTTATTTATTTTTGAAAGACAGAGAGAGTGTGAGCAGGGAAGGGGCAGAGAGAGAGGGAGACACAGAATCCGAAGCAGGCTCCAGGCTCTGAGCCGTCAGCACAGAGCCCGACGTGGGACTCGAACTCACAAACTGTGAGATCATGACCTGAGCAGAAGTCGGCCGTTTAATCTACTGAGCCGCCCAGGCACCCCTGTCCTGACATTGTAGAGCTAAAAGGGTCTTTGCCCCATCCATGGTCTGGTCTTCTCTCCAGATCAAGCCTTGGGGGTAAGGTGACCGGCTTGTCCTGGTTTGCCAGAGAGTCTGAGAGCTCGGAAACCGCTTTGTCCTGGGCACCTGGGGAGGTGGTCACCTGCTGTCTAGGCAGATCTGTTGAGGGCTGGGCCGATATTCTCACAAGCTCTGCGATACTTGTTTCCATGGACACCAAGCACGCAGGCTTCGGTGAGCCGCCGAGGGTGATGTTTCATTTCTATGGGCGGCTCCTGATTGCTCAGGCCGGCGGCTGTTAGCCTTGTTGCCAAGAAAACTGCTTTATACTGGGTTCTGGGCCCAAGAAGAGCCTGGCCCGGAGACACTGGCTTGGAAACTTGCGTTTGCTGCAGGGCCCTTCCCAGTGGCAGCACTGGCACAGAAGAGCGGGGCATTGGAAGATAAAGAGGAAGGGAAACTTGATGCCTCTTTCACAGGCTCATGGGGAGGCAGAGAGGCAGCACAGGCCAGCCAGCGACCCCCAGAGGTGCGGCTAGAGGATGAGATCTGAAGAGCTGAGTTCAAGTATTTTACTTATAAAATAAAACCACTGTCCTCTACCATGTGACACTAGACATTATTTCTAATCTCCCATAAAATCGACAAGGGAGGATAAAAAATCTTTGATTTACTGACAAGCAAACAGCCCCAGAGAGGTTATCTTTCTGCCCAAGGTTACTCAGATAAGAACAGAGAGAGCTCAGGCTCCCCAGACTCAAAGTCTCAGCTCTTCCCATGACATTCTGCCCCTTCCTTTTAGCACCTTCCATTTGGCTGAAGGTGGGTTGGTTAATGACAAGACGGGGGTTATGGGAGCCCTCTTATCAAACTCTCTTATCTACCCACACGACGGGAGGGGAAGGTTTGGAAACTCTGAGCACCAGTCCCAACTCGTGGCTTGTCTACTAGCTCCTGTTCCCAGGACCGCACGTGACAATGGACCTTCCTCTTTCCTTCCGTCCCCATAAGATCAGGTATCACTGGTCCACATTCTCCCAAGGCAACAACTCCCGGAAGTGAAAAGCAGCAATCCCATTAGCTGAGGCCCGGGCTGGCGATCTGTCCTGGGACAACCCCCTCGCTCAGTTTGTCACCTGCTGGCTCCTTTGGCCTTGACATTTGCAGGAATTTCTGCAAAGAATCACATGAAAGGATGCTAGCATTCTTGAGCTCAGAGGGAACCACTCATACAAGAGGTCCCGGAGGTATAATGGGCAGACCAGTGAAATTTCCAGGAAAAAAAGAAAGAAAGAAAACCATGTAAGTGACCAGAGTTCTGCATGGACACACAGAACGAGACAGAGGAATTGCTACGACCATCATGGAGTAAAAAGAGAAGACATTTAAGTTTTCACGAAGCACAGGGAACAAATCTGTCTATTGAAAACCTGTTGCCCACAGGGTGACGGCGTGTAGTGGAAGCTCCACAAATATTGTTGAATCCGTGTTGTTGGATGAATTTCAGATAAAAAAGAGCCCTTTAAATAAGCTTAACTTTGTGGAAATTTCACTTATATTGGGACTTATGTTTCTAATTTGTCTAGAAAAAATTATTCTGACCCAGAAACAATCTAACAACTGCCTCCTGAGGATTCTTATCTGGAACAACATCTTCATCACTCATTCCAAGTAGACATAGGGTCCAGAGAGGGGCATTAACCTGCCCAAAGACACACAGCTCCTTAGAAATAGGTCTTTCGACCCATGGGTCCCTGAATACCTTGTACTTCAATCTTTCCTAAAATGGCATGAAATCCTGGGGGAAGAGGTATATTTTTATGTGATACTTGGGGGGGGGGTGGTATTTCTTTTCTTTCTTCTTTCGAAGTCAAAGGTGAGCTTTGTGTGATGAGTGCAAACACCTCCCTAACACTTGTAACCTCCCCTTTCTGCAAAGACAGAGCAGCACTTGGGCTCAGAGCCTTGGATCGGCAAGGATTTTGATGCTGTAATTTTGTTGCTATTGCATTTTCATTGTTACAGTGATCCTCTATTCATGATAAGCAAAACTGATTTTCATTTATGGTGGTGGTTTTACAAAGTGTTCATTTGACTTGGGTAAAAGCGTTGAGTCAATGCAAAGAAAACACCTGATGTAAACAGTGGCAGGAAAATGGTGCCGAGAGGCAAAGGGATCACGAGGCGGGAAGCCCTGTGGCCCCCGGCACGCAATGTCCTTCTGGACTGCCGGGGTTCGGATCCAGCTCCCAGCTGTGCGACTGTGGGCAAGTTCTTCAGTCTCTCTGTGTGTCAGTTTCAGAGGCTGCTAGGATGACTGAGGGGGAGGACAGGTAAAAAGCACTTAGAACAAAGCCGGGCACGTTGTAAGAGGTTTGTGAGGGTTAGCACTGAGGATGATGATGGTGATGGCGAAGACAGCCTCCAGACTCCCCGGCCAGGGAAGCCAACAGCCCTCCCGTTCAGGGAAGCGACCCCTACCCTCTCCCCATCTCCCCACCTGTGAGCATCCCTCCATCTGGCTGGTTCTCTAAGTATATATGTGCAAGATGCCCCTTTTGCACATGGAAACCGGGGACTTCTTTGCTGCTTCTCCTTGGTTACTCTTTGGGTTAGTCCACACGACAGAGCAATTGTCCTGGATATAAGCAATCCCGGCTGTGTACCATGGCAGTTAGGGCGCGAGGGACAGATAGCCACAGCCAAAGGGAAAGTATCTTTCCCTATTGGAGCATCACTTCTACAAGGGCAGTGCTTTCCCCGAGCACCTCCCCATCCATCGGGGACAGGCTGGCTGGTACTGATGAGAGCGAGGTTGCTCGCTGGGTCTGGGATGAGCTGGAGGGAGGGACACTCAGGAGGGTTCACATGAAAGTTTAGGTTGATGGCCCGGAACGGGTGGCCGCACTGCTTCTTGAAGGAGGGAGAGCAAGTGCAAAAAGCAGGATGTCAAGTTTTCTGGGGAATGAGAAACATTTTGTATCCAGGCCCTACTGTGTCGTAATTATCTGTACGTCTCTCGATTGTGACATTCTTTTTTGTTTTTTCAAGTTTACTTCTTTACTTTGAGAGAGAAAGAGAGCATGAGCAGGGGAGGGGCAGAAAGAGAGGGAGAGAGAGAGAGAGAGAGAGAGAGAGAGAGAGAGAGAATCCCAAGCAGGCTCCATGCTCTCAGTGCAGAGCCTGATGCAGGGCTTGAACTCATGAACCATGAGATCACGACCTGAGCCGAAATCAAGGGTCAGACACTTAATAGACTGAGCCACCCAGATGCCCCTCGATTGTGACATTCTTAAAGACAAGCATTTGTCTTATTAACAGGTATAATAGGCACATTTATTAGTGCCTGTTCTACGCCCGGCTTGGGGTGAACACACTGCATCCACTCTCTGTTAGAAATTTTGTCCCCGTGTTTCAGATGGAGGAACTGAGGCTCAGAGAATTCAAATAGCTTAAATACATGATTCCCAAGTGACAGAGTCCAAATGGGATCCGGCCAGCCCACCTCTAGTTTGTTTCCTGCCTCTCACTGCCTCGCTCACGATACTCCAGCCACTCACTACCCTACCTCCCCTGCAGGGCCGTGGTCTCTTCTGCTCCTTCTCCTTCGAATGCTTCTCCCAGATCTTGGCCTGGAAGATCCTTCTCATTCGGGTCACTGCTCAGTCTCATTACTCAGAGACACTTCCTGGATCACACTAGCAATTACAGCTGTCCCCCCGTCCCAACCTCGATCGCTCTCTACCCCGTGATAGCACAGGTGGCTCATCAACAGCAGACTTCAGAGCCACATGTCTGTGCTCCGGATTCCAGTTCCAACTCCTGTTTACACTCTCCGTGACTTGGTTTCCTCCTCTGTAAAATGGACATGTAACCGTAATTGATCTTACAGGTTTCTTGTGAGTTTTAAATGTATTAAAATGTATATAAAGAACCTAAAACAATGCTCAGCACGTAGTAAGCACTCAATAAACATTAGTATTTATTTATTGCCTTTTTCTACTGGAATATAAATTCTACAAGGGCAGAACTTTATTTGGTCTTTTGCAACTGTATCCGGTGCTCAATAAATATTCGAGGAATGAATCGAGTGAGTGAGAATGGATGAATGAATGAGTGTTTAAAGCCTATGTTCTCCCCAACTATGCCAACCTGTGCCTCTTCCCGCTTATGCTCCTGTGCCAAGCCTGGTGCCCGACCCCGGTGGGGCTCAGGAAAGCTGGAACAGAATTAAGCCCAGAAGTTTTTTCTGCTTCCTCTCCCAGGGAAGCCCCACAGCATCCCTGCTCAGGATGCCGACCTGTCTGTCCTCTCACCCGGCAGGTCCCGTGCCACGTGTGTGCTAGGCTCCCACATCCCATCCTGGGAGAGTTGAGGACTCATGGGCTGCCACTCAACAGGTCCCTTTCAGAGCATCTCACGGGACAGACAACTGTCGTGATTGCCAGCCCACGAGCAGTGCCACAAAAGGCAGCAGAAGGAAGCTTTGGTGCGTTCTGACCAAGCTTGAAGGTGTTCACACGTTGAATTCTAGGATGTTCGTGTGCACTTACAGAGGGGCGTGGCTATATTGATTTATTTGGTGCCTATTTCTAGAAAGGTCTTGGGAAGAAAGACCCATCCTCTGTTCCTTTTTCTCATAAGAATTGCTCTTTTTTTAAGTTATTTATTTATTTTTAGAGAGAGACAGAGCGCAGGCAGGGGAGGAGCAGAGAGAGAGAGAGAGAGAGAGAGAGAGAGGGAGGGAGGGAGGGAGAGAAAATCCCAAGCAGGGATTTTCTGATGCGGGGCTCAAACTCACGAACCGTGAGATCATAACCTGAGCTGAAACCAAGAGTTGGACACTTACTGGACTGAGCCACCCGGGCGCCCCAGCCAGAAGAATCATTTTAAGATGCTCTTTTCTGTCTCTCTCCACTACCCGAACTCCTATGCATCCTTCTGAGCCCAGAGCAAATCTTAGCTCTTCTCTGGAGTCTGGCTGAATTAGTTATTCTTCGATGGCTTCAACTCCTTGACAAAAAGGAGCTCCTACTACGTGCCGGGTCCTGTGCTCTTAGACGGCCAAGATAGAAATCTCTGCCACCAAGAAGGCTTGAGACTGGCCTCCCGAGGGCAGAGACACGTCCCCAACATTCAGCAGGCGGGCTGCCCCGGAGGATGTGCAGACAGAGGGCCCTTGACCGGCAATGTCTTTTTTCCCTTGAACGATGAAGGTGCTGCTCTGTGTAAGAAAACCAACATCGCTCATCAGGCCTTGTAATACGATTCACTCCGACACGCTCCTTGTAAAATCTCCGCGCGCTGCAGAAATTTGTATTCTCACTGCCCTGAAACGTGGCGCCGGACTCAGGGCCTGCATGCTGATGTCAACGGGAGGCTGCGAAAGTAGTTTTTCCTTCTGCTGACTGGCATGTGTGCATTTTCAGTTCGAACCGGCTTGCTGGGTGGGGGAGGGGAAAGGAGGCAAGAAAGCTGCCTCTTCCACTGGATAAATCTTTATTTTAAGCATTTCACAGCCTTTCTACTGCGGCCCACACTGGCCGCTCCTGTGGCTGGCAGAGATCAATGCAGTCGATATTTTTGACTGCAGAGTTTTCTATGACTTACACATATTTAAAAGGATAAACCACCATCAACAATTCTCTGTGTGAACTTGACCATTCTAATCCTTATCTTTGATTCTTTGGGATCCAGCAAACAGGCTAAATCTCCAACATATCTTGCCCAGGACCTGGGAATTCAGACTGGCCAGAACCTTTAGAGACTTCGGCCTGGGCTGTAAGAGTTTGTTTCCCTCTGGGAAACTGGGCTGGGAAACTAGACATTGCAGCATTTTGGGAACACTGGTGGCCTGTTCTTGCACCATTGCCTTTTGCTAAATGCCACGCCGCTCTCTTTCACTGTTATTAACCAAATAATGAGCTACGGCTCTCAAGGGTATTCGCCTCTTGAAAGGCACTACTTGAAACCAGCATTAAGCCCAAACACTGCTGCTTTAGCAGTGGGACTGCAGGTCACTCATTGAAACAGGACGTTGTTTAGAAAGATTAAAAAAAAACAACAACAGTTAATTGTGATGACTTTCACTTGGAACAATTTCTCCTTGATTCTAACATTATGAAAAAGATAATAGGAAGCAAAAGAGCAGAGATCAGCAACATTTTTCTGTTAAGGAAGGAGAGGAACTAGTTTGGGCTTTGTCAACCTTATGGGCTCCTTTGCGACTGCTTGCGTCCATAATTACAGCACAAAAGCAGCCACAGATAATATGTAAACAAAATGGGTGTGGCTGGATTCCAACAGAACTTTATTGAGGGGTATGGAAATTTGAATTTCAATTTTTATGTGTCATGGAATATTATTCTTTTGTTTGGATCCTTTTAGTTTTTTTTTTTTTCCCAACCATTTAAACATGTAAAATTATTCTTAACTCCTGGGTCCTGCACAAAAGGTGACAAGCAGGATTCAGCCTCCGGGTCATGGCTTGCTGGGCCTTACAACAGAGAATTCTGATCAAGAGAAGACCCTGGGGTCAAGCAGAGCTAGTTTCAAGTCCTGACTTGGCCATCTTTGGATAAATGATGCTTGGCAAGATGCTTAACCTCTGCGAGGCTCAATTTCCCCATCTGTAAAGTGGGACTAATGGTAGCATCTACTTCCTGGTTAGTTGGAAGATCAGTGGAAATAATATCCATAAAGTGCACAGCGAAATATCTGGGACATAGTAGGAACTCAATAAGTTCACGTGCTCAATAAGTATTTATTGAGCAATTATTGTGGGACAGGTGGTGTATTTATAATGGTTCTTTGTCTCCTTGAGTTTAAAATCTATGAGGCTGATAAAGAAGGTTAGCTGTTGTTATTATTAATAATGCTTGAGCTTTGCGAAAGAGAAGCAGAAATTGTAAATTACCCAATAATATTTTTTTAAGTTTATTTGTTTATTTTGAGAAAGAGAGAGAGAAGAGAGAGAATCCAGGCAGTGTAGTGTGGAGCCCGATGTGGGGCTCGAACCCACAAACCACAAGTTCATGACCTGAGCTGAAATCAAGAGTCAGAGGTTTAACCCTGAGCCACCCAGGCACCAAAAATAATTTTTTTTTTTGTTTTCAAAAATAGTTAAAACTCCCATGGCCATCTACTACATCAAGGTCTTTCATGAACATTTGCAGACATGAAAATGAAAGGTAAAACACATTTCCCTCCTCTTATATCAGTGGTCTCACAGTGTGGTCTCTGGACCAGCAGCGTCAACATCATTTGAGAACTTGTCAGGCATGCTAATTCTCCAACACCATCCCAGACCTAGTGAATGGGAGACTGCAGTCTGTGCTTTGACAAGTCACCAAGTGATTCCGATTCACACGGATTCAAGTCTGAGAATTACTCATTGGTTTGGATAGACTGTAAATTCATTAACTTGTTCAAAGTCACAGACTTGGGAAGTGACAGAGTCAACATTTGAACAGCGATCTATACAGAACTTTAAATGCCAGAACATACTGGGTTCAAGGACAGGGTTATTCATCAGTGGTAAAGGAGTCAGCCAGGACTAAAAGAAGGGTGTGTGTGCACTTGTGTGCACGTGTGTGCATGTGTGCGTGTGTTAGGGAAGTCTCCCCCGCTGCACTTCTCTTTCTGCGTTGTTTGCTCAGCCTCAAGTATCTTAAACTTCTCTCCCAGGGCTTCCTGTCTCCTCGATGGCATGGGGGCTGGAGGGCAGAGGGAATGATCTGGCCCAGGAGGGAGGAGTCTTTGATCACTGACATGTTTGGGTCACTAGTGCATCGTGATAATGAAAAGCAGAAGAGCTTTTCATGGGTTTTGTTATTCTTATACAGACAATGCACTTCTTTATTGCCTGTCCCCAGGGAGAGATCACTCCCACCACCTGCCTCGGTGTGCTACTCCATCTATATTAACCTCTCTGTGTTTCTGTGCCCCTCTTCTATAAAATGGGCAGTGCCAAATCATAAGCTCCTGGGTTTGGCCGCTCATCCGACCCATGCCCACCTGCCATCTGTGGTGGCAGCTGCTGGTTGCTCTCCAATATCCATTCTTCCCGTTTCCCTTTAGGAACAGGACCCCTTGAGTTTTAGCCAGGAACATGGACACCTGGATAAAGACTACATTACCCAGTCTGCCCTGTAGGTAGGTATAACCATGTGACTAGATCTGGCCAATGCGATATGAGCAAAAGTGGGTGGCATGCTTAGAAGGAATGAGCACGCTTTCCCTTTATCTCTAATCCTCCTTTCTGCAGACTAGATGCAGATGTAATGGGGGGAGCCGAGCAGCCATTTTAGATCATGGAATGAGAGCCATGTGTTGAGCATGGCAGAAGAATAACATCTAAGGAGCCAGGGACCAATATGGTGGATTTACCATATTTACAATATTTATAATTTACATATTTACAATATGGTAAATCTACCATATTGCGTCCTGGGACTGCTTATATTTGTATGGTTAAGGTAAGAGAGAAGTAGACTCTCTTATTTAAACCTCTGATACCAAATTAAAATTTGGGACTTAAAAAAATAGCAATCAAAATCTGTTTCTTAACTAATGCATCACTTTTTTAAAAAGTTTATTTATTTATTTTGAGAAAGAGAGAGAGAGCACTGGGGAGGGGCAGAGAGACAGGAAGAGAGAGAATCCCAAGCAGGCTCCACGCTATCGGTGCAGAGCCTAATGTGGGGCTTGAACCCATGAACGGTGAGATCATGACCTGAGCCAAAATCAAGAGTCAGACGCTTAACCGACTGAGCCACCCAGGCGCCCCACTGATGTATCCCTTTTTAAGATGAGGCTTGATTGGTGCTCCCTCTCCTGTTTTCCTACACCATCCCAACATCCCAGTAGAATGAACCTACCTCCTCTTTCATACCCTGCACTGGAGTCCCTGATAAATTATTCAAGTGGTAGGGCAAACATGTGCTTCGGTGACTGGCAAAGTGAGGCCACCAAAAGGTATACATAAGTAAAACAAAGAGCGAAATGAACACAGTTCAGCGGTACTGATGAACTTAGCCAAAATTACATAATCAAAAACATCTAGATAGAATTTCTTTCATTTTCAGTGCATGTCTTTTTCTTGTTGTTTTTAAACATAAGATATGACTTTGAAATGCATTTGGGTGGAAGAAAAGGCACAGTAACATTTTCAGTGCTTAGGCTCTTCTAAAGATCTTAATCTAACCTGACTGCGCTCTCCAGAATACTTCCTCATAGCTCTGACTGCATTTCAGGGCAACCTTCCATCCTTCATCCTCCGCTCCCTACCAAAGAGGCCCACGGTTCCTACCGGGATCTTTTTCTCTCAATAAGTTCATCTTTATTATATATTATATTATATTAATATATAATTTAATTATAAATTATATGTTTATATAATTTATAATTAAATAATTATAAATTATTTAATTTATAATTATTTATAATTATATACTTTATAAATTATATATAATTTATAAATATATTTATATATTTATGATTATATTTTATATTTATATATTTATAATTATATATTTATAATTATAAAGTATATAATTTATAATTAAATTTATAATTAATTATAAATTATATATTAATATAATATAATATATTATATTATATATTATTATATATATTATATATGAAACATGTCATTCATGTTTCTACTCCCTTCTGGAACATGGTGCCTGGCACTTGGAGAATGTTATTGATACAGGAAACCCTCAATGATGATTAGCTAGATGGACAGTGAAATTCACATAGATGCCTCTTCGCGGGTGGGGTGGTTGGAAAGAAGAGCCACCATTTTCTTTTCTATTCCTCATTCTAAGGCTCAGAGAATCTGAATATTATGCCCAAGGGTTATAGATCTTAAAGTGGCTATTGTAGTTTCAGCATCACAAACATGTCTTCACCCTGGCTCTTGTCATTCTAGCCACATTAGACTTTTCGAGTTCTCCTAGAACCCACTGCATCCCAGTCTCTTCCAAAGGGCCTTTGCGGGTGCTGTGCTTTCTGCCTGAATGCCCTCCTCTTCAACTCTTTCTTCCATAGTTCTTTCGCCTAGCAGATACCTACCCATCTCCTGAGTTCAGCTTAAATATCACTTCCTCCGGGAGGCCTCTGACAACTTCTCATACTACGTCAGGTCCTTATTATGATGTAACACCCGCCCTTTATATACTTTCCTTTGCAGCATGCATTGCAGTTGTAAATTGACTAATTATTTCTTTATTATCCATTTTCCATGCTAGAATGTCAACTCCATAAGAGCAGGGCAATGACTGCCCTATTTGTTGCCCCGCGTTAGCCTGGCACATAGAATATTCTGAGCAAATCTGTGTAAATAAATGAACGAATGAACATCAGGACCGACAAAAGGAATCCACAATTTCTCCAAGAGGAGAAAGGAACCTATTTTCCCTTTGATAAAAAATCAAATAGAATATTGTAGTCGGGTAATTTGATTTGTTGGGTGAGCACTTTTGCAGAATTTTGATAACCACCAAAGGCGAGGGCAGCCATACAGAAAGTTCAGAAGGAGGTAATGCTTCCTTTCACAAGATTTGACTTTGATGCGTCAAATGCCGAATCAAAATTCAGAAACTTTGCTATTTGTGTACAAGAGAAAAGTATAGATTTGGAATCCAATCCAAGGGAAGTATCCAATTAAATGTGTGGATTTGTTTTTTATTCCTTTCCCACAGACAAAGTGCTATTTACCAAACCTATACTCCGAAAGGAAATGATTAGGTACATCAAAGCTAATTAATACTTTTGACATTGAAAGAAAACCTTTAGGCTTCTAACATATAGTGTGAAGATGTATTCAAGGATTTATAGAGAGTTTCCAAACATGGTTGCCATTAATTCCTTCCCTTCCCCTACGTGCATGAATTCTACCTCTCAAGAGGTAGAGCTATTTTCTGTTTCCTCGAATCTTCTTGAGTTGTGACTTGTTTGACCAGAAGTGATATTGTGCTAATTCCTGGGCTACCTTTTATTTTTTCTAATGAAAATTTTTTTAAACTTTTATTTATTTTTAAGAGACAAAGAGAGACAGAGCATGAATAGGGGAGGAGCAGAGAGAGAGAGAGGGAGACACAGAATCCGAAGCAGACGCCAGGCTCTGAGCTGTCACCTGTCAGCGGGGCTCCAACCCATGAACTGTGAGATCATGACCTGAGCTGAAGTCAGATGCTTAACCGACTGAGCCACCCATGAACCCCTTAGGCTACCTTTTAAAAGCAACTTTTGCTCTCTCTTGCAGAGGCCAGTCAACATGCTGTAAAAAAGCTAGGACTAGATTATGAATGATGAGACCGTATGGTAGGATAGAAACCAGGTGGAGGGCAACAAAGAATTAGCCATGTGAACAAGGACTTCTTTGAACTCAGAGTCCAGACCAGCTGCAGCTCAATGCAGTTGAGGGAACTCCCCCAGTTTCTCCCCTACTAAGCGTAAGTGCCTAGGAGAACCTTGCCTGAATTCCTGAACCACAGAATCATGAGAAATAACAAACCACTGTTGCTTTAAGTTGCTAAATTTTTGGTTGATTTGTTACATGACAAAAGATAGCTGACACGTGATATTCCAACTACGGAGGGCTCCCTTCTCTGATAGCCTCAACCTTAATGGAGTACAACTGAGAACTGATATATTAGGTAATATACAGCCCACACACTCTCCTTCCGGCAGAGATGTGGCCGTCCTCACTCAACGACCTAGAGTCTCTGTGTTTATGCACATTGTCAACATGTTTGTTCATCTCCTAGCAGAGTCAAAAACAGTATAAAATTATGCAAATTGGAATGGGTTGTGGATTTTGGAGACAATTTTTGCTTGATCCTCTCACTTTTCCATAGCAGAACAGAGGCCAGAAGAAGATGAGTCGCTTGTTCAGGTGGACAAAGTCAAAGACTATATTAAAAACCAGAAAATAATCCTGGATTTCTGGTCATTCAAGGGAGACACTCTTCTCACTTTACCTTCCTATTCCATAAAAGAGACACATTTTAATGGGTAAGGAACAAAAGGAATTTTAGGTGTGATAAGAACTCTAACAAGGGAAATGGAAAGCTGGTAGGCACAATCTCAAAAGCATGACAACCCGCAGTTCCCATTTATGCTCTAGGGACCCAGAGGCATCCCTTTATTTGAGCCCAGAGCAGCCCAATAGCTGATATTCATGACCGTGACCCTGAGTCAGAAAGCAAAGATTAGATTATGTTTCTCGCATTCTACTTAAGGAGGTAGAGGAGTGCATAATGCACTCTCAGAAATAGTCCTATGCAGAGTGGTTAAAATAAATATACGATTTGATGGCAGAGAGATAAGCCTCAGTTATGTGGAAAACTCACTTCTGTGGGACGGTCCACGTCGAACAAATGAGGCATCACTGCATTTGCAAAGCATACAGCAAGTATTCCAAGTCTTGGCGAGTCTGAAGGCTTCTACTAAATGAAAAATGAGCTTTACTTGTGTCTAAATCTGAGCTTAAGTGCACTCTCTAAAACCTTCCTGGGAATTTTTTGGACAGGTGTCTCTTTTCAAACAGCATAATATTTGGACATTACGTTTTAAATATGTGCAGATAAAAATGATATTCCAAATCTGTATTTCACTTATAACCAGATGGGATAATAAGAGTGAGAGTTACCGAGAGACTGTCCTTCATGGGAAAGTAACAGAAATAAACCTAACCTCCTCCTAACCCCGCCTGGAGGTTTGTGGCTACAAGTTCTAGATTGATAATCCTATTATACTCCAAATCTGAAATGATTCAGTGTGGTCAGAATAACATAAAATCTACTATCTTGTTTCCATGCAGGGTAACAATTGTTTCTTTTTCAAAAACCTGGTGATTGAGGGAAAATATAAACAGATTTTGCCACTTGCAGGCCCTTAGGGATGTGGACCAATGGCTCATTGGTGGAATCCAGCTGCAGACCTGCTGTGTTTCATCCTTGCCCTGCTTGCAGATGTATCCAAATTTGAATTCCTCTTATAGTGATTGAGTCATTGCTTTCTATTTCATCCTGCTTCATTTCACGTTGTCATGTCTTCTGCCTGCTCTTTTCTTTTTTTTTAAGTTTATTTATTTTTTGAGAGAGAGAGAGAGAGAGAGAGAGAAAGAGAGAGAAAGAATGAGAACGAGTGAACAGGGGAGGGGCAAAGAAAGGGAGAGAGAGAATCCCAAGCAGGCTCTGCACTGTCAGCACAGAGCCCGATGTGGGGCTCGGTCTCACGAACCGTGAGACCATGGCCTGTGCCGAGATCAAGAGTTGGACACTCAATCCACTGAGCCACCCAGGTGCCCCTTTGCCTGCTCTTTTCATTTACATTGGGCCTGGCTTCTGTGATTTGAATTTTGACCCCAGACTTAGAACCCTAATTCTTTTTAGGGCAGGAAGGATAAGACAAACAAACAAACAAACAATTTACTGCCATCCAGGGTTTTGCAATGTTTTGGGGTATGTGACATCCCATCAAAAGCCTGGAATACTGATGGCGGACTTAGCTCACACTGAGCAGATTGGCAATGACTACGAGGCAGCCACCATTGCAATGGATCCACATTTGTTGGTGTTTGCAAGGGTGTTGGTGGTGATTGCACTACATGCCAAGGCACCTTCCAGCAGTCTCCTGGTCTGAGTAGGAATGTCTATTGCCCTGACCTTACTCTCTTACATATTTGGGAGACAAACTTATTGCATTTCCCAACACACTATGTTTCCTTACTACAGACTGGTCATTTGAGTGGAGTTGAATCACTCCTGTTGAGATGTCTATATGAGATTCATTCAAATAAAACATTAGCCTTCACTCCATAATATAAGTCCAATGCTCATGAGGATGGGAGTCATGGGGGGCTGACAAGAGGACACGCCAACTTGGACAAGCAGGACACCTGTGGCCAGGTTCTTTACAACTGTTCCAAAGACTGTGTATATGATCTGATCGGCCAACGCAGACATCCAAAGTCTGCAAACATTCATCCAATGCCTACTATGTGCCAAGCCTCGTGAAAATTTGTTTCATGTATATTATCTCATTTTTTAAAAAAATTTTTAATGTTTATTTATTTTTGAGAGAGACAGAGACAGAGTATGAGCAGGGGAGAGACAGAGAGAAGGAGACACAGAATCTGAAGCAGGCTGCAGGCTCTGAGCTGCCAGCGCAGAGCCCGACACGGGGCTCGAACCCACAAACCATGAGATCATGACCTGAGTTGAAGTCGGACGACAGCCAACTGAGCCACTCAGGCGCCCCATGGGAATTTTTAATCTGACTGAGGGTAATGTCCCTCTCACAAGCTGCACTTGACAGTCTGCCCCTGTGAGGTACATTTCTGCACTGCGCTGTAAGTCTCACTTTCAGCACATTGCAAGGTATACCTTGTTTTCCAGTATTTCAGATGATCACCTCAACTTAAGGTTCTGCCTGGCCAGGTATCTCGATAGTGGTATACTCATTTGCAGCCAAGATAAAATTTGCACATTGTAGCAGACAGACTCTTAAGCTGGACCCCATGATCCCCGCCTCTGGGTGTCCATGCCCTGATATGCTTCCCTTCTGGTGAGAGTTGGCAGGACCTGTGACTTGCTTTTAACCAACAGAATATGGCAAGGATGATGGATGTACTCCCGTGATAGTGGTGCAGAGCACCGTGACTTCCATCTTGCCAGAGACTCACTCCCTCGCTAGCTTTGATGAAGTACACGGTCAGGTTGGGGAATCCTGCAGGACAAGGAACTGTGGGTGGTTTCCAGGAGCTGAGTGTGGCCACCAGTCAACAGCCACCAAGAAAGTAAAGCCCTGTGTCATGGAGCTTTGGGGAGATGAATTCTGCCAACAACCCAAGGGAGAGACTCTTTCCTCATTTGAGCCTCTAGGGACACTGCAGCCTCGGCCAACACCTAGATTATAATCTTGTGACTCAGCGGGCCTATGCCTGGACTCCTGATGCTTAGAAACTATGAGATAATACACATGTATTGTCTTCCATCAATAAATACACACATTAATCAGAATCTGTGACACATCTGAGACTATTTAAGGCCCACAAGTTGAGAACTTTTGGTCTAGTCTGATAGTGACAAGGAAACTGAGGCCGAGGTGAATGCGTTTGTCCTGGTTTCTTTGGTTCTAATTCTGCCTCTTGCACAGACTGTGTCATTCTGTAACTCTGTAACTCTGATTCCCTATTTAGTTGGGCTCGCTGCCTTGTAAGGGTAATTTAGTCTTCATGCAGGTCTTCTGTCTCCTGAGCCCTTGGCCTGTTTCAAAACATGTTCCTTAGAACACTTGTTTTAAAAGATTCTAGGTAGAGAAAATAATTCTGTGGTTAAATTCAGTTGGGGGATGCCGAGTGAAACAACATTTCATAACAGATTTCTTCACTTCAGGACCTCTCAGAGCGATTAATTTGCTTATGTCCGTTGGGAATGTCCAATAATGAGATGGAGCCAACAGCATTTTCCAAACTTATTTGATCTTGAACTTCTCCCACTTTTGTCCCTGGAGTTTTGGGACTCATGCTTCCCCGAATACACTAAAGAAAGGTCCGCAACCTCCCTTAAAATGATCAAAACTCTCCTCTAGGTGGGAAGAAGAATCCAACGGAAGAGAGTTCATATTCTTTCCATTTTCAGATGACTTGGGATGACAGGAAGGTTAGTGCCCTGAGATCCAACAGATGAATGTGGCTGACTGCCTTGCAAAGGCCAGACAGACACCGTCGAGGAGCCAGCGATAATACTATGGTGATGTCACTCTACTAACGTGAGAGATGGATGTGAAATATTCCAGGAATATACATCGAGCTAGTTGCCCCGGAGAATAAGATGTTTTCTTCTGATTTGCAAACCACCTCTCATGAACTGAAAGCCGTCTCCTTAATATTTTTCTAAGGGGCAATGACTTCTTCTCTCCCTCCCTCTTTGCCTCCTTTGTTCCTCCCTCCCTCCTCCCTTCTTTTCTCCTTCCCTTTCTTTTTCTTTCCCCTTCCTCGTTCCTTCCCTTTCTTTCCTTTTCCCTCCCTTCTCCCCCTTCCTTTTTGCTAAATGCTTTCTTTTATTTGTTTTCAACGAAGAGCTTTGCATGCCTTGTTCTGGGATGGGAGTGGGGTGAGAGGGCAGGAGGGAGAATTAATATCCTCAGATTCTCACATCTGGAGTCCAGAACACATAGCGCACTTGAAACTCTTCTTGAAGTAGCCAAACAGCAACAGGATGGTCATTCTTTGAATAAATAGTAGGTTTTGAGCCCTCAGCTCAGAGCAATCATTTCCCGTGATTCCTGAGCCGCCTGGAGAATGTATGAAAAACAAGTAATTTGTATTTTGCTCTCTTAGCCATTTTGTGGGATGTTCTGAACGACCTGCTCTCTCTCACCCATTGGTGAGCAAGCCTTGTTCTCTTTGTGCAGAGAACTGTCACGGCTGCCAGTCTTTTGCACTGAGTTCTCACTGTTACAACCACAAGCTCTCCTACCACTGTCTCCCTGTGTGAGGCTTCAGGAATGAAATAATAATACACCTCAAACCCAAACCCTGAAGCCCTCCCAGCTGCTGAAACATGGCCCTGATTTTTAACCTTGTCCTACAGCACTCTTGAGTTTACCCACAGCCATGTGGCCTTGCTCTGATAATGGGTTGTTTTCTACGAGAAAAGCAGCAATGTCGAACACCAACTTGGCAAAATAAAGGAGAATAAAACAGATGTTATGAATAAAATATGTGGGCAGAAAAATATATAAATGGTCTGGGGATGCTGACACAATAAAGTCTTTTTAACTGCCCTCCAGGCAAAATACATATTTTTCAAACTCGTAAGTTCTATACATTAGGAAAAAAAAAAAAAGATCTCCCCAGGTGACCCAGGGCAGCTAGACGTGCGTTCGACATGGATCATTCCTAAGTGTCGCTGGCCTTTTGCTAGTACAACATCAATTTCCTGAGTCCTCAGCTTATTTTCCAGCCACACGTGGACACACACACATCACCACCGAGACGCCCTGCTTTTTCCCCATTTAGCAGTTGACATCAGCTTTCAACACCGCAGAATTACACTGCAAGTCACCGGTGTCACCTATGCACAGACCGAGCGTGAACTCTGCGAGAGAACAAGACCCGAAATCAACATTTTCCCGAACTCGCCCTTCTTAGGTCAAAGAGAAAAGGCAAAAGCCGAAAAGAGGCTTGAATGCTGTGTCTGTCTGTCTTCCCAGAGAACCTCCAATGGCCTTCTAAATGGAGATCAAACATGACTCCCCATGACATGTGTCATTCTCTTTTTTTCATCTGATAAATATTTATGATGGATCAAGCACTTTGCTAGGCCCTTGGCCAGATGAGGCTTCTGCCTTTGAGGTCCCCATCATGCTGTGGCAGAGGCGTCTCTACAGACCCACAACTATTAGGACACGCTGTATTTAAGACCCATGATTAATGGCTATTTTCTCTTCCCTTCCCTCCATCTCTGTCCACTGAGAGAGGAAACAGTCTCTGATAGCTTTGGAAACATGGATCATCTCTGACCACAAAGAATCCGGTTCTTCTAAACCAGTAGCACTCAGGGCACCTGGATGGCTCAGTTGGTTAAACATCTGACTCTTTAACTTCGGCTCAGGTCATGATCTCACTGTTCATGAGTTTGAGCCCTGCATCGGGCTCTGCGCTGATGGCGTGGAGCCTGCTTGGGATTCTCTCTCTCCTTCTATCGGCCCCTCACCTCTTTGTGCTCAATCTCTCTCAAAATAAATAAATTAATTAATTAAAAAAAAAAACCAGTAGCACTCAGAATCACCGCTGGGGGTTTACAAACCAGATCTATACACATGAAAATGTCTCCCAGGGGCTAGAAATGGTCCATATTTTCATGTGCGGGGTGGTTACCTGGGTGTGAACACTACCATAGATAGGATAAACTCAATTTAAAAAAAAAAAAAGTGAAAAATTCCTACATCCAGGCCTGCTCTTAGAGATTCCCCTTCAAATGGTCCTGGCTTCAGCACATTGGAAAAGCTCCCCAGATGACAGTAATGTGCAACCAGGGCTGAGAAACAGTCTGTAGGCGATTAAATACTAATGGCTTGGAGAAGGGGCCGAGGGGATCCCGCGCCCCTTTGTGGTGCAGGGTCAACACAGAGCTGCTCTTACATAGTAGCCTTGGCCCCTAGAAGACCACCCAAGTGCATCTACTGTGGGTGGGGGTTTTTCTTGATAGCTCTCTAGCTCAGAAAGGAAAGGGTCAGCTCTTTTGTGTTTGGGACCGAAACAGAAGGAGGAAAAGAGGCAGGGAAGGGAAGGTGGTAAGAGTTCGGGGTTTGAGAAGAGGTTTAGCAATCAGGCCACAGCCCGGGAGGGGACAAGGGGCAGAGGCAGGGGTTTGACAGCATTGGACTGGGTTCTAGCAACTCCACAGGCCTTGGAGAGATAACCCTCAGCCCCATTTTGCTCATGTCTCAGTAGGTGGGACCGGGATTTCTCTGGTTTAGCCCTGAAAGTCCTGTGTCCTGGGAAACCTCATAGTCCTGGACAAACCCAGTTAGTTGCTCGCTCCATATAAGTTGAGGGTGGTTATTACCACTTCCTGGGGTTGTCGCGAGGACAAACCTTTGTTATGTAAAATGCTTAGCATGTTGCTTGGCAGAGTATCAGTACCCAATAAATGACAGCGATTATTATCAGTAGATTTGGCATAAGGGAGACTATTTTTTGGGGGGGTTCTATTGAATGCAGGGAGCCCATGCAGTATTTGGCACACAGTAGGCACACAATAAATATTAATAAAATGAACGCTTATCCAAGCCACAGATTTCATTACCCAAATTAGAAAGCTTCTCCCTTCTTAATTACGAGGGCATGCTTTCAAACTGTTTAATGACATCTTGTTTTGTAGCCTGCTTAATAAATCTTCTCTGCCAACGGCAAGTTCCTTGTGTCGGCAAATCATCTAAATATTTAACTGATTTTTTTTCTCCCCAAGGTTTCTTGCAGACTCTTGGCATCGCGTAGCTGATAGGCAGAGAGAGTCAATCGCAAGAAATCAGCCATTTCAAATCTATAAATCTTGGGTCTTTCTCTCCTTGGTGTGCCGGGTCCTATCAGATTGCTGGCGGCTTCCTCACTGCAGGGGCTGGGGGAGCCAATTACGAAACAACGGCCTCGGCCCCATTTCGATCTAGGTGTGGCTGAGTACCCATTTCTGGCAAAGGAGATGCTAATGGAATTCTTCCAAAGGGAGGACGGGTGATCCATGGGAGGGTTTGCTTTTCTGGCAAGAGGGGCGGATGAACTTGGTGGTGCCCTTTGCAGCGTTCTGGCCTTTCTGCACAGCTGTGATGCTCACAGAGGAAGGGCGGCGCTCTGACTGTGGTACCAAGCACAGGGCCAAAGCCATGAGAGCCACGGAGACCCTGAAGTTGGTGCCGCATCAGAACCTCCGGACTGGCTGCCTTGTTAGGTGACAAACAACAGCTTTTGCTGTTTAAGCCCCATGAGAACGGGATCCTCTGGTACTTGGCAGCCAAAGTCATTTCTATAGGTTATCCCAGGGAGAAGTCAGAGCCTGAGATTAAACCCTGTTCAAGGTGAGATCAGGGCATCCCCTTGGGGCCAACTCGAAGCCAGGGCCGAGAGCCTGGGAGCAGGGAGCCGGGGGAGCTTAAGAGGGCCTGAAATTTGTGAAGGAGTGTTTCTCACTTGTCTGGTGGACCTTTTCTGTCTGGGGTAGTTTGGGGTGCCCCAGGGCAAGTGCTCAGCCACCCAGAAAGCCAAATAAGTGTTGCACCAGGAAGGAAGGCAAGAAACAAACCTTGATTATTTAAAACTGGAGCAGACTATGGCCTTTTGCGGGGAGGGTGGGGGGAAGCAGAGCCTAATTTACACAGTTTCATCTTCTTCCTTTTTCTTACCCAGACGGAGCAGGCGGGGCAGAAACAAATAAGGTCCAGGAGGTAGTATCAGCATTGAAAAAATTCATTAACATTTTTGCCATGTAAATACGGTCGAAGGCTGACTTTAGGGTTGGGACAAAGAATGTTCTAGGTCTGCGTAATGACGAGCAAAGTTCTGTTTGTTTTGTTTTGCTTTTTTCACAGAGCAGGGAGATGGTGAGGAACAGAAACAAGCAACATGGTAGGCAAGAGGGACTTTTCAGTTATTTTAAAATATTATCTATGTCGCGAGTAGGATGCTGTTATAGGCATGGTTATATGTGTTATGCTTATAGGGAACTCCCCAATGAAATATTACATTATTTGCTCTTATCACCTCCAGCCTTGATTGAAAAACTGCAAGACGGCATTGTTTGTCTTTGTCTTATAACATGTCGAGATGCAGGGAATGGGCAAGAATTACGGAAAATGCGCTGTGCCTGCTTAGGTCAACACTAGGGGAGTGATAGAGGAGTCACCACAAAGAGAAGCGAAAAGCAATACGGTAGGAGCAAAATTAATAATGGCAGACATTAATTGAGCACTTACTGCACGGCAAGACTTATTCGAAGTGCTTAAAAGTTTAACCTATTTAATCCCAACCACAACCCTATAAAGTAGGACCCAATTCCCCCATTTTGCAGACGGGGCAAACTGAGCGAACACAGAGGTCTCTCAGTAGTTACTTTTGGCAGTCTGATTCTATCATCTAGCTCTTCACCATGACCCCATATTGCCTCCCTATTGTAGTGGGAAGTGACAAAAATAAAGTTTCTGGGAAACTCACAGGAATTTTAAGAGGGCTCTGGGTTTCCAGACGGTGTGGAAGTTTGAGCATTTCTCAACTGACTGAAAAAATGTCAGTCGACTGACTACTTTAGGTAATAGCTGCCTGAGACTTGACTCGAGCTTTACGGAAAAATGCAGTTGGCTCAGCGTTGGTTTAAACCATTTTCCAGTTTTGCTGTGCGAGATGAAAATGTAAAACAGCTTCCAATTTTGCCTAAAATCAAACGAAGTCTTTTTAAAATTAAAAGATGGGTTTTAAGGGAAATATTTGTCTACTGAAAACCGGCTTCTCTAATTAAGCAATTAAGCCTCAACAAGACAGACCTCATCATTGCTTAAAGGTCATTTAAAATTCAAAGAGGATGCAAAACTCAGCCAAGGGGCGGGAAATCAGCCCATCTCTGTGGGTGTCTAAAGGTCTGAATTTTCTTCAACTGCACATGCAGTGTTTAGGTATTTGAGTATTTGGGCGGTTGCCTAGGTGTGTCCAAGAAAAAGAAATCTTTGCTGTGCCTTTTGGCTCATCAAAACGCAGCCCTGTATTTGACAATGATTATTTTATAAGGTACACGTTGTTGGGGACTAGGGGTATGGTCAACAGTGGAAAGAACAGGAAGCATTCTGGCTACTTCTTTCCACGGCAGTGACTGGGAGCCATTTGCTACAACTAGCCTACCACTGCCTCAGTGTGGAGGGTGTGGTTTCCAATAATTACACTGCTGCTATTTTGAGTAATGAGATGGGGTTCCTCACAGCAAGAGGTAGATTTTACTGGGTTCATTTAAATTTTATGGAAATGAGTATTTATTAGTTGTCATCCAACTGAAGCCCATCTCGAAGGTTTGCCTTTCCTAGCGGCTCACTAAGGGATGGCGTCTCTGAAGAATTGATCTCCTTACTCCTTTCTTACTAATATGGCACTGTCTCCGCTTAGTTGCCAGGTGGCCTGAGGTTTCCCTGTGGCCTAATCCTAGGAAAGGTGAAGAGGGACTCAGGAAACACCAGTAACATCCACTCTCCTACCCAGCACCCAAGCACCATTGGAAAGACAATGACTTAGCAGTTTGGGCAGCAAAGACCATTTATTTGCAAGGATTGTGTTTGCCATGGGATGAGAGGATAAGACAGACAGATTTTCCTCTTATTGTTTTGCATTCGCCAAACAATAATTAGTTATGAAAGAGGTTCTATGGAACCAGACTTTTTTTATTTTGAGAGAGAGAGAGAGTGAGCAAACGCACAAACGGGGAGGAGGGGCAGAGAGAAGGAGAGAGATTGAGAATCTCAAGCAGGCTTCGCACTGTCATCGGAAAGCCCAAAGCAGGGTTCGAACCCATGAGTCATGAGATCATGGTCTGGGCCAAAATCAAGAGTCGGATACTTAGCCGACTGAACCACCCAGGCACCCCGAAACCAGATTCTTTAGAGACCAAAATGGGTCCTTGGAACCATCTAGATTATTGTAGAGAATTTTGCAAGGCTCTTCTCTCCTCCTGGCAATTTCCACATAATCTCCTCAGCACTTTGCCATCATCAGGCAAAAACCAAGTGTGGGGGCTTCCCCACGTGCCTTCTTTCCGCTGTCCTCCTTCCACTCAATGATGTTTACAAATTGAAGACATGGCTGAAACGTGGCCCTGTCATCCTCACTTGCATCACACAGAATGGCAGGTAAACAGGAAAATCTGGACTGGCCCGGAGAATGAGCCAACACACATAAATTACAAATAAAAAAAATTAACAGACACCAATCTGCTCCCCAGCACCATTTGCCAACATGAAATCTCTATGGTAACTGAACTCCTCCCGGCCTCCCTGGGTAGGAAACTAGTGGATTTTCCCCCCCTTTTCCTTTTGAAGGAAAAGTTCTCAAAACCGATTTAAATATTATGATAGGTCTCATCTCCGAGTACGAAATGAGAGACGGATTTGTGTTGGCTGGGGGTGCCTTTTCGAACGTATACTTTTCTTCCCTCAAATGGCACTGCCACAAAGGTGTATTTTCTCCTAATAGAAGGTTCTTCTTAAAAAAATCTGGATGTAGGGGGTTGAAAGTGACACTGCTTTTCGGGATGACTGGATGAAAGTTGCCAAGCAACTAAGGAATGATGGGAAGGGAAGGGACACCCTCTGAACAGAATACCGCTATTTGCAAATGCTTATCTGTTGTTTGTGAGGTAGCATCGGCTCTCTCCTATTGTCCTATTTCTGTGGCACTCCGTTGAGGTGTTCTATGTGTATAAATATTCAAGCCTCTGTTTCCCTTGGAGGATGGGCAGAGACTAACATTTATTGAGAATTTACTACTGCATCCTGAGAATATCGTTACTACATTTTTTAAAAAGATTTTTTAAAGTAATCTCTCCACCCAACATGGTGCTCGACCTCACAAAATCAAGATCAAGAGTCGCATGCTCCACCAACCGAGCCAGTCAGGTGCCCCTATTGTTACCAAAAAAAATTTTTTAAGTAGGCTTTATGCCCAGAGCGGAGCCCAACATGGGTCTTGAACTCATGACCCTGGGATCAAGACCTGAGCTGAGATCAAGAGTCTGATGTTTAACCGACTGAGCCACCCAAGGGCCGTATCCTTACTGAATTTTTAATATTCCTGGCAAACCAGTAGGGTAGGTATTTTTTAATCTTCATTTTATAGTTGAGGAAAATAAGATTCAGAGAGGGTAAGGGGCCTGCTGAAGGTCACACAGTCATTGAGAAAGAATTTGAAATCAGTCTCGTTGATTTTGAAGTGCATATTCTATTGGCTATGTGACATTGTTTCTAATAAATATTTCTTTTTCTCTTGGAAATCACTGTCTACGTTTCCTCCTACCCTTAGGGCTGTGTCATCCACAGAAACAAATCCACTATGCCTTCCTCCCGGGATATAATGAGGACAAATGCCCAATCTTGACCCCTTCCCTCCTTCTTGTCTTTTCTGCAAATCCCCAAGGAGAACCTGCTGAAGCTCTATGATTTCAGCAGTTAGACTCTCAGCCGTGAACTTGAAATTAGAATGTTTGCCCAGCTGATGACGTTGACTGATGTGTTGAGCTGATCTGAGGCTAATTATATTCATTCACTCACCAAAATCATATCAACACAGGCAGATGCCACTCATTTTAAGAGAAAAAGAAGATGGGCTGGGGGGAGGAATAACTCGTTGTATCTTATATAGGAGAGATAAAAAATATGAAGTTTCAGATTAAAGAAAGGGAGAGAGAAGAAAAAAAAGAAAGAAAACAGGAACACTTCAAATCCTTTGTCAAGAAAATCTCTTCCAGGTGAGCATCAAAAGTTGCCTTTCTGAAGAAGTTTGAGCAACTGCCATTAGGGTAGGAAAATGAAAAGGTGCTCGAACAGAACAAGATGTCCTGAGTGATTTTATGATATTTCTGACCTTAAAAGGCCCACATTGGGATGTAAGTGCTTTAGTGATTTTGCGGATCCTGAATTGGTACTGACTTGAAGGCCTCTTGAATACAACCTGAGGTTTGACATTTGCTATGCTTTTTTTCCCCCTCTCTCTCCTAAAGATCATTATGAAACAATGCCACAGAATCTTCCAAAATGTGAAAGTCTGGGGGAAATTACTAAAACAGGTAGTGAGGGTTCGCTGGGGGCTGCACTTAATGAAAATCTGAAAATTGCTGGCTTTGTTGTCAAGAGAAATACACACTTGATTCGCAAGAGTCTTTGGCACGTGTGTGTGTGTGTGTGTGATGGCTGGGTTACAGCCATACTCCCCTGGCAGGGAATTAGATGAACAGCACGAAGGAAGTAAAGAAGATAAACCCTGGAGAGGAAAACATGCTTGAGTTTCATTTTGAAATTCTATTTTATTTTACTTTTTAAGTTTTCCAAGTGTTCAAGAATAAAAATAAGCAATCATGTCGGGCAAGGTGTCATCCTCTGATGAGCTCTGTAGATCATTGAGAAGTCGGTGAACTCTAGCATCTGGGGATCATGGTGCAAAATGAATTGTCCAAGGACGAACTCTCAAATTGTAGTCACCTAATTGAGTTCTTCAATGTTTACTAGCAAATAAGGACATGTGGACAAAATTCAACCTTCGGTGTTGAGAGCTTGCTTGCTGCATTGTACCAAAGGCCAAAGATGGCTTCTCCGTTGGGGCTCCATACACAGAGCGAAACCAGACTGACTCATTATTTAGCAACTGGGAGAATCAAGAGGCAAAATGGTGCCGGGTGGGGTAGAGAATAGTCAGCTCGACTAACAACGAAAAACATACAAAAAAGGTGATGTCAACAACAAAATGATGAGGGATGTAGAGTAGTCATGCATGAGATAAAATATAAAAATAGCACACGTTTTTAAAGGAGTAAAATAAAGAAGAAGCCCATGAACTTATTCGACAATAAATTGAGTTTTTTAAAGGAAATCAGATCTATGATAACTATGTGAAATATATTTTTATGTGGATTTGCATATAATAAGTACATAGAACTTAATGCATTATGTGGAAAGCTGATGAGTCATTATAACTTATTTATTTATTTTGAGAGAGGAAGAGAGACAGAGAATGAGCTGGGGAGGGGCAGAGGAAGAGGGTGACAGAGGATCTGAAGTGGGCTCTGTCTTTGCTGACAGCAGAGAGCCTGACGCAGGGTTTGAACTCATGAACCGTGAGATCATGACCTGAGCCGAAGTCAGACTCTTAACCGATTGAGCAACCAGGTGCCCTATAATTTAAGGGAAAAAAGCAGTTCAAGTTATTTGACATAAGATCTTGAGAAGAGGGATTTGAGTTCTCTGATTAGCTGCTTCCACTTTTGCTTGACATTGTTAGTATGACTATTTCAAGTTGAGCTCAAGCACTGCGGTTCTGTCATAAAATAGGGCGTGGAGGATCTCTTTAATGGACCAGGTGGGGTACGTGTAGCTGTCCATTATCTCTTCAGTTGGGGGCTTGCCCAGGAAAAAGATGATGCCGAGGTTCCACACTTCCCTGCCCATCCCAGAATGTTGTCCACTGACTGGTGGGATTGGGCTGTTCACAGGAGTTAGGAGACTCTTAGAGCCTATTTATAAGTTAAAAAAAAATCTCTCCCCCCCAAAAAAAACCATGACTCACACAAAGCCTTCTGGGGTATACAGGCTCTCATCTTGACAGAGGCTCATCATGTACTTCTCAAGAACGAGACAAAACGCCTGGATGGCTCAGTCGGTTGAGTGGCCGACTTCAGCTCAGGTCATGATCTCACGGTTCATGGGTTCGAGCCCCACGTCGGGCTCTGTGCTGACAGCTCAGAGCCTGGATGTCGCTTCGGATTCTGTGTCTCCCTCTCTCTCTGTTCCTCCCCCACTCACATTCTGTCTCATTGTCTCTCTCTCAAAAATAAAAAATGAAATAAAGAGGGGCGCCCGGGTGGCTCAGTCGGTTGAGCGTATGTCTTTGGCTCAGGTCATGATCTCCTGGTTTGTGGGTTCGAGCCCCGCGTTGGGCTCTGTGCTGACAGCTCAGAGCCTGGAGCCTGCTTCGGATTCTGTATCTCCCTCTCTCTCTGTCCCTCCCCCACTCACACTCAGTCTCTGTCTCTCTCAAAAATAAATAAACATTAAATAAGAAAATTTAAAAAAAGAATAATGAGACAAAAAGAAGTGCTGGACATGAGCAATCCTTCTTAAGAACTAAAACATGCAATTTATTTATTTGGCTTTGAGACAAGAGAGACTGGATTCTACGCTGCATTACCACTGTTCTCCTCACTCAGTAGGGTGTGGACGTGTGCTTTCAGAGGGTTAGACTGACGCCTTCTCCCTGGGGCTCACACCTCTTGGATGCCTTTCTTTTGCCTCCCTCTTAGCAGCCCGCATAACCCTGTACTCAGACGTCTGCCCCAATCCCAACCTCAGCCTCCTCACCCCAAGTCTTCCCCATTTTCTGTTTCCCAAGCAAGGCAAGCCCTTTCTTGTATCAGAGACTTGTTTTTGCCTCTGCCTGGAACATTCCTTCCCCAGATCTCTGGAGCCAGTGCTTTCTAATTGCTTATGTCTCAGCAAAAAGCTCACCTCTTCAGATGCTCCCTTGATGGCCCTATAAAGACAGGCCACCCACTCAACTCACACCCTGATGCATGCCACTTACTAATTCTCTATCATGGCAATGCCTGATATCCTTCATAGCACCACTCTAGAAACGATCTTGTGTTTTTTGTTGATGTGTTGATTTTTATGCCTCTTTCCTCTAGAATGTAAGAACTGTGAGAGCTTATTTTGTTTACTATTGATTGTTCTGTACTATTGATGCACAGCAAAGTACTTGGCATATGGTGGGTTCCACCCCCAAAAAAACCTTGTCTCTATGAATGTATAAATGATCTCCTTATTGGAAGAAAAAGGGGTGAGGTTACAGATCTGGGATTGTGAACAACACTCTAAGGAGGAAGATCACGCATGATATGACTGTGGTGCAAGAGGTTGGAGAAACGAGCCCGAGCCCCATTCACTCAAGACATCCCTTTATGGCCACATGATTTCTCCTACTTGCCTATCTAGGAAGAAGAGAACAAGAATTAGGGTTAATGTTTTGTACAATGTCATTGCCAATCCTCTCATATATGTAAGAGGCCATTAAATTCTACAGTAGATGATCCAGGGTTGATGGATGTTTAAATAGGTCACGTGATAATTACAGAGAATATTTGGTGTTTTCAGTGTGTCGGGCACAGAACTGATGAGAACATTTACCCCACACAACAGCCTTAGGGAGTAGATCCTGTTTCTGTCTCCATTTGATAGACGAGTAAACAGGGGCTTGGATAAGTTACGTCTGGCTCAAGGTGACACAGTTAATAAGTGATGAAATCTAGATTCAAACTCAGTTATTGAAAGTGCGACTCCTTGGCAATGAATGCCTTGCCCAAATAATACTGTAGTCAACAGAGTAAGGATCGTATCAAGATGCCATGGCTTTTTTCATTGAGTTATTTTGCCCTAAAGTTTCTGAATTTGAGGTTTTTATCATTCACAGTGAATTTATTTCCTGACATCATTCCTCTTGCTATTTCTTAAAGTACACTGAATTCTATTGTACTAGGAGGAGATTCTAAGAACACAGTAACCCTTGAGATAAGTTGATATAAACTGCCAGTATCGCTAAATCATTAGGGGCCATAGGACAGGCTGTTGTAGAGGGGATGTTAATGTCATGTGCCTTTCTCTGTTTTGGAGTTGTCTGGAGTTGTCCCAAATGGATTGGGAATCGAAGACCCTGCATTTGCTTTGAGCGAATCATTTCCTTTCTGTGCTTTATTTTTCTCATCGGTATAATAAGCAGACTCTGAAGTCTGTTTTGCGGTGGGGTCCCTGGCCCTGTGGAAATTCTCAAACTTGGCGTCACCTTATTTAATTTGCTTCGGGGAAAAATCCAAAGCTTGCATGAGAAACTTGAGTGACTTTGCAAAACTTGCAATTGCCTTGATCAGGGAAAAGAGAAGAGTTGTACGTCTGTGTTTGAATCGCTGTAACCTTAACCTTGGGCCAGGAATATAAAGGAATTTCTAGGAAGATGGCTTTAACTTTAGTCTGTGGAAGAACAGAACAAACTTGAGTTATGATAAAGGGCAAAGATATTTCAGAGCCCATGTTTTTAGAAACAGGGAGTGTGGGAGGGAAGGACTGGAGAGGAGCTATCCCTAGAAGCGCTAGCCCAGTGGCCCCATTGTTTTTACAGCTCCTTGCCCCACTGGAGGTACTGATCCATGTGGGAGATAACGATGCAGTGCTTCTTTGGAAGGAGCTTAATTCTTAAATACTGCAGGCACATTGCATGTTGGGTGATGATGCTATTGGATAGAGTGTAGTCTTTTAATCATAAAACTTGACAGCAACTAAACTACATGATCACACTATTCCTATAACATACTCTGACATCTGATCTTTTCCTTGAGTCCAGAGGTGGGCTGCTCAGCATGGGGAAGCCTTAAGCCAATTCCAAATTCCCCAACGAGACATCAATCTCTGGACTTCAGAGGAGATGTGAACCCAGACCTCGATCTGAAGAACGTAGGAAGAAAGCGGGCCATTTTATTTATTTATTTTTTTAATTTGGAGTGGGGGCATCTGGATAACGAGAACTGGCTTGAGAGGAGAAACAGTCCTCAATAATAATATCCATCAAACTACTTGGAGATTTTTGCAGTCATCACGGAACTAGGTGGGAATGAATCCCACAGCCCCATCTTAACTGAAGTGTGGGGTGCATAATATCATTGGGAATGTGTGAGAAGCCTTAGGAGGTACATCAAGTCAGCAATAAAAAACAGAACTATGAAAGGCGGCTCTGTTTTAGATTTTCTTCTAACTCCTTCCCGAGAAGAAAGTATCAGTTCAAGTCTCAAGTTCAAGGATTTAACCCTTCACTAACACTTTCTATCCTTTATCACAGCAAAGGCTGAGAAGAGCTCAGCTTCAAGACTTAGGGATCAGGGTCTGGTCAGATGTAACAATATTGTTGGGTTGCTTGTCTGTCTGTCTGTCTATCTCTCTACTTTTTTTTTTTCTATTGGTTCCTTTTTGGGGCAAGTGATATTGATTTTCAATTTAGGCTAGTGATCATAATAAAAGTGTTTAAATAAGTAAATAAGAGCCCACAGGGTATGAAGACATGGAAAAAAGTATGAATTTCACTTGAGTGAAATTAGGGAAACATTGCTTTATGGTGATAATAGCTAACATACTCTTTTTTCTGTACTGTTAGCCAGGACGCATTGTAAACCCTTTATATATGTATTAACTCATGGAACTTTCTTGACTACACCTTGATGTAGGTCTTTTTTATTATTTATTAAGTTTATTTATTTATTTTGAGAGAGACAGAGACAGCCTGAGTGCAAGAGGGGCAGAGAGAGAAAGAGAGAGAGAGAGAGAGAGAGAGAGAGAGAGAGAGAATTCCAAGCAAGCTCCATACTGTCAGCCCAATGTAGGGCTTCAACCCATGAACCATGAGATAATGACCTGAGCTGAAAGAGTCAGACACTTACCAACAGAACCACCCAGGGGCCCAGTGTAGGTCTTATTATTATTATGCACATTCTTATAGGAAAAACAGAGACACCGAGAGCTGAGGTAGTTTACCAAGAATTCACACCCAGCAGGTTGCAGGGTGAAGATTTCGAACTGCCGAACACAGCATGCTCAGAACCGCTGTGCTACCTTGCAGTCTGGGACGTCTGGCTATGCCTGCAAATGGACACGATCTGTGACCATTAGTGTCAGTTTATGGATTCGGGTTGGCAAAATATTCATCGAGCCTTTCTATTCGCAAATGGAGGAAATGGGACAAACCCAAACCCAGTGACTAAGCAGAAGCGTGCTAAATGGAAAATGCCAAGACTCTAGTCTCAATATTGCGTTCTCTAGGATCACAGAGAGGGCTGAGCGAAGAGTCTAGCAAATCTAAGAGAACACCCCACCGGAGCCTCAAGCAACAGAGATGACTCGCATCTTTAGGCAACCAATGTGGCTTTGCAGAAGGGAGGCTTTCTATTGCCTTCACCTCTAAGACATGATGGAAATCCTGCTTTTCAAAGGGAAAGTTGAGAAATAAGGGCTAAAAATGGGGATAATTGAAGATTCCTCACAAAAAGGATTAGAGGATTGGGAGCTAAAAGATAAAAAGGGCTTAAACCCAAGAGACTCTCCGAACCTCTTGATGGGGTGAATGTTTCACTGAGCTGGTGAGTTTCCAGACCTCTCTCAATTCAACAGCCTCTAAATGAGAATTAGCCCCAGGAAGTGAGAAGTGTCTGAAAGCTCAAGAAAAACATAGAAAGGAACCAAAAATTATGACTCAGTTGTATAATTTTTGCCTGGCAAAAGTTCATTCTCTGGGTTTTGACTTGATTTTAATAAAATTACTCTTTTTTAAAATATATATATAAGCTCGTAACCTTCCAAACACTTGATGTAGATTATTTCATGGGATCTTTACAGTAATGTCAAAAGAGGCAGGGAAAGTATTTTCTTACTATTTTTAAGTTAATGAAGTCGAGGCAGAAGGCATTAGGGATCTGCCGATCTAACAGAATCCCAGCTAGTAAGAGTGCTATTGAGTGAAAGTCTAACACAGGGCTAGACACAGTGCTAGCTGCTTTACCACGTTTTGGCATTAATCCTTCTGACAAACCTCTAGGTAGATGCTCGCCTTTTGCCCAGTCTTTGGAGGTGAGAGAGATTCACAGACTTGCCAGTGCACTGAGACCCAGCTTGTCCCAGCTCACAGGAGCTCATGAGACGCGACTGTGTACATCTCTTCCCGTGGTAAGAGAACTTACTTACACCACAGAAATCGGTAAACACTATAGATCAAGGCTTGTTTTCCTTGGGGAGCCAGCCGTTAAACATCTGCCAGCATTCCACTGGGCACATATCTGGTAACTGGCAGAGTGGGATCCAGAAGTAGGCAGATTCAGATCTAGACTCTTCCCTTCATGCCTCTCAATAGTGCCCACTTACTGTGAATAATCTCCAACACTGATTAGCCGCCTGTTTCCGGCAAGGGGCAGGAGTCCGAGGTGACCCTGGAATTCCTATGTATTAATTTATATGGAAGAAGTATAGAAATGCCGCAGCGATGAAAAACACTCATCTAGTTAGCACTGAAGAGCATGAGCTTTGTGCTAGATGGATGTGAATTTCAAGTCCTTGCTCTTGTTTTCAGGGGTGATTGTTGTATCCTTAAAACTACCTCCCTCCCCCATTAAAGTCCTGTTGACTACAAATGGCCCAAATGGTAAGAATGAGTCATGAACCAAAGGTGTCCCTTAATCCTACATCTGTGAGGGACAAATAGGAAGGATGTGATGCCAGACACATGTGGCTTTGGCTCCAGCTCTGCCACTTACTAGCTGTGTGACCTTGGCCAAATCACTTCTGCTCTTGAAGACTCGGTCTCAATCTGAAAGGGACAGTAAGGTTTTTGAGGAGATTAAATAAGCTAATGCCACAGACCTGGATGTAACGTACACCTTCAATAAGTTGTCGTTCCTGGGCCAGGAATGTGGCTACTATTGGTACACATACAGCGTGGGAAAGCGAATTCGAGCCAGAAAGTGGCTTGTGTTTATTTATAGCCAGGGGATGGAACTCAGGTGGTCATCAGTAAGAGCTCGTGAGAGGAGAGAGAGGCCATCATGATTGCTTTGCTACTGGATGCAGAAATGCTCTGGGGACGCCTGGGTGGCTCAGTTTGTTAAGCGTCTGACATTTGATTTCAGCTCCAGTCATGATCTCACGGTTCGCGGATTTGAGCCCTGCATCAGGCTCTGTGCTGACAATGCAGAGTCTGCTTGGGATTCTCTGTCTCTGTCTCTGTCTCTCTCTCTCACAAAATAAATAAATAAACTTAAAAAAGAAATGCTCCAAATCAATGGGCAAAAATTGCCTCCTTGCCCGGTTGAAGATTTAAGGCACAAACCGCTCCCCATTTAATTCTCCTCTATCGTCTACAAGGGTAGACTTACCAGCCACTGTGCTTTAGTTTCATCATCTGTAACATGTGGACAGTGATCACGCTCTCATCTCCTAGCCTAACGCACCAAAAGACTCAGTAATGAGTACTTACTGCTATTAAGATCGTTATAAGTGAGATGTTTTCCATGATCGGCCAGACACTCCATGTCCAGTGGTCAAAGATACATTTTGGTCGCACCCTGATGAAAATTCCAAACCTGTCCCTTTTTTTCTTAAAATATATTACACTGAACATACTTCTGTGACACATTGTTCTCCTCAAAAATGAATAACGTAGTCTGTGTCGCAGAGTCGACATCTCAATAATTTGATTGGAAGGAAGGAGGGTGTTCCTCAAGGCAGAAATTAGGAACATGCCTCCCAGCCTTTCGCCCGATAGGTAGGCACAGGGGGTCCGCCCCTCAGATGTACCCGTGGAAGGCTCTGATTTGGAAGGTGATTCAGGGGAGCCTCTATCCTGACGATGCAAAAGCCGCCTGGGCTTCAGCAGAAGCTGTTTTCGAGCTCCTGGCGGGAAGGTGAAGAGTCCTGCGCAGGCGGTATGGGATAGGAGTCTGCGTGCATTGCTGATGCAGGGACAGATCTCCTGGGACAGCCTTGGCTTTCATCCAAGCATAGGGTCTGGCTGAGTGGCCTTCAGGTGTGATTCTCTGGACCACTGGGTGATTTCATGAACCATGTAATAACATTGACGGAGGGTTTTTTTTTCTTTTTCTGTTAGCTGCCGTAGATTCATGATGTACAACTGAGTCTCCCAACTGAACCCCTCATTTTGCTCTTAATGTTTCTGACTGGTATGTTTAGGGATGGTCAGCTCCCCCATTACAGACTGGTGACCTTTCCTTCAATTTTCAAGTTCCTGGGGGAGAGGCATGACAATGGAGCATTCCCCCCCTCCCCACCATGCATCAACCACATAGGGCAAGGGGTGGCCACCTTTTTCTGTAAGGGGGGACAGAGAGTAAATATTTTAGGTTCTGTGGGCCATCAAGTCTCTATTACACCCCCCCACTCAATTTTGTTATTATAAGTGGAAAGCAGCCACAGACAATGTGTAAACAAATGGCACGGTTGTGTTCCAATAAAAGTTATTTATACTAATAAGGGGTGGGCTGGATTTGTTGACCCCTAACAAAAAGTAACACTTCACAGATTACGAGGAGCAAAACAGAACCTTCTGGTAGTGGATATCAACTACAGCTCTAGTCTCGGCTTTGACACTGGTGCCTGGGTCATCTTGGACACATAAATTCACCTCTCTGTATCTACCAATCTTCATCTACTGATAAGAAAACTAACGATACTGTTTCTTCCCTCCCAGAATGCTAGAGACCAAATGAGGTAACACACCTCAGAGTGCTTTGAATATGTTAAAAGCACTTTAAAATTATGGGGTATATTTTTGAGCCAGCACCATACTGTGTTGATTACTACAGTTTCATAGTGTAACTTGAAATCTGGAACTGTGATATCTCCAGCTTTGTTCTTCTTTTTCGAGAGTGCTTTGGCTATTCAGGGTCTTTTGTGGCTCCATACAAATTTTAGAATTTTGACAGGGATTGCATTAAATTTGTAGATTGTTTTGGACATAGTATGGACATGGCTAAAATCAAAAACACAGGAAACAACAAGTGTTGGTGAGGATGTGGAGAGGAAAGAACTCTCGTGCACTGCTGGTGGGAACGCAAGCTGGTGCAGCCACTCTGGAAAACAGTGTGGAGGTTCTTCAAAAAGTTAAAAATAGAACTACCCTACGACCCAGTAATCACACTACTAAGTATTTATTCAAAGAATACAAAAACACTGATTTGAAAAAATATATGCACCCCTATGTTTATTGCAGCATTATTTACAATAACTGAATTGTGGAAGTAGCTCAGGTGTCCATTGACAGATGAATGGATAACGAAGATGTCGTATATGTGTACAATGGAATATTATTCAGCCCTAAAAAGAATGAAATCTTGCCCTTTGCAACAACATGGATGGATCTAGAGAGTATAATGCTAAGTGAAATAAGTTAGCCAGAGAAAGGCAAATACCGTGTGATTTCACTCATATGTGGAATTTGAGAAACAAAACAAACAAATAAAGGGAAAAAAAGACAAACCAAAAAACAGATTCTTAACTATAGAGAACAAACTGGTGGTTACCAGAGGCGAAGCGGTGGGGGATGGGCGAAAAAAGTGATAGGGATTAAGAAGACGCTTATCATGATGAGGACTGAGTAATATAGAACTCTTAAATCACCATATTGTACACCTGAAACTGATTTAACACTGTATTTTAACTCTATTGGGGTTAAAATTTTAAAAAAAAGCTAAGAAATTATGGCATATATTATTATAATTATATTTTTATTCCCCAATAAGCAATGAACTCCATGAGAAGAGGGTCTGTGTCTTTTAACTCTGAACCTCTATTTTCTAGCACATTACATGTCACAGTCGACATAAGTGCTTGTTAAATAAACAAATAGTTTCGCTCTTGGTTCAGAGGACTTTTAAACTTAGTGATAGATGTAAGCTAATGTTTGAATAATCACAAATCCACCCAAATGAGCAGTAAGTGTTAGTATAAACCTGTGAAATTGTAGTCACAAACTTAAAAGCTTATAGAAGGTAAGCAGAAAATTATAAAGTAATGCTGTGGGTTGGTGCAGGGTGTAAGAAACGCTGGTGGCTGCCATACAATGAAGAGAGCATATCCTGTCTGAAGGGAATAATGCTCTTTTGTTCCAGCTAATTCCATGTGGAAATGTGGGACCACTTTTGACAATTTTTCCAGTTTTTCAAGAGAAGATGAAAATCTGGATTTTTAAATAAAATTCTCTTGTTTTTTTAAAAAAATTTGTGAGAGAGAAAGAGCATGAGCATAAGCAGGGGAGGGGAGAGAAAGAGAGAGAGAGAAAGAGATTATTAAAGCATGCTCCTTGCTCAGTGCGGAGCCTGACTCAGGGGTTGATCCCATGCCCCTGGGACCATGACCTGAACCAAAATCAAGAGTCGGACACTCAACCGACTGAGCCACCCAGGCGATCCTAAATTTCTCTCATTTTTATACATTAGCAACGTATCCTCAAAATTAAACAATCATCACTCTCAGGTCATCTGTAACTCCTTGTATAATTTCTAGAAGACACAGTCGAAAGTTATAATCAAGGAGTAGCAATGTAGAAAATTCTTACATTTCATCGTCTTTTGGTTCCCTGGTTGTAATTAATGGTCTTTCTTACTCACTGTAACATGTTTGATCATCTCAATTTTCAATGATTCTTTGATCATGGTATTAATTGCTCTCATGACTTATTTAGTCATTATGATTATCAGCACTGACTTTTTCCAACTCCCGGAATAGCCACATTGCTTTTTCCTCAAATGTATTCAGGACTCAGTTTAGATGTCCCCCTCTTCAGCCCTCCCTAAACATCCTGTCTAAACTTGCCTCCTCCCTACTGTCCTCCCTCTTTTTTTTGTGATACTTATTGGCATCTGATATATATTTTTTATGATCTGTCTTTCCTCACTAGAGTGTCACCTTCCTGAAAGCAGAGATGTGTTTCTGTGCTGTTCAGTGCTGAATTCCCAGAAAATGCTACGGTGTCTGGCAACAGTTAGCACCTAATCAATATGTTCAACGGATAAATGAGTGATCCTTTTGGTCACTGTTGAGGAGACACCAAGACTACTCATTATCTGAGATTTTGGAAAAAAGTACGGCTCTGAACAAACAGGTTTCTTTTAACAGAAATCTTAACATCAATGTAAGTCTAAAACATGTTCCTCAGTAACTTGCTTTTGACATGTGGGAAAATCTACAAATCTAACACCAGCTTTTGACATCACGTTTACATCATGTTTACGACCGATTCCTATGGGCTGGTCTCCTGGGAATGGCTGGAGGTAATTTTATGATGGCCACACAAAGGGAGCCTTGAAGACAAAAGATTGCAGACTGCTCTAACAAATGAAGGGAAAATATCTGAAAGGTTCTTTGTAGAATATAAATTTTTCCATTTTGAAATACTCTTGGAGGAAAAAAATGGCAGAAATTCATGCAAAGTTTTAAGGGTTCAGGTTAAATAGTTTAGGTAAAATAGGAAAAATATTGATTAAAAAATGACTTCCAATGTCATCTCCTATGAATTTTATTGGTTGTCAAAGTGATATTAGCACATAGAAATGATTTTAGAAGGGCAGGAAATCCAAAATGCAACCACCCTGGGAGAGCTACTCTTTAGTATTTCCCAAGCTTCCTGCCAGTTTCAAGGCAAGTTTACGAACCTTGTAGACAATTAAGTAACATCTTCTCTTCTGGGATATTTGACAGGTAAGCAACAGCTGCTCACTCTGTGAGAGGTACTGGGCTCAGTTTCTTTGTTCTGAACCCAGCGCTAGGACACACGTGCTCTGTACACTCCACTTGTGTTGCTGTTTGCCTTTAATCTCCAACATCTGAACTACAATTCTTGGGAAGTCAGCACACATGCAAATACCTACCCTTAATGAGCCATGACCCTGGCTTAAATTCTGATAAACACAGGGTCTGTACTGGTGGAGGTCAAGTGCCAAATAATTTCTCAATAAATACAAGCGCTTTTAATTATTATATCCATTTTGGTCTCTGACAAGGTTTAGTATGTTGGATATTCTAAATAAATGTTTATTAATGATGTAAAGAAAGAATTTGTTCTTATTACTGGTGAGGTTTAGTGCCCCTCTCATGGGTACATGTATGGCCCCCTTCATGGCGCTCATGCACAGACAATGAAATTGTGCATTCACTTCTCCTTGTCCCCCATGCCATGCATCCCTCAAGGGAGGGGCGGTAAATGGTCATGTTGGCACCCTCAATGTCCAGCCTAGAGTCTGGAACCTGATTTTCAGTTCAGAAGTGTTACATATCTGAATGAACTTGCAGAAGACAAGATGTCCCTAGGGCTCAGGTCCAAGAGGCGCTAGCTTTCTCCAGGCTCAGACAAAGAAAATAAAAAGAGGACATCCCTACTCAAAACACAAGTGGATTTTCTCTGTGTCCTGAGTAGGGAAATGTTCTGGAATGTACAGCAGATGACTGTGAGAACCTTGAGAACTCTTTCCCCATCCCGAACTCCATCTTTTCTTTATGATTTCACACTTTCTTCTCTGTGTTCCCAGTCCTAACGTCTCCAACTGCAAAGGTTCACGCTTGCCTCACAAAGTTGTGTGACAGAATTTCCTTTTAATTAGCACATTCATAACAGCAACAATAATTCTAATCATTAATAAGCTGCTCTCCCCACTTAGGAACAAACCAAATGGCAAGAAGTCAATGTTAATTTTAAAACACATGTAAACAAGAATCCAGGAAGGCCAAACACAATAACCTTCTGGCATTATTAATGGGAGAGAATGCTTCCCGTGGAGCATGAAGAGTCAGTGGAACACTAACTGCACCCCCTATTCCTCCATTTACACTTTTTGTCATGGAGATCAATTAACTATTGCATTGTGACTTTAAAAAATACACATGTTCTTCCCCAATACTGTATGCTTCATGAGGGCAGGGATCACGTTTACGGGGCTCCTTGAGTCCACAGTGTTCTCTGCACACAGCAGGTGTCCAGTACATCCATGTTGAATGAATGTATTAATCAACTCTCAACGCTGTGATGGCAGAGCTCTTGTGAAAGAACAGAACGCTAATGTTTCAGAACATCATTTCACAAAGAAAGTTGGGCATCAGCACCTTTTCTCAGCCACAATATTTGGACTATGAGGGCCTGAGTGTTCATTCAAGAATTTCTAAATGTTCCTTTCATTCTGATAAGAAAAAATTAATCCAGTTATATCTTGGGTCATCAGGGTAACAGACTTCTGATGAATATTGCAACACAAAATCTATGCGTACATTGGCGTTTATCTTTGCGATTGAGTGGGTGTCCAGTCATTAGGAAAAGGACATCCCTTGGCTTTTTAATAGAGTGTTTCTCACTTTGTGAGGGCTCGCACTTTTCTCAGTTCCCAAGTTTGGAAAAACGGATGGAGTTATATCTTCCCCACTCAGCACTGTGACACCCATGAGTCTGGGCAATGTCCGGGGCCACCATCTGTCTCCCTTGCCTATGACTCCACTGAGCAGCGTCAGGCTATGGAGCCAGGGCCGCATTTCAGTGCTGGCCCTCGTGACAGAGCTGGGATGTCTACGATCATTTCCTCTGCTGCCTTTCATATCACTGAACTGAGGCGATCAGACCTGTCAAGAGCGAGGGCCCCAGATGAAAGGCCAGTGCATTAAGACAGAGCATAATTGCCAGCTTCCGAGTTTCTGACATTAATCGTTTTCCTGAAAGAAGACAGTGGAACTCCTCTCTCTCTCTCTCTCTCTCTCTCTCTCTCTCTCTCTCTGTCTCTCTCTCTCTTTCTCCCTCTCCTTCTCTCTGTCTCTCTTTTATAGCCAGTACACAGGAATTATGGAGGGGTGGGGGCTAGGGAGGAAAACAAACCCACCATCAACAATGTTTGCTAATTAAAAGTAATATGTTTTCCCATTTTTTTTGGCAATTTGATAACACAAAACACTTACTTGGGGGCCACAGGGGGAAACAAACTGAGACAGATAAAAAATGTTTTGTGTTCATCCAAGCACAACTATGTTAATGCGTATTATCCCATTAATGCACATCAACATCGGGAATCGGCTCACCAATGCAAGCAAGAAGCATACACTTATCATCATTTGATAACATGTTTAATGACAGATTGACGGGAGATTTGCAAATGTGAACTGGCATCGGTGTTGCTAACTTCAGCTCCTGCCGCCGTCTCTGCTATGCCAGCATATTTATGTGCATAATTTGATTTCTCAGCCACACTGTTAGTACATTTTTAATATTAACTATGCACGAACAGACAGCCCAACTTAAGTTGCACTGATGGTCGGAGTTCATTAGATTGAAAAAGATGGGCATGCGTGACTAAGATGGAGGTGACGGTCCAACATCCAAGAAGCGACTCTGAACAGACACACTCCATTCTCAATGCGCCCAAGCTACACATCTCACGTTGTCGGAAGTGGCGGAGCTCTTGTGAATGAAGGAAGGAGTGGAAAAAGGAGAGAGTCCCTGCCCTGGGCACCCAGGTCAGGAGCTTGACGCTGAGCCCAGGCAATGGTCGTGTGCATGTTGGCTTTCCCTCCACTGCCTCTGCTCGCTCCAAACTGATCATGATGCTACACTCATGTCCTTTGCTTCCTATGGGGCAGGAGAGTATTAGCTATTATTTATTCTTCCTGAGCCCAGGCCGCGGACAGATGCTCAGGGAAACCTTCTTGAAGTGGGAGCAGGGCAATCACAGCTCTTTGGGGGAGGCATGCCCAAGTGTGATTGTATTTTGCTCCCATCACATAACGCTTGTGTGGCCTAGATGAAGGATATTGCCTTGCTCCATTTCCATTTCTTCATCTATAAAATGGGCATAAGAATATCACCTACTCCACAGGGGCTAAAGCTTAAAGAAACCAAAGAAGAGAAGTGCTGAGCCCCAGCACTTGGCACATAGAAAGCTCGTCATGTATGTTCTTTCTTATTATTTTATTTCTGCTTTTTTGGGGGGGAGGGATGATTTAAAAAAATGTGGAAGTCTGCTCCCCAGGCCCTAGAATCAAACAACGGTGTGGTTTCTTCTTCTTCTTCTTCTTTTTTTTTTAGTTTATTTATTTATATATTTTGAGAGGGAGAGAGAGCATGAGCGAGATAAGGACAGAGAGAGAGAAGGAGAGAGAGAATTCCAAGCAGGCTCCACATTGTCAGTGCAGAGCCCAATGCAGGACTTGAACGCACAAACCATGAGATCATGACCTGAGCCGAAATCAAGAGTTGGATGCTTAACCGACTGAGCCACCCAAGTGCCCCAAAACTGGGGTTTCGACTCAAGTTCCACTAAGTAAAGGCTGTGTGATGGTTAAATCACTTAACTTCTGTGGGCTTTGGGTACCTTATGGCAAAATGGGGTGATTCCAGGGACACATCTGACATGCTGGCAGGAAGGATAGGATGATGATTGAATAAAAGGGTCTAAAAGGCCTTGGACATCGTAGGCGTTCAGAAAGTCTTAGCCTTCATTTCCTTCAGGCCATTAGGACAGTGCCTGGGTTTGGGCTTGCAGAGTCAATCAAGAGTACATTCAAGTTTTGGTTCTGCTGCTTCCTAACTGTATGATCACCTTCGTGACATTCGGTTTTTGCCCCTACAAAACGGGGATTCATAATGGAAGCAACTTCTGGGGATTTGGGGAAGCTGAAAGGAAAGAATACGTGGGAGCCTACTCACTCAACCTTAACTCGTTGTTACCAAAGCCTAGGTCTTTGGGGCATCTGTGGTGCCTGGCACATAATAGGTGCTCAGTCAATATTTGTTGATTGGATAAGTGCGAGAGATCAGCATGGATATTCAGCAAGGCTCAGGTCAGTCCTGGGAAAGATTTGTCCAGGGAACAGGGCAAAAGGCCTCCAGGAGTCTGTAGCTGAGCTCAGTGGGTAACCAAAACAGCAAAAGTATACGGAGAGTAGGTGTTGAAAGTCATCAGAGACACAGATGAACAGCCTTTTCATGCAAATCAAGGAGGGAGCTGTAACTGGCATCAATTGAGGGCCTACTGTGTGCAGAGTGCTAAGAGCTTCCTTATTTTTTTCTCATTTAACCTTCACAGCAGACTTTAAGTGGGATATTATTGTCCCCATTTTATAGATGAAGAAGCTGAGGTTTGACTGTAGGCCAAGTCTTGAAGGCAGAACGGTGGATCCAAGAAAGAGAATATTCAACTCATATCTGCCGATGGAACCTCAGAAAGGTCGGTAACCTGCTGAGGGGGCCACAAGTGCCAGAGTTTGGACCGAGCGCAGGCCTGGCACTGAGCCCCACATGCTCTCCAGCTGCTCATTTCAAGTGGGAGACCAGAAGGAAGAAATGCAAGATGGTTAAGCGGCTGCACTGCTCTTCATATATGAAGGTGGCATTCCTGTGTCAAGGCACGTGATTTGTATCATTTGCCAGCTGTAATGAGGAGGCTTTGCAGGGACTCCTCCCCACTCTCAGATGGGGTGAGAACCTGGACACCGGGAAGCCCGTCTGAACACAGCACTGTAGTGATGCCTCACGCCTGCCTTCTGCCTGTTTTCCCTTCGAACAGGCACACGTGCAACTCTCTTCCACTCATGGCCACTGGAGCTGCAAGTGCAGTGTGTCTGCAGTGCCTTCAAGCTGATGCCCCGCCTGGGACGATCCCTCACCAATGACGGACTGAGGTCAGGGTGCCAGAGCCCAGCCCTTGCCTCCAGAGGGGTCAAAACCGGGGGCATAACGAACACCCTCCAACTCCCTGTGGGATGGGAGTGGGGCTGGAGCTTTCCCGGACATCACACTCATGGTTCTCTCCCCTTCGCTTACCAGTTCCGTCTGGTTTCCCACCTGGGAAATTACTTGCCCAGGAATCTCCATACCAGGGTCTGATTAGACCAGGGGCTGCCGAACTGCAGCCTGTGGGCCAAATCCGGCCCTCCCACCTGGTTGTGTAAATAAAACTTTATTGGTACTCAGTCACACCTACTCATCACTGTCCCATCTACCGCTGCCTTTGTGGTGGAATGTCAGAGGCAAGTAGTTGCGAGGTATACTACATGTCCCACAGAGCCTCAAGTATTTGCTCTCTGGTCTTGTGATAATACAAATATGGTGACCGCTATGCCAGATAATGCTTTGAACACACCCAGCTCTTCCCCACCTCGGGAACTCTGCATGTGCTGTTCCTTCTGCCGGGTGTCCTCCTCCCTTGACTCGGTGGATGACCGATTGCTTCTCACTTTTTAGAGCTCAGCAAAAATGTCACTTCTTCAGAAAGACCTTCTCTGCCCACCCCTCTAAGGTTGTCCTCTTCTATTTAGTTCCTGCCTTTGTTTATTGGCTGTGGTTTCCTCCATGGTTACCAGCCAGCACATAAGCTCCGTGAGGAGTAGAAACCTTCTCCGTCTTGCTCATTTCTGGACCTTGTGCCTATGCATAGTAGAGACTCAAAACTGTTGACTGAATGACAGGGAAGAATGTGCAACACGTCACAGGGCCGCGTTCCTACCCAGCTGGGGCCAGAAGTCAGGGGCTGCATTATGATGGGCACAGGGTAATCTGATCCTCATTTTGAATCTGTGCTCCCAGAGCAATGGGAACATATTTCATACCCAAGCCACATTAGTGCCTAGACATTTATTGCCTCTGGTATTAATTTGCTTGTTTTGCCACATTATGTAATGGGAGGTCACTTTCTGTTATAAGCTATAATTTTTGAATTTTATGATATAAATTGACCTGCTTCAGGAACCTGGCTATAAATAGAGCCTTGCTGTCAAGGGGTCAAGAAAAAGTTATGCTGTGTTAATGGTTTTAATTAATGCATTAATTTCACAATGCTTTTCTTGAGGGCTTCATATGTGTAGGGTCTATGTGTGGGACGTTCAGGAAGCTTCCTGGTAAGGAAAGAAAGGCACACTCACATGCATATACATCGTAATTCATTCCGTACACGGAAGCCCGAATCATCATTAGAAATGCCAATTGCATCACGCCTTTCCCCTATTTAAATCCCCTTAATGAACTTAGAGTAATCTAAAATCATCACCATGGTCTGCACATTTGAGTTGGTCTAAATAATCAAACTTATTTCTTTCTGAGCTCACAAAGTTCCAGAAACACTGGCTTTCTTTCCATTTCCCTCCGTACTCCCAGGTCTTACTCGCCTCAGGGCCTTTGCACTTGCTGTCCCTGTCTCAAATCCTCTTTTTATTCATTTCAGGACTGGTTCCCTTAATCTTTCATGTCTCAGATATCATGAGATATGAAGGCCCCTCAAAGAGGCCTTCTTGAAGCATCCAAAGTCAGTTAACACTACTGCTACCCAGGCCCTAAGTACTTTATTTATTTCCTTCATGGGATCTGAAATAATCTGCTTATTAAGTTTTTTTCTTGTTTCCTGTCTTTCTCTTTCTATAAGATCTTCCACGGGGAGGGAAATGTCCATTTGTTCGCTGTTACATCCTTGGAGCCTAGCACGGTGCCGAGACATAAGGAAATGCACAATAATGTACTATCAGATAGTTGTAAATCCAATAAAGGAACTAAAACAAAGTTATGGGAAAGAGACATTTGAGAGGGTTGGATGGCTTTAGATCAGGGTTTGGCAAACTATGGACTGTGGGCCAAATCCACCTCCACCACTTGTCTCTGTAGGGCCTATAAACTAAGAATGATGTTTACATTTTTAAATGGTTGAAAGAGTCAAAAGAAGAATGACCTTTTTTTTAATGACACATGAAAACTATATGAAATTCAAGTGTCAGCATCCATCAATAAAGTTTTATTGGAATATAGCCACATCCAATCATTTACACATCTCCTATTACTGCTTTTATGCTGCAATGGCAGATTGAGTAGTTGTGACAGGGACTGTGTGGCTGTGACCCAGAAAATATTTACTATCGGGCCCTTTACGGAAAACTTTTGATGACTCCTGTCTTAGATTTTCAGAGAAGAGTCCTTGAAGAAGATGATGTTTAAGTTGAGGCTTAAATGAAGAGAATGGTTAATATAAGGATCAGAAAGACTGTATTTGAAGTCCCTTGGGTAGAATAAACACTCATGAATTGGTAGCTCTTCTCATTATGCTGTGAGGTCCGAATTAGGACTTTTAATCTGGCAGTCATGGTCCGGGCAAACTGGTGCTGGGTAGTAGGTTGAATCCTGACAAGAGATATGGTGCGCTTCAATGAACTGAAGGGCTGTAGGAACAGAGGTCGAACAGGTGGAGTGGTAGGGAGGTCCAATTAAAATATTAGTAATGAAATGGACAGTGGTGGGAAAGAGGAGAGAAAGAGGAAGGTCCATCGATCCTAAGCCTGGGACACTAGGGGGATAATGGGACCACTCACTGTCATTCAAAATAAAAAAAATTAATAGGTGTTAGGAGAGCGAAGGGATGGCCTAGGTCAAGCTTGAATAAGATGAGCTGGATTCAGGGTCATCCCTGCCCCCCACAAGCCCTCTGGGTATCCCAATCTCAGCCCAAGTTGTAACATGCTGACCCCCTACCCCCACCCCCCAAGCCTTCCAGGACTGTGCATCTGACCCGGGCTGAAGAGACAGCATCCCATTTTCCCCAGCCTTAGGCATTGCTTCAAGAGTATTGTGACCTCACAGGCCGACTGAACTCAGTCTCCATGGATGAGTTAAACAGGCACTCTTTCTACTGACACCCCTAAACTGGTTGGATACAACCCGGGTGCTGGTCTAGGCAATCTTGCTCTTTGTCTGAAAATGAAGACAAAGTAGAGGAAATCTGAGCTGAGCGATGGGGAAAGACCAGGTTCCAACGACATCCATCCTTTGAACCCAGGATGCATCCGCGCATGAAACCAACTCTATCCTTGGAGGAACTGGCAAATTCCCTGGTTTACTAAATTAAGTTTGACTTGGTTTGCAGTCAATTATAAATAACAGATTCTGATAAATGCAATTTAGAGTGAGCCCGCTGAACAGTTTTAATGATTGCTTCCAAAATAATTTTACGGCCCATCTTTTCAGAGTTAAGGAAGATATTAAGCTAAGCCAAGAGGAGGACCTAGTCCCTTGACTGCCAATCAAGGCTCTTGAGATGGGAAACTCTTCCTAACACAGCAGAGACCACTGAGGTGATACTGTCTCTCCCTATAATAAGTGACCTTGGCAGAGTCCTATAAACTTCTGGGCCGTCTCCTACTCCCCTGGATTTTGGTTCTCTCCTCTGGTTGCCAGCTTCTGCTCTCTTACCTCCTCTGAGGGACAGTCTGGATGGTTTCACCCTTTTGGTCTCACTTGATTTTGTACACCAAGCCAGGACCTTTCTTATAGTTCCTACTCTTCTTCACGCAGGACAGAGTGTCAGGCTCAAAGACTGAATTAAAGCTAATATAAGCAAACTTGTTTTTAGAACACTCACAACATGCCAGGGCCCGGGCTTAAAGCAGTGGTTCTCAAAATGTGGTCCCTGGATCAGCATCCTGCTATCATCTGGGAATTTGTTAGAAATTCAAATGATCTGGCCCCACCCAAGATCCAAGGAATCTGACAATCTGGGGAATGGGTTCAGCCACCTGGGTTTTAACAAGCCCTCCAGATGATTCTCAGGTTTGAGAACCGTTGGTTTAAAGCATTACCTGGATTGTCTCCTGCAATCCTGTCTATCGATCCCCGAGGTAGGACAATTATCCCCATTTTATAGATCAAGAAACTGCATCCTAGCAAGGTTAGGCATCTGCTCTTCCTGCTAGGGAACAGTGGAACTTGGATTCAAACCCAGGCACCCTGACCCACAAAACCCCTCCAGTGCTCTCCAGTGAGGTGGACATAGTGCTTAGCATGCGTCTTCCCAAACCCTGTGCCCGGCTCACATTCCAGTTGTCTGGCAAAAATGCTGCCTCAGATCTACGCCTCCTACTGCCTTTTTGCTGATTCCTAGGAGCGTTAGGACCACTTCTCAGCCTCCAAGAAATTTTCCACTTAAAAGAAAAATAGTTGCAAGCCAAAGGAAAGTCAGCTTGAGAGTCCCAGAATCCCAGCTGCCGACAATCCTCATGTTGGGTCCCCCAAGAACCTGGGGACTGCTCAGTGCACCGAGGCATTTGTGATCCTCAGCCTGCAGCCTCCTCTCTTGAAAATCACCTTGTCCTTTCCAAGTCCCCATTTCTCGTGCATTGCATGTCTCCCCAGCTCACACCGTGTGGTTACAGACGCCACTTTGCTCGCGGCGATTTATAAGCAATCGCTAATGTTCGGTTATAATTCCCCATTTCAGATGTGAAAATGGTTCATCACATGCACCACAAGGGCCTCTCTACAATGATATATAATTTAAAAATTAACACGAGGACAGAGGAGACTCTGCATTTTTGAACTAGGAACTTAGAGATTCAGAGGTTACAACTTGATAAGGTGAGCTCAAGGAATGAGAGGAGTCATTAAAACAAATGCCTCTGTTACATGTTTCCATGACTTCAGAGCGTTTCTAGCATCTTCCAGTTCACTCGCACTTGTCAAAGTGCGTGCCCACAAGTGGTATATTTATATTAGGGTACTTTTCCCCATTGTTACAAACATTCTCTAATTCCTGACACAGACCTTTCTGATATAAACCATGCTGTCGGCGAGCAAGCAAAGCAGAAAGAAATCAATGCTTGATCTCCAGCAAGGGCCAAGCAGAGCTGAACAGCATGACCAAAAAGAGCTTATGGCAATTCTCTGGAAGGTCTTACCACTGCGTTTACAGAATTGCTGGCTCTGGGTGGAGAAGGACCCAGAAGACTTTGGAGAGTTGAATATGCAGCATGCCCATCTCCAGACAAGGGGATGGCAACAGTGACAGATGCGGGGGGTGGGGGGAGGCAGGAACAGAGAACGTGAGCTGGTGTAAGAGGGAAAGGGGAATGATTTTGCATGTGTAATGCTCAAGATACTTTGGTGCTTGTATTGGTTCAACCTTTCATGGCTTTGTGACCAAGCCTTTTCCCAGTCTGCTCCAGCATCAAGTGGTTGCAATTATGGATTGCAAATTTATTGACATTTGACATCCGCATCAGCCTTCCTCTGATCAACAGAACTCTCTGCTGCCAAACTGAATAATTACAGAAGATTTTAGCAGTCAAGGAGATGCCAAAAAGGTCATTAAATCATCTTGAAAAAACAATGTGTTCCTCCATTTCATCTTGCCAATAAATCTTCCGTTGGAGTTGGACCACCTACGGTTGATGCTCAGAGAGGGGGGCTGAATTACAGAATGGAGAGAGGAATTAAATTAGGATTGAGAAATAGGAAGGCAGGCACAGCAGGGACCCCTTGTTTGGCGCTTCATAATTTCTGGGGAGGCATAAAGATCGTGGCTTACTTTTTTCAAGAAATGGATTCTCCTTGGGAAAGAGGAGGTAATGGCTTGCTCAGGTGTTGGGGGTGGTCCAGGGGAGATTCGGGAAGAGCAGTTGTATCTAGAAGCTCACCGAGGGCCCCACAGTACAAAGCCAAATTTGTCTTAATGCTCTAAGGTCTTCTCTGTTTGACATCCCTTCTCCTTTCTAGACAAGCATGGTTGCAAGTGGCCTGGAATCCCGTGAAGGCACATCCTCTCCATGCTCACTGTCCCTCCCCCACCCCCGCTGCCTCCAGATCACCGTCGTCCTTCCCTTCACCTCCTCACTTGCTTCCTGCTTCTGCCCTTGACCGCTCTCATCCATCCCATACTCAGTAACCACAGTGGTCTTCTGAAGGATAAAATAGATCATGCCCTTGCCTACTTAAACTCTTTCAATGGCTTCTCATTGTGCTTAGGAGGAAAAAAGTAGAAAGTTCGTAGGATGTTCTACAAAGCCCTGGCTTGCCTCAAGCCCTCACCCCACCCCAACCACCCCCCACCGCCTCCGGCTCCAGCCCTCAACACTGGTCTTTATCTGAATCAGGTGCACCAACCCTTCTCCTGTTTTCCTGCCTGGGATGTTCTGCCCTCAATTTGTAATGCGACTGGCTCCTTCTCAACATCCTCATTTTTCCTCCCTGATGCCCCTCTGTTTAATGCAGGTGGCCCTGTCATAGTCCCTCACACTGTGGTATATCCTTGGCAGACCCACTTTCTTGGGGCTCCAGGAATATTAGCAGTTAATATAATCATCGGTGTTTATTCTCTGATTAGAATGTAAGAACTGGGTTTCTTTTCTTCTTGGGGTGCAGCCCAGCACTTAGGACAGACCCCGGCACATAGCAACTTCTGCAGAAGCATGAATTAAAGACAATTGAATCAAAGTCTCTGATCCTCCTGATGCAGAGAATGCAGAATGGTGTGACTCATTTGCCTGAAGGCGTCTATTGACTCTGCTCCCATGGGCACGTGTACCCTGAAAAAAGACATTTCTTAGCCCTCATGACAATGTTAGTCCTCTGGGCAAATCATTTGACAGTGGGCTGGTGGGAATGTTTCTCACCTTCTCGTACTTTTCTGGGCTGCACAGAACCTGAAGATCCCTTCGCTTGGGGCTTCTAGTATGCTGAGCTCTGTCCTAGGGGTTTCATGCATTTTATCTATTCCATCTGCCTCACTGATGAGGGACACAGGCATTATTGTCCTTTCACACATGGCGGATGTCAAAGAAAGTTATGATCACCTCCTAGATACTGTCCCTTCTCCCTCCCTTCCTTCCAATATTTATAAAGTCTGTGCATGGGGGAACTAATCAGATGCAGCCCCTTCCCTCCTGGACCTTAGAGGTGGCTGCCATCTTTACCTCATAAACTGAAGGCTTGGTGAGGAGTCCAGTGCTCCACCACTTCAAAGCCCTACAAAGTCAACTTCATGAAAATGATGTTCAAATATTTCAATAAAGCAAACCTGTTTTGAA
>CM053576.1:8535464-8565300 GCA_028646485.1 Cryptoprocta ferox
CCCCCCCCCCCCCCCCCCGCCTAGCTCCGGCCGCCTAGATCTCTGCTCATTTGGTCAGGCGTCCTTGAACGCTCTTGTCTCCCACTGGATGAGTAAGTCCCCTGTAACACCATTGAGCTCAGTTTAAGCCTTGGTAGTGTAGGGTCCTTCCTCCGTGAGGGACTGTCTGTGGTCTGAGGGCAGAGCCAGCCTCTGTTGGTTGCTTATCACCCTGGTCCTTGCAGGGACCACAGCCCCCAACACATAACGTTTACTGCATGATGCATGTTTTCATGTCTTCCCAGATGGACGTTCCTGACCCACAAAATGTGACTTGCTTCCAACACATTATAATTGCAATTGTTGCTGTTATTATTAAAATCTTGAGACCTATTAACCCACTCTTGATTCTAGGGCTGCTATGTTTTAACAACCGTGAGAGTAGCTCTCTTTGAGGATTTCTGGGTGCCTGGTATTGTCCCAGGAAGACGCTCTGTGGGTTTGCTTTAATTTTCTCTTATAACTACGTGAAGCCAGACGTCAGGTGACCCCTTGGCAGAAGAGGCAGCTGAGGGTCAGAGAGGTGACGTGACCTGCCCTAGGTCCCTCAGCTGGGAAGTGGCGATGTGGCCCTGGGACCCCCGGGCTTCAGTGGCTCTGGAGCCCATGGACATCCCCCTGAGTTTAGCTGCCCTGTGCTTCCCTCATGAGGTTTCCAGGCATCAGGAAGTCCCTGTCTCCTGAGACTTTGTGACAGGCCTCCCCTCCACTTCCAACGCCCTCCCACTTCTCCTTCTCTTACGTTTCTGGGATGACGAGATCCTGATTGGTCCTTTGACTTCTAAGCCAGAGCAAACGCTGCCCAATAGGGACCCATCTCCATGGTTACCGCACACCAGAGAACGCACCAGAAGGTAGCACAGGGGGAAAGTGGAGGCTACAGCAAATATGGAGGAGGAGGGAGCCATAAACAATTAAACACTACTAAAACCTCTGGTGAACCAAAATAGAATTATTTGACTGTGAAATCAAGTAATGTAGCATTGAAAATAACATAACCGGAAACATCATTTTTCCCCCATAGATGAAAAAAATACCAGGTAAACCCATGCGCAGTGAAAGTGCCAATTTGCTGGAGGGTCCAAGTGGTAGGAACTTGTCTAGGTCAAGGTTTGGGCTTTCAGGATATTGAAATTATTTTTTTGCCCCCTGCCTCAACAGACAAAGTAACTTTTGGGGACAGGGTTGGCATCTCACACTTTGGTGCAGCGCCTGACGGAATTTAATGCAGGGGATACCAGAAAGGTGCTGAGAGACATTTTGGCCAAGATTGTGGCTTGAGGTGAGTCATTTGCTTGCCCACGCTGGATAGATTTCCAGCCCTGCATCCTGCTCTCTGTGTGATCTTGGGGGTCACGTCACCTCTCTGAGGCCGGTTTCTTCACCTATGAGCTGGATGTCATCAGAGTTGTTTCTTTGTGGAGTTTTGGTTCAGATTGATTGAGATAATATGTGCAGAGGACCCAGTACAAGAGCCGGGACACGGTGATTGCGCCATAAATGTTAATCCTCTGTCAGTATCGATCTCGACAAGGACAATAGCGGTAGTGGACACGGCTGTTTGAAGCACTTCGCTTCTTACCACCTTTAATCAACCTCATTCCCATCATTATCTGCATTGAAACTCCAGTGCGGACCTTGCTAAGCACGGCACAGCCACCGGTGATTTTTAACTGGAGCAAGTGGAATTTTTCAAGGTAGCTGGCGGCACCGAGGAAAAGCAGAAGTCAGAGGGAAAAAGACGCAGGGTAATGCTATGCTCCATCCTTTCTTGGGGCACCTGAAAACCACCAGATGCTTCCATTCCACTGGCTTTCCTGCCACTGCCGCCCCCCACCCCACCCCTGGCGCCGGCCCGGAGCTGATTTAATTAAATCTGTACACATAGTCTCTCCTTATTTCTTCAAATAAAATGGCACAATCCATCCCACATCTTGATTTAAGCCTTAAGCAAACAGAAGGGGATTTTTTTGAGGTAGGTGATCGAGGTGGGAAATAAAGAGGAGAATGAAGTTCATCAAGTGTTCGCTTTGTGGGTCAGATCCAGCGCTGAGCTCTGCCCAGGCACTATTTTAGCTAATCCTCAACACAAACTGGACAAGAAAGGAACTGTATTTACTGCCACCCTGTCTCTGCCAGTCTTTCTCGTCAACTTGAACGTGGATTTTTTTTTTTTGCGTTTTCCCAGCATCACTAGAAGATTACCCCAGATGGAATGCCCTCTGCGCCCAAATATATGTTATGTCTCCTGCAAGTAAAAAAAGTAAAAATAAAAAAAAAATAAAGAACATTCCCAAAAAAGGACAACCACCACCACTTTCCACATAGCCCCGGCTGCCTGGGCTTTGGGGCGGCGTACGCGTTCTCAACAGCAGCACAAAGTTCTCTAAAGTCCCCAAAGGTGATGTGTGCCTTCAGCTCCTGGCACGTCTTTTTCTTGCCAGGTGAGCCTCATGTAACATTTACACTGGATTTAATGGGAGAACATGACATGCACATGCACTGATTTTCAACAAACTCCTGTTCTTTCGGAGGGAGAGTCGGGGAAAGAAGGCAGCCGCAGACCACATCCTCTTCTATTTCGGTATCCTTAACATTATCTCCATGGCCTACATATCATTTCACAAACTGCCCCGCAATTCTTGCAGGGCGTGGCGTCAAGACTGATTTAAAATCCCTGCATTGCTAAAACTGCATTGTTCTTCATCAAGTTGAGTCATTTTTATGTGAAGTGTCAAGATCCCTAACAAATAACTCCTGCCAGACGAATCAAGTTCCTCGTCTTAGAGCCGTGGCTAAATAGTTTATAGCTTTAATCTGCTCACCGAGGTGTGCAGTCTATGACAGTAATTATAAATGCAAGGAGAAATTATAGCTGAATGCTTTAACTGCATTAGGAGCTGTTTGATGAACAATCATGAGTGCCTGCTCGTTTCCAACAATAGAGGGCAAGTTAGTGTCAGTGCATTAGAGAGATTTCAGTTCTGCCTGGCGTTCCTCCCATTTACCACAGAATGTCACTTGTCTTCTATAAAGTAGAAAAAAAGCACCGTGGAAAGCTTTAAACTTGATAGTTAAAAAAAAAAAAAAGACAAAGAGAGAAATGCAGGGGAAACTGTTTATCATTATGACTTTTTTTTTTTTCCGCCTGTTTTGTTTGGCGGCTGGTTCGGTTTCAAATTAGTTCATTGATGGTAGCTGCTTGTTTACTTACTAGGGGCCTTAAAAAAATCCTTCCTCAAGCCATTTTCAAGAAATCTTTATAGAGAAAGACTTCGTTAAGTGAAGGGGCAAGTTCAGCATGGGCCCAGGCAGAAGATTTGGTGATTGTGCGAGTGTTCCCCCCTCCCCCCGCCCACCGAAGTCCTTCTCTTCATCTGAATCTACCTAAGCTAATGACACCATTCAGCTCTTTATTTTCCCCTCCTCACTTTCGCGGAAAGACGTTTTTAATTTAGCTGAAGAATTACACAAATGTATTTTAAAGACATAAATCCATATAAAAAATATGAGCTAATTAAAACATTGCACTCCCTGTCGCTCATGGATTTTCAATTTAGCGAAAGAAAAAAGAATTGCATCTGGTTAAATGAAAAGATGATACTGATGGCAGATTGGAGTAAATGAAAAATAATGTTACTCTATATTAAAGCACCAAATTATACACGTCAGGATTGAGATTTCGAAGGTCCCAATGAGGGGGAAAGTGCAACAGAGAGGGGGCCGGCCATGTGCGAGGGAGTTAAGCCAGATCGCTTGCATAAAATGAAAGCATTCAAACAGACTCCACATTTGTTTCTTACTGCGTTGGAAATACGCGAGTCTCGTAGCTGACCCTGTTTCTGAATTCTCAGTTTGCTTCCCTCAAGTGAGAGTCAGGATAGGGATCAAGAAGAAAATTGTACATGTATCTTTTCACTGGAATGTGGGTCCTTCCTTGCTTAGACACTATATGGTAAATGTAAAATAGCCTGACCAGACAAGGAAATTATAACCAAGAGAGCAAGGATGCTTTGCTTCACCCTGCAGAGCAGTTCCAGCCCCCCTGCTCCCCCAGTTTCAATGACTCGTTTGTAGCCGGAGCCTCTGAGGGGGCTCTTGCTGAGCTTGTATGCCACGGTGACAGCCTTTTCCTGGGCTGTTAGATGTACACGTGGCCGTGGGTAGCGCCTAGAAACCGTCAGACAAGGTGGCAGAGAAGCCGAGAGGCAGAAGAAGGTGATGAGGGTCAAGCAGTCCCCGGGTTGAATCCACCTGTGCCCTTACTGTGCGCTTTTGGACAAATCCCGAAACGCTTAGAGCTCCTTGCAAATTAGAATGATAGGAATAACCATGCTTGGCTCGTGGAAGAGACCAGGAAGTGGGAGTTTTGCTGTCATTTGCTCTATGATCAAGTAGCAAGTGGAGGCTTCCATGGGGCCACCTGGGAAGAGCCCACGGGTCCCGCATGCTGCAGGTGCGGCTGCAGAACATGGTAGAAGCCGGCAGGGACTGTGTAGGACTAACTTTTCCTGTGAACCTACTGGCTGCCAGGCTTTCTGGAAAAGAATTGCACAGGCCTAGTTAATTCTCAAAGTCTTCTAGGACGGGAGAACTGTGTCCACATTTTATAGACCTGGAAGTGGGTTGTATCTTAGAGACAGTGGATGCATTAGGATGTGCACCCAAGCCTGGGAGCCTGGGCAGCCTCCGAAACCACCATGCATTCCCCTCCTGGGCTTCCCCCGAGATGGGGCAGATGCCCCTCCATGTGCTCCATTCAGCCTTTACCCCAGAGCTGCCCATCTGTGTGTCTGCCGTGAGCCTCCAAGGCAGACTCTCGTCCAGGCCACTGGTTTATTCCCTGGGATCAGCACAGTGTGCAGCCTGGAGCGGTAGCCTTCTGGGTAGGTGATAATGAATGAGAGAGGTTCTGAGATTGTGGGACTTCATGCAGAATCTCTCTGCCTCCTTTTCCTCCCCTGTGACATGGTGGAATCAACTCCTACCTCATAGGGCTGTTTGTGAGAATAAAGTGAAATAATGTCTGTAAGGCACTTGCCACAGGGCCAGCACACTTGGCTATTATAATCAGCATGTCTGCTGGGTCACCGTTACGTATCCATTGCTGAATAGAGGCTGGTGCGTAGTAAAAGCACAGGCAATGTTTGTTGTAAGATGAAAGACACTCAGAGAGGGGAAACAGGGAGGGGAAACAGGAAGGGAGGGAGGGAGGGAAGGAGGAAGGGAGGAAGGAAGGGAGGGAGAGAGGGAGGTAAGGAGGAAGGAATGGAGGGAGGGAGGAAAGGAGGAAGGGAGGAAGAAGGGAGGGAAGAGGGAGGGAGGAAGGAAGGGAGGAGGAAGGAAGGGAGAGAGGAAGGAGGGGGGAAGGGAGGGAGGTAAGGAGGAAGGAAAGGAGGAATATTCCTTTAATGGATGAAGGAAAGGGCGATGCCTCTTATAGACATTAATTAACCCAGCCCCTTTTGCTCTTTCCAGAATGCCATATAAACCACATGTTGTGAGGGTTGCCAGATTTAACAAATAAAAATACAGAATGCCCAGTTAAATTGGAATCTCAGATTAACAATGAATATTTTTTTTAGTAAAAATATGGCCGATGCCACATTTGGAACATGCTTATTCTAAAAACTTATTTGTTTTTTATCTGAAATTCAAATTTAACTGGACATCTTGTATTTTATTTGGCAAGTTTACATGCTGTTCACCCTGAACACGTGTCTTTATCAAATCAGCCGCGGCAAAGGTGGCGGCTTATTGGACGCGAATTCGATCTTGCCCCCAATTTCAAGGCGAGGTGTGCCGCTAAACTTGTACACTGTGTTACACGATAATGACTATAATTTCAAGTGCTTATGCACTTTAGACTCATTGATTTGCTCTTTGTTTAATTTCTAGTCTTCGAGAGCACGTGGTTTTTAAAGGTATCTACAAGTTCTTACTGAAATTGTTTTAAAATACTTACGTCCTAAAACAGGGCTGCACAATGTAATATTGTCTAATTAATTATTAATGAAAAGTTGCCTTTGCTATCTGGCAGAGCATTTTGCAGGGTTCAAGACCTACCTAAGAAAGAAAAGAAAATTCGGGCCAGAATTTGCATCGTATGGAGAACAGAGACACGGCAAAGCTCCCAACTTTTCCATAAAATGTTGACCATGCTTTCTAAAACATCATGTCATTTTGTACAATTTGTGCTACCATGCATACCAACTAAAACTAGAGCGCCAGATAACAGCCACCTCATTTCGTGATCATTTAAAAGCCTCTATGCATAATTCTAAGCCGTGGGCAAAGTACTTCATGAGTGTTGTTTGAGGAGAGGACATTCTTCCCGAGATGACCAGAGCGTAAGAAAGCCACCTCTGTGCAAAGGGGGGGCTACTCAGGCAGATTGTAATATCTTTAGTATTAACACAAACACACCGCGCACCTGCACCATTTTTGTGTGTGTGTACACGCAACACACGTACACTCCTCTTGCTTTGAACGAGTCTTAAATACTCAAACCTGTTCTTCTGTCATCCTATCTCAGAAGCACAGCATCACGGTGTTTATGTAAGAACGGGGCTTTGGTTTCATATAATGATTACTCTGCATATGGTGCTTCAAAGGTCCAAAGCAGAAGTATTTATGTTGTACAAACGCAGAGGGACGAGAAAAGAGCGAGCCTGTCTATGCCTTGACCAGATTTGTTAAGCACCTTTTGCGTACTTTGTTAAGTACCTTTTCCAAATTATCAGTTTGCCTTTGCTTCCTCAGAACAGACATGCATGATTCCGATTTTGACTAAGGTTTTCTTTTCCTCCTCTCTTTCTATTTATATACCGCAATGTTTTGGCAGTGATATTAATTTTTTTTTCAAAGAATGATTACAAACCTAACAGGTGGAAAATTGGTCTTTATTGTAGCACAAATAAACATTACCTATTTGTCCTCTTTACCATGGTTTGGACCCTGCCACTATGGGATTGGAAACATCTCTCTTCTCTCTGAGTATTCTGTATATATCCACCTTTTTTTTTTTTTCAAGGACCAGAAAAGTATAATAGCAAGTTACATAAGATTTAAAATGTTATATAGCAAATAAATAGAATGTTGCCAAGCCCCAAGCTCACTTATAGATCCAATAGCTGAATTTTGGCTTTTCTTTCAATGGTGTGAGCTGAACAAATCATGCTTGGAAAGCAAGAGATGAATCTGCTGGTAGCACATTTTAATTATCATGATAAAAACATGCAAACAAAACAATAGTCTTCAGTTGTGCCCACGTAGCCGTTAGACCTATAGGATGGGTTCCCCCTTCATCAGAAGCTCTTAGGTCTTCTCACTGAGGGGACAGTCCTAGGTTTTCACCCTTTATTTCATCTTGAGCATCCTCACGCTCAGCAAATCTCCCCACCTGACGTGAGGTGAGGCCAAAGCCACACCCATATAAATATCCCTCCTTCACTTGGGAGCTCTGCTAGTGCTCATGCCTTTGTGGCTTGATCTGAACGTCTCCTGTTGAAAAACAAATGCTCTGACAATTGGGGGGTGGCGAGGGCTGATACAGTATTATTGGCTGTTCCTATCTTATTGTGAAGGAACTGAAGGAACTAATCCGTCACCTAGCGTGACATAAATTGGACTGGCAAGTACTGAAGCTGTAAGTCAGCTCGGATCCCCATCTGGGGCGTGGCCCGAGGCCGGAGGGGTGGGGGACAACTTGAATATGTGTGGAGGTCCCTAGCACGTGGGGGGAGGGGGATCATGCTGAAGAGGAGAGAAAAGGAAGTAGATAAAATACAAAAAGGGAGATGAATGGGTTGTGTGAAGACCCAGCCTTGAAAACAGTTGAAGAAGGCTGGTGTGGCAAGACTGCCAAGGCATTTGACCTTGGTCTCTGTCCTCTTTCTTGGAGGTGACATAGATAGTCTGGGCACCAGTGACTATACAAGGCACAGAACTCCTATGATACATGATGCAGATTATCTGGATGCCGTGGGACCCCATGTACATTGGCAATGGGTGTTCGGACAGTCATTTGTTTCTTTAGGTAAAATAAACTCTCAAGGGCATGCAGTGCATCCATCTTGGTTAAGGGTCGACGCTGATATTAGTCTATCCTAAAGAAAACCAAAAGATGAGAGAAGAAAGTAAGCTTCCTCTCTTTTCACCCCAGTGCTCTGCAGTGAAGGTTTTTCTGCCCTCTGACTACAGGGCAGATGCTCTTTCCTAGCAAACCTAACGGAGGGGATCAACAGAGGGACGGGCGGGGCAGGTAGCGATCGCTGAAAGGAAGCTGCAAAAAGCAGTAATTACAAGTAATAATAATAAAGTTCACGAGCTGATTAAGAAATCTCTGCATAGCGGCTGCCCCCAGGAACTCTGCCATGCTCATTGTTCCTCACCCTTTACTCACTTCCTAAGTCATTAGCATCGCTATGGGAAGGTGAGGGGGTGAGACGGGACAGTGAGGGAAGTCCGTACATATTAATTAAAATGAGGTGTAGCCTTGGCTGGACCTTTGGAGTTGGGCCTTGGGGTCCCTAAGGGGATCGCGCATCATGAGGCGGTCATCTGTGAACACCACCTCTCTGCACCCATTTCCTTCTGTTCACCAACTCTAATCTGGAGACATTGAGAGAAAGGTTAGGACTTATCATGTTCTAGTCTCTCATACAAATAAGTCCTATTCCAGCAGGCTACTGTCCTCTTGGTACTGGGAGACATGAGCTGCCTCTAAACAGACCCATCTCCCATCAAGAAGGTCCTCACAAGGCTACTGTCCCATCACCTGGGAGCAAACCCATACCTGAAGAGCTATTCTTCATCCACGTCTGTTACAAACTGTGAGTGGTGTTCGGGTGACTTGCTGTGCGTTTTGCTTAGGTGGAGTTTTACTGCATGTTTGCTCACAAATGTCCGACAGCACAACTTACACTTGAATTTAGAGTCTGTGTCCTCTTCGCCAGCTATGGTTTCCGGAGACCTCTGAGCCGACGACACCCGCGAGATTTCTTGCTCCACCTTGCCTTGCTGTTCTACTGCCATGCGGGTCATGTCCTTCATTTGGAAACCTAGGTGCGATTCCAAGTGGCTGATGTAGGTGGAAGGGGTTCTGAACTGGGAGGCACAGTCACTGCAATAAAAGATGGGGTGTCCTTTGTCCATGTTTTTCAGGAATTTTGTCCCGCCCGTTTTCCGAAGCTGGTACTTGACGTTTGCCAGCCAGTGGCTGATCGTGGTCATCGAGAGCCCCGTGAACTTCGAGATTTGCATGCGCTCTTGAGGGCCCAGGTCAGACAGCAGGTACTTGCCCTCGGACGTCTGGAAGAGACTCGAGGCGAACTGCGCTTGCAAGATCAGGAGGTGCTGAGGGTTCCAGTTGGACTGCCGGCCTTTCCTCTTATGCAGAGTCGAGACCTCGCTGGAGACATCCTCAAAGCGCCTGACATCCATCTCCAGCTTCACGGGGGTTCCCCGCGAGGAAGCGGCGGGCTTCGGGGTGGTGGCTTTGGGGAGGACCTTGACCATGTCAGCGATGTCAGATAGAGCATGCTTCTGAGGTGGGGACGTGCAGGATTGTGCTTGCGAGGACTCGGCTTTCTTGCTCTTGGACTTGGTCAGGTCGATGGGCTGATCGTTGCTCTCGAACAGGTAGCGTCTGGACACGCTGGCCGGCCGTGTGGGGGCAGGACTCAAGCCCGGCTTGTCCATGACGCTGAGACTCGACTTGTGGAACATCGACATTGTGCTTGAGCTTGGGCTGGAGCAGGAAGGGGAGCGCAGGGGTTCCGTGGCCTTGCCCAGGTGATTGTTCAGGACGGACTGCAGGGCGCTGAGTGGGCTGATGCACGGCAGGGCCGGTGCTCGTGTGGGCAGGGCGCACCCGTTGCTGAGGGAGTGCGCTGGCTCGAGGGGCGGGCGTTTCTCGGGCTCGCCGCCCTCCTCCACCAGCCTGGCCTCCTCCTTCAGGAGACAAGGCTCAACCTTCTTGGACTCGGAAGGGGTTTCGCTTTTGGAGAAAGCATCCCCCTCACTGTGGCTGAAAGGTGAGGCCTCTTCCTGGGGGCTTTCTTTCCCACACTCCTTCATGACTTCATCTTTGTCATCTGGCTCCTTCTTCACTTGAGTGTACGGGGCCAAGTTGGTGGGCACGGAGACCAGAGGCATTACTTTCCACTTTGGTGCTATTGGCCTTAGCTTGTTGGTGAGGTTAGGGCGAATCTGCAGGACCTGGGATCCCATGGGCAAGGCAGGCTTGGCGCCCTCCGACAGCTGATAGGCCGCGTGGATGCTGGGGTATGCGCTCCAGCTGGGAGCCCCATTCTGGGCTTTGTTGATGGCTGTGGTGACAGTGTTTTCCAAGGACTTCAAAATGTCCCCTCCGCCCTTGGAGCCATCTTCCAAATCCTCCTCCCTTAGATACTGATATTTTATTGTAGGGTCTAAAGGCTTCTGGAGAGGGTCTTCGTACTCCTCGCTTTTCATGACTTTCTCGTCCTTGCTGATCTCCTCCGGTTTTTCCTTTTTGCTCTCTTTCTTCGGCTCGGTTGTAGAGGCCGCACGGTCAGAGGCAGAGTCACCTGATGGCCTGGGGGCCAGCGAATCACTGTTTGGGGCGTCCGACAAAGACTGCATTTTCTCCACGGCCAGCGGGTCTAGCACCAGCTGCTTCCCTTTCTTGGAGGCAGAGCTGGTGACCTTGAGAAAGTGCCCTGTGACCATCATGTGGGTGGTGAGCTGCTGCAGGGTGTCGTGGGAGCTGCCGCACTCCATGCACTTGAGGATCTGGGACTTGCAGGCCTCGAACTGCCAGGTGTAGCTGGCACCGTTCTGGTAGCCGTAGCGGTTGTTGGACGATAGCTGCAGGCTGGCCGTCTTCTGAGAGGAGAACGACTCTGCAAACGAGCCCGTGGTCGAGTCAGGGGAGCAAGGTCGATTGACGTCGAAGACGCGCTTCTTGGCCGGAGTGACCATTTTCGACGAAATGGTGGGCACTGGCTCCTTCAAAGGCACTTTTTGGTAATGTTTTGTTTTTATCATGTGGACGCTCAAATCTTGGAGGGAATCGAAGGAGTCGCCACAAAACATGCATTTCAGGACCTTCTGAGCATCCTCCTTGTCCATATCCTGGAAAGCCCGTTTCCGGGGCTTTGAGTAGCTCGTGGGTCTCAGCTTGTCCTTTTTGCGGTTGTCATCTTGATAGTGGCCCGTCTCGTTCATGTGCACGGTCAGCTCGACCAGGGTGTCGTAGGCGGCGCTGCACTGCCGGCACCGGAACCGGCTGGCCCCGGTGAACACCGTCCCGCACATCTTGCTGCTCTGCCGGTACAGCTGCACGGAGCTGAACAGGCTGGGCTTCCCCACGGATCTGGAAGGCAAGTTCTGCTGTAGGCTTTTGGACAGCGCGTCTTGATGCCAATCGAAATCAGTCTTGTTGCTGCCATTGCGGGTGTCACAATGCCGCCTCTCACTGCTGGACAGCTTGAAGCCGAGGCCCAGGCCCGACCAGTAGGAATCAGACAGGATGTTGGCGTAGACGGCGGTCATTTTATCCATGCAGTTGTGGCTTTCGTTGGGAAGCTTGGGGCGCGCGCTGGCTTTCTTGTCCGAGGCATCCCGACCGCAGACGCTCTTGACGTCTGACACCTGATCGCTGGCATCGCTCAGCAGAGACTCGTTCTCCACGTCCTGATTGGACAGGTGACTTCCCGGAGAGTTCTGGTAGCTGAAGCAGCCCTTCTGCTCTGGCCCCGTTTCTAGCTCCTCATCTGTCCCCGGGTCATTGCTGCCCTGAAGCTGAGCTACCGAACCACTGTCCTCCTCTTCCTCCTCTTCTTCTTTTATTTCCTCTTCTTCCTTCAGCTGTTCCTCCTGGGCGTAGCCTGCAAGAGAAGAAGAAGAAGAGATGAAATAAGAGTGACAGGTTGCATATTCCGCCCCAATTTTCCCGCTTAGACTAAGTGCTTCCAATACTGAATTGAATAGCAATTGAATCTACACTTTTATTAACTGCAAACAATGGACACAGGAAAAAGCCAAATGATGTCTCTTGTGCTATCTAATGCCTTTTTTTAATTGACAGGAGTCACAAATCTTTTTAAAGCCTAGCATCCCAAGTTAATAATGTTCACGTTTAAGGAATATCACTCTAGTGCTCTGATAGTCAGACAGTCGCTAAATTCATAGGTATGACTTCCAGGAAAGCTGGACTGGAATTCCAACTCTACAAAAACAGATCTCTATGGAGAGGGACATTGGCTCACAAGAAAACTAGACTTGACCCTTGGCATCTCCGTGGTAAGGTTTACCGAGAGCCTTGGCTATGCTGGCATACAATTATCTTAATAAATCATATTTGAGTGCTCATAGGTAATTGAGATGCACAGCCATTATATTTTTGATAGCCGGTGTCTTTTTGTTATAACATTTTTATTTGTAGAGAGTCACACAGCAGGAAGAGAGATTATGGAGTATCGAATAAAATCTTCCATTGATAGCTGAAAAATTATGTAAGCTCGGCAAACATAATGATTTTAAAATAATAGCAAATGGTGTTGGAATGGGAGATTTGGGGACTATCCTATTATTCTCAAACAGGTTTATGAAGACCTTTTCAGACAAGGCTGAAAATGCCCTCTCGATCTTGTGCCTGTAATTTCAAATGCTTTGTGATTTGTGGGTGCCCGTCATGAGATGCCAATTATACGTTTGATTTGTAGATGCGAAATGCTATTGGGGATGCATGCCTTCCCTTCTCTGAGAGGATTTAGGACCAGTAATTGCACAGGGAAAATGAAGGCCCGAGAGAGCGGGTGCAGAGGGAATTAATGGGCAAATATCCATCAACGGAGATGGGGAAAGTGACTATTTATGCCCATGTGTTCATTTCCTTCACCTGGCCTTTTCAGAGCCTTGTGGATAAAATGCAACTAAAGAGGGACCCAAGCAAGAGAGATTCAGTCTTAGATTTGCAAGGCTTGCGTGATCTCAATGCAATGTTTTCCTGGCGCGCTCCTCTCTCCCGTCTGAGTGCAGGTGGGTGCCTGGCAGAAACCCGGGGGTGGTGCCATGTTCCCATTCACCAGCAAGACAGCTGGGAACAGAGTGATCATGCATGGAGGTCTGTCCCACAAGGCAGGCAGAAGGAGTTAGGCTAGAAGAGAAAGGGGTTTGCTGGGAATAAGGCAGCTCCAGTCAGAAACTCCAAAGGCTCCTTCAGCTGCTAAACATGAATATTTATTGAGCAATCATTATCTCCTAGGAGCTCTGCTAACCTCTGCAAATGCCTTCTTCCATTTTGTCTGATTAGCCACACGATGAAAGAACTATTCTTATTTTCACTTCACAGATGGGGAAACTGAGGCTCTAAGCTTAAAAGATTTGCCCAAGGCCACCCAGTTAGTATTGCAGAGTCAACGACATGCCTGTTTGATGAGAGAGTCCATGGTTCTAACCACGATGCTCCACTCTCTGGGACCAGCCTAAAGGGTAAGAAACCTTCCCAGAGACCCAAAGGTTAAAGGTTAAGCAGTGGCATTTTATTGAAATGTCACTAAGTATATAATCCCTTTGGAGGGGAGAAATGCTGGAGACAAGAGCCCATGATTTCAAGGACATGATACCACAAAACAAGGTGAAATATAAAAACTGGGTTTAGCCACTAGCTTGGCGGTTGTGTTCACTCCTGTATTGTTATTGGTGTTCTGTTTCAGCTCTCCTAGCAAACCGGCCAGCGGATTGTTCATTAAACTGGTGTTTCTGGTCTCTAGTTCCATAAATTGATTTCACGAAACAAAACTACTCAATCTAGCTGAGCAACCATTAATAAGCGGTCACTCCTTGCAAGAAAAACCTAGTTTTAAATAACTGAATGACTAACTTAGACCACTCCCCGCCCCACCCTCACTGCATTTTCTTTTTCCTGGACTAATTTGTATGTTTGCAAATTAGTATTTGGTCTGTGAGTCACATCATTAAGCTCAAGGAGAAAGCCTGTTACAAAATGAATGAATGAGTTGCTACAGAGTCAGACAAAATACTCCAAAGCAACAGGCGAATTTTATCAATCAAACAGGGTGACTTTTGAGAATTAAAAGCGCTTTATTGCTCAAAAACTGGGACAACACTCATTAGCCAGGCCAACGGAGACATACAGTCACATATCTATGGGCAATACGATCATAGCAACACACGCACACACACACCTACACCCACAGAGCCCGGGGAAAAATAATTAGGACATGAACAGAGGTTTCTATCACCACAATTGATTAAGAGTGTGGCCAGGTTTTACTCATCTTCCTATTTTCAGTGCCTAGCGCAGGGCCTGATTTGGTTGGAAGTATTTCATGTTACTGTGTGTGTGTGTGTGTGTGTGTACACGAGTGTGCACATGCATGCACAAACCCCCCCGCCATTCCCATAATTGGCCCCGCTAATACAGTCACTTTCACACAAGGAGAAAATAAGTGTTTTTGTTTTTCTCCCTGCTGACGTTTGGAACCGTGCTTTCCGGACCAGCCCAGCTTCACAATCTACTTTGTCCTTCTAAATGGATTCCCCAGAAGAAAAGTCAGAGACAGCAAATGCCTCCCCCACAATACAGATAAAATTTTCTGCTTAATTAGGCATTGACATGTTTACTATAACCTTTACAGAAGAGTAACTCGTGCTGAGAGACCCTTTTTGTCTGTTTTCTCCTGCAGGACAGACTAAATCTCACGCACCCAATAAGGCAACGCATTGAAAAGCTTCATAAAAAAAAAAAGTGCCAGAGCATCCGTCAAAGTGAGTGTATTTTAACGATGGCTGAGGGTTCCAAGGAGTTTTTAAAAACCCGTTTTAATATTACACATTTAAAACTGTTCACTTGACTTAAGTGATTTTGTTTGCCACCGGCAGCTGATGAGAGAGAAGAAAGACAGCCAGAATATGGTGATCTGGGTGTGTAATGAGTATCTGTCTCTCTCTCTATCGATGATTTGCTTAATAAGATCGCATCATGTGTAAATCTTGGTAAAGTGGATGAGTGGCAAGTTTATTCTTATGAATACTTATTTAACCAAAGAAAATGGATCACACTTATGCCAAGGCACAGTAAAAAGAACTGTTCTCTGTGGAACCTTCTTGTTGATTTCATCAAACTCTGTGGTGGTAAATTTCTCCCTTTTCCAACCTAAATTTCTAATCGAATCCCTTGCCATGGGCCCACTCTGGCCACATGAAGCCTCCTCATCCCCAGGACCACTACTTCCTAAGAAAACTCTCTCAGTGCTATGTCTAACTGATTGAATCGAGGGACCATTTCTCTTCCACTCCAGCTGGGGTCACCGCATTGACGGTGTCGCCATTATTGTTCACTAAGGTGAGTAGGTGGGCTTCCTGCTTCTACTTCCTCCAGTCTGTTTTGTAGAGAACTGCTAGAATTTTCTTTGTCGAAAGAATAAGGTTTTGGGTGGTGACATTGCTCTCTTTTAACTCCTGCAGTGCCCTTGTGCTGCATTCAAAATGAAATCCAAACCCTTAGCGTGGCCTATGGAGCTTGCTGGACTTGGCCTCTACCTCCCTGTGTTATTACTCCAAACCCTCACCCTTCTCTCCATGCCTGAGGCATGACAGCCTACTCGTTCCTTCCTGACTTTGCCAATCCTTCCCATGACTTGGTTCCTTGCAGTTAGACCTCTCTGCTCAGAAAAGTTCTTCCTCTGGACCTTCACATGGTGGTCCCTCTTCATTCTTCAGGTCTTGGTTTCCAGGACTCTTTCTCAAGAAGCCTGTCTTTCCCAGTCTTCCCTTCTCTGTGTAACTCCAGGTCACATCCACCTACTTCTTGAGATCCCTGTAGCACCTACCATACTCTGAGATTGTCTTGTTTTCCTACTGATTGATTGTCTCCTCCCACTAAATATAAAGATGTGATGCTTGTCCCCATGAAGATGGAGACCTCGCTTCCCCCAGCACTCACACTGCACCCTGGCACAGAACAGTGTCCACAAATTTATCTGAGCAAATGAATGCATAGACCATATAATGCAAAGGGATTATTCCGATCACAAACTATCTCCACATGTTGATGGTGCAGCCGGCAGCTGTGATGGGTAAAGCTCCCTCCCTTAACCTTCAATGTAGATCAGATATGAACTCTAGCCACCCTGACCTGCTCCTCTCAATGATAAAACCAGAATATCCCCATAAGTCATCTTTTCAGACCAATGGAGCCACCAACGTTCTTGTTGCCAGAAATCCCTGAGCTGTGAATTTAAACTTTTAAGTCAGAAGACTGAAAACAAGCATTAAGGCTGCAAAGCATCAGAAAATTCATCCTTAATGTGAGCAGACTTTGATTCAGAAGAGACTCACACATGGGAACTTTGAAAGTATGGACTAATTTTGTCATGAATGTAGTCTATTAGCTGTTCCAGGATACAAGTTTCACAAATATGAGGGTGGTCTTTTCTTGAATGCTTGATTTTACTAAGGAGAAATGGGGGACACCTGGGTCGCTCAATTGGTTAAGCATCCGACTCTTGATTTCAGTTCAGGTCATGATCTCACGGTTTATGAGATCAAGCCCCACACTGGACTCTGCGCTGACAGCATGGAAGCTGCTTGGGACTCTCTAGCTCTTCCTCTCTCCCAGCCCCTCCCTGCTCTCTCTAAATTTTAGAAATTTCCTCTTGTATCAAAGGTTAAAAAACCAAAAGAGAATTTTTTTTTAAATTACCACCTCAATTTTTCCAAAAATGTCTATTCAGAATGATTTAAATGAAATTGTGCAAAACAATTCATGGGTTGCATGATGTTAGATAGCAAATTTTTTTGCCAGGCATACATTTTTGTAGTTGCCTTGAAACTCCACAATAGAGTGTTTATCCTAAAAACACTGATAGTTTTTAAAGTGGCAGTAGAGGTGGGACAGTTATAACCCGAGAAGAATAGAAAATTCTTCTAGAAGGCTGATTTTCAAAAACTAAACCAGAATTCAACCAAGACCTCATTTAAAAACATATCCAGTGGTGACAGGATGATTTTTGCCAATCTACCCCACTAAATGACAGTTTAGAATCACAGGAAGATTCCACAGCATGCAGGGCAGATGTAAATGAAGGGATCGCTAGAATTGCTTGCCGTGTACAGTAGGTGCGCTAAATGATGACACAGAGGAAGGCCTCCCTGTCACGAGTCTCTAGTGTTTTGGTGACGGTGGTCTAGAAATCCGTTAATATGTATATTATTATTGGCACTAATTGGCACTCTCGTTGGCAGGCTGAGTAAAGAGATAAGAGGATTTTGTTTAAGGAGACTGCGCGCCTTCCGTTGGTGGCCAGGCCCTGAGTGAGGGCTGGTTGGAGGGCTGTGTTGAGGAGGATGTTGTAGGCTGGAGGGCCGTGGGACCCCTGACGTGGTTCTGGAGCACAGACTTCAAACTTTCTGAGAATTCAGGTACCACGAACCAAGGTTCAGTCTCCCTGCAGCCTGGGGTCATCGTCTAAGCTCGTGCACCTTTCTAAACAGGAAAGTTTTCAACAGGCAATGTCACATTCACGGCATACGGATTTTTATCCCCACCACACTGCACATAACTCATTAAGATGAGGGTGACTTGTAGGCACAGGTCGAGAGAGAAGGGCTCATTCCCTCTGTCCATATGTCAGAATGAAACAAACAGAAATGCCTGTTTATTTTTTTTATCTAAATAAATTTTTTTCTTTAATGTTTATTTATTTTTGAGAGACAGAGAGAGACAGAGTCTAAGCAGGGGAGGGGCAGAGAGAGAGGGAGACAAAGAATCTGAAGCAAGTTCCAGGCTTTGAGCTGTCAGCACAGAGCCTGACACGGGGCTCAAACTCACAAACCACAAGATCATGACCTGAGCTGCAGTTGGATGTTTAACTGACTGAGCTACCCAGGTGCCCCAGAAATCTCTGTTTAGAGGTGGGCTGGGTGCAGTGGCAGGGGTGCTTTTCCTGAGTCCGTAAGTGCTCTCTAGAGATGAACTGAGAGCTTTCTGAAGGTCATCAAGAACCACAGTATCTCTCTCCTGTACATCATTCAGCCAATGGGAACATTTTACTTGCACGATGGGATGCATATCAGGGGGCGTCTATGTGGAACCAAAAACCATCCCTTTAGTTAACACACTCTTGTTGTGGGCACTTTCTTGAGTCATCCTTCTACCACTTTGGACCACAAAGCTGCTTTCTAATCATGCTCTGTGTCTTTCTCCACATCTTTGTCTTCAGCAAAAAAAAAAAAAGGTCTCAGTGGATTTACATCAGTGGAAGTGGATCCTCTGTCATCCCTTTGTGGTTCATTTGTTCATTCGTTTAATCAAGAAATATTTATTCTGCACCTGCTGCATGCAAGATAGCTCAAACTTCCCTGCAATGCCCGTCTCAGTGGTTCTCCAAAGGCCAAGGAGAATCAAGGAGAGTAGACAGAGGAGTGATGGAAAGAAGTTAGGCACCACGGTTGGGGAGAAAGAGGTAATGGAAAGGCCACGCATTACTGGAGGTGGGCAGGTAATTCAAGTGGGCAAAGTAGGCCAGAGGGAAGAAAAACAATCTTCCATTGCAAAGGTAAGTTGTGTGGGCCCTCGGCTAGATAGAGACATGGAGGAGCCGTGGGCGGTGGAAAGCTTGTACCACAGTAAAGAATCCAGCTGCCATTGAAGGACTGGCCATTAGGGGCTTAGGGTTGCCAGATATTTTGGTTGGCCACACTGGGAAGATGAAATCAAATATGTCTGAGACCCATCCGTTTGCAGTCTCTGAACCCAGGAAGCCAGGGGAGGCAAAGAGTTTGAAGATGTGGCATGTTCCACTGGTGCTTTTACCTACCAGCTCTTTGACCTGGATTCCTTATCAGGTGGAGTAGGGGTGACAGTCCCAAGCCTGCCTACCTCACTGGGGTCTGTAGGGACAGAGGAGAAAATGGAAGAGAAAGTGACCCGTAAACCCTTGCTACTCAAAGATTGGTCCTTGGAGCAACAGCAATGGCCCCTGGGAATTTGTTAGAAATGCAGACTCTCAACCCTAGCCCGGGCCTATGGAAGAGGAGTCACTTCACAAGATCCCCAGGGGATTCCTATGTTCAATGATGTTTGAGAGCCCTGTCGTGAACTGCAACACTGTTAGTAGCAAGGTAGTTAGCAGTCTGCCTCTCTCTGCCTGTGTTCCTGCTGGTAAGTGGGGTACAGGCTTTGTGAAAAAAGAATATACATCTTTGAGAGGCCCAGCCCTTTTCCTCTCCAAGGACCAAAAAGTGAAATGCCTGGGGCTTAGACCATGGCTCCCAGTTTACACTGGGAAGTGCTGAGCAAGAGAAAAATAAAAGTCACTGATTCAAGGACTGACCAGTTAATGAAGAGATAGGATGGTCCATTGGCTGTGGGATCAGGCAGGTCTCAGTTCAAATCTGCCACTTACTCTAAATGTGATCTTGGGAAAGTTGCTGAAACTTTCAGAGGTGCAGCTGCCTCATCTATAAAATGGGAATCATTACAGTGTCTACTTCGTAAGAAAGATAGGAATCTCAAACATGATAACGTATGTAAAACGCCAAGACTGTAGGACAACCTCCCAAGTTCCTGGGCCTGTTCTAGGCATTTCATAAATACCGCACATCCTGACCTCCCACCTGAACCCACAGACGGCTGACATCAGTTAGTTTTGGCATCTTTTTATCCCTAAATCCTATTCTGAGCCAACAGCTTTTAGATGATATTTGCATTAGATATGAACCAGCTTTGCATGTGTCATGCATAAGAAAAGAGTTTCCTCTAGCTTGGGGTTTGTTGCTTAACATTAAATCATTCTTACAAGGAGCCAGCGGTATGTGCACTGGGAACTTCCGTAGATGTGATGTGCAAACATTGAATAGCAAGTTATTAGGTCATTACCCATAATGATCGTGTCTGCAGTACTCAAGAAATAAAGTAACCCACCATCCAAGGGGAAAGGTCTTTCTTGGATGCCTTGGGCTTTGCACTGAAGAGAAATGACTAATGCTCAAAGCAGAAGGTCTAGAAAAATGCTCTGTATTTAGCTACCTAGAATATCAGTTCAGTGTATAGTATTATTGGGAAACGTCCTGGTGACAATTTTAAAAAGCAGAAGGAGAAAATATTCATGGAGGAGGGTGAGAAAGGGGGCTAGTTCATCAGCTTTCTGGTAGTTCCAGTTTAGAAGTCATTATCCTTATATTATCTTCATGCCAAGAGAGCCATAAATCAGGAGTAGGGGATAAAACAAAGTGAAATGAAGCAGGGACAAAGAAACTACACAATACGACTGAGGCTTTCCTAGAAAATTAAGATTTTCAGGCTTTGGCTTTTCAAGGGGTTGCAACCATTTTCAGAAGAATGTGCATCCTGATTTTCTATATATTTTCTTCACACACAGGCATAGAAACACACTCACACATATACAGTTTTTTTCCAAGACTGGAAAGTTTGGAGTGCTTTTCTTTCCCTCTCGAGAAAAGGGACAGTGAATCATTGTTTAGAACGACCTTCAGAAAGTATATGAAGCTGAAGCACCATCTGTATTTTTTTAGACATATATTCCCATTTTACTTGAAATAACATCATTAGCACGGCCATCCCACGGAGTGAGAAGGTGATCTTGTTCCCTTCTTGCCTGGCCTGAAGTCAAACATCTTTTCTTTTCTTTTTTTTGGCAAATGCTGCTGCTTTCTCTGAAATATTTCATGCAGATAATGGATAATGACCACTTCTCATTGCCTTTTCTCGAAGACGTCTAACTGCATTAGCCAAGAACGGAGAAATTTAAACCTGCTTCTTTTGCTAAGTTTTTAGCTGTGACCACTTGCCATTAAGAAAGAAAAAGGAAAGGAAAGGAAAGGAAAGGAAAGGAAAGGAAAGGAAAGGAAAGGAAAGGAAAGGAAAGGAAGAAAGAAAGAAAGAAAGAGAAAAAGAAACAAGAAAGGGCTCATTGTTCCCTACAAGAATCTAAACAGTCACTGTAAGAAAGTGATCTGGCCTTTGCTTTCCTGGTGGAGTCTTTACTGTCTCTAGAATCACAGAAATCTGAGGTGGAAAGACTTCTGTATCTTATGGCCAATTCAGCTTTAGCCAGGGAAGGATTTCCTTGTCCTGGTGTTCTTCAGTTCTATGACTATTGGCTCAAACACTGGACTTTCCAACTCTTCTTCATGTTGGATTCCCCACCAACATGATTGTTATGACCAGTCTGGCTATGAGCATCACTATTACTTGCCATCTTTCCCCTTAGGAGCTGAGCTGGGTTTCTACCATGATACAATTGGATCAAATCTAAGGATCGTAGAAAACTTTTAGTTCAAGCTTTCATGATATGCTTTTGTCACTTTATTAACACTTCAGTCAAGTAACCTCTCAGCATATACTTGAATATCCTCAATAATGGAGAACTCCCAGCTTTGAGGCAGCCTATTTTCTATTTAAATATTTAAATTAGTTAGTACTAATAGCTAGCATCTATTGAGAGCTAATGTACATGTAAGAGCCAGTGGACTAATTTTTTTATGTGTGTTACATTATTTGATCCCCACAATAACACTATATGTCTTTCAAATTCCAACTTAATGGATGATGACATTGAATTGCAGAGAATGTTAATTACATCTACACAGTCACAGAGCTGAATTGGGACTTGAATTTGGATCTGTCGAGCTCTACAATCTATGCTGGATTCTTCTTTTTCCCTCATTCTCTGTATCTAATTTGTCAGCCAGAGATGTCAATTCTATTTCCAGAATAAATCTAAACTCTTCATGTTGTCATCCACCTCCATGCCACTGCCTTAGGCCAAGCTGCCATCATTTCTTCTCTGGTAGATGTGGTGGCCTCTTCAATTGGTGGCCAGTCTTGTTCTCCTACAGTCCATCAACCTATGTGGCAGTGAGGGGGACCTGCTAAATGGAGACCCAGCTTCCTCTGTGTAACCCCTCTCAATAGCTTTCCTTGGCCCTTAGGTTCATGCTCCCTAATGCAGCCTGCAGCTCTATGATGACCTGTCCTCTTTCCATTTCACACACCTCCCATTAGTGTCCCCTTGGTGATGTCAAAAGCTAAAATTCTCCCACGTATTCCCTAACCCACCAAATTCTTTGCTCCATTAAGGCCTTTGTAATTCTGCATCTCCTACATGAAAGGTCTCCCCCTTTTCTTATGTCTGATTCTTTCTCCATCTTCTAGTGTCAGCTCAAAGGCCTGTCTTCAGAAGGGTCACCTCTGATCACTGTGACTGCTGCACACTCTCCCCAGATCCCCAATTGGCAAAGTTATTTTCTATCTCAGACCGCTCATTTATTTTCTATGTCAGACTGCTCATTTTCTCATACAGTTCTTATCTCAACTTGCAACTATTTTATTTCCCTATTCATTTGGTTATTTGGCTTCACAAAGGGACCTTAAGCCCCCCAAGGGCAGGCTGTGTCTATCCTGTTCACCTCTATATTCCATTGTTATCCAGGGCCCAACTTGTTGAATATAGGAAGAAATAAATGAATGACTGGGTTGAGAAATGAATGAGTGAGTGCTTGCATCAGTAAAGCACAGTTTTCTCTAGCTGACAAACTTAGATTTTATTCACTGGTCCCAACTGGATTTCAAACCATAGAGAACACCAAGAGACTTTTAAACCCTTTGGATGGTTGAGGTTCCTCATGGGGCGGGCTGGTCCTCCTGGGAGGCAGAGGAGGTCAAGGACAGATTGGGGTGTGAATTCAGGGGCATTGAAAAGACTCTTTCCTCCTCAACTCTGAAACCTTTTACACCCTACTTCATGCCTCAAACTCTGCAATTTGACTCTTGTTGATTTGGCATGAGGCAATCCAAGAACTTATCCCCTGTAAAAATATAAAGACTTATTCTCTTATGTCACCTTGGCACTTTAGGGTGAATGGATTTGATTTATCAGATCATTTCCTGGTAGCTCATTTCTGCAGAAGAACACGTGGCCCTAGGAAACAACTGAGTCATCATGATACTCTAACCCAAGGGTTCTAGAGCAAGTTGGCACCCAAAGGGACATTTGGCAATGTCTGGAGACACCTTTGGTTGTTAAAACTGGAGAAGAGTTCTAGTGACAACTAGTGGGTAGAAAGGCCAGGGATGCTGCTAATCTCTACAGTGCAGACAACAGTCCCCAAGAACAAAGAATTATTTTGCCCCAAATGTCAATAGTTTAAAAATGTTGCGTAGTCAAGGTCAGCTGTAGCTACAGGACTTGGTGATAAGGAAGGGTGTTCTTGGTCCTCTCTCTATAGTTGTCAGGGAAGCAGAGGGCTGCCTGGAGGAGAACACTGTGTCATTAAAGGAGAACCAGAAGCAAAGTGTGTGTACCACCTTCACGGGGGATAACATGGAATTGAAGAGCAAAACATCTGCAGCAAGCCTGCCCGGGTTCAAATCTCACCTCTGCCACATCTTACATTGTCATCTTGAAAAAACTAAACACTTCTGTGGGTCTCAATCTCTTCATCTATAAGTTGGAGATAATAATTATACCCACCTCAAAGATGACTATGAGATCTGAGATAATTGGAAAGAACTTGGGATGCCTGGTAATAGTAAGTATTCAATATATGCCCCCTCTCATTATTATAAGAACAAAGACCTAGCCATGAAGAGCAGCACTATGGGGCCAGATTTCTCAGGATTGTTAGTATTTATTCTTTCAAGTGTTGGCTGAAGAAAAAAATATTCATCAAGTTCTTAGCATTATTTTCAATCAATTCCTTCTGGATTCATTTCAATCCCCTTATCAGATTGAGTGTTTTTATACTACAAGAAACAAACAAACAAAAAAGTGAATGATGAAAGGGATTAGCATTTCTAAATAACTCCGGTAACTCTGTCAAATAAATCTTGACCTATTTCAGTTCTTAATTAACTAGGTTGGCTTTTAAATGAGGCAACTTATATAAAACAGCAAGTCAGATCTGGGGCCAAATCCCCACTGGACAGTTGGATGAAGCAGTTCTTGGAAAGGACCCAAATTCTGGGAGATACAGAGGTCTTCAATCTTTTTGAATCGACAGTTTGAATAATCTAATAGAAAATTCTCTAGGGTTTTCTGACCCTTTGATTTCAGGTGAGGGTTGGTTTAAGAATGGCCTTTTTAAGACTTGTCATCTTTTCTGCGTCTCTGCCTATAAAGGAGATAGGCAAATAGGAAAAGTCTTGAAGTTACTGTATCAGCACCACCCACATCATACTAAATTAGTCATTGTCCCAGGAGAGGGCACTAGGAGAAGACAACACTATCTGGTCATCTAATATCCTCCAATGGTGAACAATGATAGATGGCTACAGATAATACAGCCACTATCTTGTCCTTGGTATTCTCTCCGTTTTATGTATTTTTCTCTACTTTCTATATCTTCTGATGTTGGTTCTCAGCCAGCTCCTGAACCACTCTCATGAAAGTGGAATTCTCCAGAAAATAATAATGCCTGTGTTTTTTCCCCCCTAACAATAACAAAAAGGCAGCGTTTAGCTAATTGGCTAATTTGATTTTGGGTGTCAAAGGAATTTTTAAAAAAGTTTTTGTAATGTTTTATTATTTATTTTTGAGAAGGGAGAGAGAGAGAGAGAGAGAGAGAGAGAGCAAGTGGGGGAGGGGCAGAGAGAGAGGAAGACACAGAGTTCAAAGCAGCTCCAGGCTCTGAGCTGTCAGCACAGAGCCCAATGAGGGGCTTGAACTCACAAGCTGTGAGACCATGACCTGAGCTAAAGTCGAACACTTAACTGACTGCCCCAGGTGCCCCATAAAGGTAATTTTTCTTTACCTGGAAAAATTACAAGAAAAAGACCCAGAACTTTCTGAGCTGGAGGAGGATGGCTTAACATGAGTTGAATCATTGGAAAAGCATCTTATATGCAGTCTCTAACATCTTTGAATGGCTGTTGAGAGATAGAAGGCAGATTAGCAGTTACACCTTAGACTTTCAAAGAGGACATTGGTGGGTTTCCAGATCTTGTCAATTCTTTGTTACTTACGTACATTTAAAAATGAACAGGGCTAATTCTTGGGCAGTGCTGAAAAGGTCACCAATATTCCAGGGTACATGATATAGTAAGCAAAGTGGTTGCTCCCCAATCTATGAAGTATGGGTGGGATTGGTGCCACTCAGGTCTGGCGGGGCTCCAATTTGCCTAACCCAGGCACATTGCAATAGTGGCTTATATATGGGATTTAGGCTTCACCTAGGCCAATAGGTGATCAGCACTCTCCGTTTGAGCTGATGATTAAGAAAACAAGGGTCTCTCCCTTTCTCTTTCCTTGTTCTTACACATGAATATATAATCTTATACATTGCTATTAGCAATTTCACTATCATGAGGGAAATTAGCCTAAGGACTAAGCTAGCATACACAAGAGCAGAGAGCCAAGAAAATTACAACTAATTGGAGGGAGAACCTTGATCAAACTCCACCAGAAGCCTTACTGTCTCTGTACTTTGAAATTTCAGGAGCAAATAATCTTCTTTACTGCTTAAGATATTTGGGGTGAGTTACTTGCAACTGAGAGCTTCATGATATAGCTATTAATCTGTGCACGTTTCATAGTTTTGCTGTAGGTGTTACTTTATAGATACATTTTATCAAGAAATGTACATTAGCCTTGCCATGTCCTAACATTTTGCACAATAACATTGTTTTATTCCTTGGTATGTTTATTCTTTTGGCCTTAACAGTTATGACCTTTTTTGTTTGTTTGTTTAAGTATAAGGTAATCCTGTCCATTAATTATCCATGATGATAAGAAAGTCAATACTATAACATTTGGGATTCTTGTTCCTAGTCAAACACCTAACCCATTGCTAGTTACACATTGACTGTTTTGAATTCGGAAAGCACTTTACATGCCATCTTTGCCGTGAGCTCTTTTCCAAGCTCCTAGAGTACAATCTCCCTTTTTTTCTGTGATCCATTGGACTTTACCCATATCTCACAGAGGACAAATCAAATTGTGACTCTTGATCTCACCTCCCAGATCATAAAGTCTTTATTTAAAAATTTTTTTTAACATTTAAATTTTATTTTGAGAGACAGAGCACGAGGAGAGGAGAGGCAGAGAGAGAGAGAGGGAGACACACAATCCAAAGCAGGCTCCAGGCTCCGAGCTGTCAGCACAGAGTCCGACGCAGGGCTCGAATCCATCAACTGTGAGATCATGACCTGAGCCGAAATCGGACGCTTAACTGACTGAGCCCCCCCGCCCCCCCATGCTCCCTGATAGTAAACTCTTTAAAAGCAAGGGAGTTATTTGTGTTTATCTTCGCATACACAGCACTGGGAATTTTTGGCACACAATAAGGGTGCCATAAATGCTCTTCTCTCTCCTTGTCTGTTTTGTATTCTACGACTTTATATATATATATATATATATGAAGTACATAGTCAGTACTTCAGAATATTGCTTAAATAGAATAGCAGAGACAATGTTTACCCAAGGAGGGTCCCAGCCCCCAAGTGTACCCTGAATTAGAGACATCCGTGGGCTCCCACCAATCTTCCTGGTGATGCCCAACACATTCTTGATGACTCAGCTTGGGGTGATTTGGCCCCCTAGGGAATTCGGGAATGTCCGGAGATATTTTGGTGGTCATAACTATGGAGGGCAGTGGGTGGAGACCAGAGATACTGCTAAATATCCTACAAATGCCTAGAGCAGCCCCCACAACAAAGAATGATCTGGCCCATATGCTTTGGCCAGAACACCCTCCACCCCTCACTGTGGGCCATTTTGGTGGGGAACTCTGTCCCAGTCCATTTTTCCTCTGCTTTTGCCATTTGAGTGAGTTAGTAATTGAAATCGTCTCCTCTTTCCATGTTAAATTAGGTAGTGTAATTGATTTTTATTTTTTTAAGGCATGCGATCAATTTGGGACTGATGTAGTTATAACCCTGTCTGAGCTAGGTTCTATAAACCTACTCACTTCCAGGCACATTGGGAAGGAGCCAGCAGGACATAGATTTTGTCTTTGGGAGATGAATTTAATGAACCTCCAGTACATCTGGACCATTTTCCTATAAGAATGATACAGATAACATGTGTATGTGTTTAAATGTCTGGTATTTTGTCTAAAGAGCAGGGAGGTAGAAGAAAAAACATAAGCACTTTCTCTTTTCTCTTTCCTTTTTTTTTTTTTTTAAAGTATGGGCACACTATCCCAGTTTGGCCAATCAGACCGTTGCTCCGTAGAATTCAAATTCGGACCCCATGACTCAAGCATGGAAAATGGTTGGGGTGGATTCATCTTGACAGGAACAGCATGAAGAGATCTCCTTTGATTTTGTCCCCTTCACTTTCAGAGCCACGCTGGCTTCTTCCCTTTCAGTGATCTGTTCCATGCTCCTTCTAACACATTGCTTGTCTTGACTCAGGTTAGCCAGAGATAATATTTGTTGCTCACAACCAAAGACACCACACACAGGCTAATAGGACGTGCACAATACATACATTGAGTAAAAGAATGGATTTGTCCTAACTCTAACAAAGTGGCTTCTTTGCATGTTAGAATAAAATAAGCTCAAGCATATGATGCCATTGCTTAGCATTCAGTAGAGGGTAGTTTAAATGTTCATGGACAAATGGGCAGACCATAAAGCAATGCTAATAAGAACACCTTATTTCTGGAAACCAGAAATTTCCCTCCAAAGCCAGACTCCCCTCCATCCAAATGTACATCTGTCCATAGAGCCTGGCTGTACATATGGGTCTGCTTTGAAAATGCTTTTTAGAAACATATCATCCCCCAATGACTTGAATGTACCCGTCTAGAGTATGTTTTCAGCGCTCATAGTCTATTGTGTCAATAATCTGCATATTTAAGAGTCCCCACATGCTCATTGAGACGATAGATGGGGCTGGTACAGTCTACTGGGTCAAAAATCTGCTTTAAATAGTCTATATACATAGTCGGTTGAGTAAATAACAGCATTTTCAAAAAGCCCCTAAATATATAATAACATGATAAATCGCACCAGCTCCTAAAGAAGCAGCCTCGCTACCGCTGATCAGGAAAATGATGTGCGCTTTAACAAGCCACTTACAAATGATCTCATCTCTTCCAGCCGGGGGAGCATTATCTTTTCCTCTGCTATATTTTTCATATGTAGAGGAAAGGCATCCAAACACACACACACACACACACACACACACACACACACACACACACACAGAGGCATATATGTATGCTCGATATCATCTTGCACAAATCAACTGGGCTTCAGCCCGTTGTCCAGATATAAGGAGGTAAGGCCAGAGAGCAGGGTTCTTCTCACTTTGGTTTGGAGGGTTCTCCCGTTTCTTGGGTGTGTGTGAGTCAGAGTTTGGAGGGGGTTCAAGTGCACAAAACCAGGTCTGCTAAAATCAACCAGAGACATTGCTTTTGGGACCTGCATCTGACCTCATTTTGCGGTGAAGGTGACTTATTCCATACCCACTTCGTTAGAACCCTGTTTGCTTAAAAACAGTTTCTATCTGTACAATATTCTAATAGCTGCCAATTACTTAGTGCTTTATAGTTGTTGTTTTTTTGTTTTTTGTTTTTTGTTTTTGTTATTTTGGCTTCCAACACTCCAATGGTAGGGGTAATGTTACTAGTTCCATTTTTAAAGATGGAGGAATTTAAGCTTTGGGGAATCGAACAACTTACCTAAGATCACACAGCCAGAGATCGGTAGACCTGGGCTTTGAAGTAAGCTTAAGGCAGCTGGGGGGCCAATGCCCTCTCGTAGCTGTGTGCTCTGTTCTCGGCCGTGCCCTGCTCTGTTCTTGTGTGTTTGGTGCCCATGTGGGTGCTTCTGCACGTCCCTCAGCGGTATACGTTCCTCAGTGGATCGTGCATTTTGCAGGACGTTGCACTAATGTTACAGTGTTTGTGGGGGAAATGAGGTTAGGGCAGGCCACTCCCAAACTAAGCAAATAGGTATCCAGAACGTAACTGAATTAAGAGCAAACGTAATAAAAATATGGGTCCAATTAAAAACACTTGTTAAATAAATTATACTTAAAGGAATGCGATAGCACATAAAGGACTTTGCCTTGTAACTGCAGAAGCGACAGCCATTGAGTAGAAAGGACTCTTTGGGGGCATTGAGATTGTGGGGTTAGAGACAGGTCAAATGAGAAAGGTCAGGGAGAGGTGATAATTAGCCTTTCTAGGCCGACCGTCTGAGCAGGAAGTCGATGGGCCCTCTATGAACTGACTGCATTTTCTGTGGCTTCCTGCATTCAACTTTATATTTGGCTGCTGTTACTCAGTGGTGCTGAACAATAATGTGTTAGGGAAAAAAAATCACAGGTGAATCAATGTGATGTCCTCATTATATTCATGTCATTGACCGATTTGCCAATCAGGAATGAGCTCATCCGCTTTACAGAAATAGGAGTTGCAACGGAACAGACGTTATTTTCTCTTTCACCCTTAAAGACTTTCATGTTCAGCTAACTCAGTTGCTAAAATCCTGGGCGCCTCACCAATACAACCTTAACGTTGAATTAATTACTCAAGCAAATCAACTTGAAATAAGATGGTAAATTTCAATATCTTCCAGACTACAGAATTCGCATCTTACGAAATCTCTTGTTCGCAGGGAGACATGCAAGAGGAGCTCCCCCTTTACTTCTTTGAGCACCTACTGTATGCCTGACAGCGAAGTATTCGGTATGCACTTTATTTCGGAGATAGTCCCACGAGGTAGACATTTTGCCTTCTGTTACAGAGGAGAAGAGATACACATGGTTCTCTAGTAGAGTCTGGGAGAAGTAGGATAGAGACCAAGCATGCA
>CM053576.1:8565400-8597525 GCA_028646485.1 Cryptoprocta ferox
CCACCACCTCCTCTCATGCTACCTCAACTCCTCCAGGAATTTATCCCCGCCCCCCCCCCCCCCCACTGCCTACACTCAATTCTGGAAATTCTTAGCAGTCAGGATGAAAGATACATCAGATTACATCACTTCCCTGCTCCACAGTCCCCAGGGAAATCCGTCTCACTCACAGAGAAAGCCGAGGCTCTCACCTTGGCCTCAGATTTATGTGCATGTCAGCTCTCCTTTCGACTCTACCCCCCTCTCCCCTTCCTCTCTCTTTGGGTTTTCTGCTGCAGTCATACTGGCCTCTTCTCTATTTCTCAAGCAAAAAAGGAACACTCCCATCTTGGGCTTGCACTGGCTGGTCCCTCCACCTTCTTTTAGTCTTGGCTAACATGTAATTTCCTAACAAAGCTCCTTCTGACCTTCCCAGTTTAAAATTGCAACTGGTCTCTGGACTCTCTCAGGATTGCCGATTCTTTGACGCTGCTCTACTTTTTTTCCCATAGCACCTACCATATTCGAACGTACCATAGAATGGAATTCTTTATGACTTCTATTATTTATTGTGATCTTTCTTTTTCTTTTTAAAGGATTTTTAAAAATTTATTTACTTAGAGAGAGAGAGACAGAGAGAGAGAAAGCAGGGGAGGAGCAGAGAGAGAGAGAGGGAGAGAGAGAATCCTAAGCAGACTCCACACCACTAGCACAGAGCCCTATGCGGGGCTCGAACTCATGATCCACAAGACTATGACTTGAGCTGAAATCAAGAATCAGATGCTCAACCAACCGAGCCACCCAGACATTCCTATTGTGATCTTTCATGGTCAGGTAGTAGCTCCCTAAGAGCAAGAGGCCTTTGTCTGGGTGGCTGGATGCTGCCGTGTAAGCCCCTAGAGCAGTACAGAGCGCATAGTAGGTGCTCAATAAGTATGCACTGAAGGACGCCACGGATATTTAAGAACCGTGTCCACTTGTAACTCTACGAAGTGAACAAATGTTATCCAGTCACCAGGACCTATCTGGGGTTGCGGTGGGTTTGCACGGACTTTCTATTCTCTGATAAAGAGCGGCTCCCAGGAAACTAGTCTTATTTTTGCAGACCTTCCAGTAAGGGTAGGCTTGGTAAAATCCTGTCTGGTTCTATATGGAGGAGTGAATCCAAGAGCAGAAACACAGAAGTGCCTACTGCAAAGTTACAGGTGCCTCTTCATCAGAAAGATACTTAATGGATCCACGCTTTCAGCTGAGTTGGGTTTATAACCGCACAGGCTCAGGGCTGTAAGTGATACACAACCAGGGGTTAGGGAATATGTTTCCCGAAGTTACTTAAGCCAGGTGTTTTTTTTTTTTTTAAAGTTTATTTACTTATTTTAAAGGTGGAGCAGAGAGAGGGGGGAGAGAAAGAATCCCAAGCCCCGATGTGGGGCTCGAACTCACGAACCACGAGAGCATGACCTGAGCAGAAGCCAAGAGTTGGATGGACACTTAACCGACTGAGCCACCCAGGGCCCCCAAGCTGGGCATTTAAAAACTTAATTGCTTGGAAGAAAATTCCAAAGCCTATTCGTTTTTCCAAAGCCTATGCATCCTTCCACATCTCTGGTCCTATGATACTGTGATCCTTGGTTTCAGGGTACAGGGAATGTCTGGATTTACACTGTCTTTCTCTGACAGCAAGTTCTGCCTCACGCTCTCTCTGTAAGGCAGTAAGAACTGAGGTTGCTCACGTGAACCGGCAGATCAGTGTGTTCTTTGAGACGAGGAAGTTTCCAGCCTTGGCTTAAGTCACGTAACCCTTGCGAATCTCAGCTTCCTCGTCTGTAAAATGGGGATAATTACTGTATTGGCCCTATGTGGCTGTTGGGAGGGTTTAAGCAGGAAATACCATGGTTCTCTTTCTGTTGTTCATTTTCTGCCTCATATTCGGCTTTCCAGTCTTAGTATAAAGATCCTTGGAGCAACTTTCCTGGCTGCCTGCCAAGGAAAGGATTCCCCCCCGCCCCCCGCCCTTACCCAGTCTCATGGGATTCTTTTCTGGTGTCTCCCATTAAAACCGCACTCAAACAATGATATGTGTAATTGTTAAATTCTGAACCCTGCCACCGAAACTCCATTAGGGTTGGGACTTGGTGTCTCGTGTATTGCTGTATCTTCAGCAATTTTTCAGAGAGCCCGGAGCACCGAATACGCTTTACAGATAGCATTTCATTGATTCCAAGACCTTTCTTTTTTATATTTTAACATCTCAGAAATTAGGGTGCATCTTACAATCAATGGTATCTTAAAATGGCTGCCAGGGGCAGTTGGAAACTATTTCAGGAATGCCTTAACCGATTTATTTTGCTTATCTTTTCCTTTTTATATAAACATAAGAGTGCTACAGTATAAAGATCTTTTTAAAATAAGTCTTAAGGAGTCTTTCAGTAAGTATAAAATAGAAATTCTAAGTGACAGGAGGAGAGCAGCGTGTCATGGTTTAATTGTAACCATTTTTTCCTTCTCCGTGGCGCAAAATATAAGCAGTGCGGCTTACTGAATGGCCTCTTAGATTAAATACAGTCATTGTTGAGTGGATGAAGAAGGTAAAAATGCACAGTGTTCGGCACCCAGAAAGTGCCCATTACACAACTGGGCCATTGTGATTACAATTACATGGAGTATCGGACTAATTCAGTATTTAAAACCACATCGATATTTTTACTTAGTGCTTTGAATCCCCCTGCTTACATATCTAAGTTCTCGCAGAATTGTTCAATAGGGGAGTCTTTTGGTTAGGTAAACAGAGTGCCAACTGGAAATGTGGTCTATGTTGCAGTTATAGTCTGTCTTTTCTGTCTGATTGCAGGCTGCTTGGAATCCAGTCTGGATGCCCTTGTCTCCCCAAAGCCCAGAAGATGGTGGGCCCCATAAACGTTGAGGGACTGAAGACAAAAAAACCCCTACATGTCTGAACTACTGGAGGGGAGGGTCCAGGGGAGGAATACAGAGGGACAGCTTCAACACAGTCTTCATTTTGTGGGAAGAAAGAGACATCACTCCATATCGGCAGGGGCTCAATCATTATCTTTTTGTTGTTGTTTGGCCTCTAAAGCCAATTCTCTGGGATGCGCCACACATAATTTAAAACCTTAGGGAAATTTAATAGAATTTTCAAATTGTGAAACTTTCCATGCTTTGGCTGAGAGGTGAGCCACAAATAGTGTGGGTTTCTCTACGTTTTCCCATAGGGTGGCTGACCACAGTTGTGAAGAAGGTTGCTCTCTGCTGAGTATCCTTTCCCTTATGGGTTTGGGAAATTTCCTTAAGACGAGGAAAGTGGACTTATGCTAGGCACATACTAGATGCTGAATAAATGTGTGTTGAACGACTCAGGACAAAGGTCAAGATCACTGCCGATATCATCACAACCCCATTGATGACCCCTCCTACCGTGTATTCTGCCTTCTTCTTAGCTTCTAACTCCTCTAGGTGATTCACTGGGTATTCACCTCCGTGCTTAAATATCATTCAGGGCCTGAGTTTAGTGGCTTCCAGGACCATCTCTTGGTGTGATCAGCACTGACCATGCTGAATCAGTGTGGACTTTGTAGAGAACCCATAAAGAACATAAACCAATTCATCCATTGCCACTTGAAGTCAAATCACTTCACTGCAGATCCTTTCTGAAGGGGTGCATGGATTGATTTACAAGCGCAGCTAGTTAGAAAGACATTCAATGATTTGTATATGCAGGATGTCAACTATGCCCTATATTCTCTCTCCCGTCACGATATGAATGATATCCCCTCAACTGTTTATTCCGTTTGTTTTAGCCAAACATAAATAGACTGCAGACATGTCTGGGGCTGAAGGCATTTGCAGAAAATAAGCTTCTTCAACTCTAGATACGCTGACAATGGAGACAGAGTGAAGTTGCTGCCACTCTGACAAATCCTCTCCTTCTCTCGAGAAAGCAAAGCAGACAGAGCATCTAGCTTCTCCATGTTTGAAGGAGATATGGAGTTATGGACTATTGAAACCACTTTTTACCTCGAGTCTCTATGGTTAATTTAATTTTCATCTCTATGACTTTTCGTAGGACCTGGAAAATACTTTTTCTTTTCTTTTATTGATTTGTTTTTAGCCAATGTCGATTTCCCCCTCCCCTCAGCCTGTTCGCAGAGGACGGGGTACCGGAACGGAATCCGTTCCGTTGGATTCCCTGTGCAGTAGGTGTGTTCATGTTCTCTGCGCCCCCTCCCCCCCGAGGAAACAGGTGTTTTGTTCCAACTGTGACCATGGAGTCTAGTCAGGTCTGTGCTTCATATAGACACAGCCATTACACGGCAGCTGTTTTGCCGATGTGGATGGACATCTGGGACAGGGGAGAGGGAAGGGGATGGGGAAAAGGAGAAACAAAGCCACCATCCTTCCAATTAAATTACATAATCTATTTCAGGGAAAGTGATCCAACCACAATTCTGAATGCTATGTGCTGTTAATTTATTTCTGTTATAGTGGTTGTATGTATGCAGGGTTTGCTTATGGCCACTTTCAGCATGGTATGGTGAGGTATCATCAATAAATAAATGTATGGAAAAAGTGGGTGAGCAGACGATATTGATTCTTTGAGGGTTGACACTGGGACAGGTGGGAGCACAGAACGAGAGGGACTGGGATCTGTATGGCTCAATTCTGTTGGTCGCACTTTCAGATTGCCAGGTTGAAAGGTGAGGAAGGGATGCTGTTTCCTAAGAGGGAAGGTGGTGAGGTTGAAGACCCTTCTAGCCTCCTCATGAAATAATTAGGCATTTAGTTTGAAAAGCTGAGTACCTACTGTGTGCCACTGGGTGGTGGGCCAGAGACACAGCAGCAAAGAAGAAGCCACACATGTTCTAACCTCACGGAGATCAGAACTTTGCAGGCGAGGCAGACATTAAGTTAATGAAATATAATCTCACAATTTTTAATTAGGCGTATGATAAATCATCCGCCTTTGAATGAGTTATAGCAAAGGGTCAGGTGTGGACATCAAAGCATATTGCTATTTTTGCTACTTTTAAGCATGAAGCCAATGGCAAGTGGCATCACTGGAGTGTCTGTTTGAAAAGTTGTGGCCAGTGATCCAGGGGGAGGGCAACTGACCAGGTCGGCTGTGCCTCTGTGGGGTGGCGCCCGTGAAGGCAACATTGACTGAAGTCACTTCGGGGGTCATTCGCTGTGATTTACTGAGCTTCCGTAGACAAATGATGCCTCGCAAACCGATGCCACCCAGCCCAGGGCCAAGCCCTCTGGTCAGTTCCTGAAGGTTTTCGTCTTCAAGACAGTAAACGGATGCTCTGCTTTCTGTTTCTAGAGAGGAGCTCCAAAAGCAAAGGTGCAGGTAGTGCTGGAACCAAACTGTTCTGGAAAAACCAATGTGAAGACTGAGCTATCTGGAGAACCCTCCACTGTTATATTGCTATATCCCCATTGTTGTAAATGAATGATCGGTACCCCTTCCATTCTCGTGGATGTAAACTTCCACATCTTTAGAGCACTGGTCCTTAATCAGGAGGCACGGAGGCAATTTTGTACCCCCGGCGGATGCTTGGCAATGTCTGGAGACATTCTAGTTGTCACAACTGGAGAGGGGTTGCTACTGGCATCCAGTAGAGGTCAGAGATGCTGCTAAAAAACTAACTAACCATGCCCCAGGATGGTCTCCCATAGCAAAGAAATCCCAGACCCCAAATGTCACTAGTGCTGAGGCTGAAAAACCCAGTGTGTAGGTTCTGGAAGACTATTAAGTCATTTCAAAAAATAATAAACCTCAGCAGTTATAATTCACAACCTGACCAGAAAACACGGGGATAAACATGAACTCCAGTTCTGAATTTTGTGAGGTTCAATGCAAACAGCTTTAGCTGGAAAAAGTCAATTATAGATGGTTTTTTCCCCTCATCTCAGTGGTGCCCATTCGCTGAGGTTGGGAGGGAATTCCTAAGTGGCAAGTTCCAGTGGCACAGAATTCTGAGTTAAACTTCACAAAATCAGGTTTATTGTTTTTTTATCCCATCCTGCGCTTCTCTGCATGTGCATGCGTGTGTGTGTGTGCGTGTGTGTGTGTGTGTGTGGATTGTGGAGGGAGTGACCACTTCCACATCAAATTATCTACAGTGATACAAGCAACTGATCAAAATCAAAAGAAGGAAAACCCCCACCACTTAGAATTATAAAGATCCGCCGTCTGCCAGGTACTTGGAACTATTTGATATGAACTTTGTTTTATAAAGTGTACCAGGGTAAAGCTTTGAAACTTCAGTTTGTTAAAAAAAGGAAAGAAAAAGGGAAAAAATGGAAGAAGGAGAGAAAGAAAAATGGAGAAAATACTGTAACAGCCTCACTCCCTTTGAAGTCACTACTGATATAGCTCTGAACAGATCCATTCAAGTTCAACTAACATCAGACAAATGTTTAGTGTATCAGAGGAAGCCACAAAAGCAAGGATTTCATCAATATTTCACAACAGCCTCAGGGAAACTGTAGATTGCAATGGTGTAGGGCAGCTAATGGAATTACACACAAGGGTTTTGTACATTTAAAATAAGCAGCTACTAAAAAAAATTACCCTTCAGTTTGATAGAAACTGTATAAAACTGCAGATAGGAAACAATTAAATTGCTCCCAACATTTATCCATGTCACTCTGATAGGTCATTTAATAACAGGTATTACTGCGTGTGTTGTTTCCTTCCCCCCCACCCCTTAGCAAGGCAATAATAAAGATTAACATTTATGAAAAGAAACATAAAATATAGCACAGCCAAATGAATAATTAAAGACAGTTTTGAAGAACACTGGCCATCACACGCCCATGAAATCTTTCCACAGTCACAAAATATGTTCATATAAAATATAATTATAAATAGACAGAGGCAGCAAAGGAGACCCCCAACCCTTGTTTGTTTTGATGTGAAAAAATAATGTTGAGGTATTTCCTAGGAATGTGTGGGTTACCCGGACCCGATACATATATTATTATTATCTGGTGGGACTCGGGATGCTGAGCGGCTGGCTTTCTTTTCTGGAAAATTTACAGAGGTAGACCTGGAGCCTGCAAAATTCTATTCAATAAACCAGTGTGAGATCAGCATTTTCTCCCCTAAAGTTCTTTGCCAGAGCAACAAATTCTGCATATGAAAGCAAATTGCATTTTCGAAACTGATACTTCTGTGACTGCGAAACGTCACCTGGCTTTCCTTACCCTTGGAGATTCAAGTCGCTAAGCAAAGACCCTGCTATTTATTCATGTTTCACATGAGGACACCTTTCCATCCCTGGTTCCCAGCACGGCGATTTTGCCTCCCAGGGGACATGTGGCAGTGTCTGGAGGCATTTCTGTCTCCCACTAGATGGGCAGGAATGGTGGTAATGTTTCCGGCATCCAGTGGGGAGAGGACAGGAGTGCTGGAGAACATCTTACAATGTGCAACGCGGCCCGCAATAAGGAACTGATCTGGCCTCAAGAATTATTGTTGAGGTTGAGAAAACCTGTTCGAAGCCATTTGCACACCTAAGCTTTATTAAAATAATAATAGCCTTGTTAACATGGTCTCCTAACTTCTCAACCAGTCACTGGTTTCACACATGCGTATTAAAGAGCTTCTAAGTGAAACTTACAAGGCTAAGTCCTTTGGAAAAGGCGGCGAGGATTTGACATGGTTACTGACGACAGACTATTCTAATTGAAAGGAGATATTATATATATACATACATAAATTATACATACCTACATACGCACATACATATGTACGTACACACACATACACGTACGTATATATGCACACATCTGGTAACAATAATAACTGCTATTTACTGATCACATAGCACGTGAGAGGTGCTTTGCATACAGTATCTCCATCTACCTTTACAACAATTCTGGAGGGAAATAGTTTATTGTCCCCTTTTTACAGATGAGGGGACATTGCTCAAGGTCATTGTCAGAATATGGCTTTGGCAAGGCGGAGACCCAAACCCCAGGCCTGTCACTAAAGCTCTCATGGATGCTGGGCGTGTGTGTGTGTGTGTGTGTGTGGTTGCCTGTCTTGGCCTCGTGCAAACACCACTCCCTCCTCATCTGCAATGAAGAAGTGAAGGAGGACTCTCAGGAAGAAGGGAGGCCAGCGTACCTCACTTTATGGGAGTTTGGAGGTGCTCTACAGAGCAGAGCACACCAACCGCACAGCTGCAGCAGGGCGGCTGTCCAAAGGGGAAGCCTCAGGCGGTGGGGGGGGGGGGCGCTGTTTCTTTCATTTGTTTGCTTTTAGAGGGAGGATGTGTAAGTAAGCCTATGTGCAGAGAGGGACACGGAACTACAGCAGGTCAGGTAGAAAGGAAGGAGAGAGAGCGAGACTGTGAGATGAGTAGGCAGAAGCGGGAGGCGGCGGGGGATGGGGTGGGGTGGGAATGTCACCTGGTCAGAAGAAATTTGTTTTAAATTCTGAGCCAGCGAGTTAAGAGCGGCGGCTGCAGGAAGAGCCAGAGAAACTGAGCTGGAGAGACAATCTGCAAAATCTCGGGACCCATAGTAGAGTAGGGAGACAGGCGGTCTGCTGTGCAGAGAAGGGATGGGAGGGAGACATGAGGGACTGGAGGGGAGTTGGAACTTCCCAGGACCTGGGGGGTGGGGGAGACGGGAGGAGGGACACGCTGGGGAGTCAGGTGGGCCCTGCTGGGTCTGCAACAGAACTGGCTGGAGGGTGCAGGCTTCTCTGGGGGAGAGAGAGAGAAAGAGAGAGAGAGAGAGACACGTGAATTGCACCTGCCCTTTCCCTAATGCGTCTCTACAGAGTCATTCCCAGTTTAAGGAAAAACACGTAGGCTGTTTGATGGCTAGAACTGGAAAGCCATTTAGGAGTACCGAGAACTGCAATCAATCGGAGAGCATCGGCCCTGTGTGAAGGCCACGCATTCAAATTCATTAACACTTTGCAGGTCGACCACATTAACTCAGAGGTTACATCTAGCCCGAGAGCCATCTATTTCAAACTCCTGGTTTGCATCCTTTTTAAGATTATGTGTGGACAAGTACGTGCACCTATACATTTTCTCATATATCTGTGTATTCTTTGCATTGTATATACTCTTTATTCTATATTATAACTTCTGGCATTACATACACTTTGATACAAATGGGATTATATCATAAATAGTGCCATAATGGGATTTTTTCACTTACAGTCCAAATAACACAAAGTGGAGTGTATTTAAACCTGTCCCCTCTTCCTTTTTTGTAGTCTGGAGTTCACACTGTGGTATGGCTAGGGTAGCAACCAGGCCGTATTTCCCTTAGTTAGAAATTTCTTCAGCGGCAGTTGTGACATCACGGAAAGAGACTTGAATCTGAAATTGGGACAACTGGGTTGAAGTCTCTTTTTGCCAATTCATAAGTGGTACAGTTTTAGCAAAACGACTGGGCTTCGCTGGGGTTCAGTTTCCTTAGCTATAAATCAAAGCTACAAATAGTTACCATGGCGGTGTGGTGAAGGTCTGAATGATTACAGGGCATAACATCTAGTACCAATGCTCGCAGTCCCTATATGGTGTTAAGTGGAAGCGAGAGCTGCGTGAATATGAGCACTCCCCTCTGCTCCTAGAGTGTAGTCTTCTGGGGAGCTCTGGCCTTCCAGTCTCTCCTAACTTCAAGTCAAGACATGCCTCTCTCCATTAATGGGTCAATCAATCAATCACTCAATATTTATTGAGAGCCTCCTATGTACAAGAAGCAGGGGACCCGTGATGGGCTCCCATCAAGAGAAGTACACACAGTAGGACCAATCGCAAACATATTTTGACCTGACCTTTGGTTGGTGTAGTAATAGGATGTCCCCTAAGCGTGGGAGAAGGTGGGCGGGGGGGGGGGGGGAGGAAAGGCAAAGGATGGGTGGGTCTGCCGTCAATAGCCTCTCTGTCCCCCCCAAGGTCAATAGAACAAGCTCACTTAAAACAGGGATTAGCAATCTATGGCCCGCAGGCCAAGTCCCACCTGCCACTTGTTTTGGTAAATAAAATTTTATTGGAACATAGCCACAGCTAGGCTTTAACTATGCTTTAACTATGCTACAATGGCAGACTTAAGCAGTTGCAACAGAAACCATATGGCCCGCAAAGCCGAAAATATTTACCGTCTGGCCCTTTACAGAAAACGTTTGCCAGCCCTGATTTAAGCAATCACATGAAGAATTAACCATCTCTAAATTTTATGGAACAAGGTACACACATCCAATGATAACAGTCATTTATTAAGTTGTTAGTAGAAGCCAAAGAACACACCAGCGATCTGCCTATATTCTCACATTATAGCTTCAAGACAACATCCTGAGAACAGTACTGTCATTATTCCCATTCTGTAGATAAGGAAACTAAGGCTCGGTGCCGTTAAGTAACTTGCTCAAGGTCACACAGCTAGACCGTGATTTGATCCCAATTTTGTCTCATTCCAGAGGCTGTTTTCTTAGCCACAATGTCAGAGTCTTCTAAACTTCTGTCTCTCATGTATCACCCTTGCGATTTATTTTCATAGTCACACCCCCTTTACTATTCTTTGCTACTTTTTTCCTTTGAATAAGAATTGTCATGGCATTTATCCCTTTAAGTTTCTATCCTAGGATACTATATTCAAACAATTTGGATTTTATGTGCGAGTCATATGTAGTTTTAAATGTTTTTTGGAGATAATTATAGATTCACATGGAGCTGTAAGAAATAATACAGAGAGGTCCCCGGACCCCCAGTGATAACATGATGCATAACTAGAGCGCAGCACCACACCCAGGAAACAGACATTCATACGACCGACCCATTCAGATTTCACTAGTTTTACCTACACTCGTGTGTGTGCAGTTTGATCACATGTGTAGATTTGTGTGGCTACCGCTGCCATCAAAGTATGGAAGAGTTCCATCCTGAGGACCCTGCCACCCATGGTCCTCTTTTATAGCCAAAGGCCCCCCACCCCCGACCCTGTAATTCCTAATCTGTTTCTCATCTCTACAATTTTGCCATTATAAGAATGTCATATAAATGGAGTAGGGAAGCTGCTGAGTAAGTAAGCTTTTGAGATTGGCTCTTTTCACTCAGTGTAGTTCTTGTCATATATATGTTTTTAAATTCACCCTGAAATAACTATAGAACTTTTAGAAGTAAAATAAAAAAAGCTTATTCATGTTAAATTATCTTGCGTGCCACCAGTGGTACCCATGCCACACTTTAGGAAACGCTGCCAGGAGTCGTAATAATACTGGCTGGACAAATAGAGAGAGAGAGAGGTAATGCAACCACGAAGATGTTCTCGACTAACAGAGACCTCTAGATCGACGCTGGTCGTAGAACTTCCTGCAGTGATAGAAATGTCCGCTGTTTGAACTGGCCAATATGGTAGCCACCAGCCTCAGGCAGCTACACAGCACATCGACTGTGGCTTGTTCGAAGGAAGAAGGGAATTTTTCATTTTATTTCATTTTAATTGATCCAAATGTACATGTGAACAGCCGTAGGTGGCTAGCGGCTTCTCTGATGGGCAGTGCAACTCTTCTAGATAATTAAAGGCAAAACATTAAAAAGAAGTAAATAAATTTCTTCGTTTCCTAGATCTCATTTTGTCAATGCAGTGATAACCTGAAAATGTAAGAAGTCCTTTTTTTAAATCTTTCATTCTTTAAAAAATTTTTTTAAAATGTATTTATTTTTGAGAGACAGAGAGAGGGGGAGAGAGAATGAGCGGGGGAGGGGCAGAGAGAGAGAGAAGGAGACACAGAATCTGAAGCAGGCTCCAGGTTCTGAGCTGTCACCACAGAGCCCGATGTAGGGCTTGAACTGTGAGATCATGACCTGAGCCGAAGTCTGACACTTAACCGACTGAGCCACCCAGGTGCCCCGAGTTAAGAAATCTTTTTAAACAGTCTTCCAATGGATTTATTTGCTGGGATCTCACCTTGTTCAAGAAGTTTGCATGTGGCTAAGTCTGATATTAGCCCTCTAGGCCCTCTTGGTGATTCTGGCCATTTGGTAAATCTGAATGCATTGCCAGTTAGCATTCAGAGTGAGCTCAAGAGAACCTACTCCCAAAGTTCCCCCTTTTAAGTGACACCGTGTCCCTCAGAACACAGGGCCACGTGACGGAGACTTTGGACACACAGTCATAAATTAACTCAGACACATTTAGCATGTGGTCTTGTGGACTTTATGAAAGGTCCTGTTGATTATGATGGACTCAGGGCGGCATGCCTTCTTTAGGAAGATGCACATTCCAAGCAACCGCTAGTGGTAATATTCATAAATCCTTGCTGATTAACAGGACCTGCTCTTGATGAACGTAGCTTGCATCACTGGTCTGGAACAAGGGGCATCGTCGAGAGCTGAGTGTCTGGGGAGATGTAAGACTGTTGAGGTTTCAAGGGTTGCTGTGTCCCAGAGAAGGAAAAAATAGCAAAGACAACTTTAGGTACTTGTGGACCGACTCCCAAAAAGTCATTTGGCAAAAGAGGTAGAATTTGTGGGGAGGTGGGGTGGAGTGGACCTGCTGGAAATATTTGCACAAAGCCAGGTGTGTTTGCGGAAATAGGAAAAATAGGAAAAAGCATCTCCTTCTTATTTCTTTTAGCCTGAATATCATGGGCAGCATAAAGCTAGCTTTTGACCATTAGCTGTCCACACTCTTAGAGACACGTACCCCTTAAAGCACAACATTGGCATGAAGGTCGTTACCCTGGCCAGTCTCTTATTTCGCCTGACTTCACGGATCTGTAAGGCGTTAGCAGTTGCAAGAGATTGATATGATAGTTTGTGAGTAATTTGGATGAACTATAACACTAACCGAGTAAAGTATTATAATTTTAAATGTGTCCAGAAAATAATTGAAATTCTGGCTTAGCTTTATCATAATGCAAACTGCTGGGTATATTTAACAGCTGACTAGCTTAGCATGAATATTGCTTTAGAAATGGGGTCATATTGTTTTTACGGAACAATATTGCTCTGAAACACGTTTGGGAGGGGAAAAAAGCAGGGGATTATGAGGATACTTTTAACCTTTCTGTCTCTTTCTATCTGTGTTTACTACGGTGATTTAGGCATTTGGTGTTGTTTGAAGGCAAACAAAGAAGGTGCTGGCATTTAAAACAGATCTGGCAATGAGCCCTTGGCCATCAGATTCCTTCTTATTACAACTCTGTCACAGAATCTCAGTTCCCCATCAATCCATTTTTCTGTATCCCAGTCAGGAACAAGACAGATAAGATTATTCCCTCCTGACCACAACAGATATCACAAATAGGTTGCCCCCTGTAGTTACCTACAGAAGAACTCGGTGTTTTCTTTCTTTCAAATATTTTTTTCAACATTTCAAACATGGAAATTTCACATGGAAATCCCGATTTGTGGATGTCCCTGAAAAGTCAGAGGAGTTGGCCGTAGTGGGGCTGTGTTTCTACAGGACAAACGTCCGACCTGAGCAGATGCTGTCACCTTGAGATGCACTAAAGGCATTTCAATGGACAATGGTCTTCTCCTGGCCTCTATACCATTTTCCTTCTCAGTCACCTGAGGTGTTGATTCCTGGTAGGCAATATTGTGTTCCTAGTCCTTCACACAAGTGCACCCTACAATGGGTCAGGGTGCATGACTGATCCGTGATATCTGGTCGTGGTCAGCAAACTTCTTCTGGAAAGAACGAGTTTGTAAACAGTTTAGACTCTGTGGGTTGTAGCCTTTCTGTTGCATCCACTCGACTCTACTGTTACGGCACCGAAGCAGCCATAGGTGATCTGTAAGTGAATGGGTGTGCCTATGTTCCAATAAAGTTTTATTTATGAAAACAGGTGGATCTGTGAGCTATAGAATTGGCTAACTCCTGACACAGGAGAAAACAACAACAACAACAACAACAACAAACACAACCAACTCGCCCTGAAACAATAACCCTGTAAAGGAATTTCTCGTCCACAGAGCACTTTTAATAGATGTGGGACTAATTCTTCCCCAGGTGGTGCTCAGCGCCGAAACCCACCGTCTTCAAGTATGTGTGGGTGCTTAACCCATTCCCCATTGTGTTCATTCTAAAAATATTTACTGACTCCTCCTAGTTATCTTCTCCCAGTATCATTATTAGAAAAGACTTCCCTCCTAAGAAAAATGGAAAGAACTTAAAATCTGTTCCTTCATGGAAAATTAGTTAAGGCAGGTTATCCCGACAATGGAGTGAGTAGAAGTTTCCATTGAGAATACTTGTTAAGGTGAGGCAAAATCTGAGAGATCTCACTGCTTTTCATTTTAGAGGGTTAGTTTTCTTTTTTTTTTTTTTTAAATGTTTATTTATTTATGAGAGAGCACAAGCAGGGGAGGGGCAGAGAGAGGGGTACAGAGGATCTGAAGCAGACTCCGAGCTGACAGCAGAGAGGCCAATGTGGGGCTCGAGCTCACAAACTGTGAGATCATGACCTGAGTGAGGGAAGTCGGACACTCAACTGAGTAAGCCCCCCAGGCGCCCCCCAAGGGTAAACAGTTTTCTTGTCGTATCACACAGTCAAGCTTCACCTCAGCTCTCCACTTGGAGTGTGTATGAATGCCACCTTCCGTCCCTGTATTCTGAGCATTACTGAACAGAGCCCCACTTTTCATTTTCATTTTAACAGAGCCCCAGTTTCCATTTTCCAAAACAAAGAGGTAGAACCAAATCAGCGGTATCTAAATGGTAACTTTGGGCCAAATCTGGTACATGCACATTTTTAGTTTGGCCCAGAGTATTTAAAACAAAACATGAATTAGTTATTGACCTTGGGAAATCAGAAGATTTCACCCCTAGAAAATCAGAATTTTGGCTTTTTGAAAATTCTTTGAAGATCGGCTGACACTGAATACTCAGTTTTCCATGTATATAACTAGTGGCTCCGTGTAGGTACCTTCTTTGGTCATTATGAGTTCATTACTAGGCTTGCTTCACCCACAGGAGTTACCTGTGCTGATAAGCTTTTGAGTTTATAACCCAAGGACCGGATAATTTATTGGTCTCCTTAAGGACCAGCTTCTAGGAATCTAGCTTCTCCAAGTAAAGGCAATAGACAAATATCATCAGCCCATAATATCTCCCAAACTTTGTCAATTCACGGATGAGTAACAACGACCTGATCAATACAGTGGGGAGTAATATTGGTTACTATGGTTCATTTACAAATCTAATACAAAATGATGCAGAAATGGGAATAAACATTTCATTGTCTGCCCTTCTTCACTGCAGGAGGAAACAGCCAAAGCAACACTTGCTTTCCGTTGAGGGATGTCAAGCTTCACAAATGTTATTTCTTGTTGCTGGCTGAACTGCTCAAGCCTGTTCTCATGTTTAAAAAGCCTGAGGGAGGGACATAGAAAAGAATGGATGAGGACACCCGTTTTATAGGGGAATTCACAGCATTGCAAATAGACTTGGGTTTACCTCAAGTCTTGGGCCAGTGGAGAAAAGAGGAATCGGCAGTGTCCCGTGGAAATACCGAGAAAGGGCTGCAGAGGGAGGAGCACGGTAAGAGCCTCTTTCACTGTGACTAGGTTTCCCTGTTGAAAATGGCACCCAGGGCGCCTGGGTGGCTCAGTCCGGTTAAGCGTCCGACTTCAGCTCAGGTCATGATCACACGGTTTGTGGGGTCGAGCCCTGCATCAGGCTCTGCACTGACAATGTGCCTACTTGGGATTCTCTCTCCTTCTCTCTCTGCCCCTTCCCTGACTCCTGCTTTCTCTCTCTCAAAATAAATAAGTAAACTTAAAAAACAAACAGCATGGGGCTGGGGGCTCGGCAGGCTGTCACTCCCATCTCGGCCAGCCTTGTTTTGCATCAGCTGATCCCTGATACTGGACTGATGAAGGCTCTTATGGGGTAGTCCCCATTACTAGACTAACCTACACCCGACTCTATTAGATAGTCTCCAAAATGGGGTGGCAAACAGATGCTGAACAGGGACCAGGGAGGTAACACTGCACCGTTTAATAAATATGTTAGAATATTCTTTGCTTCCAGAAAAAAAGATCCCTGCTCCCATTTTTCTTAAAAGCTCTCAGCCTGTTTTCTCGCTTTTAAGAGACACCACCACGGGAGACATCTCATTTTCTTTATGAAAAGAAAGACAAAAACAACGATAAATAGCTTCTGATACCTGGCCTCAGGAAGACCACAGAAATAGGTGGGGACTAAGAACTGTTAAGAGCCCTCTCCATGGGAAGGGAATGGCTACCACCTGTTCCAGCTCATCTAGCCACGCCCACACACAGACCCAGTGCGACAGTTTTCAAGTTTGCAAAAAGGACATGGGAATTTGGATTTTTACGCAGAACCTCGGGATCGTTACATTTCGGCCATACTGTTTGCTTCGTTATTGTTATTATTACTGCTATTGTGATTCTTGTCGAGTATTTTGTGCGGGTCCAACAAACCAAGCCACAGGCCAAGTTCAGCTGCCCCTTTGCCAACTGCCCTGAAGTTCGATCTTGCTTAATGCGTCTCAAGGGTTCCCATCTCTCGATTTGAATCCTAATAGGTACCAGCTGAGACCGTGTGGATGGTTGAGTGCCCACACAGCTCCATTACTTGAAAAGCTACTCAAAGCGAATGTTCTAAATCCCAGGTCAGAGGTCCTTCAGCCTATAGATGTAGTGTTTAGAAAACAAACTTCGCGCAGAATGAGAGACAACATCGCGCCCTGAAAGACCAGACTTGAGGCAGCTGACCTTGCATGATCTGCCATTAGCAGGTCCCTCATTGGGGCCACGGCTTTCTTAAAAAGGAGAAGTTTCTCTCAAAGTAACGTACAAGGCCGCGTTGCCGGGTGGAGAGAACCTGCGATCCGGGGCACCAGTCTGAGTCCTTTTTCCAACCTTAATTCGATGTGCGCACGCTCTCAGTCTCAGCTGCCGTGTGCAAAATGAAGCTAGAACAGGAGTCGTGTCGCCAGGACCTTACGAAACCTCATGACACAGACAGGACAGCTCCGCGGAAAAACACCGAGGGTCCCGAGACTGGGGGTGGTAGGCCAGGGGCAGCCTTCAAACATGTTTTGTTTGGGCCACACACTATTTTAAAATGGAAAATCTCACACTTATGGATAGATGTGGTCTGTCCCTCAAAGCGAGTTCTGGTATTTCTGGCCCTGCACGGTTGCCTGGCAGAGCTATACGGCCTCCATCCCCTCCAGACAGAGGAGGGTTCGGCCACGGTTCCCCCCCTCCCCCAACATTACCCCCAGCTCTCTGCTCACTGCCATTGCCTACCTGCTATTCAAATGTGTCCACCCTGACCTGGGGAATCTAAAGTGCTTTCCAAAATGTCCATATGGGTTGGTATTCTGATTATTGTTCTTCTTTTCCATCCATAAACCCCTATGGATTGTGAGCCACACATGCACTTCTCTGGGGCTCAGTGATCTGGTCTTTAAAATGGGAATGATAATGTCTCATGTGCCTGGAGCCTGGGGCGCTCTCGCTCCCCGAGCTCCTAGGCTGTGGGACGTCCGGCCAGCAGAGGGCGCTGCGACAAAAGGTTGCAGGTGGACCCATCCAGCAGGGAGCGGACAGGTGAGGCAGCTGGGCAGGTAGGTGCTCGCACCTTCTGCCTTTCCCAACTTGGGAGGACACGAGTCTACAAAGTGGACATGACAGTGAGCAATTACTCATCTATCGACGCGGCCGCACATCACCAGCAATGTGACTTTCTGGAATATGTAATGTGACCACAAACTTTCTAATGCTGCAGCCTGACAATCAGACACTAAAAATAACAAATGGCTTGCCCTGGAACAGAAAGAAATGGCCCCTCTGGAAACTGGAGCCAGGCCATCGTTGGCTCTGCTCGCTGCCAGAGCCCTGCGCGCAATCCTCTGGGTGGCGGAGAGAGTCTGTGAGGGGAGCTCACTGCATTTGAACAGTGTGTTCACTTTTAGACAACTCGGTCCCAGCAAGATGTAGACAAATTGGAGCAAGTTCAGAGAAGAGCAAGCTAGATGATTAAGGGGAGAAGGGGATTGATTTATAGGGAAAGATTAAAGCAGCCCAACACGTCTGAGCTGTCTTCCGCGGGTGACAAACCCAGGAGTGACAAGCTGGAACTCCACACACCTTTGAGAGGTGTAAACACCGGAGAGGAGGAATTAGCACCGTGTGAGTTGCTTTTAACAGCATTTTCTGGGATGATGTTGACACCAGAGAAATGTTGGTGGCCAGCGAGAGCTGGATGGGCACACCTCTGCCTGAGAACCATGTATTGTCCTGACTGTGTCTGCCATTAAATGACATTCTCTAGCTCAGCATTCATGGCCTCTGTGATCTGGCCCTGGCCTACCTTTCCCTCCACTTCTGCATCCTCCCCTCCCGGCCAGGGACACCCCATCTATGTTCCTGGTTGTAGCCGCTCTTGACCTTCGTCTCATTTCCCTGCCAGGAACTGAAAAGTTTAGGAACCAGCAATGGCCAGGCTGGCAAGGGGGGGCTGAAGGAGACCACGGAACTTGTGACTGCCATCCTGGAGCAGGTGACAGTGACATTACTTTGATATTTATTTCATATGGCCCTGAAATACTAGCATCTTATTCAAAAGTGAGCCTGGGTCCTTGTATCTTCCATTCCTTGTTCTCAGATGCTGTTGCGCGTTACAAGACCAGAGACCAGAGCTGATGCTCTTCTGATTTTTAGGTTTGATTCTCTGGGAACTTGACTGGAGAAGCAGGTCGTGGCTAAAGTAAAGACTCCTGGGAGATGCAGAGTCCTACACGCGAGGGACAAGGATTGAGGCAACAGGAGCTCCAGCCCCCTTACAAAGGGATGTGTCAGCCCCAGGACCAGGACTGGGCATTGAGTCTAGGACCCCCTGTAGCTCCTTTTCTCCCAGTCCAAGGACACCGCTTGCTTGTGTTTCTAATAAATTCTCTTCCCCACTCCTCCCCTCCCAAGGGAAAAATACCTAGGATGCTTCCATTATGGAAATCTGGTTGTAGACTGGAGCCGAAGCAGCTCTGGAAGAAGGCAAGTGTGTAATGAGAGCTGTTCAAGCTCTATTGTACACCAGGAGAGGGGAACACAAAGGGCAACAACAGGGGCACCTGCGGGGCTCAGTCGGTTAAGTGTCTGATTCTATTTCAGCTCAAGTTCATGATCTCACTGTTCGTGAGATGGAGCCCCACGTTGGGCTTTGTGCTGACGGCACAAAGCCTGCCTGGTATTCTCTCGAGATCTCTCTCTCTCTCTCTCTGTCTCTCTCTCTCTCTCTCTGCCTCTCTTTGGCCCTCCCCACTCTTCCTCGCTCTCTCAAAAATAAACGTAAAAACAAACAAGCAAACAAACCATGGATACAAGAGACCCTGGAAAGGGTTAACCAGTGCGGGGCGGGGGGCAAGAGTGTTTTAGATATGATACATCACTGTCAAAAACGCTGCAGTTTCGGTGTGTGAGCACAATCTAGTGAAATACTGAAAACCGGTATCGAAGTCATAGGACTCGGAGGGCGTCTCAGGTGGAACGGCCCAGGCAAATGTTTGCCAAGTGGGGCTGTGGGCTCAGTGCCGCTGGATTTCATCATTCTGTTCATGGTCGCCCCCACTGAGGTTTTGATGAGATAAGCTTAAAACAAAGCCCAAACAAAAACCACATTTCTGAAGGATATGCACCCAGTGGGCCTGTCCGTTGGCATCTCCTGGTCTTAGTCTATTTGGACCTCTAACCCTGCCTTTCTCTTTCAAATGCCATGGGCTTCGCAAAGATTTCTTTACTTATTTTTATTTTTTTTAATGTTTGTTTTTGAGAGAGAGAGAGAGAGAGAGAGAGAGAGAGAGCAAGCACACCAGCAGGAGAGGGGAAGAGAGAAAGAGGGAGACAGAGAATCCAAAGCAGGCTCTAGGCTCTGAGCTGTCAGCACAGAACCCAATGCAGGGCTCGAACTCAGCAACGGTGAGATCGTGACCTGAGCCAAAGTCAGACGCTCAACCTACTGAGCCGCCCAGGCGCCCCACACAAAGATTTCTTTAATCAGGCTAATCACAATTACACTCTCCTCTCAGATTCAGATCTCCTTAGTATAATAATGATAATAATCACAATAGCATTTATTGAGTGCTTACTAAGCACCAGGGCAGTGGCACAAAGCCTTTTACATATTCTCCCTGGATCAACTCCTTTTTCTGTCTCAAATACTAGTTTCTCAGAGACCTCCCATGAATCTTTTTTTTTTTAAAGTTATTTATTTACTTAATTTGAGGGAGAGAGGGAGGGAGCCAGGGAGGGGCGGAGAGAGGGAGAGAGACCCAAGCAGTGTCCGCACTGTCAGCACAGAGCCCGACACGGAGCTCGAACTCATGAACCGTGAGATCATGACCTGAGCTGAAATGAAGAGTCAGACGCCTAACTGAGCCCCCCAGGTGCCCCGCCCCAAATATTCTTTATGCAGCGCACTTCCCTTCACCCCCAACTATGCCTTTACTCTGCTTGTTTTTGTTGCTCAGCATGTAGTAATCTGATACAGCTTATAATTTATTGGTTCAACTGTCCACTGTCTGTTTCCCCACTGGAATGTAAACTCCACGAGTGTAAGGATCCTGAGTGGTTTGCTCACTGCGATCTCCTCAGCACTTTGAACCAAGCCTGTTACATAGTCGTAAGTATTTAATTACATTAATTGGACTAATTTCATTTTGGGGGGCTACTTACCATATTTTTACTTGGCAAGTAGAGTAAAAGTCATGCAAGTTTGGGGTCTTCATACGAGATTTGAGGCCAGGCCAGGCTGAGGTCTGTGGTTCCTATGTGCAGGGAACTTGCCGAAGCACCTACCAGAAGGTCCAACTTAGCTCACGCCCTACCTTTACTAGGCGTTCAGGAGTATTTGTTGAGTTAATTTCTCTCTCCAGCTACGGGAGCCACAGGATAGGATCAAGCCAGGCTGGACTCCTCTTAGGTGTTGCCGTTCAAAAGTCAAGACGCAGAGCCCTTTACTTTTGATTACTTTCTTAAGGTTTTTTTTTTCCCCCCTCCAAATCTTAAGTGTGACACACAGCCACTGAGGTTGGTTTATCAGTGTTCATCGGCATGAAATTGCATAAAAGTCCAATTAGTTTGTTGATTACATTTTTAATGGTATCCCAAATAATGGTGTTATCAAAAGAAATGAAGGCCATTTCTACAGGAAATATTTCTCCATCAAATTTATCCATGTGTGTCTGTGCGTGTGTGTCTGTGTGTGTGCAACGGAGCACCATGTTTTTTTACTCATGGGAAAGAGCTCAGTTTTTCTTACTGAACTGACAACATAAAATGTAAGCACTTTTGGCTGTGGGTTTGCGTAGCCATACAGTCAGCTGAGCTCAGGCACCCACACGTCCTGGGTGGCCCTGTATTTGCTCTAGTTGGTAATCACGCATCCAGGGAAAAGCAAGAGAAGGACTAACCCAGACTTTCAAGTGTCATCAGGGAGACCCATGGATTTTCAAGGCATGAGCAAGGCAATGGTAACAAACTTTCAACCAGGATTATCTGATGGCTAAACGTCTAGCCATTTGGTAATTGATTTGAATGCTAACTAACGAGAATTTAAAGAAAAATTAGGAAGAAAAATAATAAAAGATTTATGGTTTAAAAAGAAAAAGGAAATTTATTTGAAAGTTTTTGGCTTTGCTTTTTTTCCCCCCTTCTATTTGTAATAGAATGCCATCCTCTGTAACTAAATGGAAATGAAGCGTTATCTTCCATACTGCCATTTACATATCGAACTAGGCAACTTTTAAAATTTTTTCCAGCGCCCACTGCTCTTTTCTTGATTGACAACACCTTGGTTTGGATTTTCCTTTGGAGTAGAACCCACTTCCCCCTGACTTCCAGTCTGTGTGATTCAGGGGAATCTAACCCCCTTCTAGCCACCTGATGAGAATGTGCCCCAAGCCAGCTCTTCAGAGCTCTCCATCCTCCTGGCCGCAGTGAGTGGTCCAGAGATGGGCTTCTGACCCAATCCGGAAAAATAATAGTTGTAGAATTTCACTGGAATCAGTGGGGGAAGGGAGTCCGTTTCCTGCTCACTCTGAATATGTCGGAACGCTTCGATTTAAGAATGAAGCCAGGGGCGCCAGGGTGGCTCAGTCGGTTATGCGTCCGACTTTGGCTCAGGTCACGATCTCTCAGTTCGTGAGTTCGAGCCCCATGTCGGGCTCTGTGCTGACAGCTCAGAGGATTCGGTGTCTCCCTCTCTCTCTGCTGCTCCTCCACTTGCACTCTGTTTCTCTCTCTCTCTTTCTCAAAAATAAACAAACATTAAAAAACTAAAGGAACAAAAAGAATGAACCCAGCCCCGAGGAAAGCTATTTGACTCCTGAATCCAGCCATCTCTGAAGTCAGTTGAACCACCACATGATTTGGTTAAAAGACCCAATAACGTCTCTGTTGATGTCAATTTGAGTTGGGCTTTCTGTCCTTTGACATGGAGACATATAATTTATGACTATTACATAAATTATATCCCTCCAAAATGTGTTCTAATAATTTACATTTCCACTCAAGTTAGATGGGCAGCGCTGGTGGGGACAGGGAGGTTGTAAGACTTTTTGTGGGACCCTAATTACTTTTGCTTTAGGGGATCCTTCCCCCCAGAATAATATTGATATTAAAACTTTATTCTGAATATTACTTTAAACGCTTCAACATTTAAATTTTGTCTACTTGAAACAAAATTTAATCATTTTTTTCTCTGGGCCCTAAAATTTCCATTTTTTGCTGACGTGAGAAAAAAGTAAAACATTCTCTCCCGCCTTGGAGATTCCTTCCTTTCCCTCTGATTTTAAAAGAAATCCAAACATTTTGACAGGCCCCTGGAAGCTTCTAGGGCCCTCAGTTTACTCTGCCTAATGGAGTCAGGGGCTCTGGGTGGGGGCGTCTACGGGGTTCCTGGTTTGCTTTGCTATGTTTCATAACAACAACAAAAAAAGAACTTTTATCTTTCATTAGAGGTTTGATTTTAAATGGAGATCTTGGATAACTGTTTAGTGACCCCAGGCAAGATCCCTAAAGTTTCAGGGCCTGTTTCCTCGTATGTAAATTGGACATAATGATAATCCCCCTTTCCCCGTTCTCCTGAGGATCGCATGGCTCAAATCAAGTACTGTGCTTAGAAGAGCCTGGCACACAGAGAAACTCACTTAAAAATACCAGCTACTGAAACTACTACTGCTGTTCTTCCTATCTCCAGACAGACTCTCCGAGAGTATAATTATCGTTTGCTGTCTCTTCCTTTTCTCCCCTTCCTTTCTCCCTTTAATTACCAAGGAAATATTCCTTATAAAAACCCCAAACACGACAAAAATATTTAAATAACTCAGTTTCACACACCCTCTCATCATCCTGCTACCCAGAAGCACTCTCTGTTAAGAATTGTGTGGGAGGGGCGCCTGGGTGGCTCAGTCCATTAAGCATCCAACTTTGGCTCAGGTCACAATCTCACTGGTTCGTGGGTTTGAGCCCTGTGTTGGGCTCTGTGCTGACAGCTCAAAGCCTGGAGCCTGCTTCGGAGTCTGTGTCTGCCCCTCTCCTGCTCATGCTCTCTCTCTCTCTCTCTCTTTAATTAAAAAACTTTTTTTTAAAAAATTTTTGTGGGAACACACACACACACAAACACACATACACACTCACACATAAACTCATATGCATACAGTCTCACACAGTTCGATTGAGATCACAATTATACCTTATTAACTAGTTTTCTTTTTCACTTAACTCTACATCACGGCAAGGTTTCCGAGTCAGAGCACATTCGTAGAGCGCATCATTTCCTTGCTCCCTGTAGTTGCCTCTGCCCATGACACAGGCCCTTCTGCACTCTCTCAGAAGAATGGAGAAAGATCCATCACTCTCTACCCCTCCCTGGTGGAGAGCTTTCTATTCAACAGAGTCCATGTGGTCAAGGCCATTGCCCAACTGTTTTATCTCATGTTCTTCTATGCATGTACTTTCCATTTTCAAGCGTTACCGAGAAGCGAGGGAGGTGGAGGGATTTTAGGAAGCCTGGTTTGGCTTAGTTCCAAGCCAGCTTTTCCCAAACAACACTGCGCCTGTGATTCGGACTCAGGTATTCATGTTTTGACCATCTGGAACGAGAATAGAGGGCTGTGTGATTAGCTTTCTTAACCTCCCACAACATAGTGCTACCTGTCAGTATTTTGTGCAGCTAGATAGTAGGGATGTATCTCAAGTTGCTTAACTAGATCTCTAATGATGAACGTGTAGATGGGTTCCAAGCATTTGTAGCCCCGGACAGAGCACTGAGCCCTTGAACCCTTCTGTGCTGCACTCAGATTCCACTGAGGGTGGAATTGGGGCTTCAATCCCGTGCGCGTGTTCGATGTGTTTAAGTAACATCGTCACGATGTCATTGTTGTTCTTTAAACATCTTTTTCAGCTCAGAGAAGTTGATTTTGTGCCGAGCCAGAAGGGGTAGGCAGAGCAAGTGACAGATGTGTCCTCGAGGGGGTAATGCTCTTGGGGAGAGGGAAGGCAGGACACCATTAGAAATCGGGAGGCTCTCCTGGATCAGCCGCAAAGCAGCGAAGGGGTCCCTGAGATGCTATAGAATGCTTCAGTGTCACCTAGTGTGCTCACCGAGGTAAGGAAATTAGCCCAACAGCTGGGGTGATACAGATAGTGGTGAAGGGGGTGGGGAAGGAGGCTCTAGACTTTGCCGCTCCCTAACTATGTGACATTGAGGGAGCTGTCGAGCTGCTCTGAGCCCATTTCTTTGTCTATAAAACAGGGATAACAGCAATACCAGTCTTACAGGACTGTTGACAATGACAATGACTCTGTAATGTTCACATGGCAAGCCTTAGCATACAGATCACCTAGCACCTGACAAGCTCTCGGTCAAGGTCGGGTGTCATCATCAAGTGACATGTGGGAGGACAATATATTCTTGGAGGGTTTGATCCAAATTCCAACACTTGGGGAATTCTTTCTTTCCTCAAATCTCAGCTTCCTCCTTTCCTTAGAGTGAATCATTCCTACCTCAAAGAGCCGACGCGAGGATTAAATGAGAAACACGGGTGAATGTCTGGCACGGAGGAGGTGACTCTGTGAGTTCCCATCTTCTCCACTCCTGTATCCACCGAAGGAAGAGAGAGTCCAGGGCCAAAGATGACAGACAGATGGAGCGAACCTCCCCCGCACCCCGACTGCTGCTTCATTAGCACCCTTGGTGGATCCGTGAAGAGAGAAGGCATTAGGGGAACTTTGACTTTCATATTAGGGTGGTCTTCATTTGTTTTTTTTTCCAATTAATTAAACTAAGCATTTATGTTTTGCAAAGGGATTGGTCTTAGAGTTAATGCCACACATAGTTAGCTTAGGGGGATATTGGTGGTAGAATTTACATCAAAGCGTATCTTGCAAAGCTCAGGGCTACTTATGTCCGTGTTGTTTCACCAGCTTTTTGGACCTGACCCTTCAGTAAAGAGTAACAAGAGCCATTAGAAGAGCTACAGCCTAGAATCTGGGATCTGGAAAAGTTTTGAGAGTTTAAGTCAGACAAGCGGGTTTAGGATGCTAACATCAGAATATGTGGCAGGGGGCAAACGTGGGAGTCAAAACTGGCACCCCAAGTGAGCGCCATGATGGGCGAAGGTGGGCAGCCAAGGGCATCTCACTTCTAGTGATCACAGGCTTCCAGGAACTCCCCCACAGCTCCTTGCCACCAAACTTCAGGACTTCCAAACATACCTGGTGTAAGAAGGGACCTGGCACTCCCTCCCACTCTTTAACTACAGCAAAATAAGATGCTGCACCCCACAGAGGACAGCTCTCTGAATTCTCTGCTCTCATCACTGCTAAGGATTTCCCAGCCATTCCCAGTGCCTTCCCATTTCTCTCTCTTCCTTCTCACTGCCTCAGCCAGGGCAGTGAGCAGTGGTGGCACGCTTGAATTTCAAACAGGGCAGGCTGAAAGAGGAACAACTGTATGTTTATTAGGGCATCATTATCCCTCTGAACTGCATCATTTATATCCCTGGGAAGAGACCATGCCAGGTCAGGAGCAACAGTGTGAGTCGATAATTTGTCAGGTTGGAGCAGGTGGGAAGGGGTGGCGTAAGAAATCACCCGAAAGGCACCACAAACTGAAATGGATGGAGGCGGAAGAGTAATAAGAAAGTGATCAGTGAATCCACAAACAAGTGCAGATAAATCAAGCAGCGCCAGGTGGATGGGAGCAAAATGGGAGAGGATTCAAATTAGCAAGACCTGAACCTTGTCAAGGCAAGGTTAGGAATTCACCTCCCTGTCGCTGTTATCCACCCAGGGCTGGAGAAATGCCCACAAGAAAATGAATCTTCCCCGTGCAGGGAGCTGGAATGGAGGAGATTTCCTACAGAGTATCAATTTGGATTATAAAAATCCCAAGGTCTCGTGCACTGACAGGGTGAAAGGTAGAAAAATGGACGAGCCTTCTCGTAAGTGCCACTCCCCGAGGAATGCCTGATACTCTTCAAATGTTTGCACATTCGCACAAACTCTTCATACAAGCTGTGAGACAAAAGGCCCAGCTGCAAAGCCTTGAAGAGATAAGTGTTTCATCCGAATACCCATGACCTTGGGAGCTCGTAGATGAAATATTTCCCCCTTCCTATTTGTCTTAACTCTTTGATAAAGTTTAGTCCTGAGCACTATTAAGGTCAGGGAAACAAAGGCAAGGGCCGAGAAGAACGGCATCGTCATTGTAATGATGATGATGATCATTTAAAAACAGCAATGCTTGGATGTGAGGACTTGCTCTGTGCCATTGCGTGCATCGCGTGCTTTCAGACCTGATCCCTTTCATCCCCACGACAATCCTGTGTGCTGTTACTGCCTTTATTTTTCACATGAGGAAACTAAGCCTCTAAGAATTTAAATGCCTTCACCAGGGTCACAGCTCTTAAGTTATGCCGTCAGGATATGCGCCCAGGACTCGCTGAACCCAAAGCTCACACTGATCCACTCTGTCTTCTACAACTGGTACGAAATATGTTTGGAAGCAGATAAAGGCCTTGGGACAGAGCAGAATGGGTGGGTGTTCCCAGCCCCTTTCAGCCCCCCCACAAAGTCATGAATCTGTTGCAGAAAAATGTGGACAAGCATCAGGTCCAGATGAATAGACAGACTTGGGTCTCATGTCTCAAACAATCCAGTAGGTAAACGTCTAACCCTGCCAAACTGATGTGTGGCTACATGTTTACATAAGGATAAAGATGGAGATCCTCTCGTGTAAGTGTTAAAAGGCCTCAGGACAGATTTCTTGACATTTGGAAGTCCTCTAATATATTTCGTATGTGCTTCAAAGCAGATCCTTGGTCTACACCCCAATGTAGAAAGAATACGTACCCTCTGCACAAAACAAAATACACCTGTATGGAAATACTTTCTGCCTTCTGAATTTACATGAAGCATTGCCCACAAGTTTTAGCCTGGAACGAAATAACAATTTCTTGGGCTCACTCCGTGCTATTTTGTGCTATTTTAAGCTCAAGCACATGTCTGAAGCCGGCGACCAACACTCTTCAGATTTGTCCAAATTCTCTGTGTAGTTTTTTTCTTTCTCTTTCTTTCTTTCTTTTTTTTTTTAAACTCAGTTAGCACGGTGGTTAGTGGCACAGGTTTTACTACCTGCAAGACGTGGAGGGAAATCCAGAATTGGATCTGTCACGGGCTGTGTGACTCTCAGCAAGTACTCAACCTTCTAGCTAGCCTTGATTTTCTCATCTAAAAAATGGTGATAATACAAATAAGCTCAAAGAATTATTTTGAGGATTACATAAAAGAAAGCTCAGGAAGGGCTTTATGCCATGGTCCTCAGTAAACACCCAGTAACCGGTAGCTGTGATGGTTACTACGTCTGTCACAGAGAAGGTCTAAAGGCCTCAAGCAGTGCTGTCCAGTAGGTGTAGAATGTGAGCTACACATTCTACAATATTACATTTTAGAAAGTGGAAGAGGAATGGGTAAAATTCATTTTAATAATATATTTTATTTAACCCAATATATCCAAAATACTATCAACACTCTGAAATCCAGTGTATGTCTTACAGTTACAGCATATCTCAGTTTGCTCAGCCCTATTTCAAGCCACATGTGGCTACCATATTGGACAGTGCAAGCCTGGAGACTCAGCTTAAATCCTCAAAGCAGAATTAATAAACTGGATTCAGCGTCTAGATGGGTTAAGTTTGGGGCATGTGGTTAACACAAATGAATTACCAAGATCTAAAAATCAGGATATTTTGTATAAAAATTCGGTCTTCTGGTTCCTCTTGGCAACAGGGCTACATTCCACCTGGCACCCTTCTCTGGGGTTGAGTCACAGTTGCCCTCTCAGGGGTGGGAAGGTGCTGGACTATCCGTCTTCATCCATCCCACTTCATAGCCCTTTGCCTGAAGCCCACTTGGCTAATTTACCATACCTACCTGGCCCCCGTAGACTTCTGAGTTTGAGACCTCTGTGCCCAAACCAATGAACTCCAAAAGTAGAAACTCAGATTTGGTTGTGCTCAGACCCAGTTCCCTACCTTGCACCTATGAACTTCCTTTGTCCTCTCTCAGCTAACTTAAAGGCAAGTTGTGCCCAGGGATTCATCGAAGGGAACAGCTAAAGTTATATAAGGACAGCTAGAGCTCAGAACATGACAATGATTCATATCGAAAAGGATGGAAGAGACCAAACAGCTCATATTGTGTCCCTTGATCTGCCTATGTATGATTCATCTGTAATGACTTTGTACATGGCCATCGCAGCCAAGGGAAAAAGGCAGAGTGAACAGAGGGAGTGGCTGCTTCCTCTTCTGAAATGAAAACTCGCCCCCTGCCCCTCCTTCCCCAAGGTCGGATGTATTAGAAGCTATATCACACATCAAAACTCAAAGCCTAAAGCCATCAAGAAAACAGTTAAGTCTTGTTAGCTTCTAATGCTAAAGTTGACTTCCTTTCATTGGATCAAAGCACCCTAGGCCACCTAGAATTGAGGCAATATGGTAAAGAATTTAAGAGCAAAGGTTTAGAATTCAGACAGTTTTGAAATATATCCTCTCTGTATGCTATGGAAATTTGGGTGAGTCGCTTACCCACCCTCAGTCTTATGATCCTTTTTTGTAAAATAGATTTAATGTCAGTTCCTTTTTCTTCGGGCACCAAGCACAGTGCCCGATACACAGTAAGTGCTCAGTAAATGTTAGTGCTGATTAAGGAAGCATATCAAATTATGAATAATGAGCATCTATACGGCTACACTGCAAAGAATCATATACCAGCTTGCAAAGCCTTTGTGTTTAGTTTATGTTATTCATCTTGTGCAAGGATTTCAAAGCACTTGGCTAACTCAGAGTTTTAAATTCCATCTAGAGGAGAGAGTGATGTCCGGGATATTAAGTTCCTCTCCCACAGTGGGGAAACAAAGGTGTAAGGAGACTGTAATTATGAAATCGAAACCAGCAGGTATTTACTGAGGCCTTATGAAGCCCCAGGCCCTGGGGTAGATGGTGGGTAAAAGGAACAACAGCCAACACCTTTGTCCTTGAGCAGCAAAATAACTAGTTGGGGAGAAGATTAAATAGACACATGACAACAGTAGTCTGTCACCATTTTTCTGCCTCCACATCGTCCACATGAGGAACACATACCCAAAGGAAATTTCTCTCATTACTGGCAGTGCTTAGCGACGGGAGGAGAGGGAGGCTAACACAGCCTGTCTGTCCACCATCGGAATATAGCCAGGATCCGATCACTTCTCGCTATCTCCGCCATTATCTTCCTAGCCCAGTGGTTCTCAACCAGGGGACATTTGGCAATGTCTGGAGACATTCTCAATTGTCACAACCTATTGGGGGACCCTCTATGGGCATCTTAGTGGGTCAAGGCCAGGGATGCCACTAAACATTTAATAATGCACAGCACAGCTCTCTACAACAAAGAAAGTATGCTTCCCCAAACATCAAGAGTGTGGAGGTTGAGAAACCACACAGTCCTTTTTCACACGGATGCCTGTAAGACCCTCCTGCCTGGATGCTTTGCCTCCATTGGTCTTCATTATAAAAGGTAGAATAATGGGCCCTTAAAGATACCCACATCCTGGGGGGCTGGGTGACTCAGCTTGTTGACTGACTCTTGATTTCAGCTCAGGTCATGATCTCATGGTTTGTGAGTTCAAGCCCCGCATGGGGCTCTGCGGTGATGGCGTGGAGCCTGCTTGGGATTGTCTCTTGGTCTCTCCCTCTCTGCTCCTCCCCTGCTTGTGCGTGCTCTCTCTCTCTCTTTCTCTCTCTCTCTCTCTCTCTCAAAAGAAATACCTAAACATAGAAAAATTAAAAAAAAAAGATGTCCACATCCTAATCCCCAGAACCTGTGACCATGTTACCTTCCATGATAAGTGGGATTTTGCTTAAGTGATCAAATGAAAGATTTTGAGATGGGGGAGATGATGCTGGGTTGAATGGGTGGCACCCATGGATAGGCCTTAAAGGGGCCGACCAAGAGGGAGGCAGGAGGTCAGAGGCAGAGATGGGACAATGGAAGCAGGGGTTGGAGCGACACCATTGTTGACTCAAAGACCCGGAAGCGGGGGTCATGCACCAAGGAACTCGGCAGCCTCTAGAAGCTGGAAAAAGACAAGAACATGTATTTTCTCCCAGAGCCTCCAGAAGGAATCCAGCTCTAACAACACCTTGATTTTAGTCCAGCCAGACTGGATTTTTGACTTCTGGCCCTCAGAACTGTGACCTAAGACGCTTGTGTTGTTTTTAAGCCACTAAATCTATAGTAAGAGTAACGGGAAACTGATAGACCTCTCTACCACCTGTGCTGACCCAGCAGTTGTGAGCCTTGAGGAACACCCATCAGGTCAGGTTACTCCTCTGCTCAGAACCAGCTGGTGGTTTTTCCATTGTTCTTAGGAAAAAAGTCACCTACACGGGCGCCATGGGCCTCTACGATCTGATCGGACTCTTGCCATTTCTTTTGACTCAATTTCTTTTCTTCTAAAAATTCTTTTTAAATGGAGAATTTCAAATATATCCAAAAGGAGACCCAACTGAATAACAGGCCTTCATGTACCATCAAACAGTTTTAATGTTTTTCAACTCATAGGCAGTCTAGTTTCACCCAAGCTTCCAACCACTGTCCCCACAGTATTATTTTGAAGCAAATCCCAGACCTCACCTCATTTTATCCGTAAATATTTTAGCAGGTATCCCTGAAAGAAAAGAACCCTTCTTATCTGAAATAATTATTTTTAGATGCAGGCAATAATAATAAATAATAATAATAAGCCCTTACTGTCATCAATTGTTCAAAGTTCAAATTTCCAACTGGCTCACAAATTTGACTCAGTTTCCTCCTCTCCCCTCTTTGTTTTCTGCACTTTGTCACATTGGTCTCCATGGTGTTTTTGACATTTCTGATGATCTCACACCTCAGGGCCTTTGCACTTGCTGTTCATACAGCTTGGTGAGCCCACACACCCGCAGGCTGGCCACATGGCTCTCTCTCTCACAGGCCACTGCTCAAATATCACAGCTAAGGCAGGGAAGAGAGGCAAGACTGTAGACTGATTCTCCAAGAGACCATGCATGCTCTGAATAAGTCCCTTTTCACCTTTGTGCAGGAAGCAGCTCTTCCTCTCCTTCAACTGCAGCTCCACCAATTATCACCCAACTCCTAGCAAATTATCCTACTCTTCAAAAAAATGTTCCTGCTGATTGATTGATTCTTCCCAGAGTAGAGCTCCAACTCTCTTTGTCTGATAAATTATTCCACATCCAAGCTTTATTTTCCCTTCCAGGGACCAACAGCTACAATTTATTATACGTGTATGCTATGTCAGGCCCTGCGGCAAGTGATTTAGATATGTTTAATCCTCATAAACATCTGCACCATCTTGCACAGCCCCACTTAGAGGATTAGGAAACTGAGGCTGCAGTGAGTAGAATTCTAAGATGCCCCAAAGATTCCTGGCACCTGGCGGATACTACATACACCTTCTCTCAGATGTTCTACCAAACACTCATCTAGGTACCGCTGGGAGGGGATTTTCAGATGTAGTTAAGAGCCAAATCAGGTGACTTTAAAATAGGAAGGTTATCTGGGGGCGGGGGGGGGGGGGG